>JAJTUV010000128.1:3455000-4055000 GCA_021653895.1 Mastomys natalensis | reverse complement strand
TTTGGGATACTTGTATGAAAATGCCCTACAAATACAAAAATAATTATTCATAACCACAGCACACAACTACCATGAATATTTTCTTACTTTGCTTGTTGTGATAAATTTTACTCTTTAAAAATTTTAATTTCAGGCTAGAGAGAGAGCTCAATAGTTAAGAGTACTTGCTACTCAGTCAGGAGGAAAGGAGTTTCGTTCCCAGCATCCATGCAGGGTTCTTGGGATCCAAATGACAGTCTCTCTAGCTCCAAGGGATGTGACAGCCTTTTCTGGTCTCCACCTCCACCCACATATACTTTGCCATATGCTCGTGTAGACAGACAGACAAATAGACAGACAGACAGACAGACAGACACAGAGTTAAATACCAATAAAATATTTGTTTTTAAAAAAAATCAAATTTATACTCTCCCTCAGAATAATTTGATTTTTTTCTAGTACCTTCTCTCTGCTACCTTAGTGCTCCGTGAACAGCACTCAAGCTTAGCAACTCTTTATCAATTGGTTGTTTAATTTATTATTGTTTATTAATTCATTATTTGTCTAATCATAAATATTATCCTTGTAGTCCCTTTCTGATTTCTAGGGCCATGACAAAGAGCAACAAGCCGTATGTTAATTCTTTATCTTTTCATCGTACAAATCCAACTTGAAACGGTAACATCTATGCAAATCCTTCCTTCAACCTAGGAATTTTGCATTTCCATATTTTAAATTAGCCTGCTTTCAGTTCAGTGATTTTGTTTAATCTTATAAATATGTGGCAGATGCTGTTGAGCTAAATTTAAACATTAGGAATAATTATTATCAAAGTAGTGCCCCGTATAGATCATTCTGTGAACCATAGGAGAGTCATTATTCAAAAAGAGAAGAGAATTTCTTGTGGAAAAAAAATGTCTTTGAGCTATTGATTTTGAAAAGAAAGACCCTAAAATTATTATGAAATCGAATAAGCTAGAACTATAATTTCCAGCTGTGTTCTGATGTACCTCGTGCTGTTTGATACTGCTGCATAAATGAAGCCATCACGGCCAAGCATTTAAATGCAAATTTATAGTTCTAAATGTTCCTCTTTGTTAGCATTGCTCTGTTTAAGCCTAGGACCCCCATGGGATTTATCACAATTTTGAGTAGCCTTTGAAATGGAAACTTCATGGAAACAGAAGACAGAGATGGTAATTCAGGAAACTCAAGAAACATATACTCTTTCCGGATCCCAGAAGCCAAAGGAAAGCTGGGCAGAAATGATCATTCTCTTCCAGGGGACAGGAATCAGAGGCATCTGAGAACTAGCCAGGAAATGTACCACCTGAAAGGTCAAGTGGGGCTCTAGCTGGAGAAAGAGAGTCAGACCAATAAATGGATCAGCCTATCCTACTGATAACAGATATTTTCCCAAGAGGTTGGAACGTCGAGTGAGCAAGAAGCAAGCCCACTTCTTGTGGGTTACTTTACTGTACCTTTTCAAGAGGACTGGTACAGGGCTGTAGGACAGGTCCAGAAGAAGTTTTCTGTAGCTTTCCGTCTTCCTTTGTCTGCCCCGTCTGTCTAATCAGGTAAGCCTCTGAAACAGGGTGAGCAGAGGAAATCACATCAACGAGATACACTTACGGGACACTTGGCAGCTCTTCTCTCATAAACATTTTTTTCAGAGGCATAGCAGAAGACATGGGTAAATTCTAACTAATTCTTACATGGTCAATATTAACATTCATCTGAAAGGATGACCTGAAACCTTTTCCAAATTGTTATCCTTTTAGAAGCTTAGAAAGCTCCTCGGAATATACATCTTTAAACAACCTCACTCAGTGATACCTTACTGACTGGTATAGTGAGTACAGGAAAAGAAGCAGGTTGGTTGTTTGCCCTATTAACATATGTCATGAGCCAACTGAACATCTGGAGCAGAAGGACTCATTTCTTGAGTTTTTACCTATTATATTTGCAAAGTTTTTTTTTTTTGTTGTTGTGCTTGTTATTAAGCATAACTTGTTTTTAGGGGGAAAGCTACTGTGCTGTACTGTACTGTAAGCTGGAACACCAGCCTGTACCAATCAAAGCTAGAAAATCAAGTTGGATTTGTTATAATTTCCTACCATAAAACATTTTTTGTTGTTGTTGTTAAATGCTTTAAAAGTGAGATGCTCATTCTTTCACGCAAAGCATGATACAAAACAAATCAAGATGAGTTTAAAACGATAACGACCCAAATGAAAAGCAGCAATAATAAATTTTTACAAAATTCTACATGTTCTGCTTGGGTACCCATGACACATTTTATGGTGAAACAGTTTCCTGACGTGCTGACAGGAGGCTGTCTGTCTATTAGTTTGTCATTGTGCAGAAATCAGAATGGATTCTTGTATAGGATATTTGCTTCATTAAGTTGTAAAATGGAAGTCTCCAGAGGTTATGTCCTAACTAGCAGTAGCCACCGTGAGAACTATCATAGCATCATTTTAGAAGTATTATACTTGGCGGCATGTATATCTCTGCCTAGGCAACCATGTTTTTGGTTTTTTTTTTTTTTCTAGCTCCAGGGTCATTCATTTTGTATGAGCACAGTAAATTCAGGATTCTTAGGCTGTGACTTTGGGGGTGATTGTATTGTCAGCAGGTATATATTAAATCTTTGTAGGAAACCAAAAAACATGAATCCCAAGATCATGGAGCTCCTTGCTGACCATCCTAGTGCAGCCTAGTAGGAGGGAGAAGGAGGAGGTGGGTTCTGCATGGGCAACCTGTAAGACAGACTCAAGGAGAGGGCCAATTCTTAGAAAATCTGCAATTAAATCAGACAGGAAAGCACATGTTAGAACTAACCAAAGCATCTGAACTCTCACCAGCTCACCTAAAATCTACCTAGCTCTTCTACACATTTTTGTAAAGTAGCTACTAAAGTAGATTGGTTTCCTTGTGGCAATAAAGACGGTATGGATGAAGAAAATGATTGAGAGGTACATGCATGTGGGACGGTATTCTCTTTATAAATCATATCCCACCTTCTCATACTTTTTTTCCATCACCACCAGCTCTCCTTACAGATCTCCTCTTGTCTATCTTCCTATCTTTCCGCTTTGCTTTGTAACCCACAGAGTTTAACCAGGACCAGAAACAGTGGTTTGGAGTTATCCATTGGTGTCTGGGAAGCTCACCAATGGGTACGCAAATTAAGGCAATGACTGCCCTCTGTGTGGATGTAGTAGCCAGAGTTCAGCAGAAGGGATAGGGTCCCACGAGACTCTTCCCAGCTGAGGTTGAAGGTTGATAAGCCCAGTCTTACAGAGCCATGTCCTGTAGCCATAGCTGCTGTGACATCACAGTAGAGAAGGCTGTGCTATGTCCCAGCGCAATCCGATCTTATCATTATCATGGGCCGATGAAGTTAAGATCCCAAGGAATGAATGCCATTGTAAAGCTTGGATGGATTGAAAAATACAGAGGTGCTCTGACACTCCTTCTCCGTGTTTTGTTTTCCCCGACTAATCCTTAAACAAAACAAAACAAAACAAACAAACAAACAAAACCAAAAACCCTTTACTGGTATGCAAAATTTAGAGAATAGTCTAGATATACTATAGGATGTTCTGGTTAAAAATTATGTTTTCTAACTTATGGCCCATAAGTCTTGGTTTGGTAACACTCTGCTATATGGGCTTTGATCCAATAAAATGGCAATTCACGTCTGTCATGCAGTTTTATTTTCCCAGTAAACTCTGAGCCTATAAAATACATTCCTTTCTCCCCTATGTAACTTATATAATTGCTAAACTTAGATCTTAACTGAAAAAAAACAAAACAAAAACCCAAGATTATTTAGAAGGACAAGCTTATTTCCTTTATTTTTTATAATAGAAATCAAGCCACCACGTGTGACATTTTACCGAAGGTCAGCCTCCCTCCCATCTGTCTGGCCACTTTTCCTACCCCTTTTTTCCCAGACTCTTAACTTAGTAGCCAAGGTAATGAACTCTGTTTCTTTAGTATTACCACTGGAGAACAGGTTCAAAATACCAATGAAACATTGACTCCTATTTTTCTTGGTTTAGTTATGATCTCCATTTTTCCTTCCCCTTTTTCTTTCTACCTCTTCCCCCCCCCCTATCAGAAGTGCACCCACGAAACGACTTAGAAGCTAGATGCTTTAAGAAGACGTTTAGGAACTAGGTGTTTCCCAACATGTCATCTCCTGTTGATGGAGTACATAGTGACTGTGGTTTCTGTGTGAGATTGATCATGTATTTGCTCCCTTGATGCTACCCCAAGCATGCCGACATGGCTAGCACTTGTCAGTGTATATCTATGCTGCCCCCAACACAGCATGATAGACACACAGTCAATAATGTTCGTGGATGAATGAGTTATTATCCAACTGCCTGTCTTGCTTGACAAAGGGAGTCAAAATTACGCTACTACTATTCCATCTATTCAACTAGGAACAGAAACAAAATACATAATTTGGGATACAGGAAATGTATTCCTACAGAAAAAGGTTAAATCCAATCACGTTTATAGTTACCTGGGTGAACAAGAATTGCTCACACAGGTTACGTAAATAAGGACAGAATGAGTTAATATCACAACAGCCCCTTGCAAGTACCTAGCAGAGCAGAAAGTACCACTCAGTGTGTGTCAGCAATTGTTATTGTTTTATTGCAAGGGAGAAAATGGGTGAGGATGTGGGTACCTCATAGAAACACCTGTTCGTTTTTCCTGGGGCAAATATATATATCCAATTGTTGTGTTTCCTATTTCACAAAAGGGTCATGAAGTGCAATCAGATATATTTCAGCCAGGATAACTAAAAATATATAACCAATTGTGACACAGGCATTCCTAAATCCCATTGTCGTTAAAGTGAAATGGGAGGTTTCAGGGTGATGTATAAAGCTCTTGCCTGTGTGACCTCTGATGGTTACCTAACAGAAGCTTCTCCTCATGCCCAGGTCTTTCCCCTTCCATCCCGTCTGACTTCCTGCAGCGCTGTGGAGATATCTGCAGCCAGTACTTAACATACTGACTTGTATGGGTTGAGTTCCTTGATCATGTCCACAATGAGACCTTGTTTTGTCTCCTGAATGTTAAAAAGTAACAGAAATTCTGTTTGAGCTTTAGCTACATTTATAGAGTTCGTTGCAAAGGCTGTAAATCTGACTTATTTTATTTTTGAGGTAGAGTTTTATACTGTATCCCAGGATGGCTTACACTGTATCCCAGGATGGCATGGAACTCACGATGCATCCAGGTGGTCTCCAAGCCTATTGGTACCCACTTGCTTCAGCCTCATGAATCTCTGTGATTACAAATGTGTACAGGTTTACTTACGGAACAGTCCCTGAATACAATGTGTCAAAGAACAAATGTGGTTGTATTCAAATAAAACTTTATATGGACAACACAATTTGAATTTTTGAAAGCACCAATAAATATATATTTATTAAGTCAAAGGGAGAAAAAACTTCTGAGAGTGAGAGGGCCTACAATGGAGACATACCTAAAATTTAGACTTTATATGATTATTGTGGAATAGTATTCTCATTTTGATTATGTTTCAAAATGTGAAACTCGTTATTTGATTGTGAGCTATACAAAAGCAGGCTGTCGGACAATTTTGGACTGTGTGATATTGTCTGTTTCCTGGTCTGAAAATGCCGATATAGAAGTGGTAATCTTATAGGCAGGAGTATATGTGATGTCACTAGAAGAGTCTGCTAGTATTGAAAGAGTTTCAAACCTAAAGACAACCCTTGTATGGGTGTCTGTTCCTGGTGGTATAGGACCTACACCCTGAGGGTGGTGTAGAGGAAAATACAATCTGGTCAGTAGGTAGTTAACTTTCCTTTATCTTTTTTGCCTGATCCTTCTGCCTTTTCTCTTGTTATCTGAGTAACAGCATGTTGACAAGGCTGGCAACCTCTGGGAGCTAATTTCTGTGTCTACATGTGAGCTTTGTGTGCTGTGTTTGTCTTTGTTCCTTTCTTTCTTCCCTTTTCCCTCCCACTCTTCCTCTTCTTTCTTTTTTTTTTTTGTTGTGTGTAAGTGTGTGAGCACATGTGTAGCTGTCAGAAGACAATTCTACCACATTCATGATGTTGTTATTTTTGTCTTGTTTTGCTTTGTTTTCATTCATTCTTTCTTTATTTTCCTTCCTGCCTTTCTCTCTCTCTCTCTCTCTTACTCTTGTCTCAGGATATTTGATTACATTGTGAACTCAAGATTGTGTTATTTACTGGAAAAAAAAAACCCTGTTTCTAGTTGCGGTGTGGCTCAGCCTTAGCACACACTGTTAATCCGTCTGGCTGGAATACAGACAGGCCCTTCGTACACACTTTAATCACAAGCAATGAAGGTAAAGTAGTTTGTAGAAGGAAGCACTCATGTTTTTAAATGTCTAATTGAATGGCAGACAAAGTGATGAATCAGAGAATGACCTGACAGAATAGGATCTGCCCAACTGTCATGAGAAGAGAGAGGAAAGGGAGGCTACATAAGAGAGCAGTGCATGCAGGGAAGGAGGAAAGGAAGGAGGCGTTTTACTGGGACAGTTGTACAGAGACAGGTTGCAGAGAGAGAGAACAAGCCAGACACAGGTGAAGACAGAACGAGCCAGAGAAGAGAAGGAGCCAGAAGACTGGAACAGACTGCCAAAGTTAGTATGAGGCCAAGCAGATCAATTCACTCAGGAGAGGCTGAGAGAGAAAAGCCAGTGAAATCAGTCACCTTGGAGAGCAGTCAGAGCCAAAACAGCTGAGTTGAACCAGCCAGCCAGAGTTCAAAAGGCAGGGGTGAGCTTACTCAGCACTAAGTCTCAGAGGTGATAACATTCTAGCCCTAGATAAGACTCTATGGGAGGTGGAAGCTTCCAGGACTAGGTTAGCAGATGTTGCAATACACCTCTAAGACAACAATTACACCAGGAAAATAAAAGATAATTATATATTCTCCCCTCTCTCTCTCTCTGCTCTTCTCGTCTAGTCTCATCTCTCTCCTCTTCTCTCTCTCCATTCTCCCTCCTTCTCTTTTCTTCCCTCCCTCCCCCTTCCTCTCTCCTTCCTCCGGACTCAGTGAATTAACCAGTATCATTTGTGTGACTGTGGGTTTAGGATTATTGTAGGAGTCTGCTGGCTCCTCAATGGGCACAGAGCTGAAGGCAATGGCTCCTGCCCCAGAATCCATCAGAGGACTTTATGAGCGCGTGGTCATTCATGATGGACTGCTGTTAGATTCAGTCTTGTGTAGATTCATTACAAGCCGGCACAGATGTGAGCATGTCTGTATTAGTTTGCCATATCCAGAGGACAGATTTAATTATAACATTTATATTTTTAACTTGATGCACCAGTAATTGGGCATATACACATTTCTTATGTTGCAAAAATGTTTCTGTCCTTATTGTGCGTTTTATATTTTTTCTGATACAGAGTCTCACATGCCCTTCGTTGGCTATTGTCTTTAAGATTTTGTTACTTACAGCCTTTGTGCATCATTTAATGGAGTGAGTTCCTGGTAGGCCAATATGGGAGTCTTATTTCTTTAATTCCATGAAGGCAGTCTACATTTTTTTTTAAATCTTGGAATTTACCTCATTTATGTGTAAGTTTTATTAATAAATAGATGTATCCTTGGCTTTTATTATTTCTTTTTGTTATTTTGTGTCTTTTGTTCATTTCTTTTATCTCTTTGCTCTCTTGTTCACTTTTGTTTTGATGGTTTTAGGTACCGATAGCATTCAATTCTCTTCCCATTTTTATGTGTATGCTTCATTAGTAGTTTTCTATATTTTGATTTTTTTTTTATCATTGTGGCTTTTATCTTTTTATTTCTAGTGAGTGTTTTTTAGAGCACTTCCTATTTGGCTGAACTGGTGGTGATGAAGACTCTCACATTTTGCTTGTGTGGTTTTTACTGTTTGTTACTTCTGAAGGTTGATGTTTTCAGGTATAATATTTTTGATTAATAGTATTTTTCCAGAACTTTGAATATATCATTTTAACCTTTCTTGGCTTGTAAGAATGCTACTGAGAAGTTCGAGTTAGTCCCCTTGTATGCAATGCAACACTTTTCTCTAGCATTTTTTTTTTTAAATCTTTGTTTTGTGTTTTGACAATTAGACTATAAAGCACCTTTAGTGAAGCATCTGCTCTAAATCTACTAGGGATCCTTAAAACTTCCTGGGTCCAATGTGTGTATCTTTCCTAAGATACGGAAAGTTCTCTCCTTTTATTTCCCCCTTAATAAGCTTTTCTTCTACTGCACATATACTAAAATATCTATCTCTGTTTTTTAAAAATTGGATATTTTATATATTTGCATTTCAAATGTTATCCCCTTTCCTGGTTTCCCCTCCGGAACCCCCTCATCCCATCCCCCTCTTCCTGCTATCTCTGTTGAGATCACGATTAGCTTTCTAATTCGGTTAGATTATGCATCTGTATCCTACTGGTCTTGCTGGTCTGTGTCCCACATGTTTTGCTGGTCTGTGTCCCACACATCTTGCTGGTCTATGTCTCACACATCTTGCTGGTCTGTGTCCCACGTGTCTTGCTGGTCTGAGCCCCACGCGCGTCTTGCTGGATTTTCAAAGTCATTACTTTGAGATCTTTGTCCTGTAGCTTGTCAGCATCCTTGTGAAGTCTGTTACCAGAGAGCTGATGTGTCTTGTTGTAGGCACAGTGCTCCCCAGCCCCCAACCTTTTCATGCTCTGCTCTCTCTACATTGATATTTTCCCATGTGGTAGTAATACTGAATTTTGGTGATGAAGTGTAATGTGTTGTAACTAACATTTATAATATTTCAGTAAATCAAGTGATACCAAAGCTATATTTTGATGGAATTTTCCTAGAAGATGTGAGAGATCTTACAATGTACATTAATTACAGTGTCTAAAACCCTGTCAAATATTTTATTCCTGCTTAACACTAATTTACAGCAGAGATATCTAGCAGGTTGTATATTTATTCCCATCTTCAAGGGAAAAATTTTCTGAATCTTCCAAAATGATAAGATTTTTCAATTGAGATCAATGCTCTGAATGGAGTTCACAAAAATACCTAAGGAAATTTCACTTGGAGTTGACTAGACTTTTTTATACCTGTACAGATAAAAAGCAGCTTTTTGGTATTAATTTTTTTGTCTTTTTGTCCCTCTAATTATAACAGAGCGTGAATTTGAGTGGTTGTGTAGGCTGACACTATAAACAGGGGGTCTGAGTGCTCCCTGCCTGGCTTTTTTTTAGGCGGTGGATTGCATGTCAGTGATTTGAAATCAGCATACGCTCAATTGGTACAGGTGTTTATGAAAAATACATGCCATATGAATGTGAAGAGTACCCATGCTTTGTGTAGATTTTTTTTTTTACCTTATTGAAAAACCCCATTTTCAGGAATTATCATGCAATTATGAAAAAGCAGTCAGAATGTCAGCGGACACACTTTAGAATAGGGATATTTTATCATGCATCCTGATCTTTAGCATATTGATTAGTGGCCTTCATTTTAAGTTCATATATATATATATATATATATATATATTTACAAATACTCTGGATTATTGATAGAATAATAGTGATAGAAATATTATGCCCCATATGTTTGCTCACGTCACAATTTTATATATGATTTTGTGTTTAACAGGCACTCAGACATTTATTGTTTTAATTTTTTTTTTTTTTTTTTTTGTAAAAAGCTCTGACCATCATCGACAAGGGAGAGTTCTCTAACGTGATGCTAGGACGATTTCACCAGTATCTATCATGTCTAGGAGTACATAATATCCCAACGATATGAGTTGCATCTATCCTCGGCTAGTTTTACCTGTTGAGGTTGGTATCGATTCCCTGAGTCTCAAGTGAAACTAGGGCCGAGGAAACTTAAACACCTTGCGAGTTAATGTATGACATGCTTTCTTTATAGAGTTTGTGAGGATTCACTGGGATGCGTTGTATACCACACCCCCTGGTGCATGGTAAGCCTTCAATAATTTAGCTACTATCATTAAGGTCATGCAGCCAAAAGAAGGTAGAGATAGGGTTAGGTTGCTGACCTCCAGAGTGTATGCTCTTTTCGTTGCTTCATCTCAATGTCCCTGATCAAAATCTACTGCAGCAAATCACCATCCCTTCTTCTATGTGGTCCTGGAGGACAAAAGATGATACCTTTTGTATTGTTTCCTAGTACCTTGAACACACCCGATAAGTGGTGTCAACTGGTTTGGCAGTGACTTTTTTTTTTTTTCCTCTGTATGAGCGATGTAAAAGATGGTTGGTTCTGAGAAGGACCCAGGAATGCTACCACACCACGCTTTACATTTTCCATTAGGAGAGGAGATTTTCCTCTGTACTAGGTCACCAGTATCTTTGTGTTAAATTTTGTTTCCCTGGTGTCTGGTGAGAAAGGATTGAGAGTAGACACAATGTTTCAGCAAAGTTGCTTCTTCCAATTAGCTTTGCCAGTAAGTTTCAATATCAACCCAGAGCAATGTCTGTTAGTTATGTCTGGGGAGTTTTCAAAGTTACGTTTTTTTAACTGGAGGGGAAATAAATAACATTCTTGTGTTTCAGAAGGGAGAGGATTTTTTTTTTTTTTTTTTTAAGTTCATTGAGTTTCACAGTCCTGGAGAGCTTTCCTGAAAGGGAATTTAGGTAAAAAATGAGCTGCCAGTGCCCTTGAGGGTTCTTGCTTGTCACATAATGAAGCATCATTTGTCAATTGCAGTTGTCTTCCCACTCCTGAAATTCCAGCTTCTGGCAATGTCTCTCCATATTTGTACATATGAACTCAAACCGACTCAGCACAAGGAGTTCTATATCTGTGTAGAACATTGGCCATGGCAAAAAAAAAACATGTCCTCATAGTTTTGCCATACTTAACTGCTAAACTCTGAAAGTGGGACTTCCCTGTGTGTCACTTTTTTGAAAGTTAAAAATAGCTGTCCCCTGAGAGGCTCTGCCAGAGCCTGACCAATACAGATGCAGATGCATATAGTCAGTCATCAGACTGAGCGCGGGGACCCCGATGGAGGAGTTAGGGCAAGGACTGAAGGAGCTGAAGGGGTTGCAACCCCATTGGAAGAACAACAATATCAACCAACGAGATCCCCCGTCCCCCCCCCCCCCCCCCCGAGCTCCAGGAACTAAACCACCAACCAAAGAGTACACATGGAGGGACCCATGAGCTGCATATGTAGCAGAGGATGGCCTTATCTGGTATAAATGGGAAGGGAGGCCTTTGGTCCTGTGGAGGCTCGATGGATGCCCAAGCATAGGGGAATGCTAGGGCTCTGAGGCAGGAGTGGGTAGGTGGGTGGAGGAGCACCCTAATAGAGTCGGAGGAGAGGGGAGGGAATAAGGGGATTGTGGAGGGGAAACTGGGAAGGGGGATAACATTTGAAATGTAAATAAATAAAATAACCAATAAAAACACATATATATATTCTTGTAAGATACACATAGTACGGGATTTACCATTTTAATGATTTTTGAATGTAGTTCCTGGAATTGTTTATTCAAATTGTCTCGCAAATGTATCCATCCAAAACCAACTTTTGTTTTCTTCCTTTTCCAGCATCTGACAACTACCATTCTCTTTTCCATACCTATGAATTCGATGACTCATGTTTCTGATATATATCATGATGTATTGGTTTAAACCAAGCCCTATTATCTTCTATTATTCCTCATTGTGGTTATTATCTGACCGGTGCGATTGATATTTCATTGACAAATCAATGAAGGTGGTGAACTTAATGCAGTTCTCTTGTGATCAATATTCTGCCTTCCCTCTGTGTACCAACTTCTGACATAGCATCATCACATGCAAAGTGGCAGGAAGTGCGCACAATGTGCTCACTACCATTTCACCAGGATCAGGAGCACTCTTAGAACAATCTAGGAAGATCGATACGTATTGATAGAATAAGCAAGTGCTGTTACATTACACCTTGAACATTCCATATTTTACTTAAATTTAAGACTTATTTACTTAGACTTTTCTTCTGTGTGGGCAACTGACAGCTCCAGCGCTGCCCACGGTACCGAGCTCGGGCGTAGGTCTGGGGGATTAAAGAAATACTCAGACACGGGTCATCCGTTGTGAGAGAATGCCAATGCCTTTATAAAACAGATCCAATATATATACCAAGCCAGGGAAGGAAAAAACATAAACTCAGGAAAAAACAGGAACTCAATTGGGGGCAATAGGATGTCAAGAATAAACTTTCTTCCTGGGGCATCATCCTTCAACAGAATGTTTTGTTGGATGTCAAGTGTAAATTCCCTTCCTGGGGTACCATGCCTTAGTCAGGATGTTTCTGATCCTAGAGGAACCGCAGAATGTTACTTAGTAGACAGCAGCATACGGAAAGGCTTAGCCAGGGCACAGCAGCCCTTCCGGGTCCTACAGGCAACCATCTAAATTAGGGACTCCTGTTCATTTC
Source organism: Mastomys natalensis (assembly GCA_021653895.1). Classification (NCBI taxonomy): domain Eukaryota; kingdom Metazoa; phylum Chordata; class Mammalia; order Rodentia; family Muridae; genus Mastomys; species Mastomys natalensis. The sequence goes on along the minus strand of JAJTUV010000128.1, from coordinate 4,042,567 downwards.
CTGTGACTATCTCTCTAAGAAACGGCTGATGATAATAAGAGCCCAATCTATGAGAGTTTATGCACTCAGACTGGTTCTTAGCTCATGAACTCATTCATAAAATGTTGCTTGAACATTTATCATGATTGAAGTGCTGACTGTGCACTGGTGTGGTAACCCTTAACTCTGTCACTACCCTTAAACTGACAGAGAAGCCCAGCGGAGATCACAAGGCAGAGGAGAAGCCATAATTGTAAATTATGAGAATGCTTTGAAGAAGGAAGGTCAGAGGAGAGCAGACAATTTTAAACTGAAGTGGAGACATAACTTCTCACATTTGTGAAGATCCATGTTGTCACATGGGAGTGAAGAGGGCTTGGTTGAAAGAGTTGAGCTGCTAGCACAGATGGATTTTTAGAAGACAGGCTATATAAATGTTTGCCGATAGAGCGCTCCAAGGTGAATTGTATGCTCCTTTTTACAGGGCCTTTTGTCATATCCTGTGACTCCTTGGGCATTGCCTTATGGTTATATGTATCTTCGCACTTGCTACTTTGTTCCCAAACCTGACTGGGGACCAGAATGAGAATTACCATTTACTTGAAAGGGTCTCATCAACAAATCACATTAACAATTTGGTTTAATAAACGGTAGCTGAAGCTTACCTTCGCTTGTTTTGTTGTATCTTTAGTTATAACAATTGACCTGCAAAGTATCTAAAAACTGAACATGATGTTAATTATAATCCAACATGCAACATTAATGGTACAAAATTAATAGCTTAGTAAAGTTGGTGGATATGTGGTCTGATTGGATAGAATATTGGTATCTTGTTTCCAAATTGGCCTACTGTTGTGACACATGCCAGCTATGTCTTTAGGATGAAGATTTAAAATTCCATGTCTCATTGCCTACAGTATAAAACTAAGGATTGTGTTGATGGTTGACAGTAAAGTCCTTTTTATTTTTTTTAATAAAAACACGTTTAGTTCAATTGTAAATACTTTAGATCAATAATATTAATGTATATCATCTCATTTATCATTCCCGAATAATAGCTTGTGAAAATTGCTCGGGATTTTGAATATCATGATGAAATACATTTTAAATTAATTAAAAAAAATAATTTTTACTGAAATTTTTTTTGTGCAATCTATATTCTGATTGTGGTTTTGCCTCCCTGTTCTTCTCCCTCCCAGGTCCTCTTCACCCCTTCAACTCCAGGTTTCCTTTCTCTAACTCTATAGTACAAACATGAGAAAAAAATAAAACAAGATGAAAAAAAGGAAGAAAAAGCATAAGAAATTTATACACAAATGTCTGTATACACATATACCACACACACACATACACAAAACCCATTAAAACCCAAAACTGGAAATGATAATATATAAACAAAAGATGAGGAAGATTAAAAAATGCCCAAACGAAGCCATATGTGAGATAAAAATATCTCCAAAAATATTGCTGGGTTTGTTTTCTGCTGGTCATCTAATGCTGGCATGGAGCCTGCCATTAAGTGTATCCCTAGTGAGAGTCCTCTGGAAAAAAACTAATTTTTCCTTTGTGAGCTGTTGTCAGTTGGAGATAGCTTCTTGGTTATAGACAGGAGCTCATGTCTCCTTCTCTGATGGTAGTCTTTTGATTTAATATGTATTCATATAATCCAGTGAGATAATATATGTTTAATGTATTAATGTAATATACATTTAAAATATTTCATTCATTTCTTGTACATTCATTGACCAAGGTATCAATTTATCATTAGATATCAAGTGTTTAAGGGATGTATATGTCCCAAGCAGTATTTATGGGAAGTTGAGTCAAGATCACTGGTTTTCCCTCCATATTGCATATATTGTTGAGGTTTTGAAGATACAATGTTTTACCACTTTATCAATTACAGAATAGATATAAAGAAATATTGGCATTGGTCGCTACATTTGAAGGTGACCTTACATTGCTCAACTTAGACATGATATGTAATATTTACATCCCGAATCTTCCATCCTTTCTGCCTGCAGATTATCACAATTTAAAGACAGAATGACAGAGTAAACAAAGTAGGTTATTAAACGGAACAACCTGACTTCCACACATTCTGGTGGAAAGCAATTTCATATGATTGCCGCTCATTAAGTGATCCTACGCAGCTCACAATGAGGTTCATTACTCACACTGTGGTATTGGACTGTAATAAGGGTGATTTTTATAATGGAGTGAGTCCAACAGAGTTGGCGTGCTGCGTGGTGACGACGTGTGTGCTCCTAAATATCTGGGTGTAGTGTTTGCACGAAGAGTTAGATATTGGAATTTTAGACTTACTATTAACTTAAATCTCAACTGGTACCCATTAGCAGCAGGAGTCTTCTTTCCCTTTGCCTGTTGTGTGTTTATTAGCACTCTTAGTTTGGAAATGTGTTAACCAGGAAAATTGTGTTCTACTTGATCTTGAATTTGTTCAGACCTCTTGAATTCTATGATTAGAGACTTGTGGGGTGGGGAATGGCAGGCATTCCAGATTTATAACGCCTGAATCTATATTTTATATATATATATATATATATATATATATATATATATGTATATTAGATATGAATCTAATCATGCAGTAGAATTCTACCCCATATATCAACCGATAATACCTTTCTTAAGCAACAGTATCCTGCTGTATTCACTCATTGTTTTTTTTCCCAAATATAAGCCTCAAATGCTTAATAATGGGGTGAATTGGCCTGACGTTTGCAGATCATCTGAAAGCTCCCCTTGTGACCCTTTGTGCTCTCAAATGCAGGACCAAGAGGGTCTCTCGAGTATGGGCTTGCTTTTCAGCTTTGATAATGAGAGTGTGTGTATGCAATCGTAGTCTCTGTGTCTTTTGTCTGCTGGGCAGACTTCAGGACAATATTTGTCTGCAGCACGAGAGCACTTACCTTATTGTCTGAAAATTACATTTCCCTCCATTGTTTAGGTCTAAGTGACTTTTATTTTTTTAAACCTTGTTAATGTTCTGTTAAGGAGAATATTTTTCTCTTCTGGTTCCATTTTATTGTCAAATAAATACATTTTAGTATATAACATCTGCCGGTACTGTTTGTTATTTGTAAGTATGAACTTTGGGTGCTATGTTCTAGATGAGATTAGTAGCCATTATAGTTCAAAACGTTTGATCTGTTAGGGCACTTTTAGGAGTAAAACCAAGAATTGTGAGCTGGGGTAGACTGGATACAGTTTCCCCACTGTGGAGATTTTCACACTTTTGTGGTATGGGAAAATTCAGCAGTAAAATAAGAAATGGAAGTTTGGAGGTACTTATAAAAATAGGATGCATCTCTTTCTATCACAACTTTCTGCCCTCAGAGAACATCTACAGAAGTTAAAAAAAATATCCTACAATACTCCATTATAAACCAGTAGTTTAGTCTCTGTGTGTGTGTGTTTCTCAACGTGAGAAAGGTGTTATTCCTCCCACTGGCTTCAAGATGGCATCTTTACCTAAGGGAAAATAAAAGTGATAAAAAATAATTTTATTACATGCAGAATGGTCTGCTTGCTCTATTTGCCTTAGGAGAAATATAGACTTATCAAACATTTAGTATTGCGACAGTCTGATGTTTGACATTTATCGATGATCCCTAGTGAACTGGCTTATATCACACTGTTTGGAGGACTTACCGTCAGCTCTAAATCACTTTCATAAATTTCTCCTAGGTGTGTCTTTTTAGGCCTTTAGAAGGTCTAGAATTCTATAGATTCTAGCTAAGTAGGCTCCGTCAGATGATTTCAGAGTATTTGAGAAATCATATGCCAATTATTATTGTTTTGCTTAAGGTGATTGATTTCTATATGTTCGTGCGCTGACAGTGTCGTAAGAAGGTGGCCCTCGGTTCTAGCTCCACTCAGGGGACACATGGGTTCAGCTTCTTGGCAATGCTGGTGTTTTAACTCTGGTTTACCTTAGCCAAGCTCTAGGTCTCACTGGCTGTCTATTATAGTTTTATGACCTAACCACTTGACGGTCCTCAAGAATGTGGCATTTTATGGTGCTTTTTATGAACATTTTGATCACTTGAAAAAAAAATAAATGGGAAAGAGGAGATAAAAATAAATGGTGGATGGTATTTTCTTAGCTCCACTCACTGGATAACAAAATGAAAATTAACCAGTTTCCTCATGCTGATGGCACAAGAAGAGGTATTTGGGAGCCATTGTGGAGGACTCGAGTTGTTTAAACACTGCCTGGTCGGTCCAGTATTCCTGTCAGTCTTCGTAGCTAGAAAGTTAAGAACGATGAGTTTATTCTCTGGGTTTGGTGAACCGCGGGGCCGAGGTTACCTGACTGAAGCTGTGATCTCTCTCAGCAGTGCCTCGTCTTTGAATTCATACATCGCAGATGATCGCAATACTGGTTTATTTACCTGAAAAAACGAAGGATATAACCCTTTTAGAACTTTATGGGAGGAATAAACGGGTGGAATAAAAAAGTACTTTTCCAATGACGTAGCCACGTGGGTTTTTGTCTTCTACTTTGCTTTCTTACTTTCCCAATCCTCTTCTTCCTTCCCTTCCTCCTCTTCTTCTTTTGGATGTTCCTGGTGGTTATTATGGTTTTCCCAAACCTGACGGCTTCTCTGACACATTATTCCTTCTCTTGGCTTTAAGGGAGTTGGGCCCATGAATATCTTTGAATTTTCAGCAGCTGTGAGTTTCCGGCACCTAAAAGGCACTCACGAAATTCTTATTAAATGAATAAATTTAAGAAGAATATTCAAGGGTGCTATATTTTCCCTCTATTTCGCTTCCTCTAGTCTGTAAGAAGATCAAGAAGCAGGATGACTTCATGAATAAAGGAAGTTACATCATCTCGTTGGCTTTCAATTCATTTAATTGATTTGTAAACAGTTTATTCAAATAATTTATTATGAAAACTGTTATAAATATCCTAAATTATGCAATAACTATGATTATTATATAAAAGAATAAACACTAAATTTCTCACAGCTTTGCATTTTTAACCTTAAAAATCTGATATTAATATGCTAGTTGAATTTTACCCTTTTTACATGTAATTGGATAGGAAAGCTACATTGAGAAACAGGATAAAAATTTTATTACTGAGAAAAGTTGGTCAATTTTTTTGATGAAAATCCAAGACACTTGGTACAACAGATCTTTTTTTTATCAGTTATTGTTGTTGGATTTTCCTCTGTTCGACCCACAGTCTTCTTTCAAAGGTCCGTTCTATCATCATGTGTGATATAAGGCTAAAATGTTGGCACTAGAATGCATAGTGTGGGGCAATCTCCAAAAACACGACTGCAGTCATTTTCTTGTGTATCATCCTGATTCATCTAGACAGACAGCAATGTCAGAAAATGAGATATTCATACTTGGTCATATTCTTCATTATTTTGGTTCAGTCATACCTTTAGTGTGTTTATGCTAAAGTTTTGTTATAATAGATGTATTTTTAAGGAGAGTATCATGTTTTTATGAATACATTTTTTTTTTGCATCAGACTTGGAAGATATTCTCAGGTGGTCCTGTGTTAAAATAGTTTGATTTTTAACAGGGATTGGCAATGTTCTAATAAAACAATGCTAGGAACTACGTATGCAAACATTATTATTTTTTTCTATGTTACTTCTTGCCTTCTTGGCTCTTTGAGATACAATAATCTATTTTAAGCTTAATTTAAAAAGGAGTAGAAACTTTGTGAAATTATTTGACAACATAACCACTTAACTAGTCTCAGGAATATAGTATTTTATAGATTACTTTTGCTTTCTATTCTTTGCCTTAAAAGGTTTGATTAAATGGAAGTGACAGTAAACCCAGAAAAAATAATATTTTATAGAGTAATTCATAAAATGACTTCAAATATTGATTCAAATCCTTTTTCATGGTGTCCCCAACATTCATTTAATTGATTTTCTCATGTTTTATTCTTTTGGGATAGGGGCTTGAGTATTTTTTTGAGTGTATACAATGCTATCCACATAATCTTTCTTTATAAATCACAACACGAAGCTCCACAGGTCAATAGACTACTCAGTCTCTGATTCCAAGCTGAAATAATTTCTGCAATGTTCCTGATAAATCATTCATCTATTCATTCCACATTAATTGATTAGTTGCCAAGAATCAGGCACCTGTTCTTTCGTGAGCAGAACAACGGAAGAATGAGCTAGTGACTGTATTCCAGAGTTTGCTTCCCCAGTTTCCCAGTGTGAAGACAGGGGCCACGCGCATAACCGTATCATAATGAAACTGAGAGGAAAGACTAAGGAAATCGGGGTACGTGGAAGTGGTGGTTTGTCTAGGATTGTAAGGGAGACTTACATGGAACCTTATGTAAGCCGTGGGACCAAGCTTTGTATTGTATAAATAATGATCCCATCACGTGGCTCGGAGACCACAGCATCCTTCCTTGGGATGATGCGGTAAGAAGATGGTGAGGCTGGATCCCTAGAGCTCCCAGAAACTAAACCACCAACCAAAGAGTATATGCATGGATGGGTCCATGGCTCCAGTTATATATGCTGCAGAGGATGACTTTGTTGGGCATCAATGAGAGGGGAGGCTTTTGGTCCTGTGGAGGCTCAATGCCCCAGCATAGGGGAGATGCTAGGGTGGTGAAGCAGGAGTGGGTGGGTGGAAGAGCACCCTCACAGAGGCAAGAGGAATGGGGGATGGGATGTGGAGGGGAAGCCTGGAAGGTGGACAACATTTGAAATGTAAATAAATAAAATAACCATTAAAAAAAGTGGAGGAGAGGAAAAGAGCAGAGAAGGGACTGGGTTTCAGATCTCACAGAAGAGATCTTCAGTGTCTTTCTCATTTTTCTTCAAAGTTGGCCATACTTCTAGGACAAGGCTTGTTCCTCAACACCCACCGAAGGCAATGCATATTGTTTATCTAGTCTCGTAAGGAATATTATGCTGTGGATATAGATCATAGTTTAATTAACGTAGTATTTGTGGTAAGCTCAGTCTTTCTCTTATTGCCTTGCAAGAAGATAATAAAAAGGTCAATAGAGGTTTACTGGAGAGATGAATAGAAAATAAAGGGGAGAGAAAATGTATCAGTGCCGACTTTCCCTTAGAACTTCGTCATGCATTCTGTGCACATTTTGAAACACATAATCGTTAACAGGTTGCATGGTAGAATATTGGCAAAAATTGAAGTGGTGTGTCTCCATCGATCTGAGGGTGATTTTCCTTTCTGTCACTCAACATTGCTGGGATTAGACCTCCTGATCAGAGATAATACAAAATGTACTGGGTAGTGGTGGCATGTGTCTTTAATCCCAGCACTCCGGAGACAGAGGTAGGCGGATCTCTGAGTTCCAGGCCAGAATGATCTACAGAGTGAGTTCTAGGACAGCCAGGGCTACACAGAGAAACCCTGTCTCAAGAACAAAAACAATAAAAACAAACAAAACATTAAAATGTGTTATCAAATATAAATTCTACCATTTAGTTCCAGCCTTACTGTCTTGTAATTCTGTTTCCTTTCCAGTTTTACGTACTGGAGCAATAATGTGATGGTTACTTTGACAATTGACCGTTTATAGGTCAGTGTGTTTCATGTTCCTTGAATTCATGGAATCTTCTAGGGTTAAAGGAGTGATAATTTTCTTCCTACCAGCAGAGGGCATGCTTTACAGCCTGGGATGACTGAAGAAAAGACACAGAGGAGTTGAAAAGGAAGGTTTTTAAAAAAGCCCAAGTCGGTAACAACAAACACCCCGCCCCCAAACGCAAACAAACAAAAAAACTTTTAAATCTCTCATACATATTCATAAAACAAAAATAGAAGGAGCTTTATCCAGTCAACACTTTTACCATCAGGCTAGATTTATAGGTTGTTCCAAACACTCTGCTTCCAAAGCACTTTTTTTTTTTTTTTTAAGAAACAAATTAAGAAGAAAAAAATATAATAAATCCATGGTGTGAAAAGAATGAAATAGTTAATAAGTAGATGATCTGCAGGTAAGTGATTCAATACTCATTGCTTTTTCAGATACGGTTTCTCACAAGCAGTTCTGAATTCCAAAAGGAGCACTCATTTTGAGTGGGGCTACCTACTGTTGTACGACTTAAATCTGAACGACCTGTCTGTACCTCACTTTGCTTCTACAAAGTTTGTTCAGGGAAATCTATCAGCTTCTATGTGTGCTGGCCAGAGCAAGAACCCGAATTCAAGTTCAGCCTAGAAACCTTAGGAAGACATGCACTGTTACTGGACCTCATTTTTCTTTCAATAACTTGTAGATTCTTGAGGACATGGTTGATATCAGGTCCCAGAAAGCGTCGTCGTACTAAAAATTTGTATCAGGTGCTTACCAACCAAGGAAATGATACAGAAACATAACTGAGGTTAAAATATATCTTTCCTATGTTAAAGTTATATTCTACATGAATTAACAGGGTGTGTGTGTGCCTGTATCCTGTTTCTGTAGCAACCTCAACATATATTTAATATAAAATTGGAAAGAAGGAAGAAGTAAGACTCGAGACAGTATGAATAAAAGTAGAACATTTTGCTTCCATTCATTCATTACTATTGTGTGTATAATGTATACTGTTCAGTATGGTGTTAGGTTTTTACACACACACACCACACACACACACACACACAAAGAGAGAGAGAGTGAAATGTTGGCTACAGTTTAGTAAGCTAGTACATCTACAGAATCACATAGTTATATTTTGGTTCTAACTAAATTCTAGTCTTTCAGCAAATTCCTAGTATTCTCTGGAAATGTTCTTAACTGTGGTTTCCCTGATCTACATTTGATCTGGAGATCTTGACTTGTCCCGTCGGGGTATGTCTCTGTGCCCTTTGACCTACATCTCCTTATGTAGGACGCCCCTTGGCCATTACCCCTAGCTTCCAGCATTCTATTCCATGCATATGACTTTTAAAAAAGCATTCCTTATTATCCTAAGCACAGCGGTACCCAGGAGATGAGAACAGGAGGATCAGGAGTTTTGGGCTAGCCTTAGCTATATGGTAAGTTTAGGGCCAGCCTGGGTTACGTAAAACCATGATGCCTCCAAACAAATATATGACTAAAAAAAAAAAAAAAAAAAAACAACAAAAAACCCCCACAAACAAATGAACATCCAAATGAAAACAAACACTACCCTCATAGTCCACAAAACAATTGTGCTTAAACAGTACTTTGGTTTGTTCGTTTATTTCACCCAGAGTAATGTCTTCCAGGCTCATCCTTGTTATCACAGAATTCAATGTCCTCTTGACATGTCTCCATAGTATACCACTACATACATGCACACACATATGCATTCTCATTTACATATATATGTGGCATCATTTCTTCAGGCACCCATGGAATCTCAGATGTTCTCCATACCATGACTTTTAGAATAATGCTGAAATTAGCAGGAATCCCAGACAGCTGTGGGGTGTGCTGACTTCGTTTTCCTTGGGTATACACACACACACACACACACACACACACACACACACACACACACACAGGAGAGTTCTATATAATACATGTAATTTTAATTATTTAAAATTAATTATTTAATTATTCATAGGTAGCTCTTATGCCTAATCTTTAAAAAGAGAATAACATCACCACTTCTTCTCAGGTTCAGCTTCTTCCTTGACTTGTGCACACATGACATATGAATTCACTCACTTGTTCATTGATTTGCTAATTGGGCAATTATCTTGCTGATCTTGCTTATCTTAAAGGCAATTTGCACTCTACTGCATTCCTCACCAGACTTAGCAACACCAGTTTTTCTTCCTCCCAGCTGAGGTCTGAGCGGAGATTAGAGGCTTGTTCTTCTTCTTACAATACAGCTATTTCAACACAAGTCATTTTTCTTTCTCCTTTTTAACGCTTCTATTTTCCTTTCTTCCAGCTGTTACTTTGTAATGTTAGAAACACCTGCTCCCGCACCCCTTTCTAGCACTCTTTACTTCATTCAGATGTGTAGAAAGAAAGTAGCCATGGATTAAGTGTCTAAGAGCCATGCTGATGGTCCAATTGAATGGGCATGAAGAAAACTATACTTTGAAGTGAAAAATAAATTTAAAAATTTAGTTTTTCTTTGCTTTCTGTAATTCATGATGGCTGTGCTTAAATGTTGGTATGCAAGATTAAAACAATACTCTTTATGACATGATTTTAATTGTTGCTATTTGTTTGTAACATACAGTATTTTATAAAATTATACATGATTCTATAAATAGATATACCAATCTACGATTTGGATATTTTCCTTTAACACAGAAAAATGTAGAAATTTTCAACTATAATATATGAGCCAGTCAGGAATTTGTAATTCTATTTCTTCATTAAGTTCTACTTTCGTGTCTTGAAATATTTTATTTATTTCATTCAAGTGTGTGCTTTGTTTTCATGGTCTTCTTTAATGCATTTGTTCATATCTCTTTAGGTCCTTGAACATATTCATAATTGCTGTTTTGAAGTCCTTGTCTCGTGCTTCATCTAAATTCTTTTCAAGGCTATTGTGATACAGTTGCTGGCCTCTGGAGGAAGTGTTCACTCTTTGTGCTGGGATCTAGCTTCTGGAGTTAGGATGCTTGAAGTGTTTCTTGGCATTGATATCTGCTCTTTTCTTTGCTATTGTAGATATTTTGTTCTTTGGTTGACACTGCCCCCTGTGGATCAATCCTAGACAAACATGGTTGCTATGGAGTGTCTGAGTCCCAGCCTAGAGTGGCAACTCGGGGTCACTGGAGGAAAACATTTTTACGGATTGGCTAGTAACCCAATGAAAAAAATTTATTTTTGCACCCACTTTCTGTAGAAATAGTGGAACCTATACAGTTCCCTGATGCCTGTAAATATTAGCTTGGTTTTACTGAAGCACAGTAAGTCACACATAAATGTTTAAATTATTTAAGCATTTTTATTATACATCTACTATGCACTAGATATTAACAAGTATTTGGGATATATAAATAAATAAGAAAGAGATGTTTCTTCCTCAGGTAATATAAAGGACAGAAACAATTAGCAATAATAAAATTTATTTTAAAAGTGTATAGTTAAAAGCATAGTAGTAAAAAAGGAAGAGAACAAAGCAGTAAGTTGGGGACGTGAGGCTGAGGTGTAATTGCTGCGATTTCAAACCAAGATTGATTCTTTTCATCTTATGTGAGATAGTGTTCTGCCTGCATGTATGTGAGTGTACCACCTGCACACATGTGGAAGGGCTGCGATTGCAGAGGAGGGTTCAAGGAAAGTCTCATTGAGCCACTGAACTTTCAACATAACTTGACAAAAGCAGTGGAGAAATGATGGGGAGAGTGATGGAGAAGTGATGGGGAAGTGAAGGAGAAGTAATGGGGAAGTGGTAGGGAAGTAAAGGAGAACTGATAGGGAAGTGATGGGGAAGTGATGGGAAAGTGATGGAGAACTGGTGGGGAAGTGATGGGGGAGTGATAGGGAAGTAATGGGGGAAGTGATGGGCAACTAATGGGGAAGTGGTAAAGTGAAGGAGATGTGATAGGGAAGTGATGGGAAATGATGGAGAAGAAGTGATGGAGAAGTGATGGGGAAGTAATGGGGAGCTAATGGGGAAATGGTGGGGAAGTGATTAGGAAGTGATGGGGAAGTGGTAGGGAAGTGAAGGAGAAGTGATGGGGAAGTAATATGGAAGTAATGGGGGAAATGATGGGCTTTAATGGTAAGTGGTGGGGAAATGGTGGGGAAGTGAAGGAGAAATGATAGGGAAGTGATGGGGAAGTGATGGAGAAGTGATGGGCACTAATGGGGAAGTGGTGGGGAAGTTATGGGAAATGGTGGGGAAGCGAAGGAGAAGTGATAGGGAAGTGGTGAGGAAGTGATGGGGAAGTGGTAGGGAAGTTAAGGAGAAGTGATGAGGAAATGATGGGGAAGTGGTGGGGAAGTAATGGTAAAGTGATGGGGAGCTCATGGGGAAGTCATGGGGAAGTGATATACTTAGGCCTAGAATGTTCTAGAGAGATGTACCACTCAATTCAATGCCTCTGTGGTCTGCCTCTGTTGACAAGATTGAGGAACAGATGAAATCATGTAACCACCTGGATTGAGTATGCGAGCAGCTGTGGGAGTGGTCTAGAGACTTTAGGAATATCTCATTGCTGGCTTTGTAAAGTATTACTTGGACTTCTATTTATTCACTGTGGGTGAGAGTCTATTTGGGAGCTCTTAGTAGAAGAATAGCTTGACTTGGTTTACATTTTCATAGCATCTCCTGTCTGAGAATAGGCTGTTGATAGCTAATGTTAGAAGTTGAAGGCCCTGTTGAGAGACTAATGCAGGGATCCAAGAGAAATAACAACTATGGTAGAAGGAAGGATCCCATGAATATGTAAAGGAGCAATTCTGGTAACTGAAAGACAATGGCTTCCTTGAATCCTCCATTGGCTGGATGAAGGGATGAGGGACATCATTCTTCAGAAGAGAGAGAAGCAGGAGGCCGCAATATTCTCTAGGTTGGTGACAAAATTGCTGGGTCCTACTTTTCTACACATGTCATCCTGTTAATGACACTATGAATCTTTCTGATCTCAAGATTTATTAGCATTAAAATCTCATTTTAAAATCACCTCTTAAGACAGATAACTAACACTGCTCACAGTTTCTCATGGTTTTGTTCTTCCTATTTACATATTTTTTAGTTTGTTTGATCAGATTTTTATTTTACGTTTTATACAGTGATTGTGTACTATGTTGTTGAGTGGGTAAAAGGTCAGTTCAGTATATTTATTGGAGGTAAGGGAGCACATAGAATTTTAGCAACATGCTTGTTTAAGAGAACAAACAATAGAACAACCTCAGAAGTTTCAATGTGCTTATGTTTGCTACTGCTTCTTCTATGCCTTTTATAATTTTCATAAGATCTATATGGAATAGAGTTATCAACAGGCAGAGGGAAGGGAGCAGTTAGTACAATGGTGTTGATTTCAAGTTATTTTTCAGCCACAGATATTGTAATTGTGAACATTCTGGAAGCTCCTCTTATGCCTATGTCTGAAAGGTAAGCACTAGTCTAAATTTTATTATTGATTCATTTTACACGTCAGACATTTACACATGTAAAATCATAGAGTATGAATATCCTTGGGCCTCATTTCTTTTTCTTATATAAATTTATTGTGAGTTGCCATGTTGATATGATAGACAATAGTTTATTCCAACTTCTAAATATTGTTCTATGGCATGACTATATCAAAATTTATTTTTATCATGGAAGAATATATTGCTTTGGTTTTGAGTTATACTCTATATTGTTTTAGAATCTTTGAACTTGTGCATTTGTGTGTATGTATGTCTGTTTAATATATATATATATATATAATACTGAAATTGCTAAGTCATGGGGTACATATACTTACAGTTTTTGTAAAAACTTCCAAATATTGACACAAAGTAATATTCCAGTTTTGACTAACTCTTGCAATGTCTGAGAATTTCATGAGCTTTACATGAATCATAAAGAACTTTCTTTAAGGCTCACTTTCTAGTGTCCCATTCTTTTCACACCATGGATTTATTATATTTTTCTTCTTAATTTATTTTTTTTTAAAAAACCTTGGAAGCAGAGTGTTTGGAACAACCTAAAAATCTAGCCTGATGGTAAAAGTGTTGACTGACTAAAGCTCCTTCTAGTTTTTGCTTTGTGACTTTGTCAAATGTTGCTGATATATTTAGTAGTAGCAACTACTTTGTAACTAACTGTAAACACATTTGGTTCCATTATACCCAGCTTCACATTTAAAAAAACAAACAATCAAACAAAAAAACCCAAACCATTCCCTGCTTGGATATTTTCTCTTGAATCTCATTGTAAATCTGACTAAATGAAGTTAACAATAACCACACCGTATCCTAACTGTTGTATTGTCTTAAACTTCTCTGCCAAACAAATAGTATAAGTTAAAAATATACAATCTCATTTATTATTTTAGGACATGGGTAGAACATATAGCTAGATTCTTGGACAGGCTATAATATGAATGAGCTTTACTTTTGACAGAATTTGCTCCATTCTGAACAAAAATGCAAATAGGAGCACATTAATTACTCTCGGCATGGCATTCTGGTCTTCCAAACTCCCACCTGAATGACCTATTGCTTATAGTATTCTTGGGCTTCTTTAGCCTGTACCTCCAATATTTGAAATGGTTATGATTATCACAGTAACAACCCCACTCTAGGTACCAATTTTCTATGTTGTTGATTTTGCGATTATCGAGATTGAAATACCTGACAGAAACAACTGAGGAGAGGGAAGACTTGACTTATTCTGGTTTATACTTTTAAAAAGTTTGCAGCCTGCAACTTCAGGGAAGGTAGACAGAGTTCCTGGAAGAAGCTTGTGATAGTGAATGTTCACATAGCGTGGACCAGCAAGAAGCATGATCAGGCTGGAAATGCTACCCAGAATGCACGGCTAATTCTCCATGTGGCTTTATATCCTCTTCATTGTTCATAATAATTAGGTCATGAAAACAGAGAAGTAAATTTTGGAGATTCCTGAACCTTAGGCCCTCCCTCTCCAAGGCAGACCTTGAGACAAAGACTTTCTGATTGTTGTTTACTTAGGAACACAGTCCTGGGGCAGAGGAGTAGAGCAGTTGGGAAAATGAGTGAAGAACAGAGTCAAAACCTACACAAGGTGCATCTTTGAGCTGCTTAAGGCCCTGTGCCACTGTGCCTTAATTGTACTTGCAAATACGGAAAAGCAGAGTAGTATACAGTAGAGACCTAGAAGAGTAGAATGTGTGTTAGTTACTATTGAATCTGGTTTGTTAGGAGTAGCTTCTTGTGCAGGTGTGTGTGTGTGTGTGTGTGTGTGTGTGTGTGTGTGTGTTTATACTATATAAATTTTTTTCTTTCGATTACATGTATAAGTTTGCATGTGGGTGTGTAAATTTAAGTTTAGGTGCCCACAAATGCCAGAGGTTTCAGATTCCTTGAAGCAGGAGATTTGGGCAGTTATAAACCTCCTTAATATGAGTGCTCGGAATATAATTTGGGTCCTCTTGCAAGAGCAGTATGTGTTCTGAGATGCTTAGCCATCTCTCCAGCCCCACAATTTATGAATTTAACAAATCAGCTTGGTGGTCTTTGTATTTCCAGAGTTATACAGACATAACTAAAATCAATTTCAGTACATTTTTTATTATCCCTTCTTATGAAACCCTATACTCACCTCCTTCAATCTCTAGGTAGACATCAACTACTCTCTGATTCTATTGATTGGTTGATTTTTGGAAATTCTATAAAAACAGAATTACAAACATGCAATCAAATGTACATTTAAGTCCATGCATGCTTATTGATTCATTGTGAGCATCTGCTGTGAGCTGGTACTATACTAGGCATGGGAGAAAGTCCAGCATTGACTAATTTTCAAATAAACAGTCCTGACTGTGCTGACCACAAATGTTGAAATTCTCAGAAAGACTATTCCCCAAAGTCTAAAATTTCAAAAATCTTGAATATCCTCAAATTATAGCCCTTGATTAAAATCATGACTGTGAAAAGCTGAAAATCTGGAATCCCAAGAATAACTTGTTTTTAAGCAGCAGCAGAGAGATTCTGGAGGCAAAGCAACAGCAGTATCAGACAGTAGGACAAAAACCGCCACTGTAAAGTGGAACCGCTTGTTTGATTTGACGTTCCCTGCAGCCTCAAGGAGCCAGCCATGCTAGCACTGCCTTGAGAATAATTACATGGATGGGGTAGAATAAGAAGACTCATCACTGCCCTGGTGTTCAACCGCAGGGTTGCTTCTTCCAAATATTTGGCTTGCGTAGGAGTGCGTGTCGGAGGTTCTCCATGTATTCCAAAGCAAGGGAGAAAGCACTATCATAAGATGGGGAGATTTCACATTAAAAAAAGAAAAAAACCCTCATAGTGAGTGGTGTCTATGAAATCATAGTACATTTCAAAAGATGGCCCATAGAGCAAATGAATTCGAGTGAGTTATCTAATATAAATGTCCTAACAGAGAAAATGACCCAACTGTTGATCAGAAGCAAGGCTGCATGGGAGGCCTCCTTTTTCTGAGGAAAATGGAGAGGGGAAAGAGGTGGGAAGCTGAGATGGGTATGTTAAGTAAATAAATAGCTTTAATAAGCATAATAATAGCGAGAACAGCAACAACCTAACCGAATGCAACAGAATTGAAAGAATCTAAAGAAAGAATGTTACTAGCAACACACTTACAGATCACTAACGTGGGGGGAGGGGAAAGCAAGACTACAAACTATAGGTAATGATCAGAGAAGTCAGGCAGTGGTTCTGGAGCCTAACTTTATTTCAAAGTTTTTTCTCATTTTAAAAATATTTCCCTCATCATCTTAAAGTATCTACATTTTTTTTTGCACATTACCATGTATCTTCATCTTTATGCCATTTAAAATAGTGGAAGTATAAATTATGTGCATACCCCCATTGTTCTGATATACTTCTCACAAAATTTGACTTGTTAAAATGCAGTCTCATCATGTTGACCGTATATATGCCTTTTGCATGCATATAAATTATTGAGACTTCCTCAGTAGATGAAGAGACATACTATTATATATTTGCTTTTATAAAATGCAACATTTGTCAAGTTTTCAGCTCTGTGACTGGTATATGGTGGTGAGCCAATGAAGTATTTGATTGATCTTGTCAAAAAGCTTGTGTCGCCTGTCACTGTATTACAATGACTCAAATTAGGAATCTGGGGTGCCAGTCATAGTGACATGCATTTATTCATTTTGCTTTCTGACTTATTTAATTATGAATCAAGTTTGTCTTCTCATAACCATTATGCCCAGGAGACAGTTGTCTCTCTGCTGGAGATAAAGAAAAGTAAATTTGCTCAGGGTATGTGGAGCATGGAATCAGAAGATGGGCCAGTTCTAAGCAACATCTAAAGTTGAGATCAAAGAAAAGAGCCAGAAGGGGTTGTTGAAGAAAAAATCCCTAGGCAAGAAGAAAAAAACTCGAAACATAAGGATACAGAAACCAAAGAGAGCAAGTAGGAACCTATGCCACAACCTAGAATAAAGTTAAAAACAAAAAAAGAAGAGCAAAGAATTTCTGAATATACCTGTAATACCCAAGTACCTTGCCTTCTTTTGCATTCAGATGTTAGCTTAGCATGTAATTTAATCCTCAAGAACATTCTAAATGACGTTTAAATAAAAGAGATCCTATAAGAAGACCCCCAGTTGAGTGCTTGAGCAGTTACAGTCAACACAAATGTAACCTACAACATGGTATTAGTCACACGTGTCCGTGATGCTGTGGCATTTCATAAATGTTAAAAGCTTTAATCTTGAGAATAGAGACACTGATAAACATTAGAAAAATTATATGAATAAGGAGGATGCCAAACAAAGAGGTTAATATGATTTGTGATAGATATATGAATTTTAGATTCAGATGACGTGCATTTCAAATAGGTAAGAACACAGGTTACTCTAGGTAACAGAGGTGACTATGGATTCTTTACAGAGGCCTAATGTAAAGAGCCCATACTAGTTAAAACCCACGTTTATCAGTCTCTGGTGTGTGAGCTGGAACATAAAATACAGATAGTTTTCTGAGGGGTCACCCTCTCCTTCTACCTAATAAGGGACCATGGTGCTCGCTTCTTTTCAAAGTTTCCATGAATGCCTAACATATTATTACGAAACAACACTGTCCGTTCTTAGAGTAAATATGAAATCACTAGGCACTGTTCTGGGCTCAGGGTATAAAGAAAAATTTGAAACATCCCAGACTCTACTCCTGCGGCTCTGTGGAGGGATGCCTGCTGTGAGAAAAGGAAGAGCTACTAGCTGGAGTAGGGAACAAGGTGGAGGAGGCAGAGAGCGGGGCGTGGTCACTGACGAGGCGGTGAGCAGGGAAGCAGTAACTATCAGGGCCCTGGAGCTCAAATGTTGGACTTCGGTTTGAGAGCAAAGGGAGTGAAAAGGGAGGCTATTCAAATATTTGAGAGGCACAGTGGCTCACTTTGTAAGCTTCCACTCTCGATTTGGGTGGAGATGGACCTTAAAAATGTGCGGGAAACGATATGGAGAGTCTGGCCTCAAGTGCACAGCAGAGGCAGAGGGCCTTTGGATGAGGTAAAACGGATACACTGGCTGGATAATAAATACATCTCCCACAAGGAGATAATAGAACAAACCAAAGGCCTTTGACAGCATTTGAAAGAAGGAGGGAGAGCAACAGTGTCAACCAGCCAGACCCCCCAGAGCTCCCGGGGACTGGACCACCAACCTAAGAATACACATGGAGGGACCCATGACTCGGGCGGTGTATGTGGCAGAGGATGGCCTTGTTGGACAACAGTGGGAGGAGAGGCCTTTGGTCCTGTGCCGGTTTGATGCCCCAGTGTAGGGGAATGCCACGGCGGGAAGGTGGGAGTGGGTGGGTGGGGAAGCACCCTCATAGAGGCAGGGAGAGGTGGGATGGGATAGGGGGTTTCTGGAGGGGAGACCTGGAAACGGAATAACATATGAAATGTAAATAAAGAAAATATCCAATTAAAGAAAAAAATTCAAAAAATAAAAAATAAAAAAGGAGAGGGACTCCAGGGAAGTTTCTTCTGAATTGAGTTTCCACTTTCTGAAATTAAAGAAGGTGGTGGTAGCAGTGGGGGCCCAGGAGAAATAATCAAGAATCGTGTAGACACATTAGCTCAGAGCTAAACAAGTGATAGTCGGATGGATGTACATTGGGTTTTGGAAAAAAAGTGACCCTGAGAAAAAATTACATCTGAGGGAAATATAATTTTACATGATTTAAACATTGGAGGAAAATAGTATTGTGCAAAACATATTATTAAGTAAAGTGACAACCAAAACCAATGCAATTCACCATACCACTAATAATTAAGTCATATTAATGTGATAAGAAAATGCTAACTAAAATTAATGGAGATAAGTTCCATTAAATTACTAAGGAAAAATACAGTAATTTCGATAACACTAAGGTAGCAATTAGAAGCTTTCAAACAATCAGAGAGATGTAAACATTGGTATAAAAACCGTGCTTCAGAGTTCGGGGGATGCAAATTGTGTGCTCAAACCTCCGATAATGCATTACATCTCACAACGAGCTGGAATTAAGTCACACGCTGGCTGTGTCAGCAGAAAAGACTAATACAATATTTTACATTCTTGGTGCAAATTGCACAGTTAAACCAGGGACTCTTGGCTGGAAGAGGCCAGTTCTGAAAGGACAGTTTTCTATCATACCATGTCAAATGCAGAGGAGTCAAGCTCCTATCAATAAACAGTGCATCGAAGTAGCAAATTCACAGTGTCTTTCAAAGGTCGGATGACTGAGAAAGGTAAAAGCTGAAGGGAGCAGACTATTATGTCATTTGTAAGTTACTAGCTTCTTGGAATGTTCACAGAAATGCAGGTTTTAGTTGAACATGAACATGATTGAGACTGAAGGTGAGAGTCTACTGAGCTGAATTAAAGGTCTACAGGTGCATTTCTTTTCTTTTTCTTTCTTTTTTTTGTTTTTGTTTTTGTTTTTTGTTCTTTTGAGACAGAGGTTCTCTGTATTTCCCTGCCTGTCTTGGAACTCACTCTGTAGACCAGGCTGGCCTCGAACTCAGAAATCCGCCTGCCTCTGCCTTCCAAGTACTGGGATTAAAGGCGTGTGCCACCACCGCCTTTATATAGGTGCATTTCTTGGAGGTGCATTTCTTGCAGGTGCATTTCTTGCAGGTGCATTTCTTGCACCATTGATAGGTAGTGTCGCCAATCTTCCATCCTGGTGATCTCAGCGTCCAAAAAGGACTCTTTGTGTCTTTAAGGTTGATTGTTATTGCACAAGACAAATAGCATTCTGCAAAGCTTCCAAGGAGCAAAAGACTCCAAAGGAAATCCCTACACGCTCATATCTAACCCTGTAACCGTCATGGCCTTCCTGAGGTGGCCTTCTTTGCTTCATTTCCATCTCTCTGTAAACAATCCTTGTGTTACAGTCGCTCATGAGCAACTGTTATGTTTCTGAGTAATAGTGTTGCTTCAGTCTCTATAACTGGTGGCACCGTGACAGTGTTATGCAGTTTAGGTCTTGTATGTTATAATGAGTCTATAGTCTTTTGTGGAGGGATATTGCTTCAAGTCTTCTCGTAGTTATTCTTTTTCTTATTATTTCTTAAATTTTAATTTAAATATAATTACACCATTTTCTTCCACTCTCCCTTTCCTCAATGCCTCCCACGTTACCCTTTCAAGTGCATGGCCTGCCTCTTTTATTTGTTTGTTTGTTGGTTGCTTGGTTTTTCAAGACAGGGTTTCTCTGTGTAACCCCTGCTGTCCTAGAACTTGCTCTGTAGACCAGGCTGGCCTCAAACTCACAGAGATCTGCCAACCTCTTCCTGTCACATGCTGAGGCTTGTGCCATCATCTCAGGCTTGTTGTTTATTTTTGAGATTGTAACTTAATGACATTTTCCCTTCCCTTTCATCCCGCTAAACCTCCCGAATACTCACCCTTGCTCTCTTTCAAATTCATGGCTTCTTTTTTCATTAATTGTTATCACACAGATACATGCATTTGTTCATACATATACATTCCTAAATGAAACCTGTTGGGTGCATATCATATTACTTGCATGTAAGTATTCAGAGATGGTCATTTGGCACTGGATGGCCATTTGGTGAACCCTTCCCTAGGGAGTACCAGCTACTATGTACCTACACATACATGTATATTTATGCAACATATATATTCACACACACACACACACACATATACATATATGCATGCAAATGCACATATATATTTATACACACACATACACACACACATATATATATATATACACACATACACATATACACACACATAATACACATATGTATATGTGTGCAACAACTACTGAGTCCATTTAGGGTTGGTTGTATTTGTTTTTTAGGACTAGCCACTTGGATAACCATTTGGGACTCTATCACTCAGAAAAACTAACTTCTCTCAGCAGTTGTTATTTTCCTCATCAGTGTTGGGATGTCAACAGGTCTTATCCCTGTTCAGACCTTGTTTCAGCATCCGTATTCATGGATTGATGTAGCCCTTAGTCTTCATCCATGGAGCTTCTTCTTTTGCAGCAAGTAGAGAGCATTTCTGAAAGCCACAACTGGGGACAACGAGGAGAAGAGCCAGCCTGGGCTGCTCCGACTCACATGATGTATCTGCAGCCACCCTTACATCCAAGGCTCAGGGAGATATCTTGGAAGAGAAGGCAAAATGATTGTCAGCACCAGAGAGCCAGGGAGTCTGCTGGGAGACTGTGTGCCTGTGAAGCTACACCCACGACGTGTTTAATTACTCTTAATGAATGATCTCATATTTGAAAACAATTGAGGAGCATTTGATTGGGGTGGGGGCATGGTGTACAGTTTCACATCTATGCAGAAGCACGGCAGGTGCAGAAAACGGCCAAAGGTACCCAAGGTGAACATGAAAAGGGTCACTGATAGCTTGTCCATTTAAAGAGAAAACTGTCATCTTTCTACAAATGTTAATGGGGAGAAAGATAGCATTGGAGATCCAGACAGGTGACCACGTGGAAGAAAATGAATTTAGAACGTATGACTGGTTTGCTATGTAGCCTCTTAGAAGAGGACTCCATGGCTAGCTATAGATGTGTAGGTCTTTTTTTTTTTTTCCATGTGCATGCCTGTTTAGTATGTATCAGTATATGCTTGTTTGCCTATGTGGCACATGAGTATGTATGTTGGTGCATGCACATGTGTGTGGAAGCCTCATTGATCACTTTCTATCTCACATATTGACACAAGGACTCTTGTTGGACTCTGCTTACTGTTTGAGCTACGACTTATGGGATGGAATTGCAGGCACGCCATTGCTTTATCAGTAGGTCAAATGAGCTTCGGAGTTAGAAGAAAGAGTAAATATCTGTGGACATGTCATAGAGTTCCTCTCATGTTTAGAGGCCAGGAAACTGAAAAGGAACCACGAGGAAGACTAGCATTAGAGAAGAACCTGAGGAAAACCATGTTCTGTGGTCACTTCCTGTTTCAAAAGAAGGATCTCACCAGTGATGACAGATTCTTCTCAGCAGAAGAGTGACCCCAGGAAAGGCAGGTGGGTGGGGCAGGCCATGTCTAGATCACCAGTGACCTCTGTAGGGGCTGTTCTGAGGAGAGAAGCAGGGACTGAGACCCCTTTATAATGGTCCCAAGAGAGAACGAATCAGAGATTTTAGACAGACAAGCGTTTCAAGGAATTTCTTTGTAGAAGAAATGACTGTAATCAGAACAATGAAAGAGACAGATTATGTTTATGCTGGTGGAAAGAACTAACCGAGGCAGGGGCTGAACTGAACCAAAGAATCTATGTTAGAAGTTATGAGAGACATGTGTTAATAAATGACAAGATAGGATTTTTAAAAAGCCAGAGGGTCATCTTTGAATTTAATGTGGGCAGCATGAAGTCTTGTAGATTTTTCAAAATGAATATATATTAAAAATTATGTGTATTCATAGGTGAATTCACTGAACTGGTTAATAAGCATCATTCTTTTTGATACTCTATCTCCTTAGTTAATATATATATATATATATATATATATATATATATATATATATAAAAGAATTGTTTATCCTTAGGTTGGCAATTCCAGAATGTGGCTATGAGAGCTGGCCATAATTTATGGGACAAGAAACGAGGCACAGAGATTAAGCAGCTTTCTTAAACAGTATCTATAAGTAGTAAAGTTAACTCAAGTAATCGGATTCAAGAATAGAGTACAGAGCATCACCTTGTCCTGGACTGTCACTTTTGCCTTATTGTTCAGTAAATTGTAGATTACCTTTAATTCCATGTACAGTCGTTTTCTGGGGGCTTACGAAAGTCATTTTTGTCTTTATGAAAATATTCTGCCTCTGTTTCTATCCGATCAACCCACACTGTCTCTTGTTAGAGTTTGCATAGTATACTGATCATGTATCATTTATATATCATGCACATACAGCTCTCTCTGTTCTCATTCCTTTCTTGCCTGCCTTTGTGTGGTAGTGATCACGTACAGAATCAAGAAATTAGCTTGTTTTGGTAATAGTTGCTTTATAATTGCACAGTGCTTTATTGCTGGGTAGGCGTTACTACATAAACAATTCCACTTAGAGTTGGCAACAACTCTCTGAATTAACCACTACCCTTTAAGAAAATGAAAACTGAGAGACTGATGGAAACCGGTATTGTACGTAGCTCGGAGTAGACACTTAAACTAACCGTCAAATAAAAAAATAAATGAGCCAACAGCTCGTAGAGTTTGGGAGAAAAGAGTGTTAAAGGCTGAGAATCCTCATTGGGAGTTCAAGGATTTTTTTCTTTTTTTCTCATTAGACTGTAGCTGTGTTGAGTTTGAATTCTTAGTTTTAATTAAAATCCTTTGTCTTCCGAGTACTAGCTGTTAAAATGTAATCCAAGTGGTAAGATGGAATTTCTTACTCGCTGCATCCCAGTATAGAGCTAGCTGGTTTGTCTCTAGCGAACAACACTGGTTCCACAGGTAGCCAAGTG
Organism: Mastomys natalensis; assembly: GCA_021653895.1. Lineage (NCBI taxonomy): Eukaryota > Metazoa > Chordata > Mammalia > Rodentia > Muridae > Mastomys > Mastomys natalensis. Next base: position 4,019,017 of record JAJTUV010000128.1, on the reverse strand, counting down.
TTCTTTGGGACAATATTGAATGACTGTTACAGCAGATTGCTATTGCAGAATGAATTGTACAGAGCACTGTTTTGGAGGTGAAGCAGCTGAAGAAAGGATGGTTTTCAATTACTAAAATCGTTGAAATAGGAAGGGCGAATAGACATTTAAGGCGTCCTAGTTGCGCGCTCCGGCTTAGGTAATTGGTATCTTTTCCTCTCCGTTCTTCTGTTCTCTACATTTTAAGAGACTTCGAGGGCAATATGTTTTACAGCATCCTATTCCGGAGCATTTCTATACATTTCCTGAAGAAGATTAGAAGCTTGCCAGATGCTGCTCTTGGATTATGCCTTGTCTGGGTATGGGTAAGGATGTGCCAGCTGCTGAATCTCTCTTTTAACACAAGCTTCCCATCCGCTCTGGCTCCTCTTGTCTGAGACGTCGGGGACAGAGTGAACGAGGAGGGCGTTGGTAAAGGTGGAGGTGCAGGGTTTGTAAAAACGATGACGGCTTGGGGACCCCCTGTTTTGTATTCCTTGGGGGCCAGAAGTGATTTTACAGAAACGACTGGACATTTGTCAGAGTCATACAGTTGTAAATGTTGTGCTCTCTGTGTGGGGTGAGCGGGGTAGGGAAGCTAAATGCAAGATCTATATTTTCAGTATGTCTCACGCATGAGTCTTTGGGAGAAGGAGGGATAACCTCATTTTTTCACAAGGTAAGTGTTACCTTTGACCTTGTATACGGGCCTTCTACATTGGCGCAGCAACACCGGGAGTGATTTTACATTTCCTTCTTGATGCTCAGTGCCTGGAACACTGAGGAGAGACTGATATCCAACTCATGGTAGCGGGGCAGCATCTTATATGGGGAAACGTAATCAGTGTTGGTCAAATCACTGCGCTATTAACAAATATATGCCTTAGAGTGTGTTTTATTTTCTTTTTCTGTCTAAAGCTACCGATGTTCTGCATGATGAACGAGGAATCTAAGCAACCGAGAATATATTCATGCTTCAGAAAAAAAAAAATTGGATCTGTTCACTGGTGCTGTTGCTGTCTGCCTCTACATTGAGGCAGGATTGTTTCTGTTGAAACAAGCATGAAAGTTGTATTCCTAAGTGTCAAAATAAGATCTACTCAGCTGGTGTGACATCAATTAAGAACTTAGAATATCATATCCCGCAGCTCGGCAGAGGGCCCTGCCTCTCACAGGCTGCATCCAGCCCAGACATGTTTGCAATAGCAGCTTATGAAAATATTCAGGACAAGAGGTGGTACTAGCTGTGCGGTAAGGACTAAGTCACCTGTGCACTCTATCGCTGGGATAGGATGCATCTTCATATGCTTACCCATCTCAGCCAAAAGCCTTAGTTTTCTCACGATAAATTTTATATCCTGAGTTCTGAGGTCAGAACTCAAAGAACTTGCTTTTCAAGAAAAACTTCTAAGTTAAAATTGCAGTGGGCACTGTAGTTAGTGTCATGAGCAGTTGCTGGATGAGTGGACTAAATTGAGAATATTGGTAATGTACTTCTCAATTTGTCATGCGCATGGTATCAGTGGAGCAATGCTGGCAAAGGGTTATCGCTGGCAGAATTTACCTCTTCCTACGATTTCACGTATTTCTTTTCATTCTGTTATTTCGCAAATGATTCTTGATTGATCTTAATTGTTTGAACTTAGATATTTTTTTGTGTTAACGCTTTTTCTTTTTATTTATTTATTTTTATTATTATTCTTTAATCTTTTTTTTTTTTAACAGTCCAGTCATTATCTCCCTCCCAGTTCACTCTCCTATATCTTCTTATCCCATTCCTCCCCGCCTGTCTCCAAGAGGATGTTCCCACTCCCTCCACCAGACCTCCCCACTCCCTGGAGCCTCAAGTCTCTCAAGAGTTAGGTGTATCTTCTCTCACTAAGTCCAGACCAGGCAGTCCTCTGCTGTATATGTGTTGGGAGCCTCATATCAGCTGCTGTATGCTACCTGATTGGTGGCTCAGTGTCTGAGAAATCTCGGGGGTCTAGGTTAGCTGAGACTGTTGGTCTTCCTATGCAGTAGCCCTCCTCTTCCCAATTGTAAATCTTGGAGCACTTTGGAATGTATTCATTCAGTTTTATTGTCTATAGCTTGGAAAGGCTTACATGATGTTGGGGAGGAGGAGGAGGGCATATATTAGTAACGAATACTAAACCAACAAAACCCCTTTCTCCAAACAGCTGCCTCATGATAACGAGATCCTCACCATAAGATGCTAAGTTCTGTGTCCAGCTTGCACTGGGCCATAAGGCATGTCCTGACAGCCCTGCAGAATGGGGTGCAGGCAGGACAAGCTTCCTACTGGCTGTCAAAAGGGACAGTTCATCCTCCCTAGAACTCTAATTGAACACTAATTCATTGTGTTGATGATTTATATTCTTTGACTTACTTTATATGATTTAAGCCATAGGGAAATTCATTGATTTTTATTTGCTTCAACAAACATTTGTCTTGAGTCTCCATTTAAGTTGGCAATTTACAAGGACAGCAGAATTTTCTCCTGAGAGATTAGAGCGTGCCTCACTGTGGGGCAACATTTCTGTGTCTGACCACTCACTTCCTTCTACGGAAAAGACTATAAGATATTACATGATTATTTACTAGTTCTGCCAATTTATTTAACATGGAGGAAAGCAGGGATAATTTAGGGGCTTTTAGGTCACAGCCTATTATTGGTTTAGATATCATCTTATTCTTGGAAGTACAGAACCCAGCAGTCATTTTTCGGGGTGCTGATTTTTATGGACTCTTGGAAGGTGAATTCACGCTGGATAGGGCAAAACAGAATCTATGCATGAGAATGTGCAATAATACATAACACACACACTCACACACACATGCACACACATACTCACACACACATGCACACATACACACATACATATACACATATACATAGACACACACCCAAACACACACACGCACACACACACACAAACACATACTGAGAGAGAGAGAGAGAGAGAGAGAGAGAGAGAGAGAGAGAGAGGGGAAGAGACATGTGTGTTTGCTCAATGATGGACTGACCAGAACCATTTCTTTCTTTGTCCTGGACCGTGATGGATCACCGGCTTACAAAGCAGGCAGAGATGTATAGCCACAGCACTCATTTTAACAGAAGCTAGAGATTCTTCCACTCATACCCTTTGGCTTTTTAATTCAGCTAAGTGTAAGGAGGATGCTGCGAGGAAACACATTATGATTTATGAGCCTGGATCTTGTTGCCGTAACAAGATTCTTAGGACAGCTGCAGGCTTGTTTGCTCTGAATTTCGAAAAGGGAAAAAAAGAGAGATGTTTCTTCTCCCGACCTAGAATACTGAGTACTCAAAGTCAGAAGGAAATGATGCTTTTAATTATTTTGTTTGTATTTGGAGGAGGGGGACAAAATAACTGGATTTTTTTTTATTGTAATGAACTCTGTAAAATGTGTCTGCTCCCGGATCATTGTCTACACTAAGATAACTGAAGCACATGATGCCTTCAGCAATGAAGAGAGCGAGTCTCCCTCATAGAAGGACTACTGTCTCTTCTCTGGTTTTTATTCTGTCAAAGCCTGTTTATAAGTCATATTCTGTGCCATTATTAGAAATTAGTTATTCTTGTTTCCAAACATATTATATGTATGCATGTATGTATGTATGTATGTATGTATATATGTATATATATGTGTGTGTGTATACATATACATATATACATGTGTACATATATGTATATATACATATATGTGTATACATATACACATATGTACATATATGCATATATACATACACACATATATTTTCATATTATATTTGATAGAACTAATGTCGTCAAGAAGACAGGGTGATTTTTATATGGAAGAAATTGGTGATTTTAGGTCCAATTGTCATTAGGTGGTACACTTTTTAAATTTTAGATTTTTAGACCTTTAATCTTTTGTCTAGGTACTGTCCACTCTCTTCTTGCACTTTAAAAATATTTTACTTTTTACAGTTATTATCCAAACCAATGGTCTTCCTCATGGCCTCCACACATGTCTGCGTCAGTATACCTTGATCTTATTCTTCTGTCTCTCGCAGTTATCCACCTTGTCCTCTTCATTCCTCTTGCTGGTCCCCTTCTTCCCCTCAATAGCGCCCCCTTCTGTTTATATGCCATATGAATTCTATTCCATTCTGTTCCTCCTTTCCCTTCCTGAAGAGCTCTTCTTCCCGCTCTTGTATTCTGTCTCCTTTAACACACACGCACGCATGGACGCACGCATGCACGCACACACGTACGCACAGGCAAGCACGCACGCACGCACACACGCACGCACGCACGCACGCACGCACGCACGCACGTACGCATACGCATATGTACACACATTTAGATTCTGTACATGAGGAGAAATGTGATATTTATCTTTAGAGCCTGCTTAGCACTCTATAAATAGGAAGCACAGCAAACGTGATGGGAAAGATTGTTGTGTCCCAGACCCCCTAAGTGGCTGTTTACTTAGGCTCCACTAGAGGACGCCATACCAATTAGTGGTGAAAGGGAAATCTAAGGATTCTGGGTATGGTCGGAGTTAGGTAAATGGATTGATGAACACAGAATGGTCCAGTATTTTGATCACCAATGCATGCTTCATTTAAACACTAAACATAAGTAGGAGCTATGCAGATCCATATTTCACATTTAAATATAAGGATTGAAATTATTTTATAGACAATAACACAACACATCAATCTTTAAGGAAAAAATGATAGTCCCATTTGGTATTTCAGAAAAACATAATTCATGGAAATAAATATGATTAAATTCTTTTCTCTCACCCCCAAATAGCAACGAGAAAGAGAAAGAGAAATGTCCTTATAAAGTGAGGGAAAGGAAGACAAGAGAAGAGGCGATTTCTTTTCTTTCAGAGTTAATACTTTCAGTTCAAGTATGCTAACTCCGTGTCCCTGAACAGGGGAGATTGTTATTCATAAGTAGTAGAAGACCAAGAATTAGACTTCTAGTTTACCCAAGATCATTTCAGCTGACGCTCACCACTAATAATCACACCGCATTCAGAATGCTATAGAATCTATTCCTAAGTAACGCACTATAACAAACCATTATTGATTTCCCCAGAAGCTTATGGCTAGATGTCTCATGGACTGTAGGCTTCTTCATCCACCCTTTGTGAGTCTTGTGAATGTAAGCACAGCCAGGTGAAAATAAGCCGTCCCGAAACTGTTTGTAAAACACTTCCGTTCATCCCATATTGGTCCACACTTTGGCCATATCGCATAACTGATAACAATCTCAGTATCCTCCCCACAAGTGTTGAGTATGAGTCTCTAGCTCTCAGGGCAGGGACAAGTCTGTTTGATTGATTAGCTACTCTGGTGTCAAGCAGCATTGCCTGTCACCAGGAATGAAATGGGGCTTTGAGAGAGTAAATTGCGTGATCAGCTCAGCTTCACGTTCAAAGCAACTTTCACCGTCTCCTGCTTTTGTAATTAGCTTCTAGGATGGTGTTTAAACCCTCAGGTCCTTTCACGTTCCTTTAGTTTAGTCCAGAGGTCTGGTGTACAATATAAAGTAGGATGTTTATTTCATCCCAGTGTGTGCATATGAGGACAGCAACCTTGCCTCATAATGGCCTTTCTGAGTGAAGGCCGTCGTAATTCTAACAAGACTTGGTAGGAAAGCAAGAAATTTCTCCGGTACAGCCAACTCCGTCTCAATGGAGAATGGCAACCCTGACCGGGATCCTAGTTCAGATTTCTCCTGTTCCAGTGAGGCCTTTCTATTTGTGTGTCTCCTGCCCTAGCAAGGGATCAAAGTTTAACTGAATAGAAATAAAGGAGAATCACAGAATCATAGGGGTGATGATACAATCTCTTAAACGCCTATAGTTGTACCCAGTACGTTGTGCATGTGGTTACATATGTGTGTGAATATATACATATGGATGAAATCACCACTGTGATACTTTACTGAAAATATAAACACTGTCCCATATGCAAAATATAGTTGAACATGCCTTTAAAATAATACAAGTCGGGGCTGGATAGATGGCCCAGCAGTTAAGACCATTTGTTGTTCTTGCAGAGAACCAGGGTTCACTTCCCAACATCCACATGGTTCTTACAATATGTGGCTTCTGTTCTAGGGGACTTGATGTCTTCTTTTGACCTCTGTAGGCCCCAGTCATGCGTGTGGTATTCATTCATCATACATACATACATACATACATAACATACATACATACTTACACACACACATAGAGAGAGAAAACATTCATACAATAAGAGAAATAAATTTAAAATAATATAAACCTTGTGAAGGTTCCTCATGGCTTCTTCCTCATTTGTGGCTTGTAATGTGAGTGGATCTCTTATAAAATCCACAGAATCTTTCAAAAATCTATGATGGAAAAAGCCAGTTTACTCAACCTTGATAGCCTTCTTTTCTCATTCTTGTCAGTGTCTTCCTGCAGCTGCGGCCAAGCAATTAAACCTCATCCCTCTGAAGACTATTTCCCATGGCAGAAGTGGGAAAGGATGCATGTCATGTGATCTGGGTTCTACTGCAAGCTACATAGCCATCCGCCTGTCTCTCTATAGAACATCATAGCTCCATGGGGTAGAGATCGAACTCGCTTGTTCATTATTCTGTCTTCTGCATCTATAGTAGGCTAAATTAGATTGTTCCATGGATATTTAAGTATATCCCTTGTGCCAGACACCACTCTAGATGATGAAGATAAAAGAATGCATGCAATAAAATTCTTACATTGACAGTATTCATATTCTAGTGAGAGTGAGATGATAAATATGATAAATGTTTTGAAGTATAATATAGCATAGTTAGAAGACTAGAATACAGAGGTAAGTGCTCTGTTATCTCTCTCTTTCTTTTGTGTATGTGTGTGTGTGTGTGTCTACCCATATGAGTTCCAGTCATACATTGGGAAGTAGGCTAAGTATTTCTGCTAAATTGTCACCCAGGAAAGGCCTGAACCAAGCCGAAAGACTGAGCTATGTGGCTACAAGAACCAGAGAGATTTCAGGATAGAGACTGGCACAGCCACAGAATAGCACAGTAATCAATATAGGTAAATGGAGGTGAGCAAGCCTCTTGAGTGTAGGACATGAGGCCATTAGCTTCATTTTGTTAGCAGTACTTTATGCTCATTTTTGGCCTCTGAGAAGGATGGTCAGGGGTTTCCTATTCATAGCACGCAGGTGGCAGATCAAGTTGTAAACTGATTGATTGATTCGTTGATTGATTGATAGTTGTCGGGTCTGCGACCTAGCGTTCAGTCCTTTCCAGTTCTTATTGTTTGATGAAAACCATGGCAAGCTTCCTGGGCGGGAATCAGAAGTGATCCAAATGGACATTTCTCTTCATTTATAGCTGGAAAGGAGTCATTTGTGTCTCATAGGAGAGTGGGAATTTGTGGGCAATTACTGATTATAAAAACAGAACATTCTTAAAGAAATTTAGTTGTACTAACTAAAAAAAAAATCACTTCAGTATTCTTTGAACCCACTTTTAAATCTATTATTGTTTTAGCTCCTACTCAACCTAATTCATTCCTTCACTGTTTCTTTCTTCTTTCTTCTTCCTCCTTCCTTCCTTCCCTTCCTTCCTTCTTCCTTCCTCCTTCCTTCCTCCTTCCTTCCTTCCCTTCCCCCTTCCCTTCCCCCTTCCCTTCCCCCTTCCCTTCTCCCTTCCCCCTTCCCTTCCCCCTTCCCTTTCCCTTCCCCTTCCCTCCTTCCCCCTTCCCTTCCCCTTCCCTCTTCCCCCTTCCCCCTTCCCTTCCCCCTTCCCTTCCCCCTTCCCTTCCCTCCCTTCCCTTCCCCCTTCCCTTCCCCCTTCCCTTCCCCCTTCCCCCTTCTTCCCCCTCCTCTTCCCCCCTTTCCCCCTTCAATCTTCCCCCTCCTTCCCAATTCCCTCTTCCCCCTTCACCTTCCCCTTGCCCCCTTCCCTTCCTTCTCTCCTTCCCTTCTCCTCTCCTTCCCTTCTCCTTCTCCTTCTCCTTCTCTTCTCCTTCTCTCTTCTTTAAAAAGACTAAATTTGAGTAGAATTTGAATCCATGATGGTAGGAGGGAGTTAATGGAATTTTAAATATACAAAAAGCATTGAGTGGGCATTTTTAAGAAAAACATCTATATTTAATATTGTCCTGTTTGCTGGTGAGAATAGTTGAGGGAAGCAAGCTGGCAGCATTTAGTGTGTGTTTCACAGCCCCTCACGTCAGGCCTGGGCACTCACTGCAGAAAACTCACAGAGGTGAAGGAACATGTCTAACGAGGATCTTCCATGCTCTTGTATAGATGCATATGGAGGTGGTACCAAAGACCAGAAAGCAACAAAACCATCTACCATGGGGACAGAGGGATATGCATGTGGAATGTGCATGTTAACATAGTACACATCTTTACTGTGGAGACAGAGCCATGTTGGGCAGTTGGCTCTTGCTTTATGACATGAACGTTCTTCTACTAAGGTTGTTTTTTAACTTAGTTATTTTAAGATTTCTTCCTCTCATTTCCTCTCCTATTTTCAATGTTTAATTACTTCATCTCGAGTTCCCGTTTTGTTTTCAATTCTGACAACACGGTCTTCATTTTAGGGGCAGTTCTTCAGTGAGTTGCTGGAACAGACTGTGTCCTTTCCCATTCTCTCTGAGCTTCTGCTCTACACACTCACTCGACTTAGCTTTAAAATGGAAATAGCAGGTGTCTGCTACCCGCTTTATGCTCCGGATACTCTGGCGGGTGCACTGCCATGTTGTTAAGTGCTATTTCTCTCTCTTCTGTTTATCTGACAGGAACTCAAGTCCGTGACCAATAAGGTGTTCTTCGGTGGCTTCAGTTCAAAACCCTTGCTGAAAAACTTGGTCTTGTGTTTACCCAGTGAGGGTGTGATTCACATCGCCCTATACCACTTGCACTTAGTCATTGCTTCTTCAAGGATAATTACTATTTACTTAATTATGTAGTAAGTGCTATTCAGTGGTCGGGTAATTAAACAAAGTACTGCACAATTACAAAGCAACTCTGGTATCTGGGGAAGCTGGAAGAGAATTCATTTTTATCAGTAATTCACTGACTAGCGAAAGAGAGTGGCGTCGAGTCAACTGAAGGCAAAAGGACAGATGTCATTTCCGTTTCACATTACAACCTAGCACTTAGCATCTGGGAAGCAAAGAGCTTTCTCCAATGAGAATGTATTTCATACACTCTGCCAGTCATTCAGGATTCCACTTTGGTTTCTCTGACCGGGAGGGAGTTGTGAGTGCTTATTAGAGAATATTGATCACCTCCATGTATGCCTAATTTGTGAAGCAATGCAAATGTGAGCGAGCACTGGCCAGAGTGGGTCAATACACGTATGGTCCACTTCCTGTGGGTTCTCAGCGTCTGCGACAGGGGCTGCTAACATCACAGTGCCTTGTAGCATTTTGAAACTGGGGGAAGGTCTCTGCCACATGCCAACTTATAGGCTCTCATTCCTCAGCTGTTTGAGTTCAATCAAGTCCAAAGTGAAGCTTTGGAATCTGCATTTTATCCAGAGCCACTCAGGTGTTCCTCAGGTGAATTCAAGGCACCTCCAATTTGAAGAGGCTACGAAAGCAGTGAAGAAATCCAGGTGTTGGGCGAAAGATTGCTTAGTGGTTAAGAACCTTTGGTCTTCCCAAGGACCTGAACTTTTTTAGTCATGCATAAATTGTGAAATAATATGACCCTAAATACCAGGACACATTAACAGTAAAAAGAGTAGATATGTTTAATATAAGAGAACAATGAGATTTCTTTTTTGAGAAAAACATATTTTGCTTTTGGATTGGGCAACTAATGACTTGTATGGGGGCTTGGCCTATAATATGGAGTAGAGAGTTACTTACGGGCAATCGTGTGGTAAAGTGTTTGCTTGCTGCTCTGCTTTACTGAGATATGACTGACAAATAAAAACTGCATAGAGTTAAGGTAAACCACAGTGTGGTTTGATATTTGAACACACTAAGAGACGATTTACAATCAAGGTAATTAAAAATCACACATATTTTTCTTGTGCTGGGAGAACTTGAGGCTTAAGAGAACTGAGACTCTTAGCATATTTCAGATATAAAATATATTTTTATTAACTCTACCCATCATGCTGGTAATTAGTCTCCAGAACTTACAAGATAAAATTTATACTTTTTAGTCATTGTCCCAGGGAGGCTGTGCAGAGCTATAATTGTACCGAACTCTGCATTTGAAGCAGCATCTGAGGGTGGTGTAGGCATGTGTGTACCACACTCATTGCAGAATTCCTAAGAGTCCCCAAATATGGGAGAAATCTGAATGCTCTCCAGTGGATGAATAGGTACAAAATCATGGATAATGTAAATCTGGGTATTGATAATTATAGTGGGTATTCTTCAGTGTTTACAGAGGAAGCTGTGCCATTTCTGCTAACATGAATGATTCTCGGGGACAATGACGGTGAAACAAGACAGACCCAGAGAGACGACACCACCATGATCTCCTAATATGTGGGCCCTAACATATGCTAAATGTATCTTAGAGTAGAAAAGCAGGGGCAAAGTACATAGGGAACCAAAGGCCAGTGGGAAAGATCAGATCTACAGAAAAGAAATCGGTCTGCGTACTGTATAGCATGAATACTACAGTAGGCAATCCCCTATTGGATATTGGAGGTTTGTTGATTCAGTTTCATATTCTCTGAACCCAAGAAGGGCAACTGAATTGATGGAGACCTTCGCCTAGACCAGTCATCTCATTATGTAGTTGCACATGAACACAGCTTGTGCTACACCTGGATTGCACATGACAAAATAAAAAACGGTTGGTTCGTCTGATTTTGACCTAGGGCTAACATTTATAAAAAAAAAAAAAAAAAAAATCTTCCCCCAAATTATTTGCTATGTAGATTCTTGCCACTATTTTGGTCTTAAACATAAGCATCAATTATCAGAGCGTGCCTAGCTTCTGACTTAGAAAAAAATGGTAATGATGGTGACTTTTGACTAGACAATTTCCTAGACATGGCGCCCCAGTTTGTGTAGCACATGAGTTCTTCCATGCGAAGAAGCTGCATTGTTGAGCAACTTCAACGTCAGTCCCTCTGAGCATCCATGATCCTGTGTGCTCTGGCACCCGGAATTCATTGCTTTGGGCAAAGTGGTACAAAAGATAGCTGTTCTTGAGTCCCACCTTATGCGACAGTGTGAACAGCACTTTTAATTTGTCTTCCCATCTGACGGCATGTCTAATTATACTTTAGAAAGCCCATTTTAAGTGGTAGTTAAAACTTCCATTGAAATATATTTACATAAAAATGAAGACTAAATAAACACTTAAGAGTTATATGGCAGAGGCATCTTAATTCTCTCATTCCTTCTGCCGCATTTAAAGCATGATCTATATTTTGTTTATGCTGAAACAATTTTTCAACAAAAGCAGAGTGTCCAGAAGCAGCTGCTCAGAATAGGAGAGAGAGAGAGAGAGAGAGAGAGAGAGAGAGAGAGAGAGAGAGAGATCCCTTCTTGCTTTGAAATTATCTGGCCACTTAGTATACATACTTGAGTAGCTGGCAACTGTTTTCTACCATTAACAATTCTTATAAAATGTTCTTAAATGTTACACAATTTCTAAAAGTAGTGGTGGGGCAGGGCATATTTTATTAATCGCATAGAGATTAAAAGATTTGATTATACATCATTAAATGACAACAGATTATGATTCTTTCCCCTTTGTTTTTGCCCTCTCCAGTCTCTTGTCCCAATTTTCAGAATTGTAGTTAGCATAATAACTGCTCTACATATTAAAGCATTATTCTCTTTATACAATAGAATACACATTCTTCTCTTTTGCAGGATTTTAACAAGAATTTTTACTATATTAATGCAATTCTTTGCCCAGACCTCTAATGGTTGTAATTAGTATTACAGAGCTCCCTGTAGTTTAAAGCATTCACTTTTTAAACTTGCCAGTGCATTTGGAGTCTTAAAGAAAAGTAGTGATTGGCTCCCAGCTTCCCCAAAGTTTATAACGTAATCAGGCTGGTGTGTGACTGGAGGGGGGGCTGGTAACGCTTTTAGCGATTTTTATTTGCAGCAAGACCTGGGAGCTCCTGCTTTCAGGGACTGAAGCGGTTTCCTTTAGGAGCTCTGTGTTAACAGTGCAGCTTTCAACCTGTCTGCTCAGTGGACTCATGTGGGGAACTTACAAAATTTATGAGGTCTCTTTTCTTCCCCCCAAGAAGTTGTAATTTGATTGCTCTGGATGGTGATTTGGGATTGGAAATTTCTCAAAGATCCCATGTGATCTTCATGTGAAGAAAAGTTTGGAAACCATAACGTTAACCCATAATTTTAGAAAACACTGTGGAGTAAATCTAACCGAGGAGGCAAAGAGACACTCATATTAAAAACTTTGGCCCTGAAGAAAGGAATCGGTTAAGTCACCCCAAGGTGGAAAGATTGTGCATTGGCATAATTTAGATTAGCATAATTAATATTATAAAATGGTTATATATTACTAAAAATATTCTACATGGTCAATTCAATTTTCATCAAAATTCAATCACATGCTTCACAAACTAGAAAAAAAAATATTCTAACACTCATATGGTATTGCAAAAGCAAGTAGCTCAAACAAAACAATTCTAAGAAGGCAACACTGGAGACATTACAATTTCTGATCTAAAAGTATTTTACAGTGCTGTCATTACAAAAATTTCATGGTGCTGGCTGGTATAAAGACCAACACAGTAGAGGACTCCAAAACAACCCACCCAGCTATAGCCACCAAAGTTTTGACCGAGCTGTCAACAGCATTCTCCAGAAGAAAGAAGCTCTTTGAAAAATGGTGTTGGGAAAACTGGATATCAAGCTGTAGAGTAAATGCTCTTGTTCTTCATAAAACTCAACTGGAAATGAATCACACACTCTACAGTGGGCCAGGCATGGGTACTCATGTCTTTAATCCCAGCACTCAGGAAGTAGGGACACTCAGATCTCTGAGTTCAAGACCAGCCTGGTATACACAGCAAGTTCAAGACTAGTCAACTCTACATAATGAGATCTTCTCTCAACCAACCACCAACCAACCAACCAACCAACTAACCAACCAACCAACCAAGTCTCTAAGGTAGAACTTTAGAACTTCTGGAGGAAACCATGCACAATGTAGGTTAAGACATAGGCATTGGCAAGGATTTTCTGAGAGGGACTTGAGTGTAAAGAAAAACCAAGTCTTTCCTCCTGGCCACTTTGTTTCCTGAAATAACCACTCTGAGACTAATTATTTATTGATAAATGCCTTCAGCTTGTTCTTTGACTTGCATTTATTATCCCTTTTATTCTGACCTGGGTGGCTGGTTTCCTCTCTTTGTCTTGTTACACCTGTCTCTTGAGAGTTCCTAGGGTGAACCTCTCTTTATTCTAACCTGAGTTCAGCTACCTTCTGGTTTACATCCATTTCTTCAGCATCCAGGCAAATCTCCTGTACTTCTTACTATTTCCTCAAATCCTTTCTATCCTGGCCAGATGTTCTACCTCCTTTTTTATGCTTCATCTTATTGGACATCTTTATACTGACAACTGATGCTTATAAGAGATTCTGTCTACACTCGATTTGTCAAACATATTCCTAAGGGATTGCATGACATTTAATGTAGAACAGCAAAGAAACAGCCACCAGAGTGAAGAGGCAGCTTACAGAGTAGAAAAAGGTTTTGTTTACTATACACCAGACAAGGGACTAATATCTACAATATATAAAGAACTGCAAAAATTGAACACTGAAGACATAAAATTATCTTAGCAAATGAGCTAGTGGTAGAACAAACAACTGTCAAAGAATGAATGATGAATGGATAATAAACTTTTGAAGACGTGTTAAACATCCTTAGCCATCAAGGACATGTCAATTAGAACTGCTTTGGATTTCATCTTCTCCCCTCAGAATTTCACCATGAAGAAAGCAAATGACATCAAATGCTGGTGGGCTCTGGGTCAAGAAGAGCCATGCCACAGTGCTTGTGGGAATCTGATCTGTGTGATCACTATGAAGGTCAACATAGGAGTTCTTCAAACAGGAGAAAACAACAGCCACAGAATACAGCTATGCCACACCTATACCAGGAAGACTCTAAATCAACATACAAAAGAGATAATTGCACAACCATGTTTTTTTTTTTTTTTTTTCTGCACTATTCACAAAGTTAAGAAATGGAACCAGCAAAGGTGACCAGTGGCAGATACATGAAGAAAGAAGTGATACATATACACAATGAAATGTTCTTCAGGCATAGAGAGCAAACAAAACCACCACCCTAACAGAAGAATCAATGTAGATAGTGTCTTAGAGTTAACACTGTTACGATGGAACACCATGACCAAAGCAACTTGTGGAAGCAAAGTGGAAAGGCTTTATTTGGCTTACACGTCTATACCACTGTTCATTGCTGAAGGAAGTGAGGCAGGAACTCAAATGGGGCAAAAACCTGGATGCAGGGGCTGATGCAGAGACCATGGAGGAGTGCTGCTTACTAGCTTGGTCCTCATGGCTTGCTCAGCCTGTTTTCTTATAGCACCTAGGACCACATGTTCAGGGGCGGTCTCATCTACAATCTTATCTTTTTAAGATTCACAGAAAAAATATGTGTTAAGTTGTTTAGTGTGTGTGTGTGTGTGTGTATGTGTGTGTGTTGGGAGTGCTACATGCAGATGTGCCATAGATGTGCATGTGTGCAAGACAACTTGTGGAAGTTGATTTCTCCTTCTTCAGCCATGTGGGGTTCAGGAATTTAACTCTGGTTGTCTTGCTATGAGTGCAATAAGTCCAAGAAGATTTGAGTACTGAGTGGCTTATTACTTTCTACCTATATGATACCTATCTGTCATTCAAGATTCACATAACAGTTCTAGTTTCTAGAAGTTGTTCATTGATTTCTCTTTCTCTTGTGACTCTCCAGTGAGTATTCTGTATCTGTTCACTTTGTGTCTTGGTTTCCATTCACCCCTAATTTTTTTTATTTTTTACATTTTCACTCTTAATTTCAGATGTAACCTTGTACAGCATTAGTGACACCTTCTGTCTTAGTGTTAGTTGTTAGACACTGAGATTTATTTCATGCTTTTTGGAATTCTTAGTGTGAAACTCAAATGTGCCTAGAAACACAGTTTTTGGCCTGCCTGGGATACACATACACAAACACACACATGTATACATACACATGTATATGTATGTATATACATCTATATCTATCTATCTATCTATCTATCTATCTATCTATCTATCTCTACACATGCATACACACAGACATACACATGTATACGTATACATGTATAGTATATGTATGTATCTATATCTAGCTATCACTATCTCTACACACACATGTGCACATACACATGCACACACATAGACACACACATGTATACATATACATGTATACATATATGTATGTATATATATTTATATCTATCTTTACACACACACACACACACACACACACACACACACTCACACACTGAGTTTTTCTTCTCAATTCTCAAGGTGACCTTTGTAGTTAGGGTGTTCCTGATTATGCTTATCTGATGATACATTTCTTATTTTTTAACTGTTTTCCAGTGACTCCTTTCTCCTGGTCTTTAGTACATATTGGTTAATTAGTCAATTATAAAATAACTAGTTCTTTAGCAATGTCATTTTATTTTACATAAGAATTTAGTGTATATCTATAGATCCCTTCTGATTCTTGGCTTGCTCCACCATGTAATTCACAGTAGGTTAATTTCTGATGAAAACATTCTTTTGGCCAAATGGATGCCACCAATGAGTTTTTCCTCTCTATTTATATCTTGCTTACTCCTTAAAGCTGATACTTCTTTTTCTAAAATCACATTTAACAAACTTATTATCTTTCTTTTATAGTCTTTACTCCCAACCAACCCAATATTAAAAGAACAGAAAAATCAAATACAAATTTTACTAAGAAAATTTTATTCTTATGTAAATTTATATCTGCTAACATATTTTAGCATATAAAACTATTCATGGCTAGTTGTGGGGTTTTTTGTGTGTATCTTTGTAATCCATCTCATTAACAGTGATTTGATGATGGCTACCATCAGTCATCATTTTCAACTGGATAACTGACATGCTTACTTCTTGTTTGCTAACACAGGTCATAAATACTTTGTATTTTGAAGTCATGTAAAATGTAAGATCTGAGGCTCAGTCTTGTTTTGCTATAATGTGTACAGAGATTATTAGTGGAAAACCAAAGAACACTACTCAGACTGGAGAATGGAAATAAGGAGAACAGAACATAGGTAGTTTTAGTGGAATGTTGTTAGAGGGATTATAGATGATATACGAAGATAAAATAGTATAAGAGGCTCCTGAATAAGAACTAGCACATTGTATATGGAAGGAAAAATGAAGTTAGCCTGGCATAAACAAAGTTTGAATTTAGTTTTCATTTCTTCATATTTTCTCATTTTCACCGTCACCTGATAGAGTAGCTGATGTGACCAGGTGACAAGGAAGGGATATGTTTCCAACATGTTTTTCAATTATAGTATGATGCTTGCTACGAGATGAATATTCTATCGATCTAATAAGAGACCTCATTAAGCTAAGGGCTATTATCAGGCCAGGAGCAAGATTACAGAAGTGTGGGACTCCAGTCTGTTTGGAGCCCGTTTGTAGAGTTCATTGCTTGTGTCTATTATGTCTGGGATAACTATAATCTTCGTTTTTGGAGAGGGGAGTCCATGATGACTAGGTCATCTTTTGTCTTCTTTTCCAGTCATGCACAGGGCACGGACTTCATAAATTCTGACTGAGTGTGCATCCGTTTGCTTTCTTCTGATGTGTTTTTGCTCACTCCCCTGTCACTATTCTTAATTGATTTTCAAGTTCTGAACTGAGATGTTTTGTATTCCAAAGGAGGATGCTTCTAGGAACACTGTTTTGAATGGTTCACAGAATTGGTTCAACCTTCACTTCAATTTCCTGCACTTCACATTATTATAGACAGAGGGAACAGTGTCAGGCTGCCAGGGTTTTTTGATGGACTGCATGCAGTGTGCTGAATGACTTCAATCCAACAGATAGAATGAATGATAGAGTATAGCTTGTCCGTAGAATCAAGTAATATCTTCTGGAATGTTATGAGTGGCTGAGATTCTCTGTAACTTACCCCTTACATTTAAATTCTTGCATTTACTGACTGACTGTTTGCTGAGGATCTCTGTGGCATCAGGATGTTTGTCCCTAGAATGTGCCACTTAAGTCAAGTCCCTGGGGGTTTTCTCTGAGCCCGCTAGGCGTAACATGGTATTTATATTTAGCAGGTAATTAATTAGTGTTTCTTGATTGAATTAATTATTGCCTAGTTGCAGAAAAGCACAAATGTTGCTCTGAATACTTAACACAATGGAAATAACATAGAAAAAATATTCCCAAATATCTCTACTTTTCTAAAGCCTGGCCCATGAGAAAAAAATGAATACCCCGTGTAAGATAGACCCAAAGTCTTCAATACTTTTAATTTAGAGTAATTTTAAAATTTACTTCTAATGCATGCATTTGATGAAAGGTCACCTTGAGTCTTATTATTCCTCAAATATAATGTGTATATGTTAACTTTTCCTCAACGCAATAGAATATATACGTAAACACATTTGCATGCACACACATATTTGAATGTTGCTTTTTTGTTAAGTAGCATAACTAAGGAATTTTAATTTGTTCTTGAAATCTCCCATTTTAGTCCTATTATGGATAAATGTATAGTGTAAAGAAGTAGAAGGATAGAGGTTCTGTTAGCAAAGATGAAAGTGAGAGGAAAAAATAAACCAGGCTCCCCTCCAAGTGTCCTTGAGATGGGATTACATCATAGAAGGGGCACTGAGTGTAGCTATTTTCCATGTTAATTCCACAGATATGTATGGCCTTTCTAGTATGCTCAGAATTGATGCAGTAAATGATTTGGAGGGTGATTAATCCACATGGATTTAAAATAAATCAAGAAATACTGGAAAATAAGTTTCGGTGGATGAACAAGATATGAAACCCTGTGCTCTTCCTGTTATCAGAGGGAGAGTAAGACAGTATATCCACTGTGGAAGTGGTACAGCAGCACCTTGGAATCTCCCAGATGTGCTTACTGTATGCTCATAGTCTCCACCTTAGATAGGTACCCTAAAAACTGAAAACAGTCTTAAGGAATCATTGCTAAATCCATGGTGATGGGTATCTGTTCATGAGAGCCAGGAAATGGCAGTGAGCTAAGTTTCTAGCACCTGATGACTGGATAAGGAAAGTGTACATGCCTTATCAAATACTATCCATCCATTAATGTGACTGATGAAATCACAGATTTGCTTACACATCCAAACAAAACTATGGTTTTCATTTGGAGGATGCAACTTATAGAATGTTTCAATCTTGAGAAAACTGTTATACAACAGTCATAGATATATTATATGAACAAAAGTAATGGTCTTTATTTTAGCCAAAGTGTGTATTAACAGTACTATTTTAATGTAAAAGAACACACACACCACACACACACTCTACAATAACCTCTAAACATCCTGAAATATTCTAATCAACAAATAAATAATTTAATAGAACCGATGACTTTCAAATAAAGAAATACAAATAGCCAATAAATAACGGGGGAAAGCTTCAGTATCTATCTATCTATAGCAATTAGGGAAATGCAAATCAAAAGAACATTGAGATTCCACTGTTCCC
Source organism: Mastomys natalensis (assembly GCA_021653895.1). Classification (NCBI taxonomy): domain Eukaryota; kingdom Metazoa; phylum Chordata; class Mammalia; order Rodentia; family Muridae; genus Mastomys; species Mastomys natalensis. The sequence continues at coordinate 4,000,254 of JAJTUV010000128.1, read as the reverse complement.
TAGTCAAAATGGTATGTTATCAAATGAAACACCAACAATGAACAACTAATGTTGTTAAGGGAACAGGGAAAAAGAAACCTCTACACACTCTTGGTAGGAATGGGTATTAGTTTTGCCATTACTGAAATCACAATGGAGGTTCCTCAAAACTGAAGATAGAATTTCCGTATAATTCAGTGGTTCCATTCTTCGGAAGAATTGACGTTGGTATGTTACAATGGTACCTGTGTGGCCTGTCACTCATTGGACTGCTCAGGATAGGGAAGTATTAACAAATGAATGGTCACAGAAAATATATTTTCTCACCATGGAGATAATTTTTTGTTGCTGTTTTGTATTGTTTTTCATCTGATTCCAGATACTTCTCTGGGTAGTGTGTTCTGCGTTGAATGGATGTGTAAAGAAAGACTTCTGTTGATTTTTCATTGTTATCTTTTGAGACTTAACTTTTTCTTCAATCATGAAAATTTTGCCATAAATGCTTTGTTAAAGTAAGAGGGCCATGTGTCCCCAATGTATTGAGTGAATTTTTTCTGTAATCTGTAGGATGGTTTGGGTTTTCTTCAACAAATATTGTGGAGACACAAGTTCAGGGTTATACCGGCAGCTCTGATTTCACCATTTTCAAGGCCTCTGTTCAGTCTCCTTCAGCATGGAGCCGTAACCCCAGTGATCATGGTAGGGTATGCTTCACGAAGGAAGAGAATGAGAGAAATATCACATTCTACTGAATTTCCCTAATGTGTTGTCACACAGAACATACAAGGGAACTATGCAGCACTGAGCATGCAAGTGCCAGGGCATTTCAGAGCTTCAGCTTAGTAACAATGGCAAAGAGTTATGCGACTTCTTCTGAATAGGTCAACAGGGTTTGGCTTCAGCTCTGCCCTGTCATTGGCTTGCTGAGACAATCTTAGTAAAGATTCCCACTAAGTTGGTCATAAGATCATCCTTGATATCTGATCACATTCTTCATCCTCACCTCTTATCCATACATAAGTGTTTGGCCTGATTCTACTAAGTATCCTGTTAGATCCATTCGTCAAGAGCTTCCTTATGCTTGGTATCTTCTCTCAGTAGTTTTCCATTCGTTGATCCCTCACTCTGTTCCTTGGCCGTGAATTCCAGCTATTGTCACGGTATTGAGTTGAGCACGTCTACCATATTGCTATAGTTGTGAATGAATTCTTCCCTGCTCCATTAACAAGTATGTACCAGAATTAATTGTTTTTCTTCAACAGTCACCACAACGGACAGAGTTAGATTTCTATAAGCTATGAACAAAAATGAATGACTAATGGAAAAACTAAGGTGATCATTGTGATACCAAAGACCTCCTCACCCTAAAAGGTGAGTCATCCCGCTTGAGGAACTGATACTGACATGGAAGATGACTCCTGGTAGTCTGGGTGCTACGTTTGACTCTGATCTCTGTTCATGATCTCTATGGGGGACTCGTGTGAGACTTCTCATCTTTGTATTTTGTAGGTGCGTTGTAGAGTTGTAGTTGGTTGGTAGTTATGAAGCGTTTTGAACGAGGTTGCTGTAAGTCTGTGATGTGTTGCTGAGTTACCTGAGGAGAATTTCACGAAGTCCGGGTGCCTGTCAGATAATTAGGGGGGAATGCACTGGAAGTGCTGTTCTAGGACTCCCGCTAGTGCTCATCCTGGTGCTAACACGCCCATGGAGGGAAAAACAGATCTCACTCTGCTCTGAAGTAGTTGTTAAAAATTCCTTTTTCTGTCTTTTAAAATCATGTTCGCCATCTGCTGGGAGAGGAGTTCAGACGGCTGCCTGGGAACTTCACAATTAAATGTGCTAATACAGTCTCAGGAGAAAATGATTGTCACACCTGTTTTACTAAAAGTGAGAGAAAAAAAGCACAACAAACAACAACAACAAAACAATACCACAACTCTCAAAAAACAAAGTGGAAACCCCATCTGCTTTTTCCGTGTGCAGCAAACCTCAGATTCTTAGGAAAATGCAAAACAAGCTCAAATATACATTCAGATATTATTAGACTCGGTGAAAGGTCATGACAAAAACCTTTCACTCATTATAAAAATTAGTTTCAAGGCAAAGACTCATTCAACCAATGTAACTGTTTTATTTTTTTATATATATTTTTTCTCTTTTTCTTTTGGATTTTGAAATTGGATGGGGAAAACATATCTGTGGGATGTCTCATTGTGCTGTAATCACTGATATTTATATACCACCTATAGAACATAAAGATTTCATATTTGTCTGAACGTAAGAAATATTCCTGTAGTAAATCATCATGTGTAATAATAGAGATGCACTTTGCAAAGGACTCCACTGAAACAGCACACAACAGAGACTTGACCCTGGCTCAGGGTTACCAATAAACTCCATAGGTATAGAGCAAAAATTCTAAAACTCAGGAAAATTAATAAGATGAATTACTCTGTGGGTTTAACGATGGTTGAGTCTGGTGTGAGAACCACCTGCTATGGAGAAGAAAAGAAATTTCTGACAGCCATGACTTCACAATTTAACAATTTCTTTCAGAAGAATTTACTAATCTTGACCATAGGGCTTTGGTCAGACTTAATTTTAAAATTAACTTGATACATAACATTTTATTTTTAACCTAGTTTTTATGATGGCAAATACAGGAACATATTGGACCCTAGTACTTCATTTAATCTACACAGTAAACATATGTTTCCTCAAGCCTATGTGAACTCCTTTAAATTTCACACTAAATAGCAGATAATACATGTATCATCTGTATCCTGTTTTCATCTAGTAGTATGTGAAATTTAAGACTTTCCATTTTTAGTACATTATTTTTGGCACACTGCATGCTATGTAGACTACCATCTCCTATCATTTTTTTTGCTAGGTATTTCCAAATACTATACAATGTACAGACCATTGCCTACCTTGTCAAGACCCTCAGTATTTTTCAGGAAAGATTTTACTGTTTAATAACTGATAAATTTCTAAGACTTAGTAACTTAATGAAGACTTATGGTTAACAAATCTCTTCTGTGGTATAATGGTTTTATGTAGATCAGAGAATACCAGAACAGGGCTTTCAGGATTGCTAGAGGGGGTTTACAGAAGTCAAAAATACTGTGTGGTATGTAATAAGTGGAGATGTTTTTGTTTATTTTAGTTCCAAGTCATAGACTGGCTTGGTATTATTCATGTACACGACTATGTTCTTTGCATCAAATTGATATTGTGTTTAATGATATAATAAGTAGTAGCGTGCACAAATAGAATCAAGCACCACATTTATAAAATTCCATGAAGCAGCCAACCACAGGCTGGGTCTGCTGTATGCATTAAAGTCGTATTGTCTTGTCAGTTGTGTTGCGTCCACTAATGTCATCTCTCAGCAAATACCAGACAGCGTATTTTCAAAAAATGCCAGGATTTTAATAACACAACTGACAAGAAATGCTGGACTGTGTGAAGGGAGAAGGGACTACTCCCTACTGGAGAGATTGAAAACTGACCCAGCCACTTTGGAAATCTGAGTGGAGCATCCTCATAAAGCTAAACATATCTCCACCATGGGCTGGATCCACCACTCTTTGGCATGTGCACAAAGGATTTGACATCCTGCTACGCAGACTCTTGAGCAGGTGTGTTCATTGCTGTTCTCTTCACAATAGCCAGGAAATGGAAGCAACCTACATGACCTTAAGTTGATGAATAGATAGGGAAAATATAATACAGCTCTACTACGGAATGCAAAGAAAAACGAAATAAGGAAATTTGCTGGTGAATGAGTAGAACTAGAAAGGTTCATATTGAGTCAGCTAACTCAGATCCAGAAAGATAAATGTCATAGGAAGGATAGTTCCAATTTATCTGTGGTTCCTAGCTCCAGTCTTCAGATGTGAGTACACAGCCTGGAGTAAATTCAGAAAGTGGGGACCTTGGGAGAGGAGAAAATGCAGGATACAGGTGGTTAGAACAGAAAAATGGATGGATTTAAGTAGATAGGGGGTGGGAAATTGATAATGAAAAAGGAAGATTATGTAAGGTTGTCTTTAAAAGTCATAAGGAATAATACTATTATCTACCTAAAAATAGCTATGATACATGTAATTCAGTGTATGAATATGCGTATACTACATATATTAAAGGTTAAAAGAAATTTGTTTTGGAAATGCTCTTCAGCCTTGCCTTTTCTTTGACTATTTGTATTTATTGTCTTGCTAGTTCCTTGACTATTTGCATCTGCTGTATTGGTAGACCCTCAACCTAGAACTGATCGTAATACATGCATGTAATTAAAATGGTATAAAAGCATAAAGGAGGAAGGGTATGGGATGGGGGTTCTAGGGAGAGGAAATGGGGAAAGGGAATGACATCTGTATTGTAAATAAATAACATATCCAATAAAAAAAAAGAAAAATGCTCTTTAAATAGACAAATATTACCTAACGCAAACCCAAACACCGGAAAGGAGATGCCTGCTTTGAGTTGTTGGTCGGGTTGATCAAAAGGTTCCCCAAACATAAGCTGCTGCCCTGGCCTTTTGATTACCTCCCAGAGGTTAGTTAGGACAGGTCCCTACTGCGAAGGCACCTTGTAATTCAGACACAGGAACCAGAGGATCCAAGCTGCTCCAAGAGGACTAGATTTTATGGTACCAGAAGATTTAAGAAAAGAAAGCAACCAAATAGCCATACCAAGACATGATACCTATGAAGGAAAGCATCCACTAGCACAGCACAATATCTCCACCGGAACAATAGTGACATGCATACTTCGCTTATAACCAAGAGCTCTTTAAGTCAGCATAAAGCCCACTCAACAAGAGAGAAGTCATGCCTAGTACTGGAAACCTAGCCAAATACTTGAGGTTAGTAAAATCATGGATCTTGGATGAGAACCTGCAACTACCACTTTACTAAAGCAAGCAAAGTTCTTAACTGTATTATAAGTATTTATTCTTTTGTCACAGATAGAGTCCACCACTCCTCAAAGAAATGTCTCCCTGCTACAGAAAGCCACAAGTGATCTAAAAACAGAGAACAAGTACCCCCGTGGTGCCCAGGACTAACAGATATGGCTACATCCCATCTCCTGTACTGAAGACTCAAGGATTATAGCCAAAGACAGGGTGGAAAAATTGTGAGAGCCAGAGGAGGGGGAAGTTTGCTGTGAGATGGTGATGACCAGGATTGCTATAACTACACCCATGAAGTCTCATCAGCATGGCTGTCTAAAACAAGTCCTGAACGAGGAAGGCATCACTAGACATGGTGAAATGGTACTGGGAGAGCTCATGGGGCCTCAGCCTTAGATAAACAAAGCAAAGCAAAACAAAACAAAACAACAACAACAAAACCTACCATCAACTCAGAAATGCTAAGAGTAAGAGAAATAGTCTTCTGTAGGGGAGATCTCCTATATTTATTACCTAATACTAAGTGGTCAACCCTGAAATATACATTCAGGTAGTATTATATACACTGAGCAGGTTGTAGTTACATATTAGGGAAACATGTAACCAAGTAAAGGGAATGAATTTGATAGGATAGAGTACATGGAAAGGGATGGTGGAAGGAAAGGGCAGGGAGAAATGATATAATAATATTTTAATATTAAATTAAAAATATTAGTAACATAAAAATATTGATTGAGGATGATCCAACCCACTCTGTGAATGATCTTTGTTTCCTGGGCAGCTAAAAAGAGTTTAAATTTATGTATCACAAATCCCAAATGCTACCCAATAGTACTTCATTTTGCTCAAGATAAACAGAAAAACAAACACACTTTCTTTAAAGTCTTGAGTATGTCTAAAGGGTACAGTTGCTTTAAGTATGTATTTTAACTTGACCAGTTTCTTAAGCTTATATCTAAAATTTAATTTCTAAATAAGTTCAAGTAATAGTAGGGTTTAAAGAAATCCTATCTTGTTTTAAAGTGCCTTGTCTTAGGGTTTTCATTGCTGTGAAGAGACACCATGATCAAGGCAACTCTTATAAAGGACAACATTTAATTGGGGCTGGCTTACAGTTTTAGAGGTTCAGTCCATTGTCATCAAGGCGGGAAGCATGGCAGCATCTAGGCAGACACGGTGCTGGAGAAGGAGCCTGAGAGTTCTACATCTCGATCTGAAGGCAGCCAGAAGGAGACTCCTTCCACAGGCAGCCAGGAGGAGGCTGACTTTCCACACTGGGCGGAACTTGTGCGTAGAGACATCAAAGCCTGCCCCCACAGTGACATACTTCCTCTAATAATGCCACACCTCCTAATAGTATCACTTCCCATAGGGCAAGCCTATTTAAACCACCACGATGCCTTTTCGAGAAAATTATTCTCGTAGGATACTGGCTCGATTTCAGTGAAAAATGTCTTTCTCTAAGCTTGATTTTGTCTACGCTTCTCTGTGACTTTTGTGGCAATGGGATACACATGCCTTCTTTTGGGTTTGTTTGTCCAAACACATCCTGATACTTTAGGTATCAGTGACCCACATGAAAGCTACCAAGATAGGCTCCTCCCATAGTGAAGAAATCACTTATTTATCAGATTCTACTTGTGTTCACTATAACCATGAACTGTACAACAATCATACATAATTTATTTTACATTAAGGGGGAAAATTCAGCAAAATACAGGGAATAGTATACTGTTTTAGGAAGTAATATTGCCTTGCCTTGCCTTGCTTGTTTTTTGACTTTGTGTTTATTGTCTTGCTTGTTCCTTAACTATTTGCATCTACTGTATTGCTAGTTCCTCAACCTAGAACTGACCTTAATATTTGCATGTAATTAAAATGGTAGAAAAGCAAAAAGGAGGGGGGATGGGATAGGGGTTTTCTAGGGAGGGGAAATGAGGAAAGGGGATGACATCTGAAATGTAAATAAATAAAATATCCAATAAAAATAGGAAAGAAATAAGTAAAAATGAAGGAAATAATATTTACAAAGGAAGTAAGAACTATAAATTTCTCAGTGAATGACAGTTGTTATTAATTTCACAGTAGAACTGACATACCTGTATTTTATTTGTCCCTACCCTACAGTATAATTTCACCGAAGTTGTGCCCTTTTTACAGTTGGTCAATCAATTGCTTCACCAGAAAGCCTCTGCTGTTTTCCAGTAGCCTACTATCCTTTGCATTTAAAGTGTTGCTATAAAGACCTACAGTCTATAAAGTTCAAACAAACATATTAAGAATAAAGAGTTGGTAGATACTGATAATGCAATGGTGTATTAATTATTTAGGAGAGAGTCATGTTTCCCCTATTTGGAAAGTGTGAGGGGTACCTTGGCACCATGTCCTAAGATGGAAGCGGAAGTGATGGAGTCTCAGGAAACTAGAGTGCTGGGTCTATCACTACTCAAGAAGAGTGCTATCTCTTAATGGAGGAAATGATAAACATGAGGTAGACATATGGAAGACACTTCCCAGCATTTCAGAAACTTTAAATGACACCCTTATTGACTCTAAATCAAGAACTGACCTTTCTGGCCATGAACGTTCGGCAGTCTCTCAGCGCTGACAGCTTTTCCTGCCTTTCAGATGTACTCAGTTGTTCCAACACACAGATTCTTGCTTTCCTTCGTCTGAACTGTGCTATGAACAGAGTGTCTTTCTCCCTCCCCTGAGTGCATCTGATGCTCTGATACAGAGTCCTATCTTGTGTCCATCAATTGATAAGTTCCATTTTTTTTTTTGGAGTCCTTAAATTATTTACCATGTGTCTTTAAAAACCCGTATACTTTTTTGTAAATGTAACTTTTATTCTCCTGGTTTAATCATTGTTTCTGATGCTTCCTGCTTCATCGGCTAACCTAGGCTTAGTCCTCGAAACTTCTAGCCTCCATACAATCTAATCTAGGCGTAGAATGTTTTCAGCTTCTGACACTCACTGCTGAATACAATTACCCTTTCTAGTTCTTTCTGAGTTTTGGCTGGCTGGTTCAACTTGGCTGTTCTGGCTCAAACTCCTCTTCAAGTTGATTCAATCTGGCTTTTCTCTTTCTCTCTCTCTCTCTCTCAACCTCTCCTGAGAGGTTGCTCTGCTTGGCCTCAAACTATCTCTGGCAATCTGTTCTAATCTTCTGGCTCCTTCTCATTCTCTGACTCATTCTGTCTTCACCTATGTCTGGCTTGTTCTCTCTTCAACCTGTCTCTGTACAACTGTCCCAGTAAACAACTGGGCCAAGTTCTCTGTGGCTTTTGTCATGTACTTTAAAGGCAGTAGGGAGAAGCCCAATGACTGACAGACACGTAAGTTTATAAAAACAGAGATAAAGTTGTCACCCTGCATTTTTTGTTTTTTGTAGGTAGTAGATCACAACACTATATTGCACTTCCAAATGTCTTTCTGTTTTTATTGGGTTAGTGTTCATGGGTTATTGAATTTATTGTTTATATTCTTCTCAGAAGGAGAAGTAATTAGCTGATGGAAATCTAGGGAATAGGAGGTTTTCCTGAGTTAATGAAAAGGACCTGACTGTTGGAACAGGGCAGATAAAGATCTCAAGAGTGAAAGAGGTTTGCAAGATGAACGGAGGTGGAAAGTTGAGATAAAACTTGATAATTTACCTTTTATAGTTCTTTTTGTATGGAAAATATCTTTGCTTCTTTATTATTAGCTAATAGAAAAAATATAATTATATGTTAAAAATACTGACATTGATTGGCAAGTTGGGCATTTTTATCCTGGAGGGTCTGTGTCGGAAAAATGGGTAGTCCACCTACTTAACTTGGCTTCATTTTTCTATAGTCCTGTCAATATTCACACTTACAAAGACTTGGACCTAGGCTCACATGCATACAAAAAAGAAAAGGAAAGATGTAAAACTGTGGAGCTCTAGACCGTACTTACAATTTACAGAAGAAATCATATTGGTGGTGTGATTTTGACCAGTGATTATAACGCTTATAATGATTTGAATTTTTCTAAAGTGTGTATTGGTTAGGATGTGTCTAATTTTCAACATTAAGTGAATAAGGAAATATTCAAAAGCTGCAAATTAAATAGTTAGACATTAATAATATTCCATTTCCAAAATAGGCATATATGGTCAGTAGTTTGCCTGAGGTAGACATTTTGGGATCAACTCTGAAACCTGGATGGGGATTTTACACACTTTAGATATTCAAGGTTGTGCTGTATTTGGAGTAGGGAAAAATCACTGGAAGGATTAATTTCTGTGCGTTGTTAAGTGACCAAAGAGACTACAGTGACATGGCAGGGTGGACCTCTAAGTACGAACAAGCCAGCTCTGCAGGTTATATGGTGGGTAGCAGGCTAGACAGGACTCAGAAGAACACTGACCCTTTGTCCCTGGGAAAGTTGCTCAAGTCCCACGCTCTCAGTTTCTCTGTAAAAGGAGGGAGATGGGCTGTGGTTAAGGTTCCTTTCATTCTAGATTTGAGTAAGTGTTTGGAGTGGGACATACTTGAAGTTTATGATCTCCTCACCCATGGGACACATGATCATCGCTGTGTCCTATTTAAGGCAGATTTCCATATCACCTTTGCGCTGTATTTGATCAAAGAGCCAAGCTTTCATTAGCCATCATTCCTTTAACCCCTACAGTTAGAGCTCTCCCTAAATTTTGTTTGATTACCTGAAACACCAAGATTACCATCTCTGTCCTATCTTCTACCTTATTTTGTTCCCACTATTAGATTCTTGGAGGCAAAAGCAAGCAGACAGTGCTCGTATAAACTATATTTGTGACGTGTGTTTTTCCTTATTGCTTCTAATCCCTCTAGACACTTAAACAAAACAATAGTGGAATTAAAATCAGTTCATCTCAAGAGCTACAGAGACTCAAGGATCTTCTCCTTCTCAAAGAAGAAGGCCAAAGGTCTAGGCTGCAAGGATTTACTTAAAACTGGAACACATCAGGTTTTTCTTCTCTTTCTAAATTCTAGAGGCTTTGATAGAGAATCCATGATAGAATTCACCACCAGAGCTATGGTGACATGATTCTCTTGCCAATTCTTAGATGAAAATAGACAGGCAGATACTAGGCAATATTCTGAGGGACGTATATGTGGTGTGTGTATAAATTACACATACACATGCACACGCACACACAGTCGAACTTCAAAAAGTATTTAGCATGCTAATTTTTTTTTAGACGGAGCCTCATTGATACATAGTGGAGGATGTCCTTGAATTCCTAATTCTCCCGTCTATACCTTATGATTGCTGGGATTGCAGGCATGCACTACCATGCTTGGTTTTATGCATTGCTAGGGACTGAATCTTAGTAAGCCTTCTCCCAACTGTGCCACATGTCCAGCAATTCTCATGCCTTTCTTCTATTATTTAACATTCACTTCCTATGTGGATCCATGTGCTACGGCAGCAGTATGAATTAGCTACAAATTTATACCTGGATTTATTCTATAAAGTACTTTTATCTTTGGTGAATATTCATTTTCCTTCTTTCTTGCATATATCTGATATAAAGTAGAGATATTATGTATAATATATCTGGAATATATTTAGATGTTTAACACACACACACACACACACACATACACACACACATCTAACATGTTGTCACAGTTATGTACAGATGCTAAGATTCTCTGTGACACTCAATTCTATTCCTATTCACTAGGTTTCCTTACCTCATCTAAGTCTAAAGATGTGTAAAGATGTGGGTTATCATTTCAAATCACTTGTCAAAGAATGCTACAGTGACATTACTGACAGTAATTATTGCGTTTTTATTGGATATTTCTACAGTGTGTGTGTGTGTGTGTGTGTGTGTGCATGTGTGCATGTATGCAGTTCCTGTGTGTGTGTGCATGTCTGTGTTAATGCGTATGTATATTCATATACAAGAATGCAGTTATGTGCATACTCTGTCCCACACACAGAGATCAGAGGATAGTATCTGGTGCTAGTCTTTGCCCTCTATTCTATTTGAAGCAGGCCCTGTTTTTGTTCAACACAGAATACTGTAGAGACCAGGCTAACTAGCCCTGCAGCTCCTGGCCTTTTCCTTGTCTCTGCCCATATCCCTTTAGTAGCTCTGGGAATACAGAAGCTCATATATCAGGCGTGATACCTGGTATAGAAATGATGTATCTGGCTTTTGTGTGACTTCCAGTGATTCAGACTCAGTACTGATGGCTTTGTTTGGCTTCTAGTGATTCAGACTCAGTACTGATGGCTTTGTGTGATTTCCGGTGATTCAGACTCAGGTACTGATGCTTGTGTGGCAAGTGTTGTTCCTAACTGAGCCATCTCCCCACCTTCTGACAATACTTCTAGAACCCATGAATGAAAATAAAGCCCATTTGAAGCGTTGTGTATTGGCTTCCTGGCTTATGTTGAATTTTATGCTATATGCCTCAGTGTCGTCTGGGAATGGGAAGAGAAAGCAGAGTAAGCTACATTTCATCCACGATATTATTTTCAGCTTTCTCTGTCATTTTTGAGCCTTCACCTCCTGCTGAGGCATTGCTTCTCTTTGGATTGCCAGGATTTTGCTTGTTAGCTATGATCTTTCCCCTTCCTTTCTCCCATGCTTTATTTAATTTTCATCTCACAGACACAGCTAGTTGGCTAATTGGAGCCTCAATATTTATATATGCAAATAGGTACGCATGCTAATTCCATTTTAATTTGATATTTTTCAATATCGGATATTTTCTAGATAAGAGAATAGTCTGTGTTTCTATTATTTTGCTCTTTTTTTAAAAAGAAGACTATGGTAACCATGAATGTGTTAAACTTTTCAAAATTATGTTATGTATTTACTTGTAGAAACCCACAAAATTTAACTTCACTATGGCATGATCACATTTTGGACTACTGTTCTTTCGATGGAATTATTGCAGAGAAGCCACCCTGGGAGACTGCCCTTCCTTGTACCACACTTCCTCAATTTGCAATTAAAGATGGGGATCGTTCTTCACTCCTGTACTTCTTGTTAATTCTCACCTCTCGGCAAGTTATTTAGCAGCATCCTTTTTCTCAGCCCGTTATTCTTTTCTCAGGCTTTTAGCATCTAATTTACAGCTCTGATATTTTAGGGCAAAGTTTCGTTGTGGGGAAAGACAGATGAGCATATTTGCTCAATAGTCTAGTCAGTAAGAAATATGGGGGCTCTAGTTCAGTGAATGCCATGCCTTTCAAAGACAGGGTGATGATATAGTTCTTGTCTAAATATGAAGCTAGAAAGGGTGATGGCACGGTTCTTGTCTAAATATGTAGCTAAGGAACTAGAAGAGCTATAGGTGGAAGTTCTAGTTTGAAAACCAGCAGACTGGAGGCTCAACATGGCCAATGTTTCCATCAGAGTCTAAACCTTCCTAATGCTGCAAGCCCTTAATGCAGTTCTTCATGTTGTGGTGACCCTCAACCATAAAATTATCTTGTTGTTCCTCCATAACTCTAGTTTTGCTGCCATTATGAGTCATAATATACATATCTGATATATCAGATATGCAATATTTCACTCCCAAAGGGGTCATGACCCATAGGTTGAGAACCACTGGTCTAAAGTCGGGAAAAGAGCATTGTCATTCTGTCATGGAGGTACAGGGCTCAGTTAGGTGGACACATGGAATTAACCCTCACATTCTCTAAACAAAATGGCAGTGTATCTTAGGAGACCTATTTAAACAGCAGAGGTAGGATGGATGTGGAGGCAGGATCAGAAGTTCAAGGTTTTCCTCAGATACACACATAGTAGGTCTGAGATAAGCCTGGGATACAGAAGAACCTTGTCTCAAAAATGATCATGTTTATGGCTCTTTAGCTGAGAATATAGTTCGGTGGGTGAAGTTCTTTCCTCACATTCCAGGAACTTCGTGTCCAGCCTGTAGTATCACCCAAAGCTGAGGGACAGAAATTAGTTGTGGACATTTGATTGATCATTAAGACAAAGCCAGAGAGGTGAGCCACAGGGAAAGTTGCCTGGCTTCTTTATGTCATATATATATAAGTAATATATTATAGTATATACTATATATACTATATATATATAGTATAGTTGTATTCTATATATATAACAAGAAAAATATATGAAACTCTATATATTTCATATATATTATATGTCATATATATATATATATATATATATATATATATGAAACTCTATATTTCTGTATTTAAGACACATGTTATGTTAAGAATTATAAGGAACAGACTGGAGAGATGTGTCAGCTGTTAAGAACATGCGAAGCTCTTACAAAGGACCTGGGTTGGTTTCTAGAAATCACACTGGGATGTTCATACCTTTGGGATTCTGGTTTTAGAGGGAGTGACAGTCTTTTTGGGTCTTTACAGGTACTTGCATACATTCTGTACACATACCATACTTAGACTCAGTTCTACCCCCCCCATAAAATAACACAAATCATTAAAACTAATCATAATGAAAATACTCAACTCATTACCAACCTAAGTCAATAAATAGATACTACAAATGCCTCCTACAGTCCCTGATTACAATTCTCACTTCCCAAGGGGAAATCATTATCCTGTTATTTGGGGCAATCATTTGCTTGCTTTTAAAACATTTTAGAGCATACATCATGAACAGTATAACATTTTGCTTCTAGGTTTAGTGCTTTACATTTTGCGAATGTAGCCATTATAAATACATTAGTCTTTCAAATGGTTTGTATTTTCTCTGATCATTGTTCTTAGTCTATATTTCTAAGGTCTTCTATTGGAACAGGAATGTAACAGGTGAGCTATGTATTATGTGTCCTTCTATGTCTATAAGTAATATTTACCTATGGGTGATTTTTCTTGAGGTTGAGGTTTGTTTGTTTGTTTGTTTGTATAAGAAGCCCTCTGCACTGAGAACACACTTAATTCAGATCTCAAATGTTATGGTTATTCTGAATTTGAATCTTGGCTTTAACCCTGGTGAACGTTGCAATCTTGTTCCAGTTACTTTATTTCTTTGTTTTGTGGAATGGGGGTGAAAACAGAACCCACACTGTGGGGCTGGGTAGCCTAAAAACAAATTTATGAAAGGTGCTTAGAGCTGTGCGTGTGGGGGATGGGGTAGAGGAGCAATGACAGCACTCACCAGTTGTTTAAATGTTATAAGAAAAACATTCTTATGTGGGTTAAATGAGCGAGCGAGGTTTAGTTAGCATCTCTCTAGATGCTAAATAGGAGGTAGTCAGTGGTGACTCTTGGTGAATTTCTCTGTTTTCCCTTTCCTCTTCAATGATATGACTGCTTTCCAGACATCAGAGCTTCCTGGGAGTCTCACGGTTGTATAAATGGGAATGTTGCAAAAAAAGAGAAAGAGTTTTCTCTTATGTGTGTTGCTAACCATTATGCTTTCTGTTCATTTCTTCTCCAGCAAGTAGTTTGAAGTTTTCTATACTTTAGGACTTGTGCTCAACTCCTGGGATGCTAAAGGGAATGACACATCCTTGCTTCAAAGTAGGGAAGTCCACACCAAAACCTTGTTGATGTCATTTATCTACCATAATCCAGAGAAAGAAGAACATTTTGAATGTTCCAAGATTAGAGACCTGACCTTAGAGCATTTACCAAAACAGAGAGAGGTAGGAATGAGTGGAAAATGGATCAGAGTTCTCTGGGTGCATGTCTAACAAGCAGATGGGGTATGACATTTTCATGGTGGGACTTGGTAAGGTATCCTGGTTCTTGGCGGCAGGGCCTAAACCCAACTCCAAGCAGACTGCAATTCCACCCAAAACTCAGTGCTTTTAAAAGCAGTCTAATCTCTAATGACCTAATTGATTAGTATACGAAGTGCTCATTATGAATTGTCACTTTCCCAATAGTGTCGGTCTAGCGAAATGAGTATATGATGTATATGACATTCAACTCTTGCCTACGAGATGTTCAAGTACTAAATGAAGGTCCAGAAGTGGTTGGAGCCAAATATAAAAGATTGTCGACCCAAACTTTCTCCTCCTTTTAGCTTGAACCATATCCCTTACTTTATTACCTCACAAGGTCCTAGCTCCTAGTTTCTAGGGGGTTTCAGTCCAGACTCCAGTCTATAACAGTCCACCTTGCTAACAAACAGGTTGAATACCAAGGAACACTTGTTATCATTGGTTTGACTCCAGACCAGCCAATTCTGCCATAGTAAGCCTCCAGCCACTGGAACCTGGGACCTTTCTCCAGTATGGAGACAGGCTGCCTGGAAGCTCCAGCAGCCTCCACCTTGCAGGTCCCGGGCCGCTCCGCGTGGGCCCGGGCCTGCTGCGGGCCCCTCGGTTTTTCCCACAGTCATGCCGATTGGCAGAGAGGAAACATTATGTGGTCTCAGTATATTTTTATTTTCCAGTTGTGGTCGAGGAGCTTATGATGAGACACGTGACAAGATTTAATTTTGATGAAAACCTAAACTTCCCTACTCCTCGTCTACTAGCCCAGGACTGCCCAATAAAATACACACAAACACAGAACTTAAAATTTTCTAGTTGACTTATTAAAAAAGCAAACAAAAAATAGTTGGAATCATTTTAATGATACCTGATATTGATTATGTATATGGAACAGACAGATGCCCCTGAGTTAATGATAACTTGATAGAGGGATTTCACTTTCACCCTGAAATGAATGTGTACCAGGTAGTATTACTAGCGGAACATGAGATCAATATGAATGTTATTAATGACATATTTAAACATCTTTCCTGTACCGAATGTTCAAAAAGTGATGGTCGCTCATCCAATTCAGACACGGAAACTTCACCAGAAACGTTCTCTGTGTATCGAAATTCACAAAACTATAGTGTAAAGTAGACTGTGTATCTGAGAGCCCAAATCTTTCGAGTTCAGACTCCATTTTATAAGACTTGAACTCAGATAATCTAACAGGCATTACTTTCGAAGTTACCTCCCAACAAAACTGGAGCCTAGCTCCAGTTTCTAGGCTAACCCAAACAGATCAGAGTTTCCAGGGTAATCTCCCCCAACGTTTCAGCATTTCCAGGTTAATTCCCAACAAGTCCACCCTCTGCCTAACAAACAGGATTGCCAATACAGAGGGAAACAGAAATTAAAGTTTATGGTTTGACTCACAGCACCAGCCAATTATACTAATGGCCATAGTAGCTTCCCAATTAGATGCTTGTACACACCCCCTCCCTGCTTGCTGCTTTCTATAAGCCCTGCCCCCATAGATTTTTGGGGGCTTCTTTCCATCAAAGCCATCCTGATGTGTCAGGGCTGGCAGGCAGGAAGCCCAAGCTGGAGTTTTTGAATAACGCCCCTGTTCTGATTTGCATCAGATGGACTCCTGTCTATTTTTTTTTTGGGTTCGCTAACACTTCTCTGGCGATACATATCCATGTTGCTCAAAACATGTAAAAGTACTAAAAAGTTAAAGTTAATTATAATGACATCAACGTAACAGAAGTATGCCTTTTCTTTTTCCTGGTCCTATACAGGGCAATAATTTATATCTGACTGCTCTGATGTAAGTAGTAGAGAGAATAATCACAGAAGATGGAGACCAGCCACAAAGTATATTTTCCTGGTCATCCTCTTTCACATGAAGATGCACTTGACAATATCATTCCATCGCTTTATGTGCATTGCAGATCGTCCCTACATAGCCAGTCTATGGAGGACACAGAGAACACTTTCCGCTTCTTTATAGATCTGAGATTTGAAATCTGAACTGACTGAGATTTTGGCACTCCTTAGGAATTGGGCTGCTAGGCTCCACACTTCAAACTTCTCTTAATTTTGATATTTTATTTTTGAATAATTCCGTAAAATATTTAATATTTTAAAGTTATGTGTCTCTTTGTATATCTGTGTGGTTGTGTGCATGTGTGTTTCATGCTTACAGAGGCCAGCAGACGGTGTGGAGTCTGCTCTGGAGCTGGAGTCCTAGGCAGTTGTGAGGCACCAGTGTGGGTACTGGGAACTGATCTCCAATCCTCTGGAAGAGCAGCATAGATTTATCATCCACAGAGATGCCTCTCCAGCCTCCCCAAATCAATCTTTTTAAAAATGATTCTTTTACTTTGTTTCAAATTTCTGTTTCAAGAAGTGCCTGGCATTTTTTTTTTTATTTTTAACTGAAGAATTTACATTGTTTCTTAAAACTTGGGTTCACATGTTGGACTCTAAGATCCAAAACCAGGGGTAGCGCTCCCCCAGAAACACTTAGGACGGGATTTGCTGCAATAACATGAGGTTTATTGATGATAAGATGATAATAAGAACCAGTGCACTGGGGTTCCTGTGTACACAGACAAGAGGAACCCTGAGCCAAAGTTGAGAACAGTTTTTATACAGAGTTCACGAGGGAAATCACAAAGGCTGACCTTCCCAGGTCCGGTCTCTAGGTGACTCAGATTATGACAATGAGTGTCTTCCTTATGTCCAGGTTTATTTCGTTAAGGGTCCAGCTTCCTGATTGCTTTTCATCTTGGTTGTCCTGGAATGTGTCTGTGTGCTCTGGGCCTTCCTCACCTGCAGGTGGGTTCCCTCCCCTGTGTTCTGAGGAATGTTAATCAGCCTCTCCCTTCTTTCTCTGAATGTTGATCTAGCCAGTGTCCTCTGACTAAGGAATGTGCATCTCCCAAGATGTGTCCCGGGACAGTGGGGTCCTTTCAATTTTAAGTTCAAATTGAGACTTGAAAGTCCTACACAAGTTAGACTTCTAAAAATATCACAAGGAAAGTGGATGCATGGCAGTAATTAGAGTTTCTGTTCCTCGGGAAAGACTTCAAAATCGGTGTGACATTGCACACCAGGGGCTCAGTAAGGGGTTTATAAATGTATAACCAGCTAGAAGAATTATGTATTTGATTGAAGGATTATGGGGAAGCGTGGTCAGCTGACTTTTGATGAAGTAGAGCATGGCGAAGGTTTCTGAAGAATGGTGATACAAGCAGCTGCCTGTGAGGAATTCCTATCAATTGAGAAACAGATTGTATTTTTGGGAAAGGTAGCTTAAAATATTTCTTATCACTTTGGATGTGAGCTTCTTGGCGTTCACTATTGAATAATTATTTCTGGAGAGTGTTGTCAGAACCCGGCCTTCTAAAAATAAAGCAAACTCTCGTCAAATTAGCATTTTGTCAGGGTGAGGATGTATCAGTGAAACCCTTTAGCTTTGCTTATGGTACTTTGCCCCCCCCCTCTTCTCTCTGCTTCCCTCTCTCTCTCTGTCTGTTTCCCTCTGTCTCTCTCTGTCTCTCTCTCTCTCTCTTCTCTCTGTCACTCTCTCTCCCTCTCCTTCTTCCCCTTCCTCTCTCCTTCTCCCCCTCCCTCTCTCCCCTCACTGTTTCATCTCATATCCATCTCCTCCTCCTTTCCTCCCTCCTTCCCTTCCTTAGTCAGTGGTTATGATGTGTAGTCAGTAATTATTTCCTATACCCACACTAAGCTTAGTTCACCGTCAATCCAGTCAAATGATTCCGTGCTGTCATGAATCTCATATGCTTTGAGACACGTAGGTGTTTCTTAATTTAGACATCATGTGTGCTTCTCCTAAAGTTCGAAGCATGTAAATAAAATCATATATAGATGTGGTAGGAGAGTGATTATGAAACTAGATTCTTTAAAGAGGTGGAGGGCTGGAGAAGCCACTTACTGTGTTTGCTTAGATTCAAGCCTTGATGTGTTCCTTTCTCCGACTTTACTGTTGTCAGGGTAGGCAGTGAGGGTATGGGCAATTCTTTTCAGAGAAACTTTCTCTTTGTTATAGATTGTGTGCATGCGTGTGTGTGTGTGTGTGTGTGTGTGTGTGTGTGTGTGTGTGTAGGTTAACAGTTTCTGTCAGGTATCTGCCTCTGTTACTCTCCACTTCATATATCAAGACTGGTTCTTACAGTAAACCCAAGCACACTCTCTTGCCTATGGTGGCTGGCTGGTAAGACCCAGAGACTCAACTATTTCTGCTTTCCAGGCACTGGGCTTACAGATGAGTCCCCCACCCCAACTATGTCTGGCTTTTATGTTGGTACTGAGGGTCCATGCTCAGGTTCTCATACCTGTACAGCAAGAACTGTACTGACTATGTCTCTGCCTCTTGCTCTGGTGTTTTAAGTAAAACTTCTGAGATACAGAAAAGGACTTGTATAAAGTGCCACAAGCAGTATGAAAGTTGGGAACAAATGGCATTTCTGTGGCAAGCATCTCATTTGTGTATGTTTAATAGCCTTGGGGCTAATCTTACAATCAAGTCCAGAGCCCAGATTTTTAGATTATAGAGATAAAGGAAGAGCGTGGTACTCATGTAAGAATGCTGTTGCTTTCTGAGGCACTGGATGTAATCTTAGTTGGTGTCTGTATCCAACATTTGATTGGTAAACAGATTCTTAATTTGCTTTCCTGAGAATGACCATTGCTGTCATCACTGCTGAGGAAAGCTAGGCTTTATTCTGGTGGTTCTGAGTTCCTCTGAATGACAGATTTGACCTTGAGTCTTATTGAGGACTTTCTGGGAAAACCAGACGTTCTGCCCATCCTCTTTATTTGATAGCTGTTCTATTACTTAAGCTTGGTCCACAGGATTCTGGTCAGGGGAGTGTGATAGCTGAACTTAGCTATCAGCTCAACACAACTTAGAATCACTTGGGAAGAGGCTCTTAATTAGGAATAGGCTAGCTCAAGTTGGCCTGTGGACATGTCTCTCGAGGACCGTCATAGATTGAATGGATGTAAGAAGATGTGGTACTGTTCTTCAGTAAAGAAGGAGAAAGGAAGCTGAGAACTAACAATCTACCAAGCAAGTTTAGTTGTAGGCAGCCGTGTTTAAGATAGCACCTGGGACGCTTACAAAGTCGTGTGACTAGCACCTGACGATGTAGGCAGCTGGCTTCCAGCATGGCCAGCTCAGCTAAACTGGTAAATAAGTCCTTTGTGCATGCGTAGGCCTCGTGCCCCTCCCGAGCGGGCTTATGTTAATGAGGTATTGGCAGCTTAACCTATCCTGAGAGAACACATCACCCAGCCCGCCTTGGGCAGATATATAAACAGCTCGTTTCCGCTGCTGGGGGTCCCCGTCCCTGTCCATAAGTCAAGAGTCTTCCTGGAATAAAGCTGACTGAGAAGGATCCTACCGTGTCGTGTCTTAATTGCTGGTCAAGGCGGATGCATCCAAGGTGTTTTTTTTTCTCTTTTTGGTCTTCACTGTAGAAGTGATTTAAATGGATGGTTGAGTGCCTGCCGTGACTTCCTTGAAATGATGGACTGTTATTTGGAATTGCAAGTCAGATCACCTCTTCCCCATCCCAGGTTGCTTTCTGTCAGGGCGTTTGCCATAGCAGCCAGCCGACGGGAAAGTGAGACGAGGAGTGTTTATTTGAGAGCATTATGGTATGAGCAGCATGATCTAAGGGAATATATCTGTACAGATTAGCTTACTTGTTCCAAAAATATCTCTTACTTTTAGGTCTCAGATATGCTGAATAAGCAGAATATATTATCACGTAGTTAGGAATATAACGCAAATAAGCGCCGTGAAAATGAAGTCAAATGGCATGCTAATTTGAAAGACCTCTTACTCAAAGACATGGATAGACTCTCATCTACTTGTTCATGTGTACATTTTCTGAGATAATACTTACCAGAGATCTTTTCTCCTGTTAATCATATTCATGGTATGGAGTTTTAATGATATTGAAAATCTGCTATGTTCATGTACTTAACACAGTGCTTAGCATAGAAAGCATTCAATAGAAAGTTGATATCGTTCTTAGTACATATACTCCTGTTATAACAGCTGCTGGCATTACATTATTTTGGGTAATAATAGCCTAAATAGAAAACATATTTTTAAGACTCTCGGTTAAGCTCTGCACTAGTAGCTCTGTGCATTATCATATTTAACTCTCTGGAGGGTATAGTGAGGCAGTTATTATCTGTTGATGAAAACCATATGCTCAGAGCTGCTAAGGAAGTTGTGTGTAAGCACTTTAGATAATTCATCTGAATCTGAACTCGTTGGATTTGACTGAACATTGCTTGCTCCCTCTATCCTGCTTGATGTAGTAAGTTTCTGGATAAATCTAGGGTGGGACAAATTGAGGTTCAGCCTGAGAACTCTCTTGAGTTGACTTCGATAGTCCACATGAAGAAGACTGGCCTGGGGAGGTTTGATATAATATCAGTTTGGATAAGCTCAATTTTCCGCATCCTTTTGTGATCACCTCTAACTACTTTGTCTTTCTTCCTTTCTTAATCCCAGGAGACAACAGCTTGTGGCCCAAGGAAGATTACAAATGTCTAATATTGGACTTGGTGCCTGTGTAAGATAGGAAAGAATTTACCACATAGGAAATCCTTTCCACTGGGCCTTCCTAACCTGTTAAGGAAACAACTCTGTGACCCTGGGAAGGTTGGTAGAGTCATTTGGGTTAGGAAAACCAGGCATACTGAGGGAGCAAGGCATGCTTTGAGGTCTGATATTTCTCTCCTTGCTAATCTCACTGTTCAAATTTCCTCCAGTGACTTGCTTTCTAAGTCTTCTGAAGCATCCACTCTTACCATATTCACCTAAAGGGCCAGGGGACCTAAGGAGAAATGGAATGTACAACGCAGTAGCTATCTGTTTCTGTAAACGGTGTTAATCTGGAATCAGAGGGCCACATTTGTGGCCAGAAAACTTTCTTCTAGCAACAAAATATACAAATTATTTTTCTTCAAGCATCATTTTGCATACTTTTAACTTATTTTGGTATGGGAGATTAGTTGGATAAGGAAGTCAGCTGCAGAAGAAGTGATGCCTAATGCTATGTGATACAGCTCTGATATGAAAAGTATGAAGTAATGGTGAACATTTACGGCTGGTTATGAAATTTAACCAGAATGGTCTTCTAAAGAAGGTTTGTAGGCGAGCAAGAGCTCTATATACATAGAATTTTGATTAGGTATAGAAATTTCTTGGCACATACCTGATATAAGAATTGGTCTTATGTCTATTACCTTTTGCATTCCAAAAGATTCTCCAAAGATAATTCATCTGATAAAGTTGCTATATGAGCCAGCTGTGCATTTTATAGAAAAACTTCTTATGAGAAAATAGCATGAACACCAGGGGACACAGGCTGCTAAAGTTTAACTGTGCTGTCTAAGCTAGAGATGAAATAGCTCTTTTCCTGTGAGTGTTGAAACCACTGGGACAAGCAGAGCAGATCCAAGGTTTTATGCCTTGTGTTGAGTTTCACAAAAGAGCAAAGGTAATCTGCAACAAAAGTTTACGTGGTTCACATGTGGATTCCTCATTCGTGGCTTTTATAGAGTATACCTATTAGAGAAAGGCATTAAAAGGTATCCAATTTCCCAGCAGTGGGTCAGTGTTAAGTGCTCACCAAGCATACGATTAGACACGGTGCCCTCTTTATTACATTACTTTGGATTGTATTCCGACAATATTTGCAGCTAAAATAAAAAAAATGAATGAAGGTATCTGAGATTTCCAATATAAATACAAGGCTACAGACCAAGGATTAATTTTTGGTGTGCTCATAGCAAGAATTAATTATGGGTGTTGAAAGACAACACGCACAGGATGGATCAGAGTCCAGTAATCCTAAAGTTGAAAAAAAAAAGATAATGTACTTTAATTGCAGAATGCCTCATGAGAAGCTATAATTATTTATGATAGTATTTAAACTGATGATGGCTTGAGGAGCAGAGAGTTGTTGAGCATTACCGTTTCTTCAGCTATTTTGACATGTCATACAAGGAAATAAATGAGCCCTCATCCGTTTGGATAGTCATTTATTTTATGAAACCAGCTATTATCTGGCTTCAGTGGGAGACAGGTTCTCTCTGCATTTATAAAGATGAGGATACTAAATAACTTCTGCCACAGATCCTCTGAGGATTTAACAACAAGGCTATCAAAGGAGTGGCTGCTCCCATGGGTGCTATTGTGCCTCCCTGGCATTTGACAAACTGGATTGCCGGCGTGGCTATTCAGGGGAATTAGCTACCTCCTTCCTAGGCAGGATGTTGTAAGAGGAAACCGAAACATATGAAATTATGATCTAAGATCCCAAGGAACTTCATTCTGGTGAAGAAATAACTCTGTCTGGAATAGCCACTGAGTTGCGTGTTCTCAATTATTATCCTAATGACTGAATCTATGAATAGTGTGTAGCGCTGGGTAGAGATGGTAGAGAGTGTGACAGTTGGGGTTGGAGCTTTGTGTTCAGCAGTTCAAACCCTGGTGTTTGCTTTAAGTAGACATGAGCAGTGTTTTTTGGTAAGCAGAATGAATAACACTGCACTCATAGGTTCTCTGAGAACAAGATTGTGATAACATACGTAAAAAGCTTTAAGCAGAGAGCTTACCAGATACCATAGTAAGTATTTAGTGTGTCTTTCCTATCATTATTACAGTGAGTGGCTGGGGCTCCTTTGTAATCAGGAGCACGAAGATGTAGGCTTCCTTATCTGTGTATAGTTTATCTCTCAGAGCTTCAGTTTTACTCTGGGAGATGGGCATTATCTTTCCAATTTGAGATTATACAGTCAATTCTGGCTTAAAATTTAAGTCTACTCTGTGTAAATAGATTCAAGGTTTTTTTTTTGTTGTTGTTGTTGTTTTCCCTTTCCTGCATCCTTGTCAAGACTGATTCTTTATTTTCCAATGGTCTTTTGCATAGTTTTGGCATCAAGGATCGTCAGATGGTTTTATATTTCTTTCCATATACTAGTGTCGTAGTAGTGTGTCACCTGCTGCCTCCTCTAGGACAGCATTGAGATTAATGTAGGTATAATTGCGGTCCTTCCTCTGTAGGCTTGCTTTCAGTTTGTCTCACAATACTGAATTTTCTGTCCAGTTTTAAGGTCTTCTTACCCCATACCCTTTATGAGCTATTTCATGAAATTAGTGTTATCATCATGATTACTAATATCTTATCCTTCTCAGAATAATTTACCAGAGATTTGGATAACATGAATAGCGATATGCTGAGGAACAACTTTGATCAAAAATCTTATTCAGGCCATGATGATGGTCAGTGGGCACTTGGCAAAGAAGGCTTTGAAAATGATGGGTCTGGTTGGTGGTTACTAGAGATTTAAACTCATATGATGTGTTTCCAAATTCTGAAATCCCTTCTTTGTGATCCTCATCTTCATTTTCTAAAGTGATATGCATTTTCTTTAAAGTAAAAAATATATCTTTTGATACTCATTCTAAAAAGGACAAAAGCACCCTCATTTTGGTCTTCCTCCTTCTTCTTGAGTTTCATGAGGTTTATGCGTTGCATCTTAGGTATTGTGTGTTTTAACCAACCTGAACCCTTGGAGCTCTCAGAGACTGAATCACCAACCGTGGAGCATACCTAGTCTACACAGATCTACCTCCATGGGCTGAACCTAGGCCTCCCTGCACATATGTTGTAAATGTGCAGCTTGGTTTTCATGTAGGTCTCAAACATCTAGAGTGGGGGCTATCCCAAAACATGCAGCCTGTATATGGAGTATGGTCTTCTAAAAAAAAAAAACAGTTATTCAGTTATTCATGGAATATTATTTTTTTATATCTCTTGTATTCAGTTTGCAACTACTTCATTGAGAATTTTTGTATGTATACTCATGAGGGATACTGGACTATAATTCATATATTTTTGTTGGGTTTACACTTGATTTCACTATTTCAATATTATTTGCTTTGTGAAGGAGCTTATTGTGGTTCTGAATTTTTTTAAACATAACTCAAAAAGTATTGCTTGTTTGAAGGCTCTATAGAATTCTTGTATAAATATATCTGACCCTTGGTATTTTGCTTGTTTGTTTCTTTTCATTTTATTCTGTTTGAATGCTTTTTAAATTTTTTGATTTGCTGAAAAAAAATTAAAAATAAAAATTAAAAAAAAATGTAGCTTAAAATGTAAAGGCAGAGCTTGTACTCCATCAAGAGTTGGGCTGAAGCCATGTCACCATTAGAGGTCTATCAAGTCATCAGGGGTCAAGAGGGATCAAGAGGGGTCTGTGCACTGTAATTAGGACTCCGTTATCCCTAGGCTCGTGATTCTTCCTAAGGGGTTAAAAAAAAAAACCCCAAAACTCTAGATTCCTTTTCCATGTTCTCAATACTTTCCACTTCACCATCATGTTCTGTAGTGAGTCCTCCAGGGCTGACTCTAACTGCCCTGTATTCCTTTACAATTATTCATTAAGAAGCACCACATGCGCCGGGTGGTGGTGGTGCACGCCTTTAATCCCAGCACTTGGGAGGCAGAGGCAGGCAGATTTCTGAGTTCGAGGCCAGCCTGGTCTACAGAGTGAGTTCCAGGACAGCCAGGACTACACAGAGAAACCCTGTCTCGAAAAACCAAAAAAAAAAAAAAAAAAAAAAAAAAAAAAAAAAGAAGCACCACATGCTTCTCCCACATCCCAGTTCCCTCTAGGGTTGACTCCTGTCCTGTTTTCTTCTCTCATGTTCATCCATCAACCGTATCCTTTCCTTTGCCCATGCTCAAGGTCCTTCATAAACCACCCCAGCCAATCTCCAATCTCTTCTCTAAAAACAGTCTTCATCCTCATGAACCAGTAACAACACAGACCCCCAGAGGGCCTTGCTTCTCTTCTAGATATCTTAATCTCTCTCCTTCTGCCATCCATCATCAATCTTACAAAAAGAAGATTTCTTGTTACTATTGACACTCTCAGGGAACACCCAAGTTATGACTCATATGTCAACAGGCTTCATGATCTTCTACATGTCAGTGTTCCTACCAATGTACCTTAGAGTTATTCTTCTATATTTGTTGGTGATTTATCTTTTTTCACTAATCATTTTTATTCCATTTTAATTAAAGGCATTTTTAATATGGCTTCATAAACTCAGAACTTATTTCCTTGAATCCTTCTTGTTCTGCCTCCCGTGGTCATCATCTGTCCTTTTCATCACTACTGACTTCAACTTGCACATAATGACAGTTTCAACTTACTCATCTCTGATCTTTTCATTTCTTTTCTCCTGACACACTTCTGTACATCTCCCGTGAGCCTTTGGTTCCTCTAAGATTTTTCATACCTTACTCCTATCATTTTATTTGCTGTCTTCAGTTTCTTGTTTTTTTTTTTCTTTTAAAATATATTAGCAAATATAATTTACAGAAACATCAAGTTTTATTATATTTCCATACATGTGATGGTTACCTAGGTTGCAAAGTTCACACATACACAGAAGGAGAGATCCACAGTCAAGAAAAAGCCCCTATCAACTTGGCCTCTGGACATGTCTGTGGGGCGTTCTCTTGATTAATGATATGGGAAGGCCCAGGCTACTGTAGGTGATACCACCTCTGAGCAGACGGTCCTGGACTGTACAGAAAGCTAGGCAAGTAAGCCAGAAGAAACAATCCCGTGAGTAGTAATCACCCCCAATCCCCTGTCTCTGCTCCCTTTCCTGCCTTTAACTTTTTGCCTTGAGTTCTTACCTTGGTTTACCCTCATGATAAACTTGGTTTGTAACACAAATTAACCTTCTCCTCCCTTCAGCTGATTTCAGTTATGGTATTGTATTATGTCAACAGAGAAGCAAACTAGCATGCAAAATGGTACCAAAAATGCGGTGTATTGCTTTGACACACTGACCATATTGTTTTGGGGAGGTATCTGGAAGCTTGGAAATTTAGGCTGGAAAAAGCCCTCAAGTACTCAGAGCTTTAAAGACTATTATGTGTAAGACAAGAATACTGAAGTAATTCAGAGAATGGAGATGTGAAGAGGAAAGCCAAGACTTTATCAGGGCTGCTCATGTGGGGCTGAAGAATCAACTGTGATTAATGAGACTTGCATCACTGAGGTGAAATGTTCTGGGAAGTATTTTCTTAGGTCAGCATTGCAGAAACTGTGGTCCAAAGGGGCCAAGGCTATGTCTCAAGCTGTCAGCTGGACTTGGTAATGTATAAACCTCTCCCTTGTGGTACTTGATTTTGGGCAGCATGAAAGCTGCAGGATTGAATCACAGCAAGCTGCTGAAGCTAGCAATCTGAGAAACTAGGAAAAGTCACTGGTGAATGTGCAGCCCAACTGCATGGAGATACTATCATCCTGGAGATACCAGCATCATCATGAAGAACAGTGGAGGTTACAGAGTGCAGCTTGCCTAAGCCTATGAGATAAGCCAACATGTTCTGTGGATGGAAGAGCCAGAGAGGTGGGGCTACTCAAGCTCCTTGCAGCGCAGGAGGTCAGGTCACCAATGACTGCAAGATGTTGGCTATGGAGCTGTTTATACAGTTTGATTTTGCACTATCTGATTATAAATGTGCCTTGTCTCTTCTTGGAGTAAGAGCGTATTTAACTTATTAATTTATGATTTGATTTTATAGGAGCTCAGAGTTAAGAGACTTTAGAAGTTTAAAGAGAACTGTAACTTTCAAATTGTTGGAGTTTTTAAAAGAGTGTGCAACATTTGAAAGTTCTTCACACTGTATTTTATACATGAGCTCTTGGGTTTCACATATGTCAGCTATGGTTTACTAGTCATATTTGTTTGTAAGATGATAAGGGAAGGACTCATGGTGGCTCATCTTCAGCTGTCAACACTGGGGACGAGGGAACCTCGGCTGAGGAAGTACCTCCATCAGCTTGGCCTGTGGACATGTCAATGTAGCATTTTTCTTGATTAATGATTGATGTGAGAGGGCCATGTTTGCTGGGTTGTTAACACCCAGGAGGTCTTGGGTTAAATAAGAAAGCTAAGTGAGCCAGCATTGGGAACAAGCCACTAAGTAGCATTCCTCCATGTTTTTGATTCAAGCTTCTGCAATGTCTCCCACCCTCACTGTAGTTCCAATTTGCCCTTTCCTGATGATTATGAATGCTGAATGTTTTTTCATGTTTATTGTGTATTTGTGTGTGTGTGTGTGTGTGTGTGTGTGCACTCTTGCATGCATAATTATCTGTTGGGAGGCTGAAGAGATAGCTTAGTGATTAAGAACCAAGAACCCACATGACGACTGAAAGCCATCTGTAATTCCAGTTCCATGAGATATGATGTCTTCTGGTTTCTATAGGTACTACAAGCATGTGATATGCTTACATACATGTAGCAAAACCTCCCATGCACATAAACATACATAAATAAAAATAATCTTTATAAAAGAATTGCCTGTTCGGTTTATATTTTGTCATTTGCTTACTGTATTATTTGATCTTTGTTCCTTAACTTTCTTAACATTTCTGGATCCACATTCTAGCACTGCCCTGTGAACTGCTGGATCAGGTTCTGTCTCATTCTGTAGCCAGTCTCTTCCCTCTGTTAATTATTTTCTTTGCTGTAGAGAGGCTGTTCCATTTCAAGCAATCTTATTTGTTAATTCTTGGAATTATTTTCTAAGTTATCAGAGTTTTAACAGAAAGTTGTTGCTTATACCTATATTTTGAAGTATTTTTTCACCTTGTAGTTTCACGTTTTCAAGCTAAGGTCTTTGATCAAGTTTCAGTTGATTTCTGTATAGGGTAAGAGATATGGATCTAGTTTTAGTCTCCTCTAGTGTGTGACCCATTTATATAGCACCATTTGTTGAAGCTTCTGTTGTTCTCCAATGTATGTTTCTGAGAGTTCTGTTGAGAATCAGATGGGTTTAGCTACATGGGTTTATTTTAAAGTTGTCTGTTCTATTCTTATAGACCATGTCTTTTCATGTCAATACCAGGATTAAAAAAAATCTTATCACATACAATTAATTTGCAACCAGACATTATTATAACTCAACATTATTCCTTTACTTCTGATTGCTTTATTCAGAGTCCTTTGTGCTCTCAAATGAATTTTAGGGTTGATTATTACTAGTTCTGAGAAGACTATCATAGGAATGTTGACAATGTTCTCTGAAGCATTCTTAGCTAACGTCTACCACATAGTCAGCCATTACACTTACTGTTTTGCACCTATATGTGACTCATGCTTCCCTCGGCTTTCTGTACTCATTCAGAAAAGCTCAACCAATTTTAAACCCAGCTATTCAGTGTAGAGCAGCAGTTCTTAGCTTTCCTAATGCTGTGGACTTTAGTTACAGTTCCTCATGATGTGGTCACCCCAACCATAACGTTATTTCCATTGCTACTTCATAACTGTAATTTTGCTACTGTTATAACTCATAATGTAAATTTCTGCTCTGTGACTCCAAAGGGATGGTGACCCACAGTTTGAGAACCACCGTGTAGAGGATAATAGCTTCAGGAAAACAGGCTGACAGTTCTCACTTAGTCTGTGGCTAACTGCTCAAATAGACCCTGATACCCTTTTGCATTAACTCTGTGTTTTACTAGTTTGTTTAGTCTTTTACTCTCTATGTGATAATTTCACCATTTCTCCCTTTTCAAAGATCAGTATCACTTTCTTACTCTCATTCTTCCTTCATGAGCTTACTTCTTGCTCTAGAAAAACCAGAAGGATCTGTACAGAACTAACTAATCCCAGAACACACCTACCATCCACCAGTACAATCTTTTGGTGCAGAATGGAGCAATGGTTCTTATCACTGTGGGAACTTTGGAATACTACCAGTACATCAGAATAATTCATTTGTAACCCCCTCAGTGGTATATGCGTGTATATTTGCATCTGTGCATGGGAAATATGGGCAATTACATGTGCTGTGCATGCACTTGTGGAGTCTAGAAGTCAAGACTAATCTTTCATTATTATCCCTACCTTATCATTTGTGGCAGGGCCTCTCACTGAACCTGGAGCTCCCTGGCTCAATTCAGTTGGCTAGCCACTGAGCTCCAGGGATATAACTGTCTCTTGTTTCCCCTGGATCCAGTGCTGATGTTATAGACACATGATGCACTTAGTTGACCTCTTGTTTTTCAATGGGCTATTTCTATTGGTTTATATCAGCACGTATTTATTACTATAGTGTTTTTTTCCACAACATCTTAGTTAGTGTTTCTATTGCTGTACTAAAACACCATGACCAAAATCAGCTTGAGGAGAAAAGGTTTATTTCATCTTACAACTTGTAGCCCATTATCCAGATAAGTCAGGGCAAGGACTCAAGGCAGGAACCTGGAGGCAGGAAGTCTTGCAGAAGGCGGGAAGAGTATTACTTAGTGTCTTCCTCCTCATTTGTTCTTCAGGACCATCAGCCCAGGAACCACCAGTACAGTTCACTGTGTTTTTCCACATCAGTCATCCATCAATAAAACGTACCGGAAACTTGCCCATAGGGCAGTCTGGTAGGGTATTTCTTCAGTTGAGGTTCCCTCTTCCAAATGACTCTAGTGTATGTCAAATTGACATAAAACTAGTGCCAGCACAGTTGACTCCTTGTCAACTTGACACACAAACAAGTATTCAACATTTCCTTTCACTTTCCTCTTTGAGAGCTCATATTAATAACATGATGTAAAACACTCCAAAAACTTAAACACTTTAAAGTTCAATCTGTCTCAAAGTTCTAAGCTTTTCTAAAATATCCCATGTTTCTCCAAAGTATTCAAAAATCTCTTGAAAAGTTTGAAATTTCTCTGAAATACACAAGTTCTTGGGGCTATATGCTTCTGTAAAATTAAAAAAAAAAATGTTAAATATTTTCTGATTACAAGAGGGAAGAAACCGGGCACAAAATTGGACCAAAAAAAAAAAAAAATCTAAAATCTAACAGTGTAAAGCTCCATGTCATGTTGCTTTGGGACTCATGATCTCCTATGCTCCCAAAGACTGGTCAAAGCATACATAGTATATTTTATAGCCTCAGGCTGGCTTTGATTCATGGCTGAAGTCTTTGGTAATCAGCCCATAGTACTGGCATCTCTAAAAATGCTTGTTTTTCCACTAAAACTTGTCTGTATCTTAACCAATTGTGTTATCTAGGCTCTCTTCAGGGACTCTAACTTTGTCACATAGCACCAAGCATCATTTCTCTAGAGGACACTTTCATGCCTTCAAAACCAGTACCAGCAGAAAAACTCTTGTACACTACCATGTTCAGCTGTCAACACAAGGTATAAGTTTGGCTCTACTTTAACCATGGATTCTGCATGATGTACCCCAAGAAAATACTCTCTGATTAAAAATCCTCAATGGTGTTGGTCTGTTCTCAATTTCCAGCCACCGATGACTAATAATGATTGTCCCAGCAAAGTAAAGGTTTGACTTTGGTGGTTCTTAACTTAAAATATCACATGAATAAGCCCTGAGAGAGTCTTTCAGGGATATTAAAAACTTTCCTCTAAAACTTCACAAGCTAGACCTTCATCGATCTGCACTAGTCTCAGAATTATCTTCTAAGTTTCCACAACAGTTCATTAAGCTCTGAACATTCAGTGTCTTTTATAGCCCAAAGTCCAAAGTTCTTCTGTAATGTCAAGTTCTGTCACAGCAGTACTCCACAAACCCACTTCCAATTTCCATTTTAGTTGGGTTTCTATTGCTGTGATAAAACACCATGACCAAACCCAACTTGGTGATGAAGGGGTTTGGTTTATGTATGCTTCTGCATCACAGTCTATAATGAAAGGTTCAGGGCAGGAATTCAAAGTAGGAACCTGGAGGGTGGAACTGAAGTAGACGCTTCCTTGATGAGAAATAATCTATTCCTTGATCAGCTATAATCTATTCTTACATCTCTCAGATGCCAAGGTTTTGGAGTTATCTTTGAGCTGTCTGCATCTCAGAACCATGTTACAGGTATCAATGTCTCTTCACTATGTCTTCAAATTGTTTTCCATACCTGGCCTCTTCTCACCACCTGTACTTCATATAAACCAATACCACTCCTTTAAACATGTGCAGTCCTTTCTTGCCTCTCCTGAGACAATAATACTGTCCTGAGGTAGCCAGAGTGTTTAGCATAAAAGCTGAGGCAATATGTCTTTCTTTTGCTCTAATACTCCTGTGAATCTCCCTACCACTCAGAGTGAGTCTTCATGACAGTAAATGATCCATGATGACTTGGCTCCACATTTTTTTTTCTGATGTTGCCTCCTGTTGCCTTCTTGCTCTCTTCTGCACTGGTGAGCTTTAGATCTATCGCATTCCCACATCTCTATCCATCCCCTGATAATGCCAAAGGGATTTTTAAAACTTAAATATTCATTTGAGTCTTCGCTGTTTCCCTTCATTCAGTATCTTTTCAATAAAAAGGTTTCCCAGCAACTTTCTATTTATCCTTTTTCCACAGTGTGTTCATGTTATAATCTAATAGTCTTCTATTATATTTAGTGTACTGGAAGACTTTTGCTTTTCATTCCTTATCTTTATAGTGTCTTTGATCTGAATCCCGGAGATAAATGATAAATTAAGAATGATCTATCTATCTATCTATCTATCTATCTATCTATCTATCTATCTATTATTTTAAAAGAAACTCTGCTGGTATGTGGAGCACAGGAACCTGCACAAGAGATCAGCTGCTGAGCACCTTAGAGGGGTGACTAGGACTGTTGACTCTCTCTCTCTCTCTCTCTCTCTCTCTCTCTCTCTCTCTCTCTCTCTCAACATTTTTAAATTTTTTTAAAAGATTTATTTATTTATTTTATGTATGTGAATACACTGTCACTGTCTTCAGACACATCAGAAGAGGGCATTGGATCCCCATTACAGATGGTTGTAAGCCACCATGTTGTTGCTGGAATTGAGCTCAGGACCTCTGGAAGAGCAAACAGTGTTCTTAACCGCTAAGCCATCTCTCCAGCCCCGTCTCTGTCTCTTAATCTCAACAAAGAATATGACAAACCAGCAAACAAGTGGCTAGAAAGAGGACGGAGGCTCAGTCTGCTAGGACCAGCAGACTGCGTGTAAAGCAAACATATGTGGGAAACTGATAGAAGATCAAGGCTATGTTAGTAATGTTTGTCAGCTGACCTAGCTCAACACCAACTTTTTGGGTATATTTTTCATGGCGTGAAAACTTCCTTAGAGAAAGAGATATGTGTAGTTCCTCATTTCTCAGAAGTTTCTGCTGTTAGTGAGAGGAAGGAAGCAGTGAAGAGACTTCTTTCTGCATTTGTTCATTCTCAGTTGTCTCAAACAATGCTTCCGTCACAGTGCTGTACGATAGGGTGGCGCATTCTGATCTTACAATAGAGTAATTATAATGATATATTTGATTGCCAATTGGACTGGTGAATATTCTTCATAGTCACTATCCTATTTAGCATCTAAATGAGTGCTGATTGGTTACGTGGGTCATCTATCACTCTCATGTTATAGATACTATATAATTCCTGTGTTTGATGACATTGCAAGTATCACTAAAGCTGCCATTGCAATCACTACGCTATTTAAAAATTTTGCCTGTAGCAATTGCATTTTGCAAATGAACTAATGAGACTTACAATTTTAGCTTGAATCGACACCAGGAAAGTGAAGTGGAAAATTGAGGATATTATACTGGAAAGCAAGGCAAAAATTATATTTGCCTGAGTTAAACAATTGATACAGACCTTTCTGTTTGGGGATCAGTAATGAGAAATTGTTCACTGCCCTGTTTCCTTCTTCCTGCAGCTTGCTCAATCTTACTTCACATTTAACCTTAGTGAGCAAATAGAAAATGAAGACCTGAGCATTGGTCATTTATTTAGAATTACACAATAAAACAAATAAAAAAATGTGACATAATGAAATATTAATATACAATGAAGTATGTAATGTGTAATAAAATTCACAATACAATACAATGTTTAGAAAGAACCACACTGGTGGTTGATTTGAGTGTTTCACAGATACAAAATATCCAGCTATTCAGAAGTACATTTGGAAAGAGTTTCTAGGAAAAAAGACCAATAGGAAAATGTTTAAATAAAGGGAGTTAGAATAAAGGCCAACAGTGGAAATGCCACAGGTTACATATAAAGTACTCAATAAATGCCAAATTCAGCAATGCTTCTAGTTGATTTTGTTTTATTTCATTTTTTATCAACATACAAGGAACTAGGTTTCACCATGGTTTGTTTTTTTTTTTTTCAAACAAAAATTACTTTTGTTGCTTCTTATCCTTTCCTCCACCTTCCATTTCCCAGACTTGTGCCCAGTATGTCCTGTTTCCATGTTGTATGTGTGTGTAACCCCACACCCTCGACAACTTTGTCAACACATATTCTTCTCTCTTGAGGTCTACTGCTTAGTTTCATGGCCTACACCCACACACTCTCACACCCCTCATTTAAGCATCGCATAAAACATTTAAAATTGGGATCTGCTTATGAGAAGGAATAGGTACATTTTTAATACAATATCTAGATCAGCTTCTCTAGGAATTTCATATTATTTACTTTAATATGTATTTCTAAATATTTGTTTTTTTAAATCATGTTTTCCCTGTCCCAACTTCTCCAAGATCCACTCAACTTTATGTTCTCTCTCTCCTTCCCTCCCTCTTTCAAAGAAAAAAATAACCAAACAACACACAAAACCCTTGAGATAACTCTGAGCAACTGAAAATCTTGTATAATAAAAAGTTTAAGATCTTGAAGAAAGAAATTGAAGACTACAGTAGAAGAGGGAAAGCTCACCTGTGCCCATGGACTGGTAGGGTTAATGTAAAAATCACTGTCCTACCAAAAGCAAAATCAAGCTACAGATTCAATGCAATCCACATCAAAATTCCAACACAGTTCTCCACAATTTGACTAAGAAATATTTAATACGGGCAACCAACCCGTGACTGTTTAAGAACATCCTGACTGATACAAGAACTGCTAGAGG
The DNA here is from genome assembly GCA_021653895.1 of Mastomys natalensis. Lineage (NCBI taxonomy): Eukaryota > Metazoa > Chordata > Mammalia > Rodentia > Muridae > Mastomys > Mastomys natalensis. The sequence continues at coordinate 3,965,674 of JAJTUV010000128.1, read as the reverse complement.
TAATATCATTCCAGATTTCGTATCGTATTATAGAGCTGCATTAATAAAACTGCATGGTATTAGTATAAAAACAGACAAGTTGATCAGTGGGATTGAACTGAAAGCCCAGACATATTTCCGCACACCTGTGGAGACCTTATAGAGAGGACAAAAACACACTGAAGAAGAGACAGCATCCTTAACAAATGGCGGTGTTCAAATCTGGGTGGCTGCTTATAGAGGTGTACATTCCTATCTATTGTCCTACACAAAACTCAATTTTATTTTTTAACTGAGTAAAATTCCATTGCTTGTATAAACCATATTTTAATTATCCACTCTTCTTTTGATGGATTATGAGGCTGAATCCATTTCCTTGCTGTTGCGAATAATGTAACAATAAATATGGATGCACATGTATCTCTGGTGGGATATAGACACCTATAGATATATGTTCAAGAATATATAGATGAGTTATATGGTAGTTTGCACTCTATTAATAGAGTATCCCACTTTGGTCACACCTTGACTGGGATTTGTTATCATATTTTTTCTTTATTATAGCCATTATTACTGGGACGAGATAGAACTTCAAAGTAATTTTAATTTTTTATATTCTATTTTTTCTTTAAAAGCTTTTCCATTGTTTTTGAATTTCACACACACATATAATGTAGTTTGATAAAAGTCATCCCCACGTCCCCTCTCCTCCATTTTTCTCTAGTCCCTCATCACTTTTTTTCTCCCAGCTTCATATGCTCTCCTTTACCAAACCCACTGTAATCCATTTAGAACTGAGCATTCCACAGGCTCTCATTCTCTGCATGTTGAGCAGTTGTGAGACTCCGGATTAACCATCATCTACTGTTAAAAATAAAAGCAAATAAGCTTCTCTACACTAAGATGTGAGTATATAGGTAAGAATTCAATGGGAAGTTTATCAATTAGCAGTCTAGGATTTAGCAGAATAATAGCACTGTTCACCCTGAGAGCGGATCACTCAGCTGGCCATGATTTTTGGTCCAGCTAATACTACCATGCATGATTTCCATCTTGTTGAGTGGGTTTGTATTCAGCTGGAAGCTAGTGGTTACTCTATGATGTTCATGGCACCATTTCGTGAGACATAACTTTTGAGGCCAGTTGTTATTGTAGCTTGCAGGTCACAGCTAGCAACATTGTTGGTTACTTTCTTCTTATGGTCACGAATATAGAACTTTAGCACAATAAAAGTTAGCCATTAGGGATGAAGCCTTCACGTAGGTATTAGATTGATTTCTTCATGTCCTGGGACTCAGATATGCAGTGTCTTCAGCAGTAGGGTCTTACCATCTAGTTCTGTGGGACTGTCAAGAGCCATAGCCATATTATTTAAAGTTTGGGAGTTTATGGGATCCCACTGACCAACAAATGGAAGAGAGGTATCCTGTACTTGGCACAAGGGTTTTTATTTGATAACCTAAGGTGTCTGGAGGGAGGCCTTGTTCAATGTGTTGTAGTGTAATTTCATTTAAACCCTTTTAGGTTTTGTATGTATGAGCATGCACTTCAGGAAATTTATTCAGGAGTGAATGTTCGTATGGGACTTTCAAAAGTCTTTAGTGTTAGTTATCCCTCTGCATACTAACTTTTAAATTGTGTTTTCCCATTCCCCACCCAATTTAACCCTTTCCAAAGATATCATTTTAGATTTAAAATAGAACATCAGAAATAGAGAAGCAAATATGGGGATGATTTCATGATAATATAAGTGACTTTTGAAGATATAGTTGAAATCAGTATGCTATAATAATGGAAGGCTGAAAATAATTTCTAAAATGAGTTAATAGGTCATTTTACTCAGAGCACCAATGCTTTGCATACACTTTCTTATTTAACCTTTGTAACATTCCAAAGAGATTAGAACAGTGATTATTATATATCTCTTGCCAATCAAATATGTCTGGAATGGGCAAAGGCCTGGCATTTTTTTTTTTAACTGCAGAGCTCCTCACCATATGCTATTCATCTCCAAAGAACTTCCAAGTCCTCTCTTGCCTTTGATAAACATGAAGCTCTGTCCCAAGGATGGGATCAAAAAATTTATATTTAAAACACACATCATTTCCATGCCCAGCATTACTTGAACTTTCTGATGACCTAAATGCTGTCTCTATAACTAGATATATACACAAGAATCACAAAATTCCTGAATAGTGCCATCCTTTGTTTCAGGAATCTAACTACTGTTCTTCCCCCCTTCCCCCCAATGGGCTAGGATATGTCTACCTCTTTGTTGGCTGTTACTTTTTTTCCACTATGTAACTTCTTGGGTCTTGAAATCTGTGACTAATACAGGAATTGTATCATGTTGATAGAGCTCTTTCAAGGTAACATAAAAACCTTTCATCCTGCTTTACTCTGGTTCCCAGTAGAGTTTTTCTCCTTTAGTAAAAATTAGGGGCTTATCCTACTTCAGTAGACATCTTAGTCACATTTTTTTGATACTATAAAATAACATGAGCCAGGCAACTTATAAAAAGAAACATTTAATTTGTTTTGTAGTTTCAGACAGAGTTCAGGATGGGTGAGGGAAGGAATAGTTGAAACCTAATATCTGATCTACAACCCACAGGTAGAAAGAGAGAGGAGAGGGAAGGGAGGGAGGGAGAAAGGAAGGGAGGGAGGGAGGAAAGGAGGGAGGGAAGGAGGGAGGGAGAAAGGAAAGGAGGGAGGGAGGGAAAGAGGGAGAGAGAGAGAGAGAGAGAGAGAGAGAGAGAGAGAGAGAGAGAGAGAGAGAGAGAGAACTATCACATTGGAGACACAGGAAACTTTTTAAATCTAACCTCACCCACAGTGACACATTTCATCCAACAAGGCCATACCTCCTAACCCTTCCTAAAAAATTCCACCCACTGAGGCCATGCTCTCAAATATATGACCAAATGGGGGTCATTATCTTTCAAATCACTGCAAGCAAAAGGGAAAGATGCATTTACTAACAACATCCACCATTTCCTTCCATTCAGTCTTTTACCCTGAGGTTCCTGATAAGTTTCTCTAGACAGCACAGGACAATTATATTGTTAGGAGTAGTCTGGAGGGGATACATTTTAATCAATGAAAGCATAAAATGTTCAACCAAAGAAACATAATCATAAATATTCAATGCCTTGTCAAGCAACCCAACCCAACATCAGTGGACACAATCAAGTAGAGTCTGAAAGTGTATTTGTCAAGAGTATTTAATAAAGAACTTGATATTACCCTGACACTTTTTAAGTAAGGAGAAAGATTTAATTTAATCTTCTGACAGGTGTAAATTATGACCAAATAATTTTGTGTAATCATTTCAAAATTCTGCCTAGCTAGGATGTATAGGCACATTATATAATTTATGGCATTTTTGATCCCATTATTTATGATTTCATAAATGATTTTATTTTGAACATAAAAGTTTCCACATCCAGTAACTTTACGTTTTGCTGCTAAAGTAGGTCTTTTCCTGACCCCTTGATCAGGAACATCGATCTTTACATCCTTCTCCTATCCTTGTATATTCAAATGTCAGGACTGGGGCTGGGAGATGCACATCACTCACCGTTCTTGCCATGTGTAAGTTCTTACTGTTCCCAGTTGGGCATTCAGCTTAATTAGACATGAATGACAATGATGTGCATGAACTTATCATAGTTAATGTAGCTATTAAGAGCACATTTCCATGCAGCATCTGTATATAATTTGGATAAGGAAGCATAAAACCTGAAATATATCCTTCCTTAATTATTTCTCAAGAAAAGGTGGAGAGCATGTTAGATTAATTTCGAGTTTTCACTGATTTTGTGCCAACTGGGAATAAGATAGTTATCTTGACCGTGCACTCCAGGTTAACAAATTTGCATAGTTCAGGTAGCTTCACTGACATCTTTTTCCTATATAAAATCGGGATGAAAGAAGAGTCTATTTACCTGGAGCTACTACACTAAGAAATCAGAGACTAAAGAAGCAAAAGCATGAAATTATAACAGAAGTTACAAATGAAAAGCAATGGAAAATCTCATGTAAATTTAACAGCTTTGAAGAGGCAGTTGTGCCTTACTTTGGTCTATTTTGTTGCAATCACAGATTGCATAAATGAAGGCATTTATAATACAACAATATTGACCACATATCAAATCAGAACTCTGTGTTTACGATCACAAATACTATAGTAGGTCTGATGTGGATCACGAACTATACCATGTTTAATCCTTGCTGTTAACATTTGATGATTATAATCAATTGTGTTCCCTATTATGAGTAAGTTTATACGGAGAAATGTAGATTCAGAGAAGTTGGCTTACCCACTGAATGTTGTAGTTGGCAGTTTCACACAATTTCTAAGCACGATGAAGGTGTAGGGAAAGATTGGAATGATCATAGTGAGGGGATATTTTCTTCTTGTGTTTGAAAAATGCCTGTTATAGATAGAGATTTGGTAAACTCGGCTGTAGAGTGCTACTGTACCATCTCACTTTGGTCCCTAACAGGGGTGGTGGTGGAGGAATGACCACCAAGGAAATGTTGGACTCTAAGATCCAAAACCAGGGGACACGCTCCCCCAGAAACACTTACAGGATTTGCTGCAATAACATGAGGTTTATTGATGATAAGATGATAATAAGAACCAGTGCACTGGGGTTCCTGTGTACACAGACAAGAGGAACCCTGAGCCAAAGTTGGGAACAGTATTTATACAGAGTTCACGAGAGAAACCACAAAGGCTGACCTTCCCAGGTCCGGTCTCTAGGTGACTCAGATTATGACAATGAGTGTCTTCCTTATGTCCAGGTTTATTACGTTAAGGACCCAGCTTCCTGATTACTTCTCATCTTGGTTCTCCTGGAATGTGTCTGTGTGCTCTGGGCCTTCCTCACCTGCAGGTGGGTTCCCTCCCCTGTGTTCTGAGGAATGTTAATCAGCCTCTCCCTTCTTCCTCTTAATGTTAATCTAGCAAGTGTCCTCTGACTAAGGAATGTGCATCTCCCGGGATGTGTCCTGGGACAGTGGGGTTCTTCCAATTTTAAGTTCAATTTGAGACCCGAAAGTCCTACAGAAACTATAGTTACAGATTCTGACACTATGTATGATGGTTAATTTTAGGCACCAACTTGACTGGTCTGAGAGATACCCTAGTTGATAAGATGTCCATGACATCTAGTCAGGATATTTTCAGATATCATTAGCAGCCATAAACATATTGAGTAAGGTTCATTGCCACCAACACAGATGTTCATTGCCTGATCTGTTGAGGAATAAGGCAGAATAAAGGTGGAGGAGGTTGGATGAATTTGTTTTCTTCTTGAGACCTGATAACGGAAGAGGCTTCAATGACAGCATGATACCTTATCGTCTCTTTTCTATAGAGAAATTTCATTAAAATACATGACTTAAAATCAGAAGTTACTAGAAGAAGGAGTTTATCCTAATGGGATGAGCCTTTCTTTATTAGATGATTTCTGGAATGAGTGTGATTATATATGTGTGTGTGGAATGTGTATAAATATATATATATAATTATTATATATATATAATTATAATATATATAATTATATATATATATATATATATATATATATATATATTTTATATATATATATAATTTCAAACCATATAGAATTCTATAGAAAATTTCAAATCACATCTATCCTGACACTGAATATTTTTCATGTTGTATATTCAAAAGAGTTTTAAAAATAGTGTATATTTCTGACTGGAAAGTAAACTAGAGCATAAAATGCCTGTTTATCTAATATTTTGTCAGATCTAGATCCCTTTTCAGGCATATACACACTGTAATGAGGACTGAGCAGATGAATACTATGTGATAATTTTAGGATAAAAATTAAAGATATGATGTCAAGTCTTCAACCTACCAACAAGGATATATTCTGACGATTTCTTTTAAAGAAAAGTCTCCAATGTCTAATATTTTATGACATATCTTGCTTATTGACGTACCAAGTTTTTCTTAAACTGAAATGACTGTAATCGTTTCCATGGGATTTAGAGTGGCCCAATAACAATGCTTCCCGCATAATCTCTTTTCATCTTTATGAAAATACAAGATGCCTTTGAAACCTCACACCGAATACTTCAGGAGTCAGTGTGATGAACTCAAAGCCTATATTCTGGATCTCCTCTGTATTTCTAGCAAGAGAATAGCTTTATGACAAGAATGGAGATCCATTATTAGATACTGGTTTGTCTGTAGTGCCTTGAAAATTGTACTCCTATTCTTTCTGAAATTCTGTCCATGAATCTTTACTCTCAAGCTATCAGTGATGGATATGGAGAGACAAAATAGTGATTAAATTAGATTTTTATGTCTCCAAATTGTACTTTCTTTTAGACTAAAAGAAAGACAGACTTTATCCTCAAATGACATCATTCTAATTATTTAAAAATAGGTGGAGGGAACAGATCTATTTGTCAAAAAACAGTAGGACTATCAGGACTTGTGGTAGTTTAAATATGGTCCATTGGAAGTGGCACTATTAGGAGGTGTGGTCTTGTTGGAATAGGTGTTGCCTTGTTGGAGAAAGTGGGTCACTGTGTGGTTGGATTTTGAGGCACCTATGCTCAAGCTCTGCCCAATGTGCAAGAAAGCCTCTCACAGGGCTGCCAATGGAAGAAAATCCTCCTCCTGGCTGCCTTCTGATCAAGATATAGGACTCTTGGCTCCTTCAGCACCATGTCTGCATTCACTCTTCCTTGTTTCTAGCAATGATGACAATATACTAAAGCTCTGAAACTGTAAGCCAGCCCCAATTAAATGTTCACCTTTATATGAATTGCCTTGGTCATGGTGTCTCTTCACAGCACTGAAACCCTAAATTAAAACAGAAATTGGTACCAGGAGTGGGGTTTCCATCACTGTGATGAAATACCATGACTTAGACAACTGTTATAAGAAAACCATTAAATTGGGGCTGGCTTACAGTTTCAGAGGTTCAGTCCATTATCATCATGGTAGGAAACATGACAGTGTCCAGGCAGACATGGTGCTGGAGGAGCTAAGAATTCTACATCTTGATCCAAAGGAAGCCAGGAGACTGACTTTCTCAAGCAGTTAAGAGGAGGGTCTCTTCTGTACTGGGCAAAGCTTGAGCACTAGTCTATACAGGTCACACTTCCTCCAACAAGGCACACTTATTCTAACAAGGCCACACCTCCTAATAGTGCCACTTCTCATGAGCCAAGCATATTCAAAGCACCACAGGAATTGAGTGGGCACTTAATTGAACTCCAACAAGGTTATATTATGGTATGAATAAAGTCAGTTGGGGTAGTATCACAAGGGCCAAGAGTTTACAGGTGGTTCTTCCTCTTCAGTCCTGTGTTACATAAACACCATAGTTTGGATTTCTTTTGTCACCTTCATTTGAATATAGTGAAAAAAATGCAGATTTCTTAATGCAATTGTGACTCATGGAAGAGATAAGCCCCACACAGCTTTTTTGTTCTTCTGTTTTCTGACCATCCTTAAATCCTTGGGGCTTAGGTACCTTTGAGACATGTGCTCTTCTTAGAGCAGATTTCTTATGTGAAGAACATTGACTTCTGCTACTGATGACAGCATTCATTTCCTTATGGACTAAAACACGGAGGGAGCAAAGTTCCACAACAAATATTAATTATAGAAGTTAAGAATTGTAAGTCCTGTTCACTTTCTTCCTGTGAGTTTCATTCTCTGGGATTCAGCCTATAAAAGACAGAATGTGACTCACAGGCTTAGGCCAGCATCCCAGTGGGGCTCTTCAAATGCCAATTCAAATGATGAAGAATTGAGTAAATTTCTTTTCCAAAATTTATCCCAGTTTCCTTGTGTTAACAAAAGCTGTTGAATTAGAGTTCCCTCCAGTGGTTATTGTGTATAATAATCAACATATCCATAAAATATTTTGAGTAATTAGAGGCTTATAGTGACATGCTACAAATGTTAAATAATGATGCGGATTTCTTGGGTCATCCAGGGCGCTGTGTGTGGCAATTATGGCCATTTTATGTTCAGTACATGTTATTTTTCTCTGACCTCTTGTGTTCTTTCTGGTTCCTTTTTTAACTTGGAAATAATTTCAGTAGAGTAAAGCCAATAGTCTCAAATATGGGAGAGATGACAGTGCACTGCATGCCTTTGGCAATTAGTGCAGAATCTTTAACATTTCAGATTTGATACCTTTATGTGGATGTACAACATTTACTAACCACACTTACTGCTCTCCTTAAGGCACCATTCCAGAACATTCTTTTATTTTATTTATTTATTAATTTATTTACATCCCAAATGCTACCCCCTCCTGGTCCCTTTCAGAGTTCCTTCCTCCATCCCCATCTCCTTTGCCTCTGAGAGGGTACCACCCATAAAGCCCCCCACCCTGGTGCATCAAGTCTCTGCAAGAATAGGTGCATCTTTTCCCTCTGAGGCCAGACATGGCAACCCTCTGCTACATATGTTCTGGGGGCCTTGGACCAGCACATGTATGATTTTTTGTTGGTGGCTCTGTCTCTGGGAGCTCCCAGCAGTCCAGGTTAGTTGACACTGTTGGTCTTCCTGTGGTGTTGCCATCTCTTTGCAGGTCTTAAATCCTTCCCTTAACTCTTCCGTAGGGATCCCTAACCTCTATCCAATGTCTGTCTGTGGGTATCTGCATCTGTCCCAGTCAGCTGCTGGGTAGAGCCTCTTAGAAGCCTGCTATGCTAGGCTCCTCTTTTTGTTGGCTGTCCCAGGTGAACCAGCTTTTAAATTTTTTTTTTCAAACCCAACCAAACCAAACAAACCAAACCAAACCAAACCAAACCAAACAAAACCAAACAAAACCAAACAAAACAAAACATCAAACCAGTATATATTCCAGAAGCTCCAAATTCTGAGGCCCAGATAAGATAGTGACATCTTCTTGTAATCCCAGCTGAGATTTTACAAGCCATTAGATATATAAACTGTCAGACAGGAAAATGTTAATAACTGAGTTGGTATGAGTGGAAGAACTTATTTAACTTGGGAATTTGAGTATAAGGGAAATGATAGGTAGAGTTGTGGTTTGGAAATCTCAGAGTTGTGCCAGTTTCTTCCCCTATGGTTCAAATGTTTTCCAGAGTCTGGATCTAGATGGATAAATGGAAGAGAAGGTATGGAAGTGAGGGCAGAGAAAAACTCAGGAAGCAGCTTCTGCCTCTGAGTGATTGTAAAGGTGTAATTTATGATAAATTGTCAATGTTTAGATTAAATGCACAACCTATACCTCAAGCAGCTCTGTAATCTAATCATTAATGATTGGGCCAGAAAATAGAAGATACAATGAACAGGGCTATCTTCTCCCCAAAGTTGTGAGAACACAATACCACAGACACACACAACCTCTGTGAACATCTGTGTATGATGTAACTCTTCAACCACGGAGGGAACGAGTAGGCGAATTGCTTGTCTCATTTCTGCACCATCCTAAAGACAAAGGAACAGCCAAACATCTGATCTCTGAAACAAATGTCTCCTAAAATAGAATTGCCCAGATCGTTGGCAGCGTTAGGGCTTTGAAGAGACACAGATGGTTCAGAGTTACACAGGGTGCTTTTCAGCATGGATGGCAAGGGGATGCTAATTAGCTTCAGTAGAACTGGCTGCGAGTTTCACTTTCCTCTGGAGTCTCGACCTTTCCCCAGCATCAATCCTGTCTTTTCATAACGTTCCTCTTGCGTATTCTTCCTTCTTTAATCGCTTTCAGCCTCTAGCATGAATTTGGTGATAATTATAGTGTATTGTAGGTTAGCTCCTTTCAAGTGTGAGTTTTTTAGCTCGATGTGACTGTAGCCACCCTGAATGGCAACTACCATGCCATGATTGCATCTGAACCACCCCCCCTTTTTGCCTTTTCTTGTCTTCTTGCATCATTTCCAGTAAACTTTAAATGGAACCATTAGAGTGCTATGTGTAACCAACAATCAGACTCTTGTTACAAGGATGTGATTGAATATTAAAAGTGTTTTAAACTCACTTAAGGTGAACAGGTTTATTCTAGCTACCACAGTGTTATTTTTGTCCTCATCCATACATAAGCCTCCCCCCCTTTTTTTTTGGCTAGGATTTGCACCATATCATATGCTGAATTAGAGCAGTGAGCAGGTTTCCAAAGGAGAGAATCGCCAGAGATGTAAGTTTTATTGGCAGTCGCTAACAGGGGATGGTGGAGGCTGGTCACATACCTACCATGCTCTCTTCAGTACTAAGTGGTCCTTAACCTTTCCCCCATGTGTGCTGCCAGAGTTAGTGTATACATACATTGACACCAGGTTGGTCTTGCTGGGTTGCTTGGCCAGCATCCCGAGGTACAGCTCTCCTTGGTAGGCAGATGTGCACACTCTGTGTTCTTCTCATAAATAACTGGATTTCTCATTTCCAGCATTTTTTGCAATGAAGCTTACTGATCAGAGCCTCCATGGTAGGCCTGCCTCTTGAGACTCTTTGACTTAGAATCTTGGCCACGGAAAAAGATGCTCAGAGATGTGGTGTTTAACATGTCATTTTCTCCATTCATAAACATGTATGAAAGGTCTTAGCCAAAGGGTTCATCAAATGGGACCTTGAAATAGATTTTTGGGGTAAGGAGTTTACTGGAAGAGTTCACTGTTCCTTAAGGAATGATTTTCTTCAAATTATTAAACATTTCTTTTTCAACATAAGGGTTTATCTTTTCTGAAGCTCGGCTAACATCAAACTCTTTCTGGCTAATGTGGTCCCACGTCTCAGATTTGACCTACGGATAACTCCCACAGTTGTGTGTTTGACTTCAATCTTTTTGTTTGAGCATCTTTGTCTGAGAAGGGCTCATGGCTCACTTTCCTTGCACCCTGCAGCTTTTTAGAGCAACTCTGAAATTGGATGGCTTCCCTCTTACTTTGCTATCTTGCCTCCATTTTATAAATGAGAAAATAGAACCTTGAAAATGTTGTGACTTCAAGGTCACAATGCTTGTTACAGTTTACAGATTTTTGACTGACTACTCATCCCGTGCAGGGCCCTAGATGCTTTTCTCTCCAAATTTCCTGATATGTGAACATCCTTCACTGTGTCCATGGGATTACAAACTGTCATCTCTTGTAAGTCTCTGACAGTGAAATGCAGGCTCCTTCACGCCAAGCTTGTTTCCTGAAATTGCTCTATTGGGTTACTTTAGGATTAAACATTACACTGCAGAACACATAATAAAGGTCTTTGGAGAAAAGTTAATATCACTTTAATTTAGATTTGCTAGGACACTACTGCATCTATTCTCTCTGCCTCTCTTTCTGTCTCTCGGTCTCTCTCTTTCTGTCTCCGTATGTCTCTGTCTCTCTGTCTCTCCTAAGTTCTGTGACAACGGTGTGTATTCTGCTCCACAGATACATTTGTGTAAATGCATAGTGAATGAGATCATATTCTTTGATATTACAGTAGCCCAACTTCCTCAATACAAACTTAGCCTTCCTTAACACTAGTTCATTATGGGCAACCATGTCCTGAATATATACATGGGGAATTTCCTAGTGATAAACAAAGTTTGAGCTTTAAATTCCATGTGCTGATGTAGCTTGATGAAATTCTACCCATACAACTTCACGTTGTCCAAGTGAATGAAGCCATTGTCTGGTCTTTCCAGTTATAAACAATGCCCTCTGATTGGTGAGGTCTGCTGTCAAACTGGTACGGGTTGTTTTCAAGTAACTTCTTACTTACTGATGAGTGCAAGGCTCAGGATAGATGGTTGCAATTTAGGAGTATCATAGAGATTCCACAAAGTACTTCCTTAGTGGAAGAGGTGAATGATTTTGACATTCATATGAAGATGTTTCTAGGACATACAGTGTGATATTCTAAGAGACAGAAAGCACATTACCACATTCTTTATTATATATATGTATATATACATATCTATAATATATGCATATATGTGACAGAGATATTTTTTGTGTGTGGTGTGTGTCTGTGTGGTATGTGTGTATGTATGTGATGAGTACACACATGTGTGTGGGGGCAGTGAGGGACAACAGAAGTCCCTATCACAGCTCTTATTTTACCACTCAGCACCTTACCTTTTGGGGTGTGGTCTATCACAGAGCCTAGAGCTCACTGAATTAGCTAGAGTGGCTGGCCAGAGAGCTCCGGGGACAACCCTGTCTCCACTCCTCAGCTCTAGGGTTGCAAATGTGTGCTGCTATGCCTGACTTTTATGTGGAGCTAGAGAACTGAGCGTAGGCCCTTATGCTTGTATAGTGCCAAGGAAGTGTTAGTGAATCCCAAAAGACCAGAAAGAGACGATCTGATGCAATCACACCAGAGCCTTTAACGAGTTAGCTCAGGCTCAGCCACTGCCAACACACAGGACAGTTTTGGTGGAGAGGAACTCTGAACATCCATGGGTTAAGATTTTATAGAAAGCAGCAAGTGAGGGGTGAGTGTTTCTAGCCTGGCAAACTCTAATTGGAGAGCTTCGATGGCCTTTAGCATAATTGGCTGGTGCTGGGAGTCAAACCATCATCTTAACGTCTGCTTCCTTCTGCATTGGTGGTTGTTAGGCAGGGGGCAGACTTGATGGGCATTAACCTGGAAAACCTGGGTTTGTTGGGAGAGACTAAACTGGAGACCCAGGTCTTGTTGGGGTTAGCCTAGAAACAAGCCTAGAGTTAGGCTTGGTTTTTTTGGGGGTGGGGGATTGGACTTGGAAACTAATGTTAGGTACTGACCTGTTAGTTTACCTGAGTTCAAGTTCTCTAAAATGGAGTGTGAACTTAAGAGATTTGGTCTCTCACTTGCACAGCAAGCTTTTGACCCACCAAGACTCTTCCCAGCCCCTATTATTAACTTTAAAATCTCTTTCCAAGTGTAATGTATATATTAAACTTTATCATATATGAGACGTAGGGAAAACAGCATACATAGAGTTCAATATTGTTTTTTTAGTGTTAGATACCCATTTGTGGGGGTTTGAGATGTATTCCATGTGGATAAGTGGAAGTCTATTGAATGTTCAGTTCATCATAACTTGGTGCCATATTTTGGAAGTCTGAACCTTTGGTTCCTAGCTGACTTCAAGTCTGAGGACATTATAAATAGCATGCATCTCAGAGTTTGACACTTCTACAGCACAGTTTGTTGGGGCTGGGAGATAGCTCAGTGGTTGACAGTGCTTGTTGTATCATCATGAGGGAGGGCTGGAGCTCGCTTCCCAGCACAGTTAAGCAGCTGAGCTTTTCATATACATCTGGAACACAAGGCCCTAGAGGATGGGCACACTAGGGCTTACTGACTTCCAGTCTACTCAAGAAATCCCTAGCCTCAGGTTCAGGAAGTGACTCCTTCAAAGGAATAGACAGAAAATGATAGAAGAAGACACCCATGACCTCTTCTGGCCTCTGTGCACCTTCATGCACAACTGTGCACATAAGATACATGAGCACATAAATAAATATGTCTTAAAAACTTCATGTTCTTTGTGGTTTCTAGGATTCTCTTAGAGTCCACACGCTTGCACATAGGGTTTATGACATCTCTTCCCAATTTGCCAAGGGCAATATTCAGCAACTTGACGAAACATGCAGGACTTTTCTCCACATTCAGGCTCAGGTCCAATATTTAGGTGGTCACACTCGTCTTCTCTGGTTTGATGGAAATGAATGACCAATTTATGTATCTATAGTTTCTCTGAATTAGGGAGTGCACTCTGTTTAAAGGAAGATTCAGAGTGTACTAAAGAGATGTGTTAATAACATGATTACTGAATTGATGTGTTCTCCGTGTGCACTCAGAAGAACCGGTAAGTAGTGAAATGAGTATCAAGGCTTTCTGTCAGAAGCACATTTTGTATGCTTAGGGCTGTGCTATGCCGTCCCTGGCATTGTGTTCAAGAATTCATAAAATGAATATTTGCCTTTATTTAGTAATTGTAAAAATTCTAATTTCTCTTCCATATGAGAAAAATGATTTTGACTTGCCTTTATAACTGTAGAGGATAAAAGCATTGATTATGATAAAAATCTCATTTTGCATAACTGATATGAGGAATTTTTCTTGGAGACCCCATAGTTTTTAATACATATATATATATATAACAGTGATCTTTCTGATAACATCGAGATACTTTGTGATGTTAATTCTATCAACTTCCTTAGCACCTTGCACTTTGCATATTCATTTGTGTAAATTATCAGCTCTATCTTTAATAATGAATTAACATCAAGAATGCCTTATTCTTGAGAGGTTTAGCTTATTTCTTTAGTTTGGATCCTGACTGCCTATTTTTATAATTCTTGAAATCAAAATCTTTATATCAGTAGAAATGCTGGGTTATTGAAATATGGATTCTATATTGAAATATGGATTCCTATAGATAGTTACACATCTGTTCCATCTGTGTAATTTGTGTCATTAGGTCAACTGAGGGCCTGAGCAGTGACTTAGAGTTTTAGTAGTAATTTTTTCTCTTACCATTTGAGGATACAAGTAAAAAGTACGCCATCTTTTATGATAATCACAAGCTGTTTCTATTATAAACGTCTGAGTTAGATGTAGAACCAGATACTGGTTTGGATTTATTCTTAGACATCAGCAATTAATGCTATGAAAAGGCAATTGTGAAAAAAAAATACAAATTCCTCAAATCTTCAGTGAGAACGGACTGTACATCTCCTCTGCTAGCTTTTAGCATCTGTACTTCAATGACTACCAGCTGCAGAAATTTGTCAAAAAATATCATAGGTTGGTAATTAAAATCAACAGAGTATATTTTTGTACTTTTCAGAGAGCCAAAAAAAATTGAGGTCAATGGAAGATTCATTTAATAAAAACCTTTACATGGGATGAAAATGTGCAAATACACTTCTTTAGCATCATCTGTTTTAAATTTATTTTTAATTTTAAGTTAGAACACAAATTAATAAAAGTAATGCATTTTGTTATGATGCTTTGTTATGTATGTATGTATGTATGTAATATATAACATTTAAGTTGTTTTATTCATCCTCTTCTGTTTCTACCTTTCCTTATATCACCCTCTTCTTATTGGTTCCTACCTTCTTCCAGACAACCCTCCTGCTTCCCTATAGTATGTAATTCATTACTCTTTCTTTTCCTCTTGCTCTTTCCCTCTCTCCTTTCTCTTTATTTCTTCCTCCCTCCCTCCCTCCCTCCCTCCCTCCCTCCCTCCCTCCTCCCTCTCTCCCTCCCTCCCTTCTTTCAGTTCTTCCTTTCACCTCTATCTCCTCTCTTTAAAAATTTTGTTTCTTCCTTTAATACATGACCCCCTCTCTTATGGTCCCCTCTCTACTCTGATGACCTGCTCACATGCACACACATATGTTTACTAACGTCTAAACACTCTGCTTTTCCGAGTCATGCTTGTCTGTTTAACACAACCGTGTCTAACTGTATCAGTTTTCTTGCAAAGGGCATGGCTTCATTTTTCATTAGGACTAAGTAAAGTTCCCTTATATGTGTCCCATAGATTCTTTCCTGGCACCCACGGAGGTGGCAGTGAGCAGGGAGGGCTTCTCTCACCACATCTCACTAGTGTTTGTTGCCAGGTATTTTCTTTAGGGTACCAATTCTGACTGGGGTAGATAGTTTTGAGTTAACTGGTGGCCAGAGGTGTTGAATATTTTCTCAAATATTTACCAGCCTTTGTATTTCTTCTTCGTCTGAGAACTATTTGTTCAGTTATTAGCTCGCTTAGTGAATACTTAATTTAGTGTTTGTTTGTATTTCTCATGTCTTTAGATTCTCTACCTACTAAGGCCCCATCTGATGTATAGCTGGCAAATACTTTCATTCATTCTGTAGGCTGTCTTTTCACGTTAGCGTTTGTGTCTTTTGCTCTTCAAAGCCTTTTATTTTACATCTAACATTTGTTAACGCCAGGACTAATTCTCTAGTTACTGGAATCTTTTGAGATCATCCGTGAGCATGCACATATGTTCCTATTTTATTTCCATTTCCCTTTAACATTCTCAAAGCTTTAGGTCTTATATTTAAATCTAATCAATTATGAAATTTTTTTTTCCAGCGTGAATGTGTAGTTTCTGGTATCAGTGAGTATAGTTTCCCAGGCATTTTTACTAAAAAAAAAAAAAAAAAAAAAAAAAAAAAAAAAAAAAAAAAAAACAACCCTAAATTATTTTCAAATCTATATTTTTGATAACATTGTCAAAAATTAATAATTGTAGATATGTTTGTTTATTTTGAGTCACTGGCCACATTGCATTAAATCTCAGTTTTTTTATTTTTTAAATTTTATCTTGACTAACTTTAAAGAGTTCTTTACAGGGTTATTTACTTTCTTGGTTAGGTTTGTGCGTAAGTATTGCCCTCTTCCTTCCTTTCCTTCCTTCCTTCCTTCCTTCCTTCCTTCCTTCCTTCCTTCCTTCCTTCCTTCCTTCCTCTCTCTTTCCCCTCTCCCATTTCTTTCATGCTACTAGCTACTGAGAATGAATCTTTTTTAAAAATTCATTGTTGGTTCTAATTTCTCCATGTTGATTTTGTATCTTTCTACTTTGCTAAAAGACTTGTCAGGTCTGAACATTTTCTGGTGGACTTTTTAGGGTCATGTTGTCTGAAAATGTAGACATTTTAACTTTTTAAAAAACTATACCCTTTTTCTTTCTCTTGCCTTATTATTCTAGCAAAAATTATTTTGAGAACTGTATGAAAAAGAATGGTGTGAGTGGCCATCTTTGCTCCATTTCTGATTCTAAAGAAAACAATATACCTTCTCCCACTTAATACAATGTTGATTATAGGTTTGTTGAATATAATATTTATTATTCTTCCATCCATAGTTTCATCAGGGCTCCTATCAGAAAGGGTGTGGTAGATTTTATATAATCTTAGAAGATAAAGTATCAAACCTCTTTTTGCATTAAGTAAAATGGTTGAGAGATATCTGTTTTTAGCCTACTTATATGTTGTATTCCATTTATTGATTTGTATATGTTGAATCAACCTTGCATTGTGTAGATCAAACCAGTTTGATTATGATACATTATTTCTTTAATGTACTCATGAATGGCAAACAGGAATTTATTCAGGGTTTTGGGGTTGTTACCAAAATATTATTTATTACTTCCTGTATTTTTAAGCTTAAAATGACTTTTTGAAATCATAATATAGTTACATCATTCTTTACCTTCCACTTCCTCCATCTAGGCCCTTCCAATCATCCTTCTTGCTCTCTCTTAAATTCATGGCCTTTGTCTTTAATTGTTTTTATGTATGTATATTTACATGTCCATAAGGGAAATAGGTCTATAGTTTCCTTTTTTGCTCTCCGTTTTGACTAATACTCATTTTGTAGAAAGAAGTTAGTAATTGTCCTAAGGTTATGCTCCAACACTGAAAGTGGGAGGTCAGGGCAGGATCTCAAGGCAGGAACCTAGAGGCAGGAACAGAAGCAGGAGCTATGGAGGAACCCTACCCACTGGGTTGTCTCTATGCCTTGCTTGACCTCTTTCTGTTAGCACTCAGGACCACCCAGGGTGGCACCACCCACAATGGGCTACACACTCTTACATCAACCATTAATCAAGAACGTTTCCCCAGACTTGCTATAGACCTTCTATCAATTGTAGTTCTTTCTTCTCAAACGATTCTAGCTTGTGCCAATTTGAAAAAAATCCTAACTGTCATAGTAGTATTTCTTCCATTTCTGTTTTGTGGAATTGTTTGAATATTGAGTTAACATTTTCTGAGATGTTTGGTATACTTCTTTGGTGAATTCATCTAGTCCTTTGTGGATAAACTTTTTATTATTATGTCAGTCTTATAACTAGCTAAAGAATTATTTAAGTTCCCCATCTCATCTTAATTTTGGTAGGTAATTCATTTTCATGTATTCATCCATTTATGCAATGTGGTCATGCTCATTTTTAAAATTTTTCTTATTGATGCTTGAGTGTTTTTCTCTCTCCCTCTCTCTTTCCCCCTCCCTCTCTTCCTCTTCCCCCTCTCTGTGTTGTTTATGTGGTTGTATGTCTCTCTTTCTGTCTCTGTCTCTCTTGTCTCTGTGTGTGTCATTTATGTGGTTGTATGTCTCTCTTTCTGTCTGTCTCTCTCTCTCTTGTCATTATGTGGTTGTATGTCTCTCTTTCTGTCTCTCTGTCTCTGTCTCTCCTCTGTCTTTCTGTCTCTCTCTCTCTGTGAGTGTGTATGTGTGTGTGTGTGTGTGTAGTGTGTATGTGGTGGTTTATGCCTGTGAGTAGGCCATAGGTAAAAGTTAGAGTCTTTCTCCATCACTATTTAATTTTGGGTGACAGGGGCTTTCACTGAACCTGGAGCTCATAGATTAGGCTCACTCACTGACAATCTCCAGGGTTCTAAATGTCTCCATTCTTCCCTAGCAGGAGGATCACAATTGTGTGCTTCTGTAACGGGGACTTTTGGCTACTTCATGGGTTCCTTTTTCTACCACCCTATTCCACCCTTTCAATGCCCACCTAACACTAGGTAGAAGATAAAGGCGGCTAGACAGGAAAGACGGTGTCAATATCAGTAGACAACTTCCTGCTGATTAGGGCATTGAGTTCCTTGGGGAATATTTGTTCTTCACTGTCAGGGTAGCCAACGTCTTCTTGTCTCTTTGTGCATAACCATTTGATAAACCACAGCAAACTGCAACACCAGTGACCAGGAGCAGGAGCAGCCGGGGCAGGAGGAGGAGGAGGAGAAGGAGGAGGAATAAAGGAGGAGGAGGAGGAGGAGGGAAGGAGGGGGAGGGAGATGGAGAGGAAGGGAGCAACCCCAGCTGCAGCTCCTCTGTGCTCTTTCAAGAGTCCCCCACAATTGCAAACAACACACTTGCAGAAACTACTTGGAACTGGCAAAGCCACACCCCTGCTAGAACAGGAGGCAAATCAGCTGCTGGGGACAATTTAAAGCAGCTCCATATCCCACACCTAGGATTAGAACAAAAACACATTCCCATACTATTTCTTTGTTTTTTTTTTTTTTTTTTTTGAGTCTACATGTATTTATTTACATAGACTACTTATACATTGCAAAGATCATCAACATATTCTGTACAATATCTAAAACACTGTTCACATGAATAACTAATATCACCTAAAGTTAAGATATTGAATGACCAAGGTTTTGAGGATCAAGTGACTTATCTTAACTCATGTGCCCATAATGGCTCTAAATGTCATTCTCTTTACCCTTTTCACCCTGGCGTGTCGTGTGTACCCTGTCGCTGCCATGATACTTCAAACTGAAACTTTAAAAGATGTGTTGAAATTGTAAGATTTTAGTGGAAAAGAGTCATTGGAGTTATGTTAGACCTTTTTTAGGTAACTTGCAGACTGTATCTACCTACGTGGAGTACCCAAAGGTATATATTAAGTCCCCCACACCCAAATTGTATACCCTCATATTCATTTAATGCCATCATGCTAAACTAAAAAAAAAAAAAAAAAAGTACTGGAAATGTAGAGTTTTAAGAAAAATACACTCACTTCCTAGCCCCCCTTCCTGTCTTTCCTCCACTCATATAAAAAAAGATTGCTGAGGGGACCAGCTTTCCCCCCTCTGAATCAGAAGGGCGGCAAGTTTTCTAGTTGCTTTAAAAAGACTGTTCAGAAATTAGTTGTTACCACAGGCTTTTTAAAAAGCCAGTGAAAGAGATAGTTGAAGAAACTATTTCTTTGTTTTTAAAGGAACTACAGTTCTTACTACACACTCCTCCAGCCAGGAGGAGTTCTACAAGGGTCCGGGATCTAAATGCAGGTCCTCATGCTTGTGGAGTAAGTACTTTACCTACTGAGCTATCTTCCCTGCCCTCAGGGTATTTCTTTGATCTTTTAAACTATCTCTGATATTGTTTCTTCAACGTGGCGGTTGAGTTTATAAGTAATTCTTAAAATTCGTTTCGCATTTGGGTTGTCGAAGCTTTCACTTTTCAACATTTCTACCTGTTTTTCGGTGCTGAAGTTTGCCATTTTTCATCCACTTGCCTATTTTGTCTTCCAGTCTTCGGTTGACTTTTCCTCTATCTTGCTCATTTTCTCCTCCAGGCTGTTGATTGAATTTATTTGTGTTCTTTATTCTCTTTTAGGTCGTTGGTTGATTTACTAGTAAACATTTGAAATCTTTATCCAGCACGTTACCTCACTCAGTATCTTTGAATCCAGTAGTTTTGTGGACTTGAGTCTTTTGGGAGAGCCAGGTTATCTTTTTTATTGTTGTTGGTTTTTTGTTTTGTTTTGTTGGGTTTTTTTTTTTTTTGTTGTTGTTGTTGTTGTTGGTTCGTCTTTGTTTTGGTATGTCTTTTGTGATGTGATCTGCCCATCTTTTGGTTTGGATGTCACCTCTAGGTTTATTTGAGGATCTTGTTATTGAGTCTACTCTAGGGGCTCACTTTGCAGTATCTCTTTAGAAAGAGTTTTTAACTCCCTTCCCCAATTGGAGAGCCTAACAGCTGGAGACTTGTTTATCTGGGCTCCTTTTCTGTAGTACATTGTTTTTCCTTTTCTCTGTCCCTTTCAGGCAAACCTTTGTGAATTTCTTAAGCTCTTTTTTGCCCCCTTTGACATAAAGTCTATTTTTTCTTATTCAGATTCTTTCCTACACCAGATCAGACAGAAGAAGCTTCTAGTTATAATCCTGTTAATATTAATATACCTAAGTTTTAGGAAGTGTAATTCTTGATAGTGGAATTAAATTCGTTTAAGTTTCAATTCCATCTATAAACTATGAGTCGCTGGTAAGGGGTCATGTGGTCTCTGAGCTAGATTAACTTCACTGAGGATTATTAAAGTATGGTATTTATTGTTAATGTTTTATTTTCTCTTAAATGTTCACGCATACTTTATCTTGGTTGGTCATTGTATTAGGTTTTCTTGTCATTGTGACAAAATACCTGGGAGAAGCAATTTAAGGGAGGAAGGCTTTATTATGCTCACAGTGTTGAAGGGTTTAGGTCATGAGCCTGGGATCAAACACTGGCTCACTGGTGTACTCTCAGTCACTCACGGGGATCCATTTTGGAACCTTTCAGAATTGCTCCTCCTCCAATAGCGCCACCAGCTGGAGAGACAAAGACTTCAATTCTCAAGTCTTTGTGGGTGTTATGTCACAGCAAAATCGTAACACCATCCGTGCAATTATTATTATTGCCATTTCCATCCAAGAGAAAATTAAGGCCTTCAAACTAGTTAAAATCAGGGATGACAACTTACTTTACTTTATGCTCAAAGCTCTATTACTAGTATATGTCTGACAAAATAGATGCTCTGTGAATATTTGATTAGACGCTCCCTGAATATTTGATGATGAAAACATGCTCAAGAGCAAACTTGTAAAAGTTAGAGATAAATTTTGAACTTATATCTAAGATATAATAGGTATTTATTCCCTTCTATTCCCCTTTCCAAATGTATTTGGAGGCTATTTTGCACCTCTAGGAAAACGTATATTTTTACTCAAATATCCCCAACTTTCATATTGGAGATTGCTTTTCTTTAAACTGGATTGGTGGCTGCAAAGCCAGGTGCCTCTTCTGTACCCTCTTTCAAATATCACCAAATAAACAGGTGCCATTTTCTTTAAATTTATGCTTTATCTTTGTTAAGCTGATGACACAGTTGACACAGAAGGCACTTTGATATTTCTATTTCTAACTTCTCAGATGTTGTATCAGCTTTTTAGTGCCCACAAAGCCTGGCTTTGAAGATACAGAAATCACCGTAATTTCAGATGACAGACTTTGAAAATAATAGCAGGACTTGTGTAAAGCAGTCATTTTTTTTTCTCTCAGATTACTCAGACTGTTATTATTCCATTGTCTGAAACGGCAGATAATTTAATGAGTGTAAATTACAACTAACTTTGTACAGAGCGAGCTTTGCTCTTTGATTTTCTTGGATGTAAAAATAAAAGCGAACCTTTCGACTTCATGGGGACGATTGCGTTTTTGACTTCCAGATTATAGCTGAAATACAGTGAAACTGTAGAAATTTTAAAATGACTGTTTCTTAAAATGAAAGAGTAATGCACAAGTCAGGCAATTTCTCCAAGATTATTAAACTTGACATGAAAATGAACAGACTCCAGGTCCTTGCTTTGTGATGGTTATTAGGTATTTGGGAGGAAGGTTTTTAAAAATTTATTTCTTTAATAAATATTTGAGTGCTTACTCCAAGCCAGACACTGTTTGAGATCCAGTGTCTTGGAACAGTAGTAAATAAGACAGAATAGTTTCTCACCTGAAAAGTTGGATTCTCTTAGGAGTCAGACAGTATACACAGAGATACAAATGAGTGATCCTTGATGACAAATTCAGAGTGGCAGAAATGAATGGGGCACTAAACTGTGCATGGTAGCCATAAAAACATTTGACTGAAATTATGGAGAATTAACAGTGTAAAGAACCGGAGGCCCTGAGTTTGGCATTTATACCAAGGAGACAGGTGAGCGAGAAGCGTCTAGTGAGCAGAGGTAGATACAACAGGGTTTGATCGATGACATGCTACTCTGGGTCAGGGTAGGGAGTTGGGAGGTTTACTTTAGTAATAATTGCTGGTTTTTACACTGGGAAAATAAGTGAATGGATGAGTTTCTGTATAAGAAGAAAATTATGGATCAGTATGTATCTGGAATTGCTTGGTGGAAAGTTAAAAGCAGGGGGTTAGATTGGAGGCCATTGTAGTAATGAAGACCATGCTTTGATGTGAGTAAAACTGGAAGACATGAATGGATTTAATGTATGTATAGTGTGTTGAACACAGGATGGGATAAGATGTTGGAAGTGGGGGATGAGGGAAATGGAGGTGTTACTTACCGACTTTTGGTGTGGTGGATGGTAATGGAATAAACAATGGGAGAAAATCCTGGACGGGGAAAGGACGGGTATGCATTGGTCTACTTGGGGCATATTAAGTTTGAGGCATATATTATTGGTCTAAATTGGGATTCTGATGTAAGCTGAATATGAAGTGTGGCTCAGGTAAGATGTCAACATTCAAGAAAACACTTGAAAATGTCCCAATTAGGAGAGCACAGCCAATCTTGAGGATTAGATGGGTGCATCTGGAAGAAACTGTAGACAGAGAAAGAGCCTTTAAGAGAACCTCAAGCAACGTTTAAACCACTCAGAGAGCAGCAAAACAGCAAATACCAGCAAAGCTCCTGGAGATGAGAAGCAAGCAAGGTTGCAGAAGAATCAATAGTTTAAGGGAGTTTTGTGCCGTATCCAGAAGAAACAGCATATTTATAAAGAATATATTATATGCTATACATGTGATTTATATGACAGAAAGGCAAAGAAGATGGGGACAATGGTACTAACCTTACACAGATGATTTTAATAATCTGAGCACTGGCAGTAATTCCATCTTGCTTGGAATTAGGTGACTGTGTTGTAGGCAGCATCGGACTGGCATCTTAGTTTTAAGGTAGTGACCACTGGTAATATTTCAAATGCAAAACTGTTAATGAGATAATAAAGTTTGTATTTCCTTAGTTCACAGTTTAGCTAGAATGAGTGATTTTTTTTTTTCATTTTTATAGACAGACAAACTTATGAATAGGCCAGCTTCCAATACAGAAAGGTACATACTCTTTGATATTAGCATGCAGTTTTTAAAATAGTAGCATAATGCAAGAGTTCAGTAAAGGTCTGGAGCTGGAAGCACTATCCACAGCTACAACTCAGGGCTGTAGCAATCATAGCCTTTGTTTAAAGATCATAGTTGCTGCCCTTAGTATACACAATAAATAAAATAAGATGCCTGTTTGGTCAGATAGCCAATGAAGCTGTCATAGACGAGTAGTGACAGTGCCCTATTATTAAAGCATGTGACTCCCAATGTTACAGAAACTGGTAATACAGCCAAGAAACATGTCTGGAGAGAATGTGTCAATGCAACTTTAAATCCCATTTCATTTTCTGATCTTATCTGAAGAAATATTTAATATATACAGGCCCAATGCTGGTCTGTTGTCAGACAGATCTTTTTAAAATAAATTTAAAGTGGCTGGACAGTGATGGCAAGCACTTAATTTTTTTTAAAGAAGTGTTTCTTTTCACAACAAAGTTTCAGTATGGAATCGGAATCTATATTTGATGTGCATATGAAGGCAGGCATGCAAGTATAGTCTTGAAATCCCCGCATCCTGAACTGGAGAAGTAGAAAGAGGTTAAGTTCACAAATTTCAGCCTAGTGAGATCATCTAAGAAAGAAGGAAAAACAGGGGAGGATGGGGATGAAGAAGTTGAGGAGTTGGATCGGCAGGGGAAGAAGGAAGAAGGAGGGGGGAGGAGGAGAAGATAAAGAAGGAAAGAAAATTTGATCACTTTGAACTTGGAAGGCAAACCAAGTTTGGCAGCATTAGAAAATTTTCAGAACAGTATACAACACTGTCGAGAAAAGACCTGTGCAGGCATAAACTTTGTAAGTCTAAGAAAGAGGCTGGAAGTTTCTAAACAATACAATTAAATCAGACCTGAAACTGTTAATAATTTCAACTCAAAACATATATGGTTGTCTAAATTAGTGAAAACACTTGATTGTAATCTGATTCTATGGTATTGGAAACACAGGAGTAATACTGGCTGCTTGCTTGAAAATGTGTGTGTGTGTGTGTTTTTTTTTTTTTTTTTTTTTTTTTTTTAGTAGTTAATGGATATCAATGAAAGTAATAAGGTTAAAAACAAACAGTATTTGAAAACACCCCTGATTGTCAGTAATAATCTGGAAATAACAATTAAAACAATAAATGAATGCCACTTCTGATTCTCTAGAAGGCAAAGAAATCAACAAAGCAACTGAAAGCCCCGAACCAAATGTTTTCCTTCAGTGTTGGAAATCCGCAGAGTGCTATGCTTAGAAGTGTAATGTCTCCCGTAGGCTCCAGTGTTGGAGCATTTGATTGCTGACGGGAGGGTGCCTGGTCCGGATGGGCCACTGAGGAAAGGCCTTTGAGGGTGATAACCCAGCCTACACTCTGTGTTGTTTTCTCCTTCCACCAAGATATGAAACTCAGCAACCAGGAGCTTGTACAAACCACTTTGCCAAGCCTTCCTTGCTGTGCTGCACTAAACCCTGAACCAAAAGAAGATTCTTTTCCTTAACTTGCTCTGTCAGGCATTTGTCCTTGTGATGAGACAAGTAGTGGAATCAATGAGGATTTCATATACATTCATTCACTCTCTGAACTGGGACAATGACTTTAGAGGACCATCTAACACATCATCTTGTGAAGTATGAAAAAAATTTAATTAAGAGAATAAAAAAATAAAATAAATTCTTCAATATGTGAACCAAGATATACTTTTAGGTGATCGCATCCAGTTTGACACTATAATTACTTTGCCAGCAATTCAAATAATAATTCACATACATATTTCCTAAAGCAATTTTTAAAGAGGAGATGAGTTAGCATTTTC
This sequence comes from Mastomys natalensis, assembly GCA_021653895.1. Lineage (NCBI taxonomy): Eukaryota > Metazoa > Chordata > Mammalia > Rodentia > Muridae > Mastomys > Mastomys natalensis. The sequence continues at coordinate 3,940,271 of JAJTUV010000128.1, read as the reverse complement.
GAGTGAGTGGAAACAGGAAGAAGGCTGGAGAATAACACAACATCTATCTAAGAGTGGAGGTATGGTTGTTCAGTTAGTGATGAGTATGTAGTAGGAGCTGCCTTGCATTTCTCTCTTATAAAACTTCCTACAAACTGAATGTATGTTACCTATTTCAAGCGTATGCAGCGTATAGAAAAGCAATGTCTTCTGAACCAGTTGTCTCTAGTATTAGCTTGACTGATGATGAAGATGTGTCTCTATCTTGGTTACCGTGTGACTGTGATTCCTCCGCTGGCTATCTGATCACAGATAGTTTGTTGGCAGGCAAAAGAAAGGAAACACCACAGATAATAGAGCTCAATGCAGGCCCTGAGGTCTTCTAGCAATCAGGATGCTTGGTTAACATTTTGGTTGACAACATGACGTGCTGTTCTTTGCCAGCTAAGTCTTCTACCTTTACTCTATCACTTGCTTTTCAAACGTGGTGGCAAGATAAGAATATAGAAAAATCAAACAAACCATCCACCAGGAGGCTTACATAAAGGTATAAGCAAATAGCGCCAGAGGCACTGATTAAAACAAGGACACTGAAACCCCAATAACCCAAACCCCTCTAATCACAGACATTAAGACAAGCTTCAAGCATCTCAAGTGGCCCAGTATTATCAGCATTGATGATGTGATTGCGAATCCAAGTACTTGTCAAGTGCTGTGTGTTTAACTGAAGAGATAATTGCATGCAAGTCTATAGAATCCCTGGGTAGATGAAAAATGTGGAGTTTGGTAGATTATTAAATATTTAATAATGTTTTTTTTACAGTCATGAAAGTATAATATAATTAGATCTTGGCTTGGTTTTTGCTTTTGACTGCCATTGTTAATTTTTTTTTTCGTTCCTGAATTTATTAACTCTCAACCTCAGAGTCATTACTCTCTGGGTGCTGCTCACACTCAGCTCTGGGTAAGCTTAAGTCATTAAATAAATTTCTACAAAAGAAAAGGAAGCAGGGAGCTGGTTGTCCTTTGGCTATCTATGGGTGTAGATTTTAGGTACAATGCGTAGACCTCCATTGCCTTTTGTGGTCCTATTTCCCCCTTTTCTCCAAAACCTCTCCTTCCTCTCTGTTTATTTCCTTCTCCCTCATGTTCTCTCTCTCTAAATACTAAGTGGATTTGTAGCATTATAAAATATTTATTCCCAAGGCAATCCCACCTGTGTGGTTTGAATATGCTTGGTTCAGGGAGACACTATTAGGAGGTGTGGTCTTGTTGGAAAAGGTGTGGCCTTGTTGGAGATAGTGCATCACTGTGGAGATAGGCTTACAGAACCTCTCCTAGCTGCCTTGAAGATAGTAGTTTGCTCCTGGTTTCCTTTGGTATAAAGATGTAGAACTCTCAGCTCCTTAGCACCATGTCTGCCTGGATGCTGCCATGCTCCCACCTTGGTGATAATGGATTGAACCTCTGAACCTATAAGCCAGCCCCAATTAAATGTTGTTCCATTATAAGAGTTGCCTTGGTCATGGTGTCTTTTCACAGCAAGAAACCCTAAAACTCCACCCCTTCTTTGTTTACTGGTTTTGTTTTTGTTTTTTAAAGGGGGAGTGAATCCTACCTAAAACCAAATGCTTGAGGAATTTGCACACTCTAGTTTCTAATAGATTAGCACAATACCATGTTGAATTGTTTTCTGCTGGGTTGCCTAAGCCTGCTTGTACTTGTTCATTTATGCAATCCACACACATATTGAATACCTGTCATATGTCAGTGCCGTGGTAGACTCCTGGGATATAAAGACACGGGTAATAGTCTCATCGTCCAAAACACTGATGCTCTGAGTGATGATGCCTTGAATTATGTTCCTACCTTGGGTTGTTCAGATGTTTAAGGATAGAACAGGAGTGATTCTTTGGAACAATGGCCATTGTGAGCTCTTGTCCCTAATACTGTGTCCGTTTCATTTGGAACCCTTAAGCAAACATTACACCTGAAATTCAACTTACTGTATGATTGGGTATTTTAGAGACTGATTTTGTTTTGTAAGTGTGAGAATGGGTAGGTTAGAGAAGGAATATGTGTTCTTGGTAGAGGGCAGAAAGCTGTAGAAAGAAAATGCTGAAATATAGTGAAGATATTTATCACTGAGGTGTAACTTTAAGAAGAGTGTCAAGATCTTGAAAATTCTCCTTGTGCCCAATTTTAATCATCTGATATCCATTTATGAGTCTCTTTAACCACCTTACTGAATTTTATAACTTCCTGTGCCTATGATGTTTCCAAGCCTCCCTCTTTTCTTCCCTCCCTCCTCCTACCTTTCCTCCTCTCTCCTTCCCTTCCTCTCTCTTTCTTCCCTCCCTCCTTCCTTCCCACTCTCTTTCTTCCCTCCCTCCCTCTCTCCTTTTTACCTGCCTCTCCCTCTCTTCTTCCCTCCCTCTCTCTTTCTTCCCTCCTTCCTTCCCTCCTTCCCTTTCTCTTTCTTCCCTCCCTCCCTCTCTTCCTTCCTCCTTTCCTTCTTCCCTCTCTTTTTTCCTGGGAAGATGTTAAGTATCAGACAAAGTATAGAAGGCCATTGGCCTTCAAAGGATCTCAAACACTTTTAAAACAAATAGTTATTGTACATATATGTGTTGGCAGATGGTGTAACTGTGGCATGGATATGATGGTCCACAGGGCAACTGTGGGGAGTTTGTTCTCTCCTTCAACCTTTGCCCTGGATTGCTGGCACTGAACTGAAGTAAACAGGCTTGCATGACAAATGTCTTTACCTGCTAATTATATTGCCAACACAGTTGAGCTTAGAATTTACTTTGTGCTCATCTATTCACCAAGCAAAGCTAAATAAATACCGTAGTGGGGGTGGAAAATTTAAATTATACTGCACGTGCTGAGAAGATAGTCTGCTCAGTAAGGCTAATGTTATTGGCAGATAAACACGTATTATTTATATAGTAGTTTTTTTTCCCCTATATCCGTATTTTACACATTCCAAACTTAATACCAGGTTGACTTCTAATGCTAATCCATAAATAGCAGAAAAAACATAAGACATTCCAGTGTGAACTTAGCATTGAAAAAAAACCAGGAATCATGTTGACAATGTTTACTCTTTAATAGATGGGGAATTTTGTTTATTTCACTGTCTTTCTTTTGTTAATAAAATGTCAAGTGTTGTAAGCCAAATAATTATTTAGATTACACATTTCAGCAGGCCTTCAGATAATTGGCAGTGGGTATGATACCGAGAGGAATGGTCTAAAGTTATGAATCTATTTAAATCCAGTCTTTACTGTTCTGTCTGCACCCCCCTAGACCCCAGACTCACCTCTTCGGCAAACTGCACTACAGCCAGGTCACTAAGTGCCTGATTTTCCAGTGGAGCAGATCCAATGCAGATATCTTCATTAATTCCACATGTGCGAAGTCAAGAGGGTCAAAAGGTGGTCCCAGGGTGGCAGACCTTTGCTCTTCTGGAACACTGCAAGTTTGCTTTCAGGTTTCTGTTAGCAAAACTTTTCTGTTTAATGATGTATGCCATGGTGCAGTTTTGCTGGTTATTTAGGAGTTGCTGATTTCCAAAAATCATCCCTTGGAAAATCTCAGTTCTGTCCTTACAACAGTGTAGAGGCCATTTTAGACTTCTTGTATATATATATATATATATTATATATATATATAGATAGATAGATAGATAGATAGATATAGATATAGATATAGATATAGATATAGATAGATAGATAGATAGATAGATAGAGATATAGATATAGATAAAGGAAATCATGTGAACATTTTTGTCTTTAGTAATTAGCAATCATTCATATGGCTATCCAAGTACTTGAAACAAGTAATTTTGAATATGTCTGTATTTGTTTCCATGAGAAGATAATAGGTGGATGATTACTTTTCTTAGTGACTGCGGTATTAAAAATTATTCATTGTGTGTGCATGTGTAAGTATGGTGCCTATGAGTCTAGAATGTTCATCCCAATTGCATGCATGTAGAGGCCAGAGGACAATATCTGGGAGTCAGTTCTCTCCTACCACCCAATAGGACTAAACTTATGCTATCCTCTACCTGAAGGCTATCACACCAGCTAGCCAGTGTTTTATAACTAGAATATAGAAATACCATGGAATACTAGTGGTGTATTTTCATATTTGTTTGCCTATGGGGTTATTGATAACATTAGAAACTATCATGGACTACTCCAATGTATAACACTTCCCATCAGGAAACGTGGAATAACGCCTCTCCTCTCTCACCTTGGAGTTCTGTTTTCCTTGGTGTTTTGATCTTGCAATTTATTTATTTATTCCCTGTCATTGGAATTGTCTACTTCTCCCTCTCACCAAATCATTCATAGCCATACATACAATTTCTTTTTCTGTGTGTCCCCAGGGCTGTGTTCCTCCAGAGCTGCTACCCAACTGTTGCTCATTAGAAGTTCACGTTCCACTGGTGTCCCCAGGTCCTGTTCTCTCATTCACATGAATATTCTGATTCTCTCCTTTTTACTGTGGCTTCTGTTTCTCCAGTCACTCTGGCTAACCCCCACGTTGCTGAGTGTAATGGTCACTTATACGTTTCCCCAGTTGAACATTCCTTCTGGGGACACTTTTTCTTTTAGTGCCTATGACACTACCCTGTCCTGACTGCCTCCCAGAGAGAAGCCTCTTTTGCTGGCTTATAGCTCTCTGTGCTACAACAGGTTTCTTTAATTCATGGACTTTCTTGACTTGATCTTGAGTTAGGATTATCTAGTGTGTCAGCAAACAAAAGGCAAGACTCCCAATTTAAATTTGGACTTCAGATACTTGTAGCATAAGATGTTTTGTGTCTTACACAAACACATATTTATTTGACCCTTGAAATGTTTTAGACACATTTGTATGAGATCCTGTACGATGTAGCTGAAATTCACCCCTTAGTTGCTGTTTTGTGTATGGTTTACTGCTGGTACACTGGGTAAGTCAGCCCTTTAGATGCTTAGAGTTCAGTATGGCTCTTCTCTTGGTCAGTCCCAGGTTGGGGATCTCAACAGTGACTAACATCCCGGATGCACATTTTCTCAAATATAGTATATTCTAGAGAGAATTATTATTTCTATCTACCTCCATCTTCCTCACAGTTTCAATCTTCATTCAATTCCTTGAGTCAAATAGCTGGGTGTCCCATTGATCCTTCTATTTACCATGCTCTTATCAAGTCTTTGGAAAAGTTCTAAGGTCTGAAGCTCTCAAATACATAACAAATGTGTGACTTTTTATACTTCTGAAGGTCACGCTATTACCATAGTTGGTCTGGACTGTAGACTATGAATAGTTCAGTCCCCATAAATCCTTAACATTTTATTTTGTGCATTTAATTATTATTATTATTATTTGGATGCTGCTGCTTGCTGCTGATGGTGAATATGTGTTTGTGTGTGTAAGTCAGAGTACAACTTTCAGGAGTCAGTTTTCTCCTTCTACCATATCAGTCCTGAGAAGAAATGTTGGAAATCAGACTTGCCAGTGAGCACCTTCATCCGCTGAGCCACTTTCTGGTACCTCTTCAATAATTTTTCTAAATTTTATTTATTTAGTTTGTGTGTGTGTGTTGTGTGTGTGTGTATGTGTGTTACATGTGAGCCATGTTGGGAGTGTGGCGGTGAGGTCACCCTGTGAGAATCAGTTCTCCCTCCCTTTTTAAAACCATGTCTGGCTCTTGAAGGGAGCATTGTGACCTAGATGAGAAAAGAAGCTCACATATACACTCTACCTTACCCTTTCAGTCCCTTGCTGTTGCACATTGTCTTATTCAGATAGTCATTTGTGTTCTCTGGCCAGGTCCATGTAGGGTGGGAGAATTTCATCTCTTCTGTTGCTAACATTATCCAGAGCTAGAACACTATGCAGCAGGTACTCATTAAATATTTGTCGACAATTCATCTAGTTCCCTTTTGCTATAGAAAACAATCAGTGCCTAAAATGGCATAAAAAAATTCCAGCAAATTACCCTTTCTGGATTTCAAAATAGTTATAGACTAGAAATGTTGCCATTCTCCTTTTCTCTCCCACTGGCGTTTACGCTTGGATGCTGAGGTGGACACACTGGTGATAAAACAGCAGTCAGCACCAATGCCAATACAGAGATGGGCTCCTCTCCTCTGTGGGCTGCTTGGTCTCTGGGAAGAAGGCTGGCATATTGTAGCCCATCAGGATCCTGTCATGGATTGTCTTTCAAAGTCAAATTCAGCCTGTCAAGAGGTAGAGAAAATGATTTGTTGCCTGAAGAGATGGTAGATTAATATTTCTGAAAAGTGTGTGCTATACCGCCTAGGGCGTCTGTACTACCATTAGACCGCCTCCTATTGATATGGAGAAAGCTTACAAAACAGCATATTTTCTTGGTGCACAGACATTTCCTGTGCCCCAGGACTGGGTTCCCAGTGAAGTGTAACATTCATTAGCCCCTTTAGACAACGTGGCCTATGAAAACAGACCCAGGTCTTTATCTTGCAGCTTCATCTCAGAGTCCGGCATGGCTAGGGAAGCTGTGATGTATGAATCAGGAGGGAGATTGATTTTCTTCCAGGTACGTGGCAGCCAGAGTAATGAGACTGGAAAATTGCCTGCTCACTGAGCAAACATGACAGAGATGTCACAGTGCAAATTTATCTTTATGCAAACATACGGGGGGGGTCACATGGGTGGGAATTCCACAAAGTGACCCCGGTGTCTGGAAGGTGTCCCTCTAAATCATCCCTGCATCAGGAATCCAACACTCAGCAGAACTGTGTGATAACTGCCCACCCCCACACACACTTCCCCTGAATAATGTAATCCTCACACTACAGTAAGAAATAGGATAAATTGTGGTGCCATTTTCAAATGAGAGTCTTCAACTCTCTCAGGCTATTTCTGGTGTTCATCTTGGATTTTTGTGGCACTGAAACATAAAATATCTACTTTAATAGAGTAAAAGAAATGGAGTGATTTATCCTAGTCATCCTGGGCCTTTAGAACCTTCATTTGGTAATGGAAAAAATCAGTAGTTGATAGAGAGGCAGATAATTTTTCTATATGTAGGCAGCCTAGTGCAGAGACCACACACTCTTCTCAGAACATTTAGGCATACAGAAAATTTCAAATCATATAGAAGGCTATGCCCAACGATATTTTGTTAAATCACTTAAAAGATTTCCAATGTAATGGTAGGCAGAGTTTGCTTTTAAAAAGCATTTTCTGGTGTTGGTTTTGTTTTTGTTTTTTTTTTTAGCTTTAAACTACTATAAAAAAAACCTCAAAAACTCTTACCAAATTTTTGTTAGTAATTTTTGGTTTTAACAAGCACTTTTAGGTTTGAAGCCTCTCCTTCCTGTTTGAGACTAGCTTGCTGATTATTAATCACCCGGTAATTGAGATGGGTTTCTGCCTCAGTATACACTCAGTTCAGGAAAATTTAGGATCAAAGGAGTCGGCCAGATTCTCAAGCCGATCACTCCTTGTAAAATAAGTCCAGAGAAAATGAGCCTTGTTAAATCTAGTCCTGGGGACTGAGTCACAGGGATCAAGGCAGAATATGCCCTTTTGTTTTTATTTTGAAGACAGGAGTCTGCTGTGTGGTCAAAGCTGCCCTCAAACACTTTCTTCGAGGAAGAATACATTCCGAGGCAGCTTCTGCCCCGTATGCCCTATCACCGAGTCTTGGCTGTAATGTTTAACAGGGCACATCCGTTCCGGAATCTATAAAACAACAACGAAAAGTCTTTTAACTTGATGTTTTGAGATGACAAGAATGAACATGTTCCTGTATGTCAGGAGCCATCCTAAGTGCCTGTTTGTATTAAGTTAGCATTCGTGCTCACAGGGGAAGATGGAGGCCACTATTAGGTACACTCTGCAGACAAGAGGCTCATAGAGGCCAAATGACACCCTAGGTTACAGAGATAGCTAGCAATCAAGACCAACCCAGTGCTGCTATGAGTTGTTGTGTGTTTTGATCCTTGAGGCTCCCAGGGAAGTTGAACCTCTCTCTGTTCCAGGGGAAAAAAAATCAGAATCTGAAAAACCTTTTTAAAAATAAACAAATCCTTAGCTGGGAATAAGATATAGCCTATGAAATCTGTTATATGACTATTTATGCGGTGCACGTGGTGCGAGTGGAATGTAGGTTTTCATTTCTAAAACCAACTCACTGAGAGTCTGGACGGACCCACACCTCCATCCACTCTAAGATTATCTCTCTGTGCATCTTCTGGTCTTCTTTTCTGCCCACACAAGTTTTGCCTCTTACCAGTACGCCCTGGATTCCTGTCTCCCTACATGGGGGGTGCCTACATTCCCTTCTGAGTCGTTTTTCACCACTTGATCTTTCTAAGTGCAATCTCTCACTGAATTTTTCAGAAGAAAGTGCATCCTTTAAAAGCTCTGCAGAATGGGAGTTGTTACAGCCCCTGTTATCCTTGCTTTGCCTGCTTTCTGTTTGCAGGAGGATATGGCTGTGATTCTGTCCTCCTGGTCTGGGTGCTCCATGTTCTTTTCCATATGGTGTGTACTTCTTCAGGCTGTAGTTAAGATTTGAATTGACTTTCAATGGAAAGATTCCTGACTTGGGTCAGAGCTAATGAAAAAAAAATGCCCCATTTATGAGAGATATGGATGCCTCCTGGCTCTAATGGTTTCCTCACGCCAGCTCCCTGACTGCTGTGAGAGAGACATTTCTAATAGCAATTAGCTAACATTTAAGTCTCTCTGTATGTCACACATCAGCCTAAGTGCTCTGTCTGTCTTAACTAATTTAATAACAGAACTGATTGGATTAGGTAAGGTGCGACACTGTCTGCATTTAACAGAAAACTTTCCAAGAGATAGTCAGCTCTGAAAACGATCTGACGCTCTTGACCTCCTATTGAACTGTTACTGATATATGGGCTGGGCTGAAGGTAGTGGGATAGATGTGTATGAATTCAGCTATTCCTGGAAGTGAGAGGAGATGGGGGACTCCACTGGATAACTTAAGACTGTTTTCTATTTGATATCACCATGTTATTTGTGGGATGTGGTAGCCCACCAAATATTTTAGTTAAAGACCTGTTGATGTCAAGTCGGGCTCTAACAGCTTCATGTGCATTAATTCAGTCAACCTTCACGGCCCTTTGAGAAAGCATTTTTTTTTTCTCATTTCATAGTTGAATGAATTACGGCATTTGTTAATTTTTTTTCTAATAGTCCAAAGTTAATGAATGTCAAAACCATGGCTTAAATGCAGGAAGTCTAGCTCCTAAGTTACCCACAGTTAGTATAACCACTGCATCGTGAATGTCAAATAAGGTATTTACGATTATAACTCTCTACCTTGTCAATGCCGGAGCCATCCTTTTTCTTTCTTTGCTATTTATGTGCCTATAAAAGCCAATGGTATAAAACAATGAAGACTAAGAACCAAGTTCTTTCAACATGCATTTCTTTATGTTAGTTTCAAGCAATTAGTACTAGCATCAGACACAAAGGAGGGTACAGATGACATCTAGGCACTATGAGAGCTGAATGCAAGGACCAGACTTAGCTTGGGTGGGAAAGCGGGATCCTCGTAGTCAAAGCAGGGTGTCCATGTGATGAGGAAAGGGCTAAGTCCATTGGGAACAGAAGAACTGCACATGGGCAATCAGAGGAGACTGTCAATAGATATCAAAAAAAAAAAAAAAAAAAGCAGAATTAAGCTTTGGAGTCACCAACCTGAAGACGGTAAACACTAAGTTGTTTTTCAAGGGATTCCAAGAAAAGATCTGATAGGAAAGTGGTAAAGTCAGGGGACCACATGAAGGCCAGCTTGTAGAACACAATCTGTGTCCTATCTATAGTCTGGGACCGGATCCTTTATTTCTTCATGTTAATGCTAAGAATGAACCAAATGAGTGGAGGAATGTGAGCTCCTAGGAAGGAGAAGACAATTCTTGCCTTTGGAAAAGTGCTTTTGTTTTCTTTAAATTTTGTCAGAGGGAAAGAAGTTTTGCCCAGGCCTTCTCTCAAATAATGACCAGCATTTGTCATCACTGTAAAGATATCTCTAGATGTAGCAGTCCTCTCTTGGCTGTATGTTTAGGGTTACTTTTGATTGCTTCTTGTGGTTGAGCAAAGAGGTGACATTCACAAGAACGAAAAAGAGTTGCATCATTAGGAGAAGAGAGTCATTTTGTCTCCCATATTTCAAAAAAGTACTGATTGGGACTATTTAGACATGGAATAATTATGATCAAGTTTCTGGACTGAATATAGGAGAATGCGATGGTCAATTTTATCCTTTGTACCTGAAGACAAAAAAGAATTAATCCATAGTGAAGAGAACAGCTAAGGTGAACCGAGGTGGAAGACTCACGTTCCCTAGACAGTTCACAAATTGGATAATGTCCCCAAGCACATTAAAACTTAATTGTATTATCATCCACATTTGAGGTTATGCAGTGTGGTGTCAGCAGATGGTGTCAAGGGTTCTGTGAACTCGATTATTTCTGTACAATTTTCAGGACAGAAGGTCTGGAACTTCTGAAGCAGGAATGAAAAGAGAATAAAGCCGCCTTGTGCCCCTACACTGTTTTCCTTGGATCTCTGTGCAAAATGGCAACTGCAGGGGAAGCAGAGATTACCTCAAATGTGTCTCATCTGTGCATGGCACACTAATGCTGCTGTAGTACAATTTTACCAAATGGGAAAAACACAGAGGGATTCCTCTTAATCAGGGGTCCGGAGTTGGGTCCGACTGCTGATACTTGCAAGTGGTACGTGCCAACTCTGTGAGCACAATCTCTTTTCTTTTTTCTTCTTTCTTACGTATTCACTTGGCTTCCTAATAGCTCTACCCTTCCCAGTCGGTCTCCCCTCCCACACTCCCTCCTCCTATTCTCCCTCCCCTCTCCTCTGAGAGAGTGGAGCTTATCCATACCCCCTTCACTCTGGCATATGAAGTCTCTGGAGGGCTAGGTTCTTCTCCCTCTGAGGCCAGCCAGACAAGGCAGTCGGGTTATGGGAATGGATTCCACAGACAGGCAACAGCTTTAGGGATAGCCCCCCTGCCACTGTTCAGAGCTCACATGAAGAAGAGCTTACATATTTGCCACGTATGTGAAAGGGACCCCGATGGGAGTCCCTCACTCAAGTCCCGGGAGAGCGCACCCAAGAACTCACGAGAGACTGTCTTGTTGCAAAACACATGAGGCAGTTTAATATGGCAGAGCTCTGGGCCGACTCTACCTCACGCAGGAGGTAGGGAAGTCGACCCAGAATCTCAAAAGCATAGAGCTTTTATAGGAAGGGATCAGGGAGTGTGGGGAGTGTTGGCGTGGCTGCACATGATTGGTAATAAACATTCTTGAAAATCAACAATTTTGGTATGCAGGCCCAAGGTAGGGCTGAACTGATCTCATGAGAACAGCCCTTTGTTTCTGTCCTTCCTGGAACCCATGGGCGAATGCTTATCTGAGTAGTAGACCATCTGGTTAATTTTAGACTACAAGTAATTGAAGCCACCTGCAGCAGGGCCTTGGGGAGTGAAGCAAACAGGTTAGACAGACATCCTGAGACAGGACAAGTGTGGGGAGGGGGTTTCTTGGCCGCCCATCACGCACTTACTCATCCACTCTTATCCGGCTCACATTTCTCTTAGGAATGTGTACTTGTTCACTCTCTTGTAGCCTGTCTGTCCCCAAGACACTCAGTAGCTCTTTGTTCTTGAGGCCCAGGGCTGGCTTGCAATTTTAAGGCTTATGTCTCTGTTCTTAGAGAGTGTCACTGCTCCTACCATTCTAGGCTAGTTGAAACCTCCTTTCATATGTACAGGGAAGAGGTGTAGGCCCAGCCTAGAATGGCTGTTCTTTGAGAGGCTCCACCCAGTAGCTGACTCAGGCGTATGCCGACACCCACAGCCGAACTTTTGATGGAGCTTGGAGACTTTTATGGAAGAGATGGGACAAGAATTGAGGGAGTAGGAATTTCACAGGAAGACCAACAGAATCAACTAACCTGGACCTCTGGGGGCTTCCAGAGACTGAATACAATTTCTTTATTGTGGTAAATACAAGTTAAAACATTATACTGTCTTTGATTGTGTGAGAGAGTTTTATCCACTCCAGAGAGTTTCATGACAATTAGAAACTATATTCAGGCTTCCTACAATAAAATCAGAAAATCTGACTTAGTAGGTGTTGTTTATCTTTTCAATAAAGTAACTCAGTTTGATTTCATAATAGAAAGAGAAAACTCAGGAAGGAAGTAGGGGACAGACTTGAAGTATTTTTGTTTCTGCTATCTCATTTACCTTTGTTACCTATCTTTGATATATATTTTTTTAATTTTATTTTTCCCTCTTTTTACACTCAATTTCTCCTACACTTGTTTTTATAATACTATCCACTCTACTAATATATATATATATATATATATATATATATATATATATATAATGATAGTGCAAAGATTGTTAAGACACACATATCTTATTTGTGAAGACACAAATACACAAATACACACACACACATACATGAGGGAGGGGAGAGGGATGGGGAGGGGAGGGAGAGGAGGAGGGGGAGAGGGGGGAGAGGGGGAGAGGGGGAGAGGGGGAGAGGGGAGAGGGGGAGAACGGGGAGAGGGAAAGTTGTTTTCTGTGTTGTGTCAGGATTGTAGTTTGTAGGCCAGGCTAGCTGGAGCTCACAGCAATCTTCCTGCCTCAGCTTCCCAGTTGATAGGATCATAGACATGAGCCCCCACACCAGATTTAGATGACATTTTTGTCTTGTTTTCTTTTGTACATAGATAGTTGACAGAAAATCTTCCCATGTAGTTTCTTTAGTTTTGAAGGTCGTTTTACGAAAGATGAATTTTGACACCAAGAGGGCCGTTCCCCAGTGAATGTTTCTCCTACTCAAAGGGACCTAATATTGATGTTTGAATCAGAAAATCTACAAAGAACCAAAAGCTGTTGCTTTCTTACTCTATCAGAAAACAGCAGCACCGTAATGAGCTTGCTTAAGGCGCATTGCTTATTGACGTATTTCTTTTGGTCGTGTCCGAAACTCAAATGATAAAAAGATGTGTATAGATTTTGTACATTTAAGCTGTCGTCCTTTGTTGGTTACCTTCTCAATAGCTCGAGTACGCTAAGGATAAACACTCATTTGGCTGTGAACATTCTTGGTATTTTGTGTCAGATCATTTGAACTGAACTTTGTCTTACTTTTTAATATACGGCAAACCAAATGAGACCACAGGTCCTTTGCTGCCTGCATATTCCTAGGCCCATGCTTTTCCAAGACCTTTCCCCTGAGTTGAAATACCTCCTGTATCTCTTCTGTCTATTATATCTTCATTCATTTCAGAGTTAATTCAATCACTTCCTACTTCAACTACATAGTGTTGGCTCCTTGGTGTCAGGGACAGTGTGAGTACCACAAAAGTGGAGTATCTGCTGCTCTGATAAATGTCTCTGATTTTTCTCAAGAGGGATGGAGGGGGATGGAAGTTAGGTGTTTGATTGTTCTATTTTACAGCTAGAAAATAGGTTTAAAGTAATTCTATGGACTTGAGTAAGACAGGAAGAGAACACAGTTGGCTCTATATGCTAGAGTCTGTGAATACACCTCTGATATTTGAACCTTTTCAACTATGATTTTGCTGCCCGACGCCTATGATAACTCCTTATTTAACATTCCTATTTAATAGTTCTTTGCCTTATATGATCATGTAAACTTCATTTTTGTTTCTGATGAGTCCTCTGAGGGCAAGGAGAATTGCTGGTTTTGGTACTCGGGACAATGGCCACCACCATTAGGATTGCACATAAAATAATAGCTTTTAAAACATAAATATGTGGTTTTATTTTAACCTCAATTTTGAGAAAGCAGGTGCATTTACTTTACATTTTTCTGATAATAAGTGTGTAAGCACGGCTGCCAGTGACATGTGCACATTAAATAATACTTGGACTACGTGATTCCGGACTCTGCCTTCCTCAATTTAATTAAGATAGCATACCATTATATTCTTTTCCCTATGGAGATTAATGGGAAACAAGCAATATATCATCACAGACTCTTAGCCCAAAGCCTTTATGTTTTCTATTATATCGCCATCAAACATCAAATTAAGAAGTACCAACTTATTCCCGGCCTAGACTTCACACGTTCAGAGGTCTTGCCTATCATTATCAGCATATAGTATGACGGGTGGCTTTGGCATCTGAATGAACATACCATCACAGCAACAATGAGCTTGGTGTCAAAGTCTAAATGCGAGGCCATTCTTTAAGCATTACGTCAGGAGAGAAGCTAAATGCATCCGTTTTATTCCCAGTTTACTTCCTTGGCCTCCATTTCCTAGCTTGTTTGAACCACAAGCTATTTAAGGCTTTAAACTTTACCACAGGCTTTTGAATATCCTTTTGTACTCTGTAGTTTTTGTTCCCAACGGCTGAAAAGAGCCAGCTGACTCTTTTGGTATTTTTATACAGTGTGCTTTATTGTTTGCCTCCAGTGTTTTCTACCCCATGTCCCAACCCCAGATGCTGTGATTGCTACTTCTGGATAGAGACATCTGTTTTGGAGAAGGACCCTTTTCTTCCATTCAAAATTATACTTTTTATCCATCCCTACTGAAGAATGAAGCAGGGAAGGAACTAGTCTTACCAGTATAGGGGTAAATGCATGTTATTATCCTTTGGATTCTCCCAGGAAATAGTTGCTTAGTTTAAAGAAATATGTTAAATATCTTCTGGGTTAAGGACTTTATCATAGTTCCCATGCTCAGTTACTTGATATAATCAGATTTTTAGAGATGATAAATCTGAGCACAAATTCCAGGGGGGTGAAGACTCAATAGATGAAAAATAGGTTGATGATGGTCATTTGTGTCTTAGATGAGCTCTCGTAAATAATAATAATAATTTATTTCTTGATCCAAGTCAGAGTATACACAGCTCATGATTCCACTGTGCTGCCAACCTCTAATCTAATAGATTAGCTCTGAGGCCACATGATCTACTTACAGACTTTAGTTGGCACATAGGATTCTTAAAAACAGGACTAGTTAAGAATGCTTAAAACAGAGATTTCAGATGTGATACAAGCAGCTTCTGCAGGACATAGAGACTGGGTCCTCTGATACCTTCTTCACAGGCACTTCTCCTAGGGGGTCATCATCTGTTGATAACTACTTTCACTCGAGGTGTAGTATCATATAGGCACATGTCTAGTCAAATTTAATTCTATCCAGTATAATGTGTCTCCTTTTGAGAGTCACCCCCACATCATTGTAAATATATATATATTTCTGTAAAGCTGGGTCAAATTTACTTTAAAGTATTCTGTTTTATGGTATAGAAAACCAGATCTTAGAATCATTGCTTGCATTCTCGTACTTGGGGTGAGAAGAGCTAGAAGTCTTGCACTCTGGATCGCCCTAGCTCCCTTTGACCTTGTACGAGTTGCTTCTATTTTCTCAGCGTGTCTCTTCTTCTCTGGAAGGGGATGAGTGTGTCTGCCAGCCTCATGGTCATATACATCAGAAGCAATCATGGATGTGAGAATGTTTAATACACCATATGGCACGATGCAAGGCTAAGACACTTTGTGGGCAAAGAGAGCGATAGCATATGGTTTCTCAAGGAGCTTAGAGTCTGTTTACAGACTCAGGACTCAGATATAACATAAATAACAGTTGAGAATATCCTACTTCCTACAAGTAGCAGAGACATTAAATGTTACCAGAAAACACATGGTTGTTCAGGGCAACCAAACTCAAAATTCAAAAGGCGTACATAACCTCTCTTCTGTTAATTTATTATTAATTTCATACATATTTTCTCTTCTATATTCTCTGTGATTAAAAAAAAAAATTACGCAGTTAAGACAAAAGCAGTGAAACAGAGCACCCAGTTTTCTAGGCTCATAGCAGTTTTTATTCGAGTAGGACAATTGGAAATAAGTAACAAACACACGTGGTATCACATGTCATTAAGAGCATGATACCTACTGTGTGGTGGAGCTCATCACCGCTGGTACTGGATGTTTCTCATGGCAAACACTCTCGAAACTCACCTTCTCACTACTTCGAAGATGTTGCTGAACTGTAATGGTCTCTGACATTGTGATTTTCTATAACATTCATTTCCCCTCTATGCCTGGAACTCTTATCGCCAACAATTCAAATAAGAGGATATAAATTTGGAGGAAATAAGGTCAGTAGGTTTCCAGCAAATATGAGATGACAATGGCTGTAGTTTAGACCCATCATCCCTGTGTCCCTAATGTGGGCCCTCCCTCTACTCATGGTGTTCTTTGGAGCATTTCTCTAAGATAGACTCGGGTAACAGGCTTTCACCGTTACCCAGTGACATAATTTCACCATCTAAATGATATCACCATTGGAAAAATGTCTCTGGATTGCACATTTAACCAGCTGAGGACCATGCCATATGTAATTGCCTTTTGCTGGAGTGTACCCCACTTCCACCCACAAGGAGAGTGTTGGAAAGCAGTAGCTGATAGAAACAGAAAGGAGAACAAGTGGAGATTACGTGATTGATTTTATTCATAAAAAGAAGCCCCAGATATTGGAGAATAAAAAGATTTCAAAAGGGGGCTGAAATCATGTTGCCAAAGGAATAAGTCAGAAAGCAATATATTAGGAGCTTACTACTGACAGAGGTTGAGAAAAGTGGTGGCTGCTTTGATTCTATTTGCTTTTTATTGGATATTTTATTTATTTACATTTCAGATGTTATCTCCTTTCCCCATTTCCCCTCCCTAGAAACCCCCTATCCCATCCACCCTCCTCCTTTTTGTTTTTACACCATTTTCATTACATGCAAGTATTAAGGTCAGTTCTAGGTTGAGGAACTAGCAATATGATAGATGCAAATAGTCAAGGAACAAACACCACAATAAACACAAATAGTCAAAGAACAAGCAAGGCAATAAACAAAGTTCCATGATCACTCCCATGGTCACTGTTTCTAAGGGCTTATCAGGATGACCAAAATATCTGAGTCAACTTCCCTGTCCTAGCCCAATGTCATTTTCATGTCTGAAACCTACTTCCTTGTTCTCGCCCAAAATTTAGATTCCTGTCTGAAATTACTTCTTTATTCTAGCCTGAGAATTAGATTCCTGCCTGAAATTACTTCTTTGTTCTAGCCTAATGTCAGATTCCTGCCTGAAGCCCACTTCCTTGTCCTTGGCCAATGTCATATTCCTGCCAGGCTGCTTTGATTCTTGATCGACTTGGATTCTCTCAGGTGCTTAAGTTATTAACTGAGAGCTGAGTATAGCACGTTGCTATATTAAAATCTTATAATGCCCCACTATTTTCTAAAAGGCATTCTGTTAAGATATATGGATTTATGCACCAATTTCGAACCCGTGTATAGAGTCCATGTAAAATGGAGTTATAAAGGTGTGCGGACACCTGCTCCCCTGCCGCTCTCTCACTGTGCATTGTGGAGGAATGTTTTGCTGGGATTTAATGATGGTACAGTGGCCATAAATTTTTTGTTGAAGTCATTCAATTTTGAAATTGTATTTATTTATTTTTCTGGAGGGAGTGAAAAGGAGGGCTGTCTGTACTGCCATGGCACATAGAAAAGTCTGAAGGAAATCGTGGGAGCCAGTTCTCTTGTCTCTACACACGAGTCCCTGAGAGCCAACTCAGGTAGTGAGATGTGATGGCAGCTACCTTTACCCTCTTAGACACCCTACCAGCTCTGTCTAAACTATATTTCTTAGAAGGAAAGGCATACTCTAGTGAACTTGATCAAACACTCTCTTCATGAACCGCTTACTCCAACTTTCTTTGATGCTAGAATGGCATATATTTTAACACATGTCTGTCATTATCCTTTGCATGACTTTTTGGTTTAATCTATTTATTTGTTAGTTCTTTGACAATTGCATGCTTATACATACTACATTCAGGTTACTCTCTCCTCTTCCATTTCCCTCCTATTCCTTTGGTTTGGTTTTGTGGACTATTTAGTTTAACCAGGGCCATATGTGTGGCCATTGCCTTAAGACTATCTACTAGAGCCTGGTGATATTACCACTACCCAGCATAAATGAAGTCAATGTATCCTTTCTTTCAGAATCTATCAGTAAGAAACAATTCGGTAATGAGGGGTAGGTCTGCCTGGTTGATGGGCCCATTCTTGTGTAGGCTTAGTGCAGGCATATCTAGCTCCCGTGAGATCATTATTACAGTGGATATATACTGCCTAGAAGATAGCATTTGTCTCTTCTATCCACCCATCTTCTAGTTCTTACGTGTCTGCAATGTTCCCCTGTCCTTTGCGGGTATGGTTTAAATGTCTTTTTTAGGACCGAGAACACTGTCATCACTTTTTCTCGACATTTTACACAGCCACAAATCTCTGTCTTCATCACAGTTCACTAGAAAGAGGCTTGTCTTTCTGGTTAAGGCCAAAAGTGGTAGCTGTCTGTTTATATGAGTATGCATATTTAGAAAGTAGTTTCGTGCTATGCCAATTTAATTAAACAATGAAACTAATTTCTTCCTTAGTGTCTAGTGATCTGATGTGGGCTTCTGAGTGGCTTTACACTACCAGGTGTAGATTCTCTCTTGTGGAATGGGTATCAAGTCTAATCAGAGAGTGCTAGGTTCGTTTTAATAATAAGACTCACATATGTTAATGTTAATGCTTTTCAGGGAATGGATATATTAATTAAGTCCTCAGCGGTTTACATTTCCAGTTCCTTCTGAGGAGGCTCTGCCTTGAGGATTGTTCAGTAGTAGAGTGGTATATTGTTAATGGTATTTTTGTGTGTTGAATATAGGCTGTTAACTTGTTGGTGTTCAATGAATATTGGCCATGTTGGATGACTAAATATAAGAATAGTTATTCATATTCATAGCTATAAGTGCAGTTTAAATGATTGTCCCTTTTGGAACCTACGTTTTATCTGAGCTAATAGCCTTGAAGATCTTTACCGTTATTTTCACTCCTCCTTTTAATGCTTTGCTGTGGTGAAGGAGGAGAGTGGAGTGGAATTTTTTCTGTGGTTCCATCTTCTAAGAGAACAGGAACACAAAAAATAAAAGGTTGTAACTTGTCCCAGGAGTTTAACAGAGTAGAGAACGTGTGGGGCTGATTTCACTACCATGCATTCTTTGCCTTAATAACTAGAAATGTTTTGTTTTTAAAATGAAATAAAATACTTTGTTTTGAAGGCTTTATATGAAATTTAGGTTCATGTGCATATCAATATGCACATTCGTGGTTTTAACATATTTTATCTCCAATTACTATGAGAGTTTTTTTGATTCAGTGATCTATGCATGGGTAAATATAGTGGGAGGGTTTTGTTTTCTTAGTCTTTATAATGGTGCCCCACCTAGGAGCTGAAAAATGTTGTCAGAGCTGATCTATCCATGAATGAATTCTTGGTGGATAATGTGTATCCACACAGCACTTGCCTGTCTCCTTCCACCAGATTATGATCATATTTTCATATAGCATCATTGCTGTGTGCATACGAGACATGGCAAATGTGAAGGTTTCTAATTGTTAGCCTTTTTGCTTGTAGTTCTTGTAGTGCAAGAGATCAATATAAAATGAAGTTCTGTTGCATCTTGATTTGAAGTACATATCTTTCCTTTACCCATCTTGTCAAGATCTTGGCACTCAGCATACATTTTATATTAAATTATTTAAATCAGGATTATTTCAAAAGTGGTTCTCCTACACTTTAAACTTCTGCTCAGTCAAACTCAAATTTATACACGGGCTTTTTAAATGTCATATATTTCTTACTCTAGTGGTTTTCTATGAAATCTCATGTTTTGGTCCTACAGTATCCGCATTTTTGTGTCTCATGGAAAGCAACATATTTAAATTGTGGAAGCAACACTTCACGTTCTGTTTCATAAATCAGTGAACAAGTGTTAAGGTTGAGTCACTGAATACAAAACAAGAATGCAGAGAAGTATAGTAGCTTAGGGTTAATATTGAGAAGTGAGGCGAGACAGGTTGTTTAACTCTGATGGATGACTGCCCTCAAACTACCTAGAGCTACTAGAAAAGAATGAAACACATCATCTGATCATGCCAGAATGAAGGGTATGTTTAACATATCTTGTTGGTATGTTACCATGGAAACAGATAAAGAGATAAATTTGTTATTCTTTGTTGAATGAAGGAGTTTATCTAAAGTATTCTCAATGACTATACTGCTACTAACATTTTCAGATTTCTTACCCATGTCAAGATTTGACATGAAGAGCAGTGGTGAAGAGAGGGTCAGTTTTTAACAAGAAGTATCTGTCAGACTGCAAGAATTCACAAGAGAACTGCAAAAGTGATCCTAGGAATAGGAACAGGGAGATGGATTCAGTGTAGTAGGTGATCTGTTGAGAATAGTGTTATAATTACTATGAAAAGCCTTATCTTCAGCACTGTGTGGGAGCAATGTTACTTGTAACAACTACCCATTCCTTTGATGCCCCATGAACTTCATCAATTTTTCATCTTGGATGCTGAGGAAAATGCTGAAAATATATAACTGTGGTTCGAAGAGAAGGCCAACTTGGAGAATAAGTTTCTTGAAAGCTATCATAGGAGAGCCTTTTCAGGACTAAAACTTTCTAGAGAAAAGTTAAACTTCATCAAGGTTCTGATGTACTTTTGAAACTATTTGGAAACATTTGGTATAAAGGAGACAGACAAAAGGTCTTTAGAAACAACCCATCTCATCAAATGATTCTTCTTTCCTGGATGCTGATGGACTAGACCAGGAAATACTTATGCAGTCCAGCTTTGGAAATATGTAGACTCCCTTCTCAGAAGGATTTGAAGCAGAAAGAAAAAGTCCACGTTGAAATAGACCATTCCTTTGGTCACCAGTAAAATTCACCTTCCAAGAAATGAAAATTTCTCATAAAAAGAAACCAGAAGAAGAGGAATCAGGCAGTGTTTAATGTGCTTCCAGAAAGAATAAAAGAGAAAGCCAAGAGTCAACCTACTGTGCCAGGTTTGTCACCTGCAAAGCAGAAGGTTCTAAAAAGACATGAGGAGCAAGAGTAGAAGAAAAGAGTAAAGAGACAGTAAGAGGCAGTACAGATGGGGAATGAACAGAGTTCAGGAAGCCCATTCTTGTAAGGGCAGGGCAATCTGTTAAGAATTACATGAACCGGCAACAAAGCAGTCAACTTTCACCTCCTCAAAGATGACTAAATCAAGCAGTATCCCAAGCACCAGGTAGAGTATAAAGAAGTACACTTCATGTCTGGTCTGTGAAAAGGATCCTCTGTCTTCCTGCATGAGTGACTAGAGGATATACTATTATCAAGCCTTTCAACTGTACAACGAAAAGAAAAGCACATTTGAAGAAGCAGATTCTTCATACATGCCCCTTGCACAGCAGGTCAAAGTCTTCCACAAATGAACCCCTAGCAGATGTCATCTGAGGAATAAGAAGAAAGAGATCATCCTATTACCCTCCAGATCTGGACTAAGATCTCATGAGACACCCAAACTCCAAATCAAACTGCAAATCAAACATAGCTCAAGGCCTGTGACCTGTAGAAGGAGAGCAGATTAGGAGTCTGAGCAGTTCAAAAAAACCGCAACCATATACATTCAAAGCATAGGAACTCGGTCCCAGAATTCTTGAGATAGAGTCGTTGGAGACAAGTGTGTTCTTGCCCAGCTATTAGCTGGCAATAGAAGCTGCTCTCTATACCACAAGACATGAAGAGAACCTTTTTTCCAGACTCACCCATACATGTGTGGCAGTGTCCCTGACAGCTTCAGATACCAGTTTTTCTGAAGATAATTTTTCATACATGTTTTTAAGCTAATAATGAGACTCAACTCATATAGAGCTGAATTAGACTTCTTGTAGTTTTTCCTTCAAACAATCAATCAGTCCTTTGCTATTGGTCTTGACTCTGGCTAGAATTTCAAGTATTTGTTTTAACACACTCTAATACTATTTCTCCTTGTCCCTCTCCCTTTTACATATTCATTTTAAGTACAAAATAAAGGATAGTTAAATCACGGAGAAAACGTTGAAATGAGTGCTTTGTGTAAATGATTCATCGACACCCTGCCATCTCACTGAGGCGGAGACTATGATCCAAATAAAAGACAAAATTAAAACTTTTTGAAATTCAAGGACATTTCTCTAACAGGTAGTGCATAACAAAATGGCATGCCTGCATGTGTGAACTGAAAGCCATACCTAAGGTTTTCACTCTGCCCAAAGTCTCCATCAGGCTTAGCTAATATAAGCACAATAGTAGAAACAACATACTTAGCCTCAAATGTATTAACTCAGTTTGCCAGAACATACAGTCCTTATGCATGATAAATTATAAAATATTTCAAGGCATGATCATTTATAGCTCCGGAGAGCACAGAAGTGGCATTACTGTTTCTTCAGTATCTCTTTTCCCTTTTTCTATAACTGAAATCAGTCTGATTTCAGCCTTTTGTAATTTTTAGTGCACACTTGTCTATGATGCAACTCTTGCTACTAGGACTCATTAGAGCATGTTGAACATTGTCTAAGTAGTCTTCATGGTCAACAGATCTGGATCCAGGGTTGCCTCTTGTATTCATTAACTATTTTAAAGTACTCTTCTGGATTATCATACATAATATGGGAATTATAGTATTTTCAGAGTTGAGTTTAGAGGTCTAACATGAGCGCTCTATGGGATGAAATATTGAATGAATGAGTAGATTTTCAAATAAAACTATAAGTACATGCAGAGTAATATCCAAATCTTCAGTTAGCACGCCCTTCTTTATGTGACTCCTCCTTAAGGAGAACTGCTTAGACATAAGATCCTAGGACACTGTACATTTATAGTTTGATAACTAACTCTGAAGTACAAGTATCGATATTTTGCTAATTTATCTGAGACTCTGTCTTTTCAGTGTCCCTTCCGTTTTGAGCTATTGTTTCACATCTTGCTTTGTAAATTTTTAGATTTCAGATAAGTTCCTAAAACATAGCTTATGTCTTCATCTGTGATCAAAGCACATGTGCTTTCAAGATGATTTCTCTGTGACATTGATTTTTAGATCATTCCTAGGAAGGATTTTGTGGCTTAGACCCTATTATTTATAGAATGGAAAACTCTATGCTGCCTCTGTGTTAGATGTTTCTGCGCTTTTGCGTTCATTATTTACAACCATTCTATCAACACATAATACTATATCCACATTCCATATGTGGTCACTAGGGTTGAAGTTGTTAAGTAAACTTGACAAATTCATTCAACTACTCTGTCTTGGGGCCTAGGACCACATTTGAGGAACTATTTCTGACTTATGCCTACCTTCTGAGGGACAGACCTTTGAAGAAAAGGTAATACCTCACATATGTTCTTTTAAGTCCAAATGTCACACAATCTCCTATTTATTATAGTGACATTTTCTGAGGAAATACATGCCATTCCATCTTACAGATAGGGAAGGTGTGTGAGGGTCTCAGTTGCACAAGCAGATGAGCAATAATGTAGTTCATTCTTAACATTTCAAATGTCTTCCTTATGCTCCTATATATCTTAGATGGCTTTGTTTTTTGCTTTTGCTTTATTTTTTATTTTTTGTCTGGTTTGAGTACTAGAGCTTGGGACCTTAGAATATTGCATATTTTTGGAGACATCATTTAAATGATAATTCATTTCTTTCCCATAACAATTCAACCTGTAGGTGGCAAGGTATTGCAGAAATCTGACAATTTTATCTATGTGCTGCTAGGAATAAATCAATAGTTTTCTGTGACCAGCAAAATTGCAGTATTGTGAAGAACAGAATAAAACTATTTAAGATAGGTTCATCTTAAGACATTGATATAGCGAATATTATAACATTTAAAACAACTATTTCAGTTCAATGTGTTTGATAGTTGGTTTCAAATACTACAGTGTGATGATGGTTATATGATATTGATTTAAAAATTAATAGTAATAGAAAAATGAATAAAATAAAATGCCCTGCTTCTAGATGACATACAACATAATAGAACTGGTAGAATTAAAAATTCTTTCTGAATTTATTATTGTATATTCTTATACACTCAGCATAAACATACTCTTGTACCTTTAAAATTGCCACTAAGATTTATTTTTGTTGTGATTATGTGTTGTATGCATGTTCAGTTATGTGAGACCATGTGAATGCAGTGTAGTTGTCTGTGGAGGACAGAAGAAGGCATCAGGTCTCCTGGAGATGGAGTTATAGATGGCTGTGAGCTGTCCAGTATAAGTGCTAGGAATTGAACTGTCTCTTTTATAAAAAGAGCAAGCACTTTAAAACCACCGAGTTATTTCTCAGCCTGTCTTGTATTTTGATATCCATCAATATCTGCTTAATATCTATCATCCATCTATCTTTTACCTGTCTATATCTTTCTGTATATGTCATATATATGCATATGCATATTCTGTGTTTCAATATTGAAAGAATTTGTGGCAAATTAAGCTTGTTTCTTGAAAAATAAATCTGCTCTGCTCTGTTTGTCTCTCTTCATCTCCCACTTCCTTTGAAATCTTTGAGATTTCCCTTCTATTATCCACCAACACAAACACAATTTTTGTGCTTCACTCCTAGTTGGTATATCGTAGTGGAAATTTAGTCATTAAGTTAAAATATATCACAAAATGTCTTCACTACAAAAGAGTCATCTCTTTTATTCTGATTAAAATCAACATACGCCATCCATCCATTGCTAAGATTGTCTTGAAGTCTCTGATCCATGTGTCTTGCTTGAGCAGTACTTTGTAGGTAGAATTTCTGCCTATAAGGAAATCATATTTTAACAGGAAAAGAAGAAAATATGCATGCAAACAAATGTGTAGAGAAACAAATGGGAGTATTTCAGATTATAATAGTGCAAAAGGTATGGTAGGATTTGAAAGAAGGAGCCTGCAGGTGGTTGGTCTGGAGGGTGGGCTTGCTAGGATGTACCGTCCATGGAGGTAATTGTGAGACATAGGATACCACAAAGACTGCAGCAGACTCTCCAGGGTAGAGCAAAGCTTTACAACAAAATGAGGTGTAAGTATGGGCAAGAGCCAGGTGGGTATAAGATCAGAAACGGTACCTGGGCTCAGAGAGGTCAAGCTCATAGGGGTTCCTCTTTAGTAACAAACTTTGATTTTCCTCTCCCTCCTCCAGTGGGCAAATTCCAGATCTTTAAGCAAATGATGATGTGGTGGTCTAACATGACTGACATTTTGTAAACCTCATTCCGTCTCTAGAAGGGGGGCACATTGCCATGGTCTGTTTGCTTGTCAGAGTCTATGACATTGTTTGAACAATGGGTCAATGTAGAAAAATGTCATAATTAGACTTTGGAAATATTTTGTCATGTGTGATGTTTATTTCCAGAGAAATATCTACAACCAAGAGGAAGTTGGGATGTTGACCTCAGGCCCAGATTGTACTTCTATGTTGTCCATCATTTTTGTTTTATCTTTTGAGGACCAGTTAACGTATATTCTCTTTTCATGGGGAATTTATTTTTCTCATAGCAAAGCAGGTTTTGAATTCTTGCTTGATTGCCCGTCATGTATTTTTTCATATGGGAGGGAGTGGAAGGACTATAAAAATTATACAGAAGTCTAAGTCTCAGTGACTTAACTGAAGCATGTAGCACAGAAGGGAAGGCTGTGAGACAGTCCAGAAGATTTGTCAGCCCTCCCATTTAGACAACTTTTTACTTCCGCATATTTCATTGCCAAGGTTACCATTTCTCATTTATCCCACATCCCCCACATTCCCTGATAGCTGCTGCTGCCGGGGCAGCGATTTCAAGGTTTCATCTTCTATGTGCACTTATCCATTAGCTTGTTTCATTTTCTATGTGCACTTATCCATTAGCTTGCAGTTTCTCTTCCCCCTTTATTTTTTTTTTTTTTTTGTGGTTGGCAATTCACTGAAATTTTGCTGTTTTTACAGATGAATGTGACAATTCTAATTTATGGTAGAAAACTTTAACTTGAGATCTGGTGGGTAGAAAATAGCAAAAAAAGAGCCTGTGGATTCCTTCTTTGCCTCGTACATGGGTTCAAAGACATGTACCTCTCAGCTTTTCCCCCTTTGCTATTGTCCCTTTATCAAAAATTATTAATCACTCTATGACACCATTTTGCTCAAATTTGATTATTATTTAAAAGCAGAAGACAGCTAGAAAGATGAGTTCTCATTGCTTTTCTTCTTTTCCATTTGCCCTTTCCTGTCTCTGTCTCTCCTTACTTTGGTTCTATTTGTCACTCCTTAACTATAGGCAGAGATGATTGACACGTGTTGACTTCCTCCCTGTGGTAACAAATGCATATCACATTTGGCTAAAAGGTTTTTATAGCATTTGACAAATATGAACTTAACCAGTTATTAAACCAGAAATTGGATAGCACCACAGATTTTATGAGACACCACCTCAGTAAATAAATTCTTGTATTAGAGTGGACCGAGATAAACAAATGTATTGTCGTGCAGTATAGTGAATGGCCAGTACTTCAAAAAGATATTTAATGTGGCCTTTAATAAATCCTTTAGAAGAAATTCTAACCTGCAGGGTGGCCAGTGAATACAAGTTAGTCATCTGGGAGGTTGTGGAGAGTTTCTGGGAATGGATGGTAGGTTTTCACTGACATAAGTCAGATTTTGGTGGCATCTAGTGAGTAAATGTTATAGACTTAACATTTATGCTATGGATATATGTGAATAAAGAGAGGAAGAGAAAGAGCTTAAAATCAGAAACAAAAAATACTGATAGGGATCATGGCTTTTTTTTCCCCCACTGAAACAAGAATATTAGACACAGCTTATAAGCAAGGGTACTCATCACAGCTACATGCTTTGCTGTGACATAGAAATTGGATGATAATGATAATGATGATGATGTGTGTGTGTTTTTGATGATATTTAATAAAACTGAATATTACAAATATGCCTGGGAAAGGTCAGATAAATACTTTAAGTATATGTGTGCAGGGGTTGCTTTATGGCAGAAAAACTGGGAAGGTCAGATACATGCTCAAGTGTGTGTGTGTGTGTGTGTGTGTGTGTGTGTGTGTGTGTATGTATGTAGAAATATAGCTAGCATATTGTGACTTGTAGTATGACAATAACATAGGTCAAGCATGTAATGTTAGAGATATAAAAGGGATATGGTTAATGGACTAGATGGAAATATTGATGGTCTGAGAAAGAGAAAATACGATTGTTACAGACTCCAAATGTTGACCTGCGTTCTCTCTTCTCAGTTTGCTCTGACAGCTCGGTGACCTTGTGGGTGTTTCTCTTTCCATGTCTAGTTACCAGCTGTCTCTTCTGTTGTTTCATTTGATGGGTGCACAATGGTGTAGGGAAGGATGGGCTGCAGAACTTGTAGCAGAGGCCATTTGTATTGGCAAAGCTATTACCAAGAGTCAGGCTAAGCAACTCTTGTGTTGATGAATTTGGTTCTTTATTTTGTTCCATGATGAGCAGATCCAGAAGGGAAGGCAGAATAATCAAACAAAATGAGACAAAACAAAACCGAGAGGAAGAGCTTAATTAAAACTAAGAGAGCTGAGTGAAACCAAAGTAATACAATTAAAGACTAAAATTGAAAATTTTGTTTACTGAGAGAGTATTAGACCTGATCATTATTACAGCACTGGATTTTGCTGAACTATTTTTCGAGGAAACTCGTAGCCCATGCTACTGCGCTACTCTGTCAAAAGATAGTTCTGAAAAGTCCCTCAGTGGAGGCTTGTTTAATCGCATATCTCTTAAAAACTTTATTCAGTAATAAACTCCTTAAATTTGTTGAATCCAGAATTTTACAAATATATTTATCCAATTTGACTTTCACTCCTGCTGTGCTAGCATAGTATGGAGCCAGTGCTTTGGGGATCACAGTTAGGGAAATGCCAATCTGATAGACAGCAAGTACTTGTTAATATTTACTGAACATTTAATATCTGTTGTGGGGTTTCAAATATTAGATGGATTCTTTTGTGTAGTCTTCTACCAATTATTATAATTACGATCAGCATTATGAAAACCCTTACCTTACTGCCAATGAAAATATAGTTATTAAGCAATTATTCAAACCCATATAGCCAACAAACAAGAAACTTGATTTTAGACCCAGTGACTAAATTTAAATATTCAAATATCTCTCCCTTTGCACATGATCTTTTACATGTGACATGGTGGGCCACACATTTTATATAAACATACCATTCTATAATAGAAGAAACTTAAAGTTTGCCCCAACAGTTACAGGAGAAACCAAAGTTACAGATTCAAAATAACCGAAGTTAATACATATTATTTATTTGTCTTGTCACTGCAACACAAATCTTTCGAAAGCAAGCTGTAGGAAGGAAGCATTTATTTTGACTCATAGTTCAGCGGTACAGTCCATGATGGCAGGGAAGTCAGGCAGCAGGAGCTAGAAGCTTCTTATTATACTGATTCTTTGATCAGTAAATAGGGTGATAAATTCTCTTGTTCAGATGACTTTTCTATGTCTAAGATCCCAGCTGATGAAATGTTGTCATCCAGAGTTGGATAAATCTTGGAACCTCAATGAATCTAATCCAGATAACCCCCATAGTCATATCAAAAGCTTATGTCCTAGGCGATTCTGCCAAGATGACAATATTAACTATTATAGTCATAACCAGGAACCCAGAGAGCACAGATTCAAACCCTGAGACTTGGGAATGAATGTTTTTAATCCTTCAAACTTCCTTTTCCAGCATATAATGCATATAGTCTTCCAAGCTAAGAAATATTAATACATCCCCATATTAAAATATATTCTACATCAAGCTATTTTTTTCCTGCATTGTTTCATGTAAAGTAATGCTCTGAATGTATGTCTAAATTTGTTTGCTCCCCCTAGTCATGGATTTGAAGACAGGTTGAAGGTTGTTTTGGCAGTAAACCTATGGGGAGAGAATAGTTTAGTGACCTCAAGGGGAAGAAGAATCGGGCATCATCATGCAGGAACCCAAAAAGCTGTTGGAAGGTAGATGAGAGTCTGTTGGCCCAGCCAAGTCGATTTCAACATAGGATCTAAATTAGAAAGGTACTGGGACAGATGGGTATTTTGTCCTTGAAAGTACATCTACATGGAATCTATTTTCCTTGGTTTTACTTTTGCCTTCCCATTGTAGTAGCTTAAACGAGGATTTTTAGAACTATGTCATTCTGGATTTGAATTTTTACTCTATCATTAAATGTGACCTTAAGAAAATTTCCAAATTATGTCAGCTACAAAATGAGGGTAGACTTTTTTTTTTTTTTTTTTTTTTTTTTTTTTTTGGTCTGAGAAACAAGAGGATAAAGTGTAAGGTGCTTGAGAAAGTAGACGCTAAATTTTTGGTGTAAGAGTACAAAGAAGTAGTTATTTTTTTTTCTTAATAGTATGGGCTCAGTTTAAAAATGTTCACTTTTTAAAAATTCTTATTTTTTTAAATAATTTCCATACTTGACTGAGTTAATAATTTGAATTCAACAATGTCATTCCGACTGTACATAGCTACGAAAAGTTGTCACAGATACTTTCAATACAACTGCAATGAGAAGTTGAAGCTTATTGAGCAGGTATCTATCAATTAGCTACATTTATTATCACAATTTTATGTGCAGTATAGCATTAATGCCAAAAGTGTTGGATTCTGGCTTGAAGAAAGCTCTGAGAGATGAGAAATATAACAGGTGTCATCAATGTCTGTGTCATAATTTTTTTTTTTTTTTTTTTTTGTTTTTTTGGTTTTTCAGACAGGGTTCTCTGTGAGTCGGCGTCTGGAACTCACTCTGTAGACAGTGAGCCTCAAAACTCAGTAAATCGCCTGCCTCTTTAAGTTTTCTTAATAAATTACATTTATATTTACATGAAAAAGGGATTGACAATATTTCTTAGTTGTTTTAAGTTGATAAAAACTGACAGAAGCAAGATGTTTCTTGGTTCTTGAGTCATATCAACATGTTTGATTTGGAAAACTATTTCCTGTTTACAGTAGATTTGGTTGGATGTGGCACCTTATACCTGCAGTGCTCACTCATATTTGGGAATCTGAAATAGGAAGTTTATGCGTTTAAAACCAGCCCAGGCTACACAGTAAGATCCTGTTTCAAACAACAACAACAATAACAACCACATAGTCACTATCACCAATGACAGTAAACATAGTAACATAATTTATATAACTAGAACCTTTAGTGTGAGAAATTCAATGTTCTGGGATTGCATATGTCAAGGTATCATGGGAGGCAATTGTAGTACAATTAGAGAGACACAATGATTCTGTGTTCTTAGGTCTTGTATCGCTTTTCTATTGCAGGATGAATAAGAGATACTTACAGAAAGCAACACAAGGAAAGCTTCTGATAATTATTTTTATAGTGACCTTGTGGGGGAAAGCTGTTTCCAGCGCCAACCATCACAAAGGTAAGTTCCTCTGCTTTCCGTGCTGTCTGTGTGAGACAGCTCCTTTAAACAGATTGTCACATTCTGTCTTCACTGGTCTGTTCAATTTTATTAGGTATGGGTTCCCCTTAGCAATTTCCTTTAAGTAAAAATGCAGAGAGCTGTCTTCAAGATGACTTTGAGAGGAGAAAACATGGTGTTTCCAGGATTACTGCCAACTCTGCAAATATTGTCCAAAATGCAAAATCTAACTCCGTCTTCCCTCCATTTTAAAGACAGTGAGGTTAGAATGTTGAGTTGTCGTGTAGTGAAATGAGTTTCAGACTTTTCTTTTCTTCATAAAGAAAATAGTTTTCATGTGCATGTCTTAATCATGTGTACACAGTATATGTAAAGTTTTCTTTTAGATTTTTTTTGGTAGACCATCTCTTTTCTGGCAGCATGCCTTTCTGCCCACCATTTGGATACCATTTCTACATGAGCCTGAGTAAGTTCTGTTCTACAACAGAAAAGAGTGAGAATATTTGTCCATATGTATGTGCTGTCAGCTCAGAATTACTCCCCTTTCTCCTTTCTACCCATTAGACTCGGCATAATGAATGGCTGCCTTTTCCAAATGAGTTGAAATGGGGCTATTTCTGCATTATGTCTACCACAATCAAATATTCAGAACCTGAGAAGTCAATTTAGATTTTTCTGTGAAATATGGTTTTGCTATTCAATTCTCTGTCCACCATAAAGGCTAGTAATTTCCTTTCTTATTCTGTTTTGGGGTGAAGGAGGAATTAAGAGGGCTTTGAATTCTCTAACACTTAAATTATTTAGACACGTGCATTTAATTAGCATCACATGACCCATCAACATAGAGATAACAAAAAATTAATGTAAGAATTGAGGTCTGTGTAACAGACCACCTCCTTGCATTTAAAACCAATAAATGATAACTTATAAGGTGGAGAATTTCATAGAGAGTTTTTTTTTCCTATTTTGTAGTCCTCAATTTTACCTATAGAGGTATGTGTATTTGTAAATGTAAAATTCTCTCTTTGTCTTTAATGTAGCCTGTGGCTCTGTTAATCAAACTTCTAATCTTCCTTAATAATTGTTATCTTAGTTTCTTTCCCTGTCACTGTGATGAAATACTCTGACAAGAGCATCTTAACCACAGTTCCAGGTTACAGTTGATTGTCCCAGGGAAGTCACTTTCAGGAGAAGGAGGGAGCTGGTCCCATTTCATCTATAATCAGAAACAGAGAGCAACTCACGCAATCTAGTATCTCCTGTTCCTACAATGGTCCTCTTGACAATTACGATGGGCCTTTCCGATTCAAATAACAGAAGATAATCTCTCGTAACAACATCCCAGATGATTAGTTTGTCAAGTTAACAGTTGACACTAACCTTCGCAATGCTCTCTGCACAAAATTGGAAAGAGTTTTGTGGCAATATATCACCTGTGCTTCAAGGCAACAGCGAACCTGGTGTCTAACATCAAAAGTGTATTAAGCACTTGTTTCCAAGAGGTGTAAAGTCTCTGAAAAAGGCCATGCCTGGAGCTCAGCAAACCCAGCTCCATCCATACTTTTCCTGACAGTTATTCCAGGTCTGTTTCCAGCCTGTCGAAGTGAGAAAAACAGAGAGGAATGCAAGGAATGATGAGTGTCAGAACAGTACGAGCAATGTTTCTGACAGACATGCTTTACATTGCTGAAGCCAGGGGAGAGTGTCTAGAAGAGATTCACTCATAACTTATGTCCATAGTATGAATTGCATGCCACTGTTAAGAGCAACATTTAAGAATTCTTAAGCCATGCTATGTACTCTCTTAACTTCAAAACTACTACGTTTTTCTTACTACTTGCTAGCGATATATTTTACATTTTATTTATTTACAAATATAAAAAAAATTAAACATTTGTATTTCTTTAAATTATGTATATATGTGATCATCTGTGAGTACAAGTGCACCTATTTAGTCTATAAGGAAACCTCTGATACTCTGGAACTAGAATTACAAGTGGTTGCGAGCTGCCTAAGGTGGGTGCTGAAACTGAATTCAGATCCTCCGGAAGAACAGCAAGTACTTTAAACTGCTGAGCCATCTCTCCAGTCTCAGTATAAAACACTGTATCATGTAAGAAAACAAATGGTTGTATTGTATAAGAAACATAAAGTGCCAAGTGCACTGTACAGACAAGAGCCTAGGTTGTTTTCTATCTCATGGCTACCTTGTCACTAATTTGCATAAAGATTTTATGAGGATTTCTCTCTTCCTCTATCACCCTTTCACCTCCTTCCCTTTCTTTTCTTATTCTTCTTCTCCTGGGTTATTTCATATATGAAACTGTAAAGGGAATATAAATATCAATGACAAAGCACAT
Source organism: Mastomys natalensis (assembly GCA_021653895.1). Taxonomy (NCBI): domain Eukaryota; kingdom Metazoa; phylum Chordata; class Mammalia; order Rodentia; family Muridae; genus Mastomys; species Mastomys natalensis. The sequence goes on along the minus strand of JAJTUV010000128.1, from coordinate 3,907,483 downwards.
ATTCATGTGCTCAGTAGTGAGTCTGGAAGTACACCCTTTCTAATGCTCATAAACCTGCTGTGTCTGTGTACTGACTTCATTCCATTCATATTAGCATCATCATTCCTATTAGCATCCTATTATTAATTGTTCTAAACATTCCATTGAGAATCCCTTTATATGTAATAACAATAACCTCCTCATAGAAGCATGGTTGCACATTTCTAAAGGCTTAGCTTGGGTAGTTCTTGAATTTGTGTAGACAGTAAGTATTTACTTGCAATTTTGCTATTTTTTTCCAACAGCGCTCGGAAGGTATGTTATAAGGTATAACATATCGATTTTCCACGGTTGATTCACGTTGTATGAAGTTGCTACAAACATACTCATTCTCTTGTGCACAGATGTTTGACATTCTAGTTTCTTCTTATTCTGAACAATGGCTCTAGGAATGCCACTGTACATTTCTTTCAGTGCACATGTGCAAGTTTCTCTGGAGGAAACTTTCCTGGGAGCAAAATGCTGGCTCACATAACATGCCTCTGTTCAACTTGGCCATAGATTGCTGAATGGTTTTCCAATCCAATAGCGCTGATACTGCTGCTCTAAGTATTTGCTTTGCATCTTTCTGTTCCATACTCTCTGGTTCCTCTTCCATCCTGAATATTTCTCACTTCGTTTTAATAATTTGTCCATAGGTTGGTCAATTTGTTAGTTTTCTTTTTTTCTTTCTTTCTTTTTTTTTTTTCCTGTCACAGGAGGGATTCGAACTCTGTCAGGAGAGACAGACAACGGCCCCTCGGACTCCAGACTGTAGCGGTGTGCCACCGCTGGCCAGCTAATTTGTTAGTTAGATTTGTCTTTGATGTTCATTTCATGCTGTAAAAGTAACTTTTATTCACCAGATGTAATTATCCTCACAGAGGCTTACTGATGAATAAGCTCACCCTTTCTAGTTCTTTCTGAATTCTGTTTGGCTGGTTCAACTCAGCTGTTCTGGCTTAAAGTCCTCTACAAACTGACTGATTCCATCTGGCTTCTCTCAGCTTCTCACTGAATTGCTCTGCTTCGCCTCAAACTAATTCTGGCATTTTGATCTAATCTTCTGGCTCCTCCTTATTTATTCTCTGGTTTCAACTGCCTCTGCTGACCTGCACTGAGCTGTATGGACTCACAAATGAACTCAAGCCCACTGCACTGCACTTACTGTACTGACTCCCAATGACTCTCTCTCCTTGTGCTGCTCTTAAATAGTCCCTCTTTCCTGTGCTGTTCTCATGAGAATTGGGTATATCTTATCTCTGTCTCATTCCTCAAATAATTCTCTGATTCGAATTTGCATCTCAATTAGATGTCACTTTCAAACACAGCTCTTTTGTTCTACAAATTCAGTTTACCTGAATGTGCTAGGGGCACGTCTGCCTTCCAGTTAGATCACACAGACCTAGAAGGTCTTTACATGTGGGCAGAGCAGCCATGTTGCTGGACTAAAATTCCTCTATGTTATGCAATGCTTTTATATTTTATTATGTCCTTATCTTTCTTATCTCGGTAATTTAAATGTTCTTTTATTGATGTGGCAGATGCTTCGGTAACACCTTTTCTCTGAAAGTCATCTGTGTTAGGACATTAGACCTTTGCTGGGTTTTCAGTCCTTTTATTGCTTTACCTGTCACAGGAGTGGATCGTCTATTTGCATAAGTAATTGTTTGGTTGGGCCTAAATGATTACAGTTGCAATACCTTCCTCAGATAAGGCAGGAATACTTGACTGTTTCTTATTAAGCCAAGACCTTGGAGATATGTGGTATGTATATGGCCCTGGAATGATGACATTTATATTCTAGATGACAGGAGAGAACCTAGAACCACTTCTAATCTGGGCTCAATGCAGCAAAAACAGATTTCCCCTTTGAGGAATGGCAACAGAATGGCTGTTCCTTTCTTGTATCTAAAGCACCTTATGTTTGTTCACTCTCCTTTGTCATGTCCCCTCTTCATAGATGGATCTTTGGTTTGATGAGGTTTTGGCAAGTCAGGCTGATTGAATTACTATTCCCCATAAGACAGTAAGAAGCCTGTCTCTGGCTAATCACACCTTAGTGATTACTCAAAAATATCAAAAATACATATTAGAAGCCCAGGAGGACTAAGGAACATTGCAGATACCAACTCATCTGGTAACAGTTGGTGAGATGGGTATTACTGCATAACCACTTTTAAAAGTCAGAATCTGATTAGTAAATATTGCAAACTAGTTTCATATGTGGCAGTCTTTGTCCATATAGTCATGATATATCCAGTGATGATGTTCTTCACAACTGGTGTCTGTTTGGCTGGCTTCTTGATTTCATGGATTAATATTGCTTATTAACACATAATAGATGTTATATCTCCTACCACTAGGATAGTCAGGTGTTATGTGCATGACAGCATTCTCACACTTTTTCTGTGTACTCAGTGTTTATATTGCATTTCGACTTTTCAGTTCTACACTTTTGAATATTATTCCGATGTAAAAAAATAAAACATTACTCCTTGCATCATCTTGTGCCTCAGTTTATGCTTTAATCCGCTGATGTACTTTAATTACATTTATTGTATGCCTCTAAAATTCTATGCTGCCTGAGAATTTTCTTGGACTTTAATGCCTTTATGTTCTCATTCTTACTTTCTATTTTCCATTTTATATAATTTTCTAATTTTTTTCTGAGATAAATTAGCCATTTAGTCTCATTCACAAGAAGGGTTTTATTATATAAAAATTTCAATTATATTTACAGTTTTGGGAACTTTTTAACATTTTTAGGTTTTTCGGGGATTTATCACTAATACTGTATTTACATCATTTCTACTCTTCTTTTCCCTCTTCTAAATTCTCTCTTGCCCTGAAACTTCCTTTTAAATATGCAATTTCTTCTTTAATTATTGTTATCATTTACTACACACAGACACACACACATACACACTCAAACACATATTCACAGACTCACACACTGATTCACACATTCATGCACATACACATACGTAGACACACATACATGCACATACATATATACACACACTCACACACACTCATGCACACACACCCATGCACATACACCAGCAGACACACACAGACAGACATACACACACACTCGCATGGATCACACTAACATATACATACTTACACACAAATGCACACACACATGCACATAATCACATAGATACATATACTGATACACTCATGCACACACACACAGACTCACATATATTCATGCAGACTCACACACATACATGTACTCAAGCACACACACACACACACACACACACACACACACACACACACACACACACACACCATACACACTACTGAGTCCTTTAGTGTTGTTTCTGTGTATATGTGTTTATAGATGCCCACTGGAGATAGATAGCCTATCCAGGGTCTTCTTGTTGGGAAGACTGATTCTCGGTTTTTAGCAGTCATTGATTGTCCATAGTCCTTGATCTAATAGTGCTACGGGTTTTAGCAGCCATTGATTGTCCATAGTAAAGGAATGGAAACCAATGGAAGGGGATGTCTCAGCAGGCCCATGCCGAGGCATCTCTTCCCCTGAGGGACCAGCCACAAGATGGTATACCAGAGAATGGAATTTATTCAGGGCATGGGGAGGGGAGCCAGGAGGGTAGTAGAGGCAGAGAGAGAGAGAGAGAGAGAGAGAGAGAGAGAGAGAGAGAGTGAGAGAGAGGTTGGCCATGACCAGGTGGAGAGAGGGGGAAGGGAAGGGGGGAGGGGGCAGAGAGAACCTGCAGGCAAGAGCTTTAGGGAGCTAGAGTCAAGGGAGAAAGAGAGAGGGGAGGGGAAAGCAGCCCCCTTTTATAGTGGGCAGGCCTGTTGCCAGGTAACTGTGGGGAGGAGCATACCTGGCTGTTGCCAGGTAACTGTGGAGGTGGAGTTTAGACAGAATACTAACACATAATCCTTGATCTAATAGTGCTACATCCTTGTGAAAGTTTTCCCATTGCTAACAGCAAGGTAGTTTGTGTTCTCATCTTACAAGTCCTGTGAAGGCAGCCATATTATTGGAATTTCACGGGTGCAGCTTGTCTTAAAGACACTTCTCACTGGCAACACACTGGTTTTCTGGTGTTTAGAATCTTTTTGTTGCCTTCTTCCATCTTGATCACTGAGGCTGAAATGAAGGGCTTGTGTTGTAGATGAACCCACCAGGAATGGGGACCCCAGAGCCCTTGTTCTCTACATTTTGAGCAGTTGTAGATTTCCATTATGTGCTGCAAAAAGGGGCTTTTGGGGGCAGCGATGAGGTTTACAAGTATCTGTGGCTATAAGGCTAGTATTTAGGATGCAGTTGATAATTGTGCCAGTTTAGGAATGCGGCAATAAGTGCATGACCTCATTACCCATGACCTCACTACCCCTACGTAGTTGGCTGTTATAGTGCCAGGCATAAATTCCCTTCTATTGAATGAGCCTTGTGTTCAATTAGGTTTTTTTACCCCTGAAATGTAAGTGCCACCATTTCATCATGGGTATATCTTACTATCATGGCCATGTTGTAGTTCTTGGGCATTACAGATAGATATGAATTATCAATTTTACCATCAGGGCATTCCAGTTCCTCACCTCCTTCCACATGACGTATTCTTGTCTGGGATGTTAGCTTGATGTTTCACTTAGAATTCTGAGCCTTTCTAACGATGTGTTCCCCTTCCCCAACTGATAAATCAAGCTGGCGAGATGAGTGCCAAGAAGTGCCCCCAGTGGGGCATTTTGCACCCCAAACATCCCTTTCATCTGCCAGAGCCGTTGTTGTCTCCATCATCTACCCCATTGATACTTAACTCCCTCTTTTGCTGATTTAGAGCTATAAAGAGCCTAGGCTGACCTAGTAGTAATCAATACTTCTTGTTTAGCAGGACTTCCTGTTTCTTCCAATAAAACCACCCCTATGTGGGGATAAGTACCCCTGGACTCATTGGCTCTATTGTCATCTTGTGGAAATATTTTATATTGGATACTTGTAATGGAAAAGTTGTTTACTCAATATTTTTTGAGTACCTGCATCAAGACAGAGAATATAGTAGTCCATAAAAAAGATAAAAATTTTCGTCTTATGGAGCTTTTATCTCTGAAGTAGGAAAATAGATAAAAAGAAAAAGAAATAAAATGGTGTGTTTTATGGTATAAATGCTGTGGAGACAGTATAAAGAAAGGAAGAAGCATACAAAGTACCGAGGAGGGATTATATGTGTAAATAAGGCCTTTGGGCTTACGTTCACAGTTTTAGCAGGGAGATATCAAGAGGAAAGAGTTTTCCAGGCAAAACAGCCATACCTAGGAATGCTTCTAAGCATTCTTAGAGACAAGGAGAAATATTGAAGAAGAAAGTGTGCATACAACAGACTGTAAGGAAGAGAATTGTGAGTAGACATTTCAGAATAGACAGATGCGCACTGTGAAATAATAAACTTGATACATAGCAGAGGCAGTATACTAATGCAATAAATCCTACTCTCAAGAGCAGTCAAGTGGAGAATTGTGTCACTCTCTTTGCTTGCTATGACACAGGGACACTCCAGTAATCCACAGCAGCTGTAACCCAGGAAATAGATATCTAACCATCAGAAATTATTGTCATCTTCTTAACAAACTTTTGTGCTTTGGGAATTAACAGTACCTCACAGAGAACAAATAAGTTTACTGCTCATATTGTCTCGGAAAGACTCTGCCCTGAATTCTTACAATTATATTGAGCTGGGCATATCAGGGGAGATTAGCCGAGAACACTGTGACAGCTGGTCAGAAAATATAAGCAGTATTTCCCCCTTGGAAGCAATTACATTAGGTACAGCTTCAGATATTGGGGATCAGAGAGGAAACAGTTCAGTTGAGGTCTCCAAGTTCTTCAAAGAAAAATACAGCCATTAATCTTAGAAAGCTAATATATTTCTTGTCTTTTCTTTGTCCACCCACCACATTCCAACTAAATCTAAAAAGAACAAATCATCACTAAGTATTTGGGTTGGAAAAACATCTTTTTTAAAAATAATAAAAAAAAAAATCTTCCTGAGATATCCAGAGTGAGAGTTATACAGAGGAGAAAAAAAAATTTCCTCAAAGTTAGTTTGATTAGGTTAAATGCATGCTACTCTCTTTGTAACTCAATATAATTAACAATCTGGGTTAGAACTCTTAGTGAAGTGCTTTTTTTTTTTTTTTTCTAAGAAAATTTAGTTAAAAAATAAAGATTTTAATTTTGTAGGTAAGATAGCAGGCGTTAGAAAATCTAAGTGTAGGTCTCACAGTGCCTTCTGGTATATTTAATGCTTCTTTCATCAACTCAAACAACCGCTCAGGAGACAGAATATACATTATGTGTCTGTTAAATGTCAGACTTTCGGCCAGGTTCTACTGATACATGATTGAGCCAAATGAACAAAATCTATGCCTTAGTAGTGCTTAGATTGTATCCAGGCCGAAAAACATCGATGCTGTATGTCACGTAGTTGTACGTGTGTTATGTCACATCGACACCCAGGTATACGTTTAATTACAAATGGTATTAAAATGCTCTAAAGATATGATTTGGGGATGATTAGAACACACAGACTATAAATGGATGAGGAGACTTGAGAGAGTGGGAGAGGGACCCAGAATCCATGTAGTCCAGAAGTTTCCATAGCATCACAGAAATAACAGCAGAAGACTTCGTGTGCTGACAGTCTTAGGTGGCTCACAGGGGTCACGGGAGAGGTAGAGCAGTCAGTCTGGATGACACTCTTGGGGAAGATGCTTTGAGGGCACACTCAGAATGACAGTTTTCTTAGGATGATCACAGTCCCATCCAATCTGGTTAAGATGCTTCCAGCTTGTCTTGAGCCAGTTTGTAGCCCAAGATAACGTTTTGGGAAAAGTAAGCATAAGCAGTGTGTGGACTGACTTTAGATTAGTGTCTTTGGGACACATTTAAAATGTATTATTAAATTTCCAGCCAGTATATATCTTTGAGAAACCATGGAAATATACCAAGAAGGGAAGTCAAGAAGCACATAACTTTTTAGACAGCATTTATGCAAATAACATTTGGGCATATCTTCATACGGTTTAATTGGCCAACAGTCTTAGATGTATGTGAGAGTATACAATGTTTATCTGTTTATATATTTAGTCACTTATGCTTTTTACTTTCTCAGTTGTCCTTTAAACACTATAGAGTTGCAATTTTTTGCAACTCTATGGAATTATGTATCTATAAATTTAAAATCATTCTTTTTTATTCTTTTTTCTTTTTTTTTAACACTCCAGGTTTTATTCCCCTCCAGGTCCACCCTCCAACTGTTCCACATCCCATACCTCCTCCCCACCCCTGTCTCTATGAGGATGTCCCCCACCAGACCTCTAAATTCCCTGGGGCCTTCAGTCTCTTAAGGGTTAGGTGCATCTTCTCTCACTAAGGCCAGACCAGGCAGTCCTCTGCTTTAAATGTGTCGGGGGCCTCATATCAGCTGGTGTATGCTGCCTCGTTGGTGACCCAGTGTCTGAGAGATCTCAAGGGTCTAGGTTAATTGAGACTGCTGGTCCTCTTACAAGGTTGTCCTCCTCCTAAGTTTCTTCCAGCTTTTCCCTAATTCAACCACAGGGGTCAGCAGCTTCTGTCCATTCGTCGGGTGCAAATATCTGCATCTGACTCTTTCAGCTGCTTGTTGAGTCTTCCAGAGAGCAGTCATGATAGATCCCTTTTTGTGAGCATTCCATAGCCTCAGTAATAGGGTCAAACCTTGGGGCCTCCCTTGAACTGAATCCCACTTTGGGCCTGTTGCTGGACCTTCTTTTCCTCAGGCTCCATTTCCACTCCTGCAGTTCTTTCAGACAGGAAAATTATGGGTCAGAGTTTTGACTGTGGGATAGCAACCCCCTCCCTCACTGGATGCCCTGTCTTTCTGCTGCAGGTGGGCTTACAAGTTTCCTCTCCCCACTATAGAACATTTCATCTAGGTTCCTCCCTTTGAGTCCTGAGAATCCCTCACCTCCCAGGTCTCTGGTACATTCTGGAGGGTCCTCCCAACCTCTTACCTCCTGAGGTTACCTGTTTCCATTCTTTCTGCTGGCCCTCAAGGCTTCAGTCTTTTTCTCCCATCTAATACCAGATATTCTTAAGACATCTCATGCTTACATATTAAGGCATAGAACACACATGCACATACTAAAATGTAAACACGAGACAGACAAATATACAGTTACCAACAAGAACAAGAAATAGTCATCTGTGGGCTCTTCAAAGCCTCTTACACATCTTGCTGATTATAATTCCTCCCATAGGGGAGTCTGTAACAGTTGGATGCTATTGTGTATGGTTTTTAAATTTTGCACAAATCCAATCCTACTACAAATATTTACAAAGTGAAGCAAATGCCTGAAACATTTTTTGTTTTTTTAAGATTCACTTCTGCTAGAATATAAGATTCCATTGTATGAACTTTCTAAGAAGGGTCTAAGGTAGTTAGGACAAATACAACAGTTCCCCTCTCTCATAGTCACACCCCTGGGCAGGCATGCTTTCTCATCCTAGCACTTAAAAATCATGAAAAGAAAGAGGTTCTTTCATTATTCTTTTAGACTCCAATATAGAATAAAGGAAGGTACAATGGATAAACATGAAGAAAAACCTTTATAGGGTGTAAGGTGTAAGAGTGTAGTGTGCAGACCACAGTGGGGCTATCATTCTTTTGTAAAAGAAAGACAAAGGGAAAACCCTAGGGAAAGACTCCAAACTTCAACACAGTCTTGTCCAGGCCAACTAGAGCCCTTTAGCAAAGAACAGTGTATTTTTAAAGTTCCATCATGAAGTACATCTGTCAATCAGGCATTGGCTGGGACCAGCCTAACAGAACTGGGGTGTTCATGATAGATTTAGCACAACCAGTGGCTGTTACATAACTGTGTTCTTTGCACTTGGTTCTGAGACACAGATATAAGATTTAAAGCTGCTGTGTTTTCAAAGGCTGAGTCTTCACTGAAACTTGCCAGCAAAGAACTGTGGGAAATCTGCTGTCAAAGGTCTCTAGCTCTTTTCCATACAGAAATAATACGGAGGAGTAAATGTTTGAAAAGAAAACGACAAAGCTCTGTCAGGGAAATATTTATAAATCTCCCTATAACTATTTCCTGCCCCCTCCCCATCATAAATGCATATAAAACTTTCCATCTTCTCTGAAAACTATAGGTCACTAATTAAAATACATTCCTTAAATGAGTTTACAGATAGTTGTTAATTATATAATTTATGCTTTTGAGTTCTAATGAATGGATAAAGTCAGGTTTAGGATTGTTTCTACTCTCTGTTATTTGGATTCTTCAGTTCCTTTGCTAGTTCAGTTTTGTTTCCTCACTGGAGATTGAGCACAGGACTTGTTACACCAGGCAACTCTCTGCCCCTGGGCTATATGCCCACTCCTATAATTTTACTGATTTGTTTGAGAACTCACAGCTTTAAATATTTGGTCATATTCCTTGCATAATTTTAGCTTATATTCTTTTCAAATTTGATATAATTCCTTTTATATATACATCCTAAATTAAAATTTTATCATTCCCGTTTTCTCTTTTCCCCAACCCCTCCCAACTTCCCTCCTTCCATATTGCCTCACCTAGCTCTCAAATTGATAGCTTCTTTTTCTTTTACTATTATTATTACTATTATTATCATCATCATCATTATTATGTGGTGTGTGTGTGTACAAACGCAATCTGATGAGGTCATTCTTGTTGTTTGTGTTATATAGCTTCATGCTGACTGCTTTGTATTGAGTAACCTTACTAGAAGCTCATCCCTAGAAGAGGGTAATTCTCTCTTGCTCAGCATCAGTAGTTGCCTGTAGTTCTTTGTCTGTGGGTGGGATCCAGTGGGATTTTCCCCTTCTTCATTAGCATGTCTATTGATGACACCATCGTTCAAGTCTTATTTATGTGGCCATATCTAGGAGAGACTTTTCGATGTTATTGAAAATAATGTTTATTTGACAGAATATAAAATATTGTGATCTGTGGAGAAAAAAAGAAAGATTTTTAAGTGTCTGTAATCCTGCTATTCATATCCATTTATAACCCTCTTTCTTACTTATGCTATGATCTCTTCTTGTTTCCTTGAAAATATTTATTTTTAACAACCTTGAATTATTCTCTGAAATATTTTAAGTTTTGTTAAGTAATAATAATGTTGTGGGAACACTGACATGTACAATTTGTTTGAACTGCCTTAACTGTATTTGTAGGGAGGGAATGACTAGATCAACTGATTTGAATTGCGATATGTATTGTGCTTTGACAATGATACTCATAATTACAAAGCGACTGTGTTTATTTGAGTGTATTTGAAAAGAATCAGAGAAGCAGTGGTGAGATAAAAATGATACCGACTCATGAAGCATTCATTAATTAGCATTTATACATGTTTCAACAAATGCCTCTTGATCTAAGTTAGAAGGTCACAAATATTAACCTTTCCATCAGTAGGGAAATCAAGTGCCTTTATTTATAAATACTTGTCAACAATCTAATCTATTATTCTATGAAGTCTTGCTAATTTCATCTTCTAGTTTGCAATTATTATTAAAGATTATACTTTACTAATTTATATGCAATTATATTTTATTAATTTCTTTTTCAGGTCTTTATCAGTTGATTTTATAACGTGATATTATCTTCTGTTTTGTGAGAATGCTTCATGAGTGATTAACACTTTATCTTTCAAGTTTTACATACTTAGACTATTAGCATATAGTACTGGAGCCCAACTTCCAAGGCTCTCAAATCCATTACAGGTTTGGCCTTTGATAAATATGAATGATCCTGAGCCTGTTCTTGTACAAAGACAGGATTGGGTATTATAAATACTTTTAATGCAGTTTCTTTATTATGTTTAATATGCCAACATCTATTTAGATTTCATCCCTTTTAATTAGTGACTGAATTTTAAGGTTTGGTTTTTGAAGAAAACTTTGATTTAATTTTTTTTAAACTAATACTTTCATCTTTACTTCTGTCTTTGTCCCTAGGAATATTTGTTATGTATTTTGGTCACCATTTGGTTGTTGTTGTTGTTGTTGTTACTCTCTGTGTCTAGTAACCTCTTGATTTTTACATTCCTTTGTGGAAGTCTTTCTTCATGTTTTAGTTTTCATATATAAAGTTAATTCTCTTATTATTAATTAGGTGTTTATTATAGCTTGACTTCAACCTATATTCTTTGTGAGTTCTCTTTGGATAGTTCTACAGCTTCTAACAGACCATGTGACCCAGACACTAAAAACAACAAACAAAACCAACATTGAATTCAAGACCCTTTTCCCTCTAGCCATAATAACTGTCTTAACTTTGTTGCAGGCATTACAGCAAGTAACAGGTATATGTATTAGATAAGGATAATTTTTCTGAGCCATAACTTTGGAATACTTATTTATCTCTTGCCTCTTGCTCCTTTTGCTCTGTTCTTTTTTTTTTTTTTCCTCTGAAGTTTCAAGACTTTGGGGAATGTGAGTAGATTAGCCTTTGTGAAGCAGAAGTGAGCCTCATCAGCAAGTGCCCAGCAATGGCCCAGCTGGAAGCCCAGGAGGACTGTGCTCAGAAGGAAATGCATGTTCATTTGGACCTACTCCAGCTCTTAAGCCTGGAGAAAACAGCTATTTGGGAGCTGAAGTCAGTGCTCTCGCTGAGTCAGGGAGCAACAGCTCTTATGGAGAGATTGAAGGAGAGAAAGCAAAACGCCATTGGCTAACATGTTTGCCAAGACAACAATCCAACGGGAATCCATCCAAGGTTCACCTAGAGTATCAGGCATTCTGGTGAGAACAGGTCTCCAGTGTATCTGTATGTCGAGTCACCTGCTTAGTCTGAATTATTTTTTTTTTCTAGATGGTCTATATAATTGTAAGGGAGGGCAGTGGGTAAAGAAACCACTGAAATGGCCACCCCATGGTTATGGGAAATGTTTTGTTGTATCTATAGCCAGAGACATCTGGATAAATCCAGAGCAGAGAGGAAGAAGAGCAGATTGGCTTAAGGCCAAGGGTAGGGAAAAGGCCTGGAACATTCACGGGGGATGAGGGGTGGGGGGGGTGGGGGGAGGGGTGGGAGGTGAGGGGTAGGGTGTGGAGTAGGTTATAATGACATGTAGCTGAGTGGAGGAGAAGCTATGAACTAGAGCAGTCAGAGAGTTTAGATAGAGGAGGATGTAAGAATGGCGAGTGGGCTATCATGGACTTTGAATGCAAAGCAGGCACATGCAAATAAGGACTGGAGGTATCTAGAGGCCATCATGGGCTTTGTTACTTAGCCACAGGTATGCTCCAAGATAAGGGGCTCTTCTGGCAGGCAGAACACCTCACAGGTTCTTCAGGAATTGTGCCTGTGAGCTTTTCCCTCTTCAGTAGCAGTCCATCTATGGTCCACCTTGACTTGATCGAAGACTGTCATTTTGGGGTTCCTTTCTGACCTGACAATACTTCATCTGGAGATCTCGTCACCATCATCTGGCAAATACCTTCTCTCATCTCGCATATCTGATAATATATTCTGTATCCTGAATAGGTTCTTTTATCTTTCATTTTCATGAAGTATTACCTGTTGATGATCCTTAAGAAGGAAAAATGAGAGGTTCATTTATTCAGACAAATGTTTTAGGATAACCTTGTGGGTGATAGTTTGGCTAGGTATAGAATTATAAAGAAGGAATAATTTTCATATATAAGACAACATTCATAATTGTTGGGAAATTATGAAGTAATGCTTGTTGATATCCTATACTTTTGTTATGACCCTCTGTTTTTTCTCTCTCTGTGTTCTATCTACTGTGTTCTACCATCTTAAATTGGCATGTCTGTTAGTAAATATACTCTCTGGAACTACTCAGGACTTCTTTCTTTGTTCTTCATGTGGAAATTCATGCTCTTCATGGGTGGAAATATATGGAATCATTTAACTGAAGATTGTTAATCCCAAAGATGGAGGAGAACGATCACCCACCTAAATCATAGTGGCCAAATTTATTAAAGCAAGCAGTTAATTAAAGCAAGGTTTTATTATTCATGTACACTGACAGCCCCCTCCTCCCCAGGCAGGGTTCTAGACGTCACTTTGGATATGAGAAAAAAAGTTGGCATTTATAGCTCAGAGATAAAGTGTTTCCAAATGGTGGATTTGGTGAGCAAAATAGGTGGAATTACAGAGAGGGAACATACAAGGCAGTCATAACAAGGAAGTCATAACAACTTTTTAAAACAAAGGTAAGGTTACAAGATGGTCATTAAATTTTTTGAAAAAAAGATAATGATTGTAAGGTGGTTATAAGGTAGTCATAACAACAGGTAACCAAAACAACCTTTGAGTCAAAGGTTGCTGTTTCCTGGAAGAGGCAGCACAGAGCCTTTTGTAGATAAGGCTACTTGTGTGGCATAGCCCAGTCCACAGATTTGATCATGATCAGGAAAGAACCTAGATTGTCTTTATTATAAGATGGTTGTCAAGTCTAAGATGGAGGCAGGTGGTTCATCAGGGTCTCCTCCATTCTTTTACTGGTTCTGTAGCTTGGCTGTATGACTTCTGAATTTATTTTCTAACTTACTTACATTTTGTCTTCCTTTACAGCCATTTTTACTTTACTTTTAAAATGGACATTCAACTCCTTCACTGTCTAAATCTGTGCATAATTACATATTTCCTTTTGTGCTTTTAGTTTTAAGTGTTGGTTATGTCTTGTGAATGTTCTCCTTTGAATAACTCTTCTTGCTCATTATCACATTTTCTGGGATTTTTTTTTCTGTACTCTGCTAGGCTGTTTTCTCTCTTTAATGTTATCAGTTTTCCTCTGATATCTGATAGTACAAATGTTGGTTGGTTTGTTAACAGGTCAGTATGGCTTGCAAAATTTGAAATTCAATATCAAAGCATGAAGAAAGGTTTTATTGGGTAACTACCATTGTTAGCATGTTTTGATTTTTTTTTTCTTTTGGAGCTAGCCAGGTCTCTTACACATGAATCCTCTTGACCAAGAACGTTTGCAATCCGAGAAGCCAAGCTAAAGCTGGGTTGAAATGTTTCATGTTCATCTTTCTATAGTTTAGTTAGCCCCTCACCTTTTTATGGTATGATGTCTACTTTGTTTTGTGTCTTCTAATTAACAAATTACCTTTATCTTACGAACAAACAAATGGACTGTCAAGCTTCTCCCTGGATAGACACCAGCCCAGTGATACAAAATGTTGGAGAGTAGCTAGAGATTTAATGGCTTCTCAGATGACTCTCACTAGTGTCCTGACTGTGGTCCTCAACTCCTCATGCCCCTATTCCCTTGACAAGTCTTTGATCCTAATTAAACCAGGTCCAAGACTTTAATATCATTGCCCCTCGCTTAAATAAATTTAAAAAATAACAACAGCAATGGTGTTTTGATTAAGCTACTTCCTTTTAAGGTTTTATATGTACTTCCTGATCTTGGCAAGGTGTCTTTAATTTCCATCACCTCTGCTCAGCCCAAATCTTTATCCCATGCTCTGTCACAGTTCATCTCTCATGTTGAACTACAAAAATACTGAGTAAAAGATGAGTAGAGATATTTCTATCCTTTAAAATATGGCTTTTATTTTTTCATTATCATGGATCTATTGAGGTGTAGTGACACCAGAATCTGTGTGCTTTGGGTTTACAGTGTGATACTTTGATGTATGAATGTATTATGAAATGATTGTACAATCAATCAGATTAATAATCCATCAACTAAAGAGAAATTGCTTGGGACCTTCCCACTTAGCAATGTTCCTATGCAGTGTGTTGTCATGTCTGGATTTTAGTGCTCATTCATCCTATACCTGAAGGTCTTACCTTGTCCCATACCTTCTTGTAATAGTTTCAAACAGTGTCCATGATATTGGTTTCACACTACAGTATCTTCCTTTTGTCTGAAACGAGTTTATTCCTAACTTTAGTTTCTCATTTCAATTTTCTCATTCCTGTTACTGTTCTTAAACTGAGTACGTTTAGAATTTTACTTGCTTCTTTGTATTCTATTAGAATTCTTGGTCTCACAAACAGCCTAGTTCCAAGATGGGATCACCTCTCTGATATCTTAACATTGGTGTGAGCCGTTTTCACAGATCTGTGAACTCAACTCAACTTTAGACTTGGTAAGAATCTTTCTCTCCAGACACCAAATCACCGCTATGGTCTTCAGGATCCTGCTACCAGCAAGGCCAATGAAGAATGTCAGTATTTCCTGGTCTGCTGGTGGCCTCTCAGGGAGGTCGCTGACTTCTGAAGGTGCAGAAGGCACTCATAGCTTGAAATCTCCCACCAGTGGTAACATTTAAACACAATGAGATAGTTCCTTTTGAATATACTTTGTTAAAATTTGATTTCCATATTCCAGAATATCTGGGCTGGTTAGGTCTTTAGTTTATTTCTTTGTTTCTGAAATTACTATATAATTTCCTCATTTTCTCTTTTCCTTTCTCCCCTCCAAACTGTCTCATATATTCCTTCCTTGATTTCTTTCAAATTCATGGCTACTTTTTTTCATTAATTGTTCTTACATGCATTTTTGTATCATGTATATACACATTAATTACTAAATATAACCCATTCTGTGTATATAATGTTACTTGTGTGTATGTTTTTAGGCCTGGCTGGTCTTTAAACATTGAGTAAGTAATTTTTTCTTTTTTCTCTTCTCTGGAGAAGACTATCTCTTATCAGCAAGAGTAGAGGGTTGGGGAGTTAATGTGAGATGGAGTCTCCAAATGATGTCAGAAGCTTGTTGGGCTTTGTCACCTTGATACAAACCTAGACATATCTGGGAAGAGGGAATCTTAATTGAGAAAACACCTCCATAAAATTTGTTATTAGCTAATATCTGTAGGCAATATCCCTGATTACCAGTTGATGGAGGAGGATGTCACTCAATGTAGGTGGAGACAGCCTTGGACAGGTGACTAAACCTTAGTTGGTTTAAGGAAGCAGGCTGAGCAAGCTAAGAGGAGAAAGGCAGTAGGAAACATTTCTCCAGGGCATCAGTTACTGCCTCTGGGTTCTTGACTTGAGGTCTTGCCCTGATTTTCTTTGGATGATGGACTCTGATGTAGATGTGAAAGAGAAATAATCTTTTCTTCCTGAAATTGCTTATGGTGCTAGTATGTTATCACATCAATAAAAAACCCTAGCAAAGACAAAACAGCTAGTAGAAGTTACAAAAGAGTTTGACAGAGCAATGATGATATCAGGCATCCTTGAATTTTCTTGTTTTAATGTTGATGGTTAAGGCATTCTATCAGTAATTCAAATGCTGGATTTTAAAACAACCGAAAATTACACTTAAAATATTTCCCCGCTTTTTTTATGTAGGAAGTGTGCTTTAATCTTTATTTACATTTTAGGATCACACCATCCCACAGTCCTCTACAAGATAATTCCGCTTTCTTTATATTTATACATATATATTATACACAGATATGCAGTAATATTTAATGGCCACTTGGACATTTTTAAATTGTTCATAGATTGAACTAGTTTTTTAAATTAATTAATTATTTTATTTATTTACATTCCAAATGTTGCCCCACCCCCCTATCAACCCTTCACAGAGTTCTTCTATCCCCCTTCCCATTAACCTCTTAGAGGGCATCCCCCTACCCTAGTGCTTCAAGTCTCTATAGGATTAGGTGCATCTTTTCTCACTCAGGCCAGACAAGGCAGTCCTCTGCAATATATGTGCTGGGAGCCTCATTTCTATTTTAGAAGAGTGTTTTTTTTTTTTTCTTTTTAGTTGAGAGCATATACTACTAGGGATTCCAGATATTTAAATTTAAAGCAGATAGAAGTAATTTTAATCTAGTATGCCTCTATCTGTATGCTTTGCTTAGCCCAGAACAGGAATATTCACTCATGGTCCTTCTTCCCTCAGGATTGTTTGCCGTAGATGATTCAAGGATTTCAACAAGAAAAACCCTGAAACTGAGCATGCCTCCCATATGGAAAAATAATCTGATATTTTAAAATACAGTATACAGATTTTTTTTCTGGTACTGACTGGCTTATAGTTATCAAATGAAGTTACACCCCTACTGTATAATTATATAATCAAAAATGATAAGATACTATAAAACAGTTGTTTTCTTACTGTGTAGAGATCAAATTCTGAAACATTTTTTTCCAGGCAGGGAATGGACACTGCCAACATATATTCTATTCTTTATTTTAAATTAGTTCATCTATTACTGTAGTCCTCAGCACCCAGCAAAGATTAAAGAGACCCAGAGACTCCTTCATTTACTTTAGGGTCTAACCTACTACTACCAGTTTAATCAGAGCATGGTTTACAGTTATTTATAGTTTTGCCCAAGGGGAATGTGTCCACAGAAAGCTTTGGGGAAGCTTTATTTAGGTAGTCCCTCCCTGTTGGTCTTCCTCCCCTTGCCATTTCTGCCTTGCAGGTATATCTGTGACTTCCGGGGAAAGAGGATCAAATTTGTCACCTCTTACAAACCAATTTTCACCCCTTTAAGGGGGTGGTACAAACCCTGACAAAAATAAATGACCTAGAGTGGGTCAGGTGTCACTTCTGTGATCCTGCCTGATTGAACAGTTGCTACTCTTTTACTGTCATTAAATGTCCTTTGTAGATGTCCTAAGAAGACTCAGGTGTAACAAGCTGTGCAGATGGGGAGACAACATATCGAACCCATTATCTTCATTTCTGGTAATTCGCTTAGTAAAATACTTCAAGGAAAAAATTCATCTGTATACTCCTTATTTTCATCTGTCCCTGTGACTTTCACAGATGCCCTGTTTAAAAAAAAATAACAATTGTTGGTCTATCCAAGTACATGCTTTCTTGGGCACATGGGACTTCTTGGTTTTGTAAGTGTCTTTTTTTTTTTTTTTTAAATTACATCATCAAACCGCACTGCTCCACAGCTTTTTATAATATCTCAAAGTGTCAGACAACTAGAAGATACTTGAAATACTTCTATATTCTTGCTTTTTCATGCTATAGTGAATGCCTGTGTCGTAAGAAGTCATCTTCTTATATGCCTGGTCCCGTTCTCTGCAGGATACAGGGCTGAATCGGCAACTAAAATGACTACTTACCTAATTGCGTATGAATGAATATGTCAGCTTCCCCAGTGTGTATGCTGTGGGTCATAACCTCTCTGGGAGATGAATATCAGATATACTGTATATCAGATATTGACATTACAATTCATAACAGTAGCAAAATTACACTTATGACATAACAGTGAAATAATTTTACGGTTGGGCATCACATAACATGAGGAACTGTATTAAAGGGATGCAGCATCAGGAAGGTTGAAAACCACTACCCTAGCCTCATTTCATATTGTGAGTGCAGAAAGAGAAGAAAAAGTTGAATTAGAAAGATTTAGGATTTGTCTGATTGTCCTTGGGTGAAATTTATTACTGTTGAACATTTTGCCTTATTTGTAAAAAATAGGAACTAATAGATATTCATTTTTTTTTAAATACTGGGTTGGTATAGAGATATAAATGATTTTAAGTATGGATATTCTTTGAAGATATAAAATATAGGCATATAGGCGATTGTTTCTGTTACATACAGATTTTATAATAAAAGGCAATACATTTCTAAATTCTGACAGTTCTGAGAAACAGTTTTGGGGAAGTGAGTCATACTGAAAACATTGTGTTATTCGTTCTTTCTTTGGATTTTGAGACAAGCCTTCATGTAGCTCAGCTAAATTTTGAAGGCAGTATGTTGGTGATTGTGACCCTGAATTCTTCAATCTCTTGCTCTCACCTCCTAGGTGTTGAGATCATAGATGTGTATGAGTATACATGTACACTGGCTAGTCTTCTTACTCATGTGCCGTGTGATAATTCATATTGCATGTGTGGGCCCCAGACCTTTAACTCTTTAACTACATGTGAAATTCATCTGGTTTTGCACATATAACTCTATGGAAATATTCGGCTGAAACTAAGCATCACCTATTAGAAGAAGACAACCACACACACAACCAACCAACCACAATCCAAGCTGCTTTACCATGTATTTCCAGGTTGTGACTAGCTCACTTAAAGGTTAATGTTCAGACATAAATGGAAACATTTTCCTGATGTTTTAAACTACTGGATCTGAGGTATAAAGTGAAATAAAGATCAAATGAAGCTAAAACAAAAATTACAATGCTACTACAGAGGGCTGGGGTAGAAGGCACACTGGCATTTTAATAAGGCCTTGTTTTCTTTTACAATAGTTATAGCCTATGTGGATATATCCCATCCCAAAGCAGATGTTACTTTGGTAAAACTATCTTTATATTCTCATTTCTTAACAAAGACAGTGCTGCTCCAAATCTGTAATGAAACACCGTGGCAAATATTCCTCCAAAATCTTCATACCCTGTGGACTTTTAGGTCAAATATAGGTGAAACAAGTTTTAAAATTTTATGTGCATCTAAAATTTGCTTCAGATGAACTCTTGTAGCAGAATTCATTTTAATTGAAGAGAATCTATTTCTGTAGGTCAGTCCTCTGAACATGCAAGCAATTACATCCCAACAGGTATCTCATACATTTTACATATAGTAGATTTCTCATTATAATTTTTATCTATCAAGCATTGAATGTAATACATTTTAAGTCATAATTTCAATTTTTCACTGCAGTCTTTACCTCCAAACATTTTCCCAAGTAACCATTCATTCATTCAATACATAGAGGCTGATCATCTATTATGTGGCAGATTGTACTTAAATACCAACGGACCAGCGCGACGAATAGACTATTGTATTCTGAAGGAACCCATTAGCTAAAGAAAAAACAGCAATCGTGTAAATAAGCTATATCGCAATGAGAATGTAATATCTTACAGAAACACAGGGACAAGGCATGTGCACA
The DNA here is from genome assembly GCA_021653895.1 of Mastomys natalensis. Lineage (NCBI taxonomy): Eukaryota > Metazoa > Chordata > Mammalia > Rodentia > Muridae > Mastomys > Mastomys natalensis. Next base: position 3,887,577 of record JAJTUV010000128.1, on the reverse strand, counting down.
CACATATACATATAATAACAGTGGAAGAAATAATAGTTCACATTCACTTTGCAGAAGTAAAACTGACAGGATGTCCACACATATGTGTCAGACTGACCTGCTGGTCAGTGGAAATAAGATGTGACTGGTGTATAATGGTAGAATATTTACATTAGAGGAAGATATTGGTACCCTCTAGAGGGCAGCACTGAGAATGAGCACCGTAAGTGGGTGGGAAGGGGCCAAGGATGACTGCGAACTATGACCACAATGTCTTGTGTTTGTTGAAGCAGCCTGGGAGATAAGCCCGTGTCTTCACGTTTACCAGAGTAACAGCTTGGATTTCCAAATCTCAGAGGTTGTATCTCTCTCGTTTCAGAGTTCTGGAAATCAATTTTTATTCTTGGGGTAGAAAATTAAAGGTCTCTACCAAAATGTAACTGGCATTTTCAGAGTTGTGCTTGATCAGACAACGTTGGTTTGGTGACAATTACAGTTCTTATTTAAGTGCAAACCGAGTTTTTTATTGTAATTAAGGTAATGTATAAGAAAATAAACATAGACTACAGATCTAGTCAAGGCACTGCTAATATCATGGGCTCATTTAAAAATAGTTCTTTCATGTTCTCTTATCTGAATCTGTTCTGAGATTATGCTCTTTTGATCCAAAAGATTAAAAGATCGAGTTTTCTTGAAAGGTTGTAAACTTTGCGGGGATTGTGTCAATAGAGAAAATGCTTCACTACTTTGGTAAACATATGAGAATAATGTTCATTACTTTTCCCCTCTATTTTTAGTCATGTGTGCGTGCGTGTGTGAATATGTGTGTGTGTGTGTATGTGTGTGCGTGCACGTGCATGTGTACATGCATGTGTGTGTGTGTTTATATAACTGTATATGCAACCTTTTGTATATATTTAGGTGTATGTGTGCACCTGAGTGTGCGTGCATGTGAGTACGGGAGCTCATGGAGGCTGGAGGTTGATGCTGGCAATCACCCTTGATCTGTCATCTACCCTATTCAAGGAAGCAGAGTCTTCAGTCAAACCCAGAACTCACAGATGTGGCTGGTCTCAGTAGCCAGCTTTGTCTTCTGAGTTGGAAGTGCAGATGGAAGCTTGCAGATGTACTGGGAATCTGAACTCTAGTTCCATCTCTTTACTACTGAGCCATTTCCCCTGGAACCTTTACTTTACAATACAGACATAGAGGAATCTGAATAATACCATAGAAAGCAGAAGAAAATGTTGTATTGTATCATAAATTTTCTGGTGAAACTTAACCATTTCCTTGTGGTATTGGTGAAGTTTCTTTTTTTAAAATAAAACTTTGTAAAAATGGTATTAGGCCATCATTTGTTTTTATCACTGCGAACATTCTGGAGTCTCTCAACATGATATGAACATTCTGTGTTCTTGTAGAACTGTGTTTTACGGATTGTTTACATGAGTGCCAGCGACAGGGTCCTTTGCACTTTATTGAGGGTGGGATCACCTAATGATGCCTTGTGCCCTGAGACACACTGTGGCATTTTCTCTGAAAATGAATACTCCATCCATAAAGACGGGCAGCTGCCATGTGATTCTTGGGAGATGTTGTTTGTTTGCTTGCTTAAGGTTTTAGATCTGAGCTTCTTTTAAAAACCCAATACTAACTCCTTATAATGAAAGGTTGTTATACTTTAAAAACCTTTCTGGTTCTTCTAACAAAGAACCTTAATTAACACATTCTTGTTAATAAATTGAAGTTTGGCCAGGAGTTTTCAGGGTTCAGCCGGGATCTAGAAGGAACTATTCTAAAGCCTGTATGTTCTTTGTCCTGGCTGCACAGGAAGTAGAAAGCCTTGGCTTGGAATTGGAGGAACCGGGGTCTTCCAGTGACCATAGCGTCCATAGGCTCATTCATTCTTCATGCAGACGGCACCTTTGACTGAGTAATATTGAACATATCAAACTCACTTAATGGCTTATATTAACGTTAAGAAATTACTGTTTTTATTAGTGATGTAACTGTTAGATAACAAAGATTCATAAACTGTCATCTCATCTAGTGGTATTGGAACATTCTCAGAGTTAACATTTGACCATCTTCTTTCTATGAATTACCTTTGTTCATATGCTGATACTTTATGCCCAGGAGTATGTAGCTAGCTTGTCAAGCAGATTGTTTTACCATTCCTAGATATCTGTGGCTTAGATATTATTCTGGAGGTAATTTAAAACTCAACGTAATGGTGCTTTTTTTTTGAATTTTAAATAGGAATTATATTACCTAGACGTAAATAAACAGAGTGCTTTTGCTTTGAAGTTTTGTTTTGCTGTAGATGAGATTGCTGAGGAATATTTATAAGAAGACAATGCTACACCAAGTAGGGCTGAACAAACAGCCCAGACAAAGGTGTTTTCTATGTAGTTAGTAATAATGAGTTCTCACATGGCGGATAAAACATTCATGCATCCTGTTTCTTAGCCAATGTATTTCCTCTTTTGTAACTGCTGTGATATTTTATTGAAGCACCGTGGCATTCTATTTTAGCAGAACGGAATTATCTCTGTTTACTTTTTTAAAATTAGATCATAATGGAAATCTTTGGATGTAATGAGCTTTAAAACTTAGTCCCTATAAAAACAAGTCATTTTAGCCTAAATAATGATGATTTTAATCTTGGTAATATGAATTTCTATATCTTAAGGAAGAAAAAAAATAAGCATTTGAGAATGCATAGAAAATATAGATTCTTCTATCCCTTTGTAAGACTAATAGAAAAACTTACCATTCTGATTTGACCAATGAATGATCCAGGTCAGAAAACTGAAATATTGAAACTATTCTTGACCAGATCTCAGAATGGCTGAAAGTGTCCGGGAACAGTTTTCAGAAAACCACTTAGAAAGATATAAATCTTTTTTCAAAGTGGAGATGTTTTTTGCTACTCAGGGTCAAAGACTTGAGCTTAAGGATGAAGAATTTCTTTATTGGCTAACATGTGGAAGCCACTTAAAGTGGAATTCCCACTTGCCTATTCTAGAAGAGGAATTATTCAACAACTAACACATGTACAAAATATTTTTTATAAACTATTGATCTTTAAAGTATCACCTGCCCCAGTAATCTACATTTATGCACAAAGTATTAAATAATTCTGGACTGTCTCTTATAGGCCAAGTGTTTCTTATTTAATAGCACAGAACACTGTATTTCTTAGAAATAATATTGACTTAGGGCCTTAGGACTGTTGGACACTTGGTATGCATCTCCTCTAACTCCCAGCCAGTGGATGATTCTCTTCTACAATACTTGCCCAGGTTAAATCATACTGTGTTACTACATCTTGCTATGACACATCGTTTTGGTCTACCGTTTGTTTCTAAAGCTATGTGTATAGATCTGTTGACTTCCAATCAGGTATATAACTTCAACCACTGTCACATAATTTGATAACAAAGGACAAAGCGCATGTTCCTTGTTGCAGACACTGGTCTCTTCCTTTAGATGTATTTTCACTGGACTTTAGATTATTACCTATTTCAGTTACTAGTCGCCTTAGTTAGGGGTTCCATTGTTGTGAAGAGACACCATGACCAAGACAACTCTTATAAAAAACATCATTTAATTGGGGCTGGCTTACAGCTTCAGAGGTTCAGTCCATTATCATCAGAATGAGAAGCATGGCAGAGTCCAGGCAGGCATGGTGCTGGAGGAGCTGAGAATTTTACATCTTGTTCTGAAGGTAAACAGATGAAGACTGGTTTCCTCAGGCAAATAGGAGGAAGCTCTGCCAAAGTCCACTGCCCCCCCCAGTGACACTTTTTTATTTCAACAAGGCCACACCTACTCCAACCACACCTCCTAATAGTGCTACTCCCTGGACTAGGCATATTCAATTCACCACACTAATAAAAAGACTTTTCTCTTTATAATCCTTTGAAGATTTATATCCACGTTATAGAATACTCTAAACCAACACTGTCTAAGGTAGAATAAAACGAGACATAGTGTTCTGAAATTTTCTATTTCATTTTCTGAAACTGACTTGGTCAACTTCATTTTTCTGCTCTCCATTAAATATACTTGTTTCCAGGCTGGAGAGATGGCTCAGAGGTTAAGAGCACTGACTGCTCTTCCAGAGGTCCTGAGTTCAATTCCCAGCTCATAACCATCTGTAATGAGATCTGATGTCCTCTTCTGGGGTGTCTGAAGACAGCGACAGTGTACCCACATACATGAAATAAATAAATAAATAAATAAATAAATAAATAAATAAATAAATAAATAAAAAAAATATACTTGTTTCCAATACCTGGAGTGCTGTTGCTTCTCCAAATGTACATCAAGATTTTTAGGAACAGGGTAGAGAAGAGTATTCAGCAAACATAGAGATAATTTCTTTATCCGACTCAGAGATCTTTGGTCTCTAGTTTTAGATAGAAACAACTATCAGTTTGGACCGTTCTAGAATGAATTTGTTCTGAAGTTCATCTAGCTCACCAATCTGGATCACCGAAGAGCATCCTCTACCATCTGGTGCTACTAGTTCCTCTTACCTCTCTCTACACACTGAGTTTATCTCAGAGTCTGCTTCCTTCTTCCTTCCGTGGACTAGCTCTGCATCTTCATGAAGACATCTACCCATCTGCTCCCAGTCTCATGCAGTATCATTTACCACAACTCACTCCACTGAAGCTGTGTCTTTTTAGTGTTATTTGAAGCTTCCTTAGAAAGAGGACTAGATTGTCTAAGTAACTATGGCTAAAATTAAACATGAAGTATGAAAAACAGGCTATTCCAGACAGGAAGAATTTCTATTCCAGTGCTGAGTTGCTCTTGGGTTTTGACTTTGTGTTTTAGTATATCTCTTCTGTTTCCTTGTTTTTATTCTTGATGAATGTAAAATGTCAACAAATAATTATATCTCCTCATGCTTTTGATATATTTTTAGTAAGATCAAGCATTAACTGAATCTTTTGATATGCCTTATTCTAGAGAGTTTTGCATACCTCCTAATGGTCATTCACACACAACACACACACACACACACAACACACAACACACAACACACAAGAGAGAGAGAGAGAGAGAGAGAGAGAGAGAGAGAGAGAGAGAGAGAGAGAGAGGAGAGAATGTCTCATGTCTCATTATAAATATCTCATAAGTCCGAATAAACTCAAGTTCTTAATTTGGTCCCTTATTCTGCCTACAGATTTATGCAATCCATTGTTTGGAATTTTAAAATGTCAGACATTTCAGAGAATTTGTACCTGACATTTTCAAGAACAACGGAGTTCAACTATAGGGAGAAAATGGTTAGAACGACAGCACTGAAATAGCATCTGTGTGGAACACAGGTCATCTGACCTCCCTGAACCAGGGCACATGCTCCCCAGGTGGGAGACACGGTTCCCAGGTGGGAGCAGCTCTTGATTAAGCAACCTAGACCATGCTTCTCTTTTCTTCCTTCCCCTTTCATCTCTTGCAAAAACCTGTGTACGTGGCTGTGAAAACTCATGATCTAGCGTTCAGTGCATCCCATCTTCTGCGCAGCACCGAATTATGCCAGAAAGAAAAGAATACCAAAGTGAACCAAACCCTGGATGTTTCCCTCTGAAGACAGAGGTCTTAAAATTCCAATGACTTTTCTTATTCATTCTCTTTTATCTGGCATTGATCAGTGCCAGGAAATTGAGTTATGACCTTGCAGTCCTATATTTGGCCTGCTACCTTGATCTATTTTCTTTCTTTGCTAATTTGGATATTGCCCTAATCCTGGTGGTCTTTGCCTCAGCTTTTCCCTTGAGAAACATGCTTTTGTGATAGGTTTTTCCCAATGAGCTTTTAGGAAAATAAATCCCATTTTGGCTGCTACTGAAATTTTGAATAAGGGCAAAAGATCTTGGAAGAGTCCATGCAGCTATTCAGTCAAGATCTGCCCTCACGGTGCTTGCAAACTGTCCACCTTGAAGTAGAACTCAGCATGTCACTGGTATCAACTCTGCTGCAGAAGGGACATAGAGGATGATGGTGCCTGATATGCAATGACCGGGTAGATCTTGTTGAATTAATTTGATGTGTCTTTGTGACAGGTCAAAATGTCTTTGAAATCTGGAATGTGACCCGTCTGCTAATTGTTGGCCTTGCTGTGTCTCAAGCTTGTCTTTCTCTCATTTAGTTTCCCCTCCAAGCTTCCTCCATATTCCAGCTCTACCTGTCTGCTGTTCTGCTCACTCTCCTACCCTCTCGGTATTCTGCTCTCTGAAGGGAACGTGAGAGAGAACTCTCTCAAAAGGAGACAGACTATCATTTCCTTTTGTTCCTTTACTAGAAGGCTGAGCAGGATAATCACTATCTTTGGTTTAATTGGAAATGGTAAATCTTTCAGAGAGGGAAAGACGTTGATGGAAACAAACAAACAAACAAAAAAGCAGAAAACTATATGAAGTACAACAGACACTGAAGACAACAAGAGGTGGGAGTTGAAACATAGATAATTCCCTGGCAACTGGAATAAAGTTGTCCCACCCTGTACCTGATGTTTCAAGGCTGGGTGGTTGGTTCTGTCATCTTTCAGCTCATCCCCTTGTCTGAGCTTACATTCTCAAATTCTGTAAGTCTATTGTCTCTTCTCAGGTCAAAGGCTGTATTGTAAAACATGGTTTGTCGAGCATCGGTGGAGGTGGCTGTTTAATATCCAAGCGGCTTTATAACAAAAGTAAGTTTAAGAAGTTTTAAAATATGCTAGATTGATTCCCTGTGTCAGTCACGCTGACTGGTTGTGAAACATGCCAAATAACATTACCATTGAATTATCACACTCTCACTATAAATATCCAAGCGCAGTGAGATACAGAGCTGAGCACTGCAGGCATGTATATAAAAATAGACTTGAAGCATATTAAGTCAGGATTAACCTAAAAATGCCACTGCTTGCCACTTCGTCCTATCAGAAGTCACAACACCATCTTGTTGACCATCAGAGCACCGGGGTCAGCATTGGACAGCGAAGACTTGCCCTCCGGCACCATCTCAGCCTTGCCCCTGACAATACTCTGTCTCAGACATCTGTGAACACGAGCACCATGGGTATTCTGTTCTATATGGTCTCATGCTACTAGGTCTCCATGTTTTAAGTTCCTTCTGCCTAAAATCTAGGCTAATCTGCTTGGCTAATTTTTTTTCTTTTCCTTCCAGAACTGACTCAAATGGCTTGGTTAGAATTTCATAGGTAGAAGCTAAAACATTGCTTGGGAAAGTGGAGGCGTGGGAGGTGAGCCACTGGGGTGGAAATTCTGTCAGTGTTCTCAGTGATACAGAGCTGTTCTGTGAGAGCTGTCCTTCCTGTCTCCCCAACTAGACTGAACTTTCTGATATGAAAGTGATTTATCTTGCCTCTTTGTCTCAGAGATACAAGCACATTACCACATGGGAGGATCCAGCTTGAGAGAAGTCACACTCCCTAATTCATCCACTCGTGTCTGCTGTCCTTCATGCTGCCTTGCCCCCAACCCCCCACCCCCACCCCCAAGCCAGCAGTTCTCACCCCAGACAGTGTAGACATTTGAGGCTGTACAATGCTCAGTTAGATGGCCTGAGGTGTGTACTACATAACTTTAGGAGAATCCATGCGTCTCCTCATGAGATACCATCAGCCCTGATCCCAATTTTCATCATGTGAAATGGATATGGGGAGATTCTCTGCTATTTCAGACTATTTCAGAATTATTGGAAATATATTTTCTAATTAATATATTCCAGATAATTAAACACTAGCCCCTTCCCTTGCTGCCTCATAGCCAGATACAGTTCTGTAACACTTCACATATCATCAGTATTCAATATGTTCACTACGAGTATTTTTAAAATTGCCTGGGAAAACACCATTGTATAAAAGCATAAAATCGCCTTTTTGTCTGTTTGTTTTTCTCTTGTGTGTTCAGTGGAATCAATATGAAATTGCTCTGAGCCTAAATCCCAAATCTCACATCCTACACATACCCTTAAAGACCCACATGATCCCAGCTCTCACAGGCTAGAGGGACTTGACTTATCCAGAGAATTTTTCTGGAAATTGTAAAGGGCTCTGCCAATGCTTTTTGGCCCGTTCTGAGGGTTGACATGTGTTCTTTCTCTGGAGTGGCTCTGCCCTTTTACCTGCTTGTGTAAATTATCATGGCTTGGATTGAAAGTGATAGGAACTCATATTTAGCAAAGGTTGTGGAAAGGTGGACGTATCTGAAGCATACTAGAGTATTTCACAGAACTGAATTTAAAATAGCATGCTTCAGAATTTGGGAAAAAAAACCTAGAAGAACGTAGACTCTGCACAGATTTCTGTTTTGTCTCCGCTTCTCTGTGTCATGTGTCTTTGAAATAAACTCATTTTCTATTCTGAAATTTCCACCACATTCAGAGAGCAGAGCCATGGGTATACATTGAGCCTCTTCTTGTTAATGACTGGTCTTCTGCCACAAGGGCACTAATTCTTAGCCCTTGGGTTTAGCTTCCCCCAGTGACTCACCTTGGTCAATTGCCTAGCCCCACATTATCCAGCTCCGGATGATGGGTGGACTTACCTGTACCAGCTGCTGGAGCAGAGGCTTCTCTTCCTGCTCCGTGAGCCACACAGTTCACTCAGTCAGTCTCCTCCAGTGGCTAATTGTTTCCCTCCGTTCAGTGCTCGTCTCTAATGTAATTTCCTCAAAGAACCCTAATTACAAGCTCTTGTATGGCTCCTCACTTATTCATAATACTTATTAAAATTATAATTGCCTTTTTATTGGTATGTTTGTTTGTCGACTGACTCCCTCTTTCTCCCTCACTCGAGTCTCAGGAACGCAGCCATCCTATCTGCCTTGTTCTCTGTTGTCTTCAGCCATTAGCATGCAATCTTGCAAAGAGTAGCTATCTGATTAGTAATTACTGAAGTAGGCAGGAATTCCTGGACTCAAAACATTCCACACAGAGCATTTTAGACATGTAAGTGATACACTTTACTGGAAATAAAAGGATTTTAAAATTAATTTTATTTAAAGGAACGGTAACAAATTTCCTACAAAAATATGTACTGTGTCCTCCAAGGGCATCAATGGAGCACCTCTTCTATTAAGACTGGTGCTCAGTAGCTGGTACATCCATGGCATTCCCTGGTTAGCACACATAGGGTGAGAGTTATGACGTGACAAAAGAACAGCCTTCATTTTTATTTTTGTGAGGAGAGACGTTAATAGCTGAGAATGAACTATTTGCGGAAACAAGGAATTTTCACCCAAAAATGAACCACATAATTTTTCACTTTTGTGAGCTTAGAGGTAATTAGAGCAAAAGAAAAATAAAAGAAATGACAGTGGCTTTGATTTGATAACTAATGAACAAGATTTATACCAATCTGTTGATTGTAATTGTCTTCAAATGTGCCAGTTATATTAGCCATAAAGTAGATAAGTTTAGAGATGAAAGAGGAATGGGAAGTTTAAAAGCTTTGGTTAGTGAAAGCATCACCAGTAGAACAAAGATGGAAGAGACAGACTCCAAAAGTGTTGACAATAGTTAAGGTGATGAAATCTCAAATACATAAAAGATATTTATTTTTTAGCATTTATTTATTTATTTATTTATTTATTTATTTATTTATTTATTTGAAGTGTGAGTGCTTTGACTGCATGAACATAAGTGTACCATCTGTGTACAATATCCATGGAGACCAGAAGAGAGCATAGGACTCCCTAGAACTAGAGTTACACACCATTGTGAGCCAAAGTGTGGGTAGTGGGAATTGAACCCAGGTCCCCTACAAGAGCAGCGAGTGCTCTTAAAGGAACAAGTCATTTCTGTACCCCACATTAAAAATCATATCAGTAGGAAAGAACTCTCATGAAAATTTCTATAACTTCTCAGGAAACAAAGAAAGGAATAAAATTTTCGATAAACATATAGACATAAAATTTGTTTCTATTTCACTATAAATTTCAAATTTACAAATATATATAGACAATAGTGATATTTTCAGAATATATATAAACATATATGGAAATTCTTAATGTTGAATATTTATATGACACCCATAAACACTTCAGAATATAACTGCTGCTTTCAGAGAATCAGGCTGTTACTATTTCTGTAAGAGCTTTGATTTTCTTAGGGGATACGTTATTCAATGTCATTGGGATTAATATTTATTCTGTATGAAGTTATAACATTTAAAATTAGCCAGAATATAAGCCAATTACTTCAACTTTTAGCAAGAATTTAGTTAGTCTTATCTTTCTTGCACAAACAACCCTACGTACATCTCCAGGACTTCCGGGTTGAGCAGAATCTTACAGTGTTTATGGAGCAGGCTATGAGGGGAACGCTTCACTCTTGCTATTTTCTTTGGCCATCATGTTCTCCACTCAGGCCTAACTCCTCAGAAAGGTATTGTTAGTTTTTTTTTTTCTCAATTTTAGTAACTGTATTTCTAAGTATTTCAATTTCAGATACCACCAGTTTTAATAATAATCAATCCATCCATGTAACTATCATCACACTTGCAATTGACAAGAACAGAGTAATAATAGGCAGACAAGGGGCAAGTAGATGGCTAACGGGGAATCTATGGTTTGTGGAAAATTAATTAATCTAAGTGGGCAAGGAAAGCATCACACACTTCCGAGTTGTCTAAGTTAAGTGAATTTAAATGACATTTACCATTGTTTCAATAGATAAATGCAGTATAAGGGCTATATCCCTTGAACTGAAAGCTCTTATAGATGGGTGTTCTGGTTTTTCTATAATCAAATTCAGCCAAAAAAAAAAAAAAAAAAAAAGGTAGTAATCAGATTTTGCTGAAAGGAAGAAAGAACAGGATATTTGTAATCTTTGATTTGGTAATACACAGGAAAAATTCAGACCTGTGTCATATACACATTTCTTAATTTTATTAACATATATTAATTGTATGTATTGTTTAGGTGTAACGGGATATTTATTAAAAAGGGGTTGTTTGATTTTAATTATATGTATGCATGTGTGTGTCTGTTTGTAAGCATGTGCACATTGGTGCAGGTACATACAGGTTTTCCTAGAGCCGGAGTCACAGGTAATAGTGACAGTCCTGACACAGGTGCTGAGAATGGAAACCAGGTGCTCTTCAAGAGCTGTGGTGCTTGCTGAACTCTTCAGAGCCATCTAGCCTCACACCAGAACATTCCAACGCTCACATATAGGATACCGATGGAATTGAAATAGCCGGCACTGCCCTGTGCTATTTATTTTTATGATTATTTTTAGTTCTTTGGGAGTCTCATAGCATGTTGCTTCTTTATGTTTGGAACCTTCATACTGTCCTCTTCAAGAACTTCATCAGATGCATAGTAAGCTATTTTGTAGTGAGTAGAAATGAATTCCAGTTTAGTGAAGAGAGCAGACGCTATCCATATGTTGAGGGAGGGGCCTGCAGGTCCCAGCAGGCAGGACATGAACTGAGATGAAGTGGAAACTTAAAGGTCTCTTGGGAAAGTTGACTGGATGGTGTATTGCTGGGGAAACATGTGAAGGAATGTTTAGCTGAAGTGGACACGGGGTTGAAAGGCTGAAGCAGACTCCTGAAGGAACGTTTAGCTGATGCAGACACAGGAGAGAGGATGTTCTGCTAAAGCAAGCATGTGAAAGGACATGTAGATGAAGGATTCTTTGCTAACAACATGCATGTATTGGTCTGTCTTACATCCTGTAGTTGAGCTGCGGTTTTTGGAACTCCATAGAGAGAAATGTACCAAAAGACTTCTGGTGTTGTACTCCAGTTTCTTGCCCCTTCCTCTCACTCAGGCTGATTGGGAGAGTGTTGTCAGTTGAGACAGATAGATGCACACGCTGAGGTAAAACATATGTTGAGAACAGGCCCATAGAAGACACTTGGTGTTTGGAGGGTATAAATAGGACTTGATGGATAGTGGTGGAGGCTGGGCTTGGCTTGCTTATAGAGTTAGCTGGCAACACTTGTGGGTCTCACATCTTTGCTGATCTTCACTTCCCTGAGAGGCACAGCTGAGAACTGCTCGTGGTGTCCCTCCTGGTCCCTCCTGCTGACTCCAGCTGAGGCTGAGGCCTGGCTGTCTCAGCTAGGTAGTGACACCACTGCTGATTCCTGTTTGCTATCCTGACTCTACCGAACTGGACAGTTGGTGAATTAATGAAGTGTTTGTGAGTGGATGGAGCTGCTGCCGCTGCTGACCTGTGAACCGAACTGCCGATTTCCAGACAACACAGACTGGTGTTGTTCCAAAGACCCTTTCTAAACAGGTCAACTTCCCCTGTATCCTTTCTTTCCCACTACCTCTGGTGGGCAGTGGGCTAAAAGGGAAGTTAGAGCATTTAAGAACCATTATTAAAAATAGTATTTGAAAAATTTAAAGTTATACTAAGAAGAGACAAGAATGAAGACTGTTAAAATCAGAGTTGTCAACTTGGATCAAGGCTACAAGGAAACTGATGCCAGGAATGTTATTCCAACAAATTCAAACATAGTATAATTTGGAAAAAAAGTTTCCTGGTGTAATATAATCTCGGATGCACAAGGAAATATAATTCCACTGGAACTTGACTTGGCCTATGTATCATTTCTTCCAAGGAAATAGGTTCTAGAGATAGACGACCTATATTTAAGGAGCTAGGGAAGGGTCTTGTTTGGTCTCAGTCATGCAGATAACGTAGAGGTCATTTGTGTTATTAGTCACTTCTGGTCTAGTTGTAGGAACTTGGGGGTATCTGACTACATAGATAATGTAAGCGTCCTCTTGATTATTAGGTATCTCTAGTCCTGGTTGTGGGAGCTTGGAGAACCTCAGACTGTAAAGGTCATTTAGATTACTGGTCACCTTTGGTCCTGGTTGTGGCAACTTGATATAGCTTGGCCCAACAGATAACATAGAACAACAGGCTATTAGTCACTTGCAATTCTCAGCTTTCTGGATGGAAGAATAGGTTTTATATCTTTGCTATTGGAAAGACAATCCTGCATGCTTAATGTTTCCTTGTTTCCTTGAGGTCTGTGCATGTAAGGACCCCTGTGCTGTGCTACTAACAAGATGGGGCAGCTACAGCAATTATAAAGGATCATAGTGAGAGGGAAAGAACCAGAAAGGATCATAGTGTAAGACTTAAGCTTGAACTTACTATCGCTGTAGGAGAAAGTTTCTTGATTTGTTGTAAAAAAGAAATAATTGCCATGACATCATCAATCTTATTGAATAGAGACCAGTAATGAAGAAAAATGGCTGCCATTTCATCCAGATATAGTAAGAAACCTGGTCGAAAGATCGATGCAATTATAGGCAGGATTTCAAAACTGGATATTTCTTGTAGTTTTTTTTTTTTTCCCACCTTCGTTTTATCTGCAGGGCTTGTTCACTGTTTGAAGTTATCTAATTAGGATAGTCCCTCATGAGCTGACATCTTCTCCGTGATGGGATTTGGGAAAACATGTACTGACCTCTTAGCAAAATACTGTACAAAGCTCCATCCACAAGGTCGTTGTGCAGCTGCATGGAGACTTGTAATGTGCAGATGTGCTTTGTTGGAAATGGAGCCTCAGACCAGCCTGAAGTCTGCTAGGCTTCCCTCTGCAGAAGCCAAAGTCACCGGATCAGGCTAAGGTCAGCACTGTGAATCAGTGAAGTTATTCATAGCAGAAATCAGAGCTGATGTGCAGGTAAGGAATCCGGCAGCAAGCTGCAAAACCAGACAGCCTGATGCTATTGATCTTTCTGATTTCCTGCTCATGCTGTCAGACTCTCCTGTCTTCTGCGTAGAAAGCAGCAAAAGAGCACTACAAACTGGACGAGTGTCTGCAGCCGGCCCACGAGGAAGGTGTTGAGATTACAGGAGAAGCCATGTTTAAACACTGAGTCATGGCACTTGTGGACATTAAGTGACCTAATGTATATGAAAGCATTGAAAGAAATGCTGGGCACATGGTGGAAGAAGTGTGATAATTGTCTCTCCTTTTTTTTTGGTCACGAGAAAAGTGATGAAGTTTTTTCAATGATCAGTGTGGAAAGACATGCTCTACATTTTGGAGCATGAACAGAATTTTGCTGGGATCAATACACAGAGATTTTCATCCTTGGCTTATAGACTGACTTTGGCACATAAAACATATGTGGAAAGCTTGCTAAAAGAAACTATGAGGCTCTGTCCTGAATCATGGAGTAGGACTTTATGAGATGTATTGTGAACACCTTCACATGGTTTTGATGTAACTCTGGCTTGAAATCTCTGAAGCTGAGGTCAACAGCACAAAATGCAGGAGTATAGAGATCCCAGGCACATCTGAAGTACTGAGTCCCGGTTTAGCAAAAGAGAGTTCTATAGTATTATGCATGAGGATAAATGAAAATGGTTGCTTGAGCTGTTATATAAGGGATCTGGCATGGAAAACCAGAGACATTTGACTCTACTAGAAGGTTGAAGAAGGACTATGATTTTCTATTTAGTTTTGAGAATTAAAATGAAGAGTATAAATTTGGGTATATCTGAAGGATGATGTAAGGGGGTGGAGGATAAAACCATGTTACTTTATTGCATGTTCTTACAACTAAGAATTCATGGACAATTCTTAATTACTGCACCCTGACTGGAGTTTTAAAAGCTCTAACCTAGTTACTTTGAAGTAACACCTGAGTGTGCATAGCAGGTAGAGATTCCCTGGGTTATTTGATATGTAGGTAGGGTTGAATACGTCTGTTCAAGTCAATTTGCTGTTATGATGACAAAACTGTTTTCTTTCATTTTTCCTTCTAAGTTTCTATCTTCTTATTTCCAATTTTTCAGTTGTCGACTTTAAAACTATCATGTTCGGAAAGGGAGTAAGTGTTATGCAAAGAGAACATCAACATTCTCATACCATCAAAGCCCATTATGCCATATTCTGCTTTTGGTAGGTCGAGTGGAATGACCATGACTTGTTCAAGGTGAACACTCTGCATGTAGGCAGAATCTTTTCTCATCACATCATGGGTTTCTAACTGATTCATTTTCTTCTCTGCATTGCCAGCAATTGCCTCTTTATCCAGCCAGTGCTACTGATGAAGAAGTATAATTCATATACGTAATATTCCCATAACTGCTCACTTTACCTCCTCCCTTATTTAGATCAAACGTCTTTAAAGGAGCTAGTTCCCAAAACATGATATTTCCCTCAACATGATATTTCCCTCCTCTTTTGATCATCACATTTACTCTGTAAAAATTCTCAATCACTGACTGAGAACTGTATAGCTCTGCAGTAGAACACTGAATTAATACATACAAGTTCCTAGATTCTAGACGTACCAGCAAAAGAAAACGATGCAAAACATTCAAATTGGGCTTTGCATACTTTTCTTCCTCTGAAATTGCTCTTGTCCCAACACAAGACAATTTCTAACTTCTGAAGCCAGCTGCAAATTCCCACCTTACTTTATTTGAAATGACGTAATTTCTTTCTGTTCTTTAAATTTTATTTTTCTTAGTGATATCCTTGGTCTCCGTTTTATCCAACTACATTGGCTAATCCTTTCTCACTCTCTTTGAAGGGTCTTCGCTTTGTAGCTTAGTCTTTGCCTGTCTTGTTTTTTTCACTTGACTTTCATGGCCCTATGATCCAGCTCATACTTAAATAATACTATTTGCATGCTTCATAAGTTAATCTCCTGCCCCAGTTTTTACTCTTATTTGTAGTGTCATTTATCTGACTTCTTAAATGGCATTTCAACTGGTGATTGTAATATAAATTTCAAACTTCACTTTTCAAATATCATTTCCTTTTATGAAAGTGGGTGCTCTTGCATTTGGAGCATAGATGTCCAGAATTGAGAGTTCATGTTGGTGGACTTTTCCTTTGATGAGAATGAAATGTCTTTCGTTATCCATTTTGATAGTTTTAAGTTGAAAGTCGATTTTATTCGATATTATAATGGCTACTCCAGCTTGTTTCTTAGGACCATTTGCTTGGAAAATTGTTTTTCAGCCTTTTACTCTAAGGTAGGGTATGTCTTTGTCACTGAGGTGGGTTTCCTGTATGCAGCAAAATGCTGGGTCCTGTTTATGTATCCAGTCTATGTCTTTTTATTGGGGAATTAAACCCATTGATGTTAAGAGATATTAAGGAGAGGAGATCGTTGCTTCCTGTTATTTTTGCTATTAGTGGTGGCATTGTTTGTGTGGCTATCTTCTTTTGGATTTGTTGAAAGAAGATTACTTTCTTGCTCTTTCTAGGGTATAATTTCTGTCCTTGTATTGGAGCTTTCCCTCAATTATCCTTTGTAGTGCTGGGTTTGTGGAAAGATATTGCGTAAATTTGGTTATGTCATGGAATATTCTCCATCTATGGTAATTGAGAGTTTTGCTGGGTATAGTAGCCTGGGCTGGCATTTTTGTTCTCTTAGGGTCTGTATGACATCTGTCCAGGATCTTCTGGCTCTTATAGACTCTGGTGAGAAGTCTAGTGTAATTCTGATAGGTCTGCCTTTATATGTTACTTGGCCTTTTCCCCTTACTGCTTTTAATATTCTTTCTTTGTTTTGTGCATTTGATGTTTTGATTATTATGTGATGGGAGGTATTTCTTTTCTGGTCTAGTCTGTTTGGTGTTCTGTAGGGATTTTTGTATGTTTATGGGCATCTCGTTCTTTAGGTTAGGGAACTTTTCTTCTATAATTTTGTTGAAGATATTTATTGGCCCTTTAAGTTGAGAATCTTCACTCTCTTCTATACCTATTATCCTTAGGTTTGGTCTTCTCATTGTGTCCTGGATTTCCTGGATGTTTTGGGTTAAGAACTTTTTGCATTTTGTGTTTTCTTTGACAGTTGTGTCAATATTTTCTATAGTATCTTCTGCACCTGAGTATCTCTCTTCTACCTCTTGTATTCTGTTGTTATGCTTGCATCTATGACTCCTGATTTCTTTCCTAAGTTTTTTTTTTTATCTCCAGGGTAGTCTCCCTTTGTGATTTCTTTATTGTTTCTACTTCCATATTTATGTCCTGGGTGGTTTTATTCAATTCCTTCACCTGTTTGGTAGTGTTTTCTTGCAATTCTTTAAGGGATTTTTGTGTTTCCTCTTTAAGGCCCAAGATCTGCTCAGTGCTCTGGCACAGACTGGAAGGAACCAGTACCCCGGACCAGGAGTGATTTCCTGGGTCCCAGTTACTCCCTGTTTGGGGCAGATGTTGCTATCTCCTCAAATATCATTTCCTCCTCTAGATCTACTCATTTCTCCCTCCCTCCCTCCTATCTCTATTCTCTAACTGCTAAACAAAAACATTCAACACATCCTTGATACATCTCCTTGCTATTTGAATCTATTCTATCAGTAAATCCTATTGATATTTTCAAAATATATCCTTAGCTTTTTATAGTCTGTATGGTTTCTACTGTATTTTCCCAGAAAAGTTCTAGCCTGTGGTTATTCACAGTAAACGTGCCTTTCTATGATTTAGTATATGAAACCAAACAGTGGTCTGCTTCTTCATGGTATTTGTGCTGGGAAATCACTAAAAACTAGTGTTGGGTAAAAGGAGCCTAATTAGTTCAGGGAGAAAGAAATCAGATTCTGCTTCTCGCATGATCAATAGGAAGATCACAATCAAGAAGGGCAAGAGGAAGGGAGGGATTTCATTCATTCATTGACGACTTTGATAAAGTTTTGTATGTATGTAGGTTTTTCTTCAAGAAGTTTGTTGATATACAGAAGAAATAAGATGAGACATATTTGGAATGGAATATTTCAATTTCTTTATTTTCAACAAATAAAGATGAAGTAGTTAATCAAAGAAATTGAGTGAAATGTCAAAGGGCACATGATTGAGGGTAGGGGGAGATATCCAGTCTTCCAGAAAACTATTCACAGTTTTACTGATGCATCCTGTTTTCTACTTCATGACAATATTCTGGATTCTGTAGGTAGATGATGCACAGTTCACTGTGTTCAGGGTAAAAAGGTAGTGACAGGTGGATGTAGGGGCCCTGTTCTTTGCTTCAGTCTGAGAAGCTCTGGGTCTGGTTTGATCGTTGTTATTTATTAACATTTAACATGAGACTTTTTTTATTTCTGAAAATGGATTTTATTGCTAGGGAAATTGAAAATAATGGATGTTCTTAAAGCTTCCTTCCCCATAAAATTTAACTGCCTGTGTTTCTCTTATTCTAATATCCAGTGTGACGAATAAGTTGAGAATAATGCCAATTTGCAAAATTAATGGCATCAGTCCAGGACAGGAAGACAGCGGAATGAACTGTTCCAAAACCCTCTTCTCATGAAGCCCTGAATCAGAGTCCCTGCTCTACTGTGGTGTCTGTCTTAGAATCCATGACTGTCAGAGAACTGAAGCTAAAAGAACTCATGTCCCTAGTCTAGGATTACCCAGTGATTCAAAATTCAATTTTCACATACAAAAACAAAGCTCTAGTAAATGGAGTTCAAAGCTTAATAAACAAAGCTGGAAAAGTTATATGTTTTTAGATTTTTTTTTTGCTATATATGTAATATTTGTTGAGGAATAAATTCTTACCAGCTTGGGAGAAGTGTATCAAGTACATGTATGTCCTGTGGTTACATAATCTGGTTTCAACATGTCAGAAAACACTAAGCTTATGTGGAAACACAACAAAGGTTTCCTCAGTGTAAGTGACATCACACCACTTGCTGAAGGTGTGGGATAATGCCACAGGGCCAGGGGTAGATTTTTACTGAAGCTCAGAATAAAGCTGCTACCACAACAGCCATTGAGTTTGTCTCTTCTCTTACTCCTCCAAGAGTGGCCAGTGCATTTCATCATAGGTTACATCGCAGACTTTGTACTATCACACTGTCTGACATCCTTGGGTGGCCTTGGAAAAACATTCTCAGAAGGCAGGAGGAATAGTTGTGTTTGCATTCCTTAAAGCTGTCTAGCTTATGTAAATTTCCTAGTTAAAGTGAGTTCAATGTGCATATTTCCCTATTTATTTTTGGATAACTTAAGTAATCTTGACACAAAATTAATAGTTTAATTACTAAATATGAATTTTTGGCCTGGTGAGGTGGCTCAGGGGGTAAAGGCATTTGCCTTCACCCCTGTGAACTTCAATTTGATCCCAGGATCTACCTAATAGAATGAGAGAACAGACCCTTACATGTTGTTTTCTAATCTCTACACATGCGTCTCTCTCTCTGTCTCTGTCTCTCTGTCTCTGTCTCTCTTACCGCCCCCCCATCCACACATACATGAACCCCCCCCTCCCCAAACAACATGATTTGATTGTTAAAAAATTAGTGTGGCACTTTACTCTTAGAAAAATAAATTTGTGTTAGTTATTGAAGTAATTATTCAATATAAAATTACATAAAGGGATTTCCATTGGATTAGACATTTATTTATTAATGTTGGAGCCAGATGTTTTACTGTCTTTCATCTGGTTCATACTAGTACTACAAATATCATATAATGATCACTGATCAGAAAGGAGCTACATGATGCTGGAAATTAGTTTGAAATTCAACATTTTATTATATTATGGTCTCTAGATCATATCTGCTATCTAAAAGTAAGGTACATTTGAACTGAATAACAAAGTAGAGCAACCTTTGTTCCAATCCTATTAAAGGGGCCCAACAGACAGCTCAGTTGGATGTGTCGTGAGACTATTTTAGTTTTTAAATAGAATTAATTACTACCCACAAATATCTTACTGATGTGACAAGACATTCAAATAAACTTAATTTGAAATTATAATTGGGAAAAAGAAATAGGAACATTATTAATTTATTCAAGAATACATTGGTATTCAAAATCAAACTGTCCGTGTGGAGCCATCCGATGGCTATTCAGAGCTTGGTGGAATCATTGCTAATTCTCTTTAATTAAACTTCTGAAACTCAGTGCTGAGTGTTCCTGTAACTGAGGTCCACAAGAGTGAATGAAATCAGCCTCATTAGTTAGACTGATTGAATGAAGCTTCAGAGTTCTTCTAAGTACATGTTTGGTTGGTTTGGGAAAGGGTAACAAGTGATCTGACTGAGAGCAGCCAGTTTACAACAGAGTTGGTGGAGATAACTACTTGATGTTAAAAGTGGCCCCAGATTATTTAAAACTTTGAAATAATGCAGTATTTATATTTATTTAATGTCAATGAACTGAGTTAGCTATATTGAAGTTCATGCAACAAGGGAACCATATTCTGAAATGAAATACCCCACTTTTAAAATCCGTTCATTTTGTTTGTGTCTTTGTATATGTGTGTACTACAATATTTATAAAATAAATTTTAATTTTATTGACTACTGTAGTTACCACTGTTACAAATATTACTGTGTGTATATTTAACGAAGTTGACTCTGCCGTAAGTTCTGCCAGTTTTATAGATTCCTATTACTTTAAAAGCTACAACATACTATATTAATATCCTATTAAAACATCAGTGTAGCATTGTACATATGAACTGATTACCAGTTTCGATACTAATTGCCATAGCAGTTATTTATTGGGAGATTAAAATGAGAATAAATATATAGTTCACTAATGTAATTTTTTTCTTTGTATTATCTTAATTGTAAGCAAATTACCAGAGATAAAACTCGCTATTTTGGTTACGAGAAAATAATTGACTTCATTCAGTTGTGTTTGCTGTTATCAGATGATTGGTTGTAGAAGACCAATTTTCTCAAGTAGGGCTTGACATACTGAGAGAATTATACAGGAAGGGGATACAAGGAAACTCAAATGTTAGATCCATTGGTTATAGTGAGCTTTAACTGCCACCTTACATAGTCTAGAGTCATCTGAAAAGGGAGCCTCAGTTGAGGGGTGGCCCAGATCTGACTGTTTGTGGGTATATCTATGGGGGACTAGTGGGAGGGCCTAGCCTTTGTTGCCAGTAAATGATGTTCCTCCATGGTTTCTACTTCAAGATTCCTTAATAATAAGCTGTGAGATGGATCTCGAAGCCAAACCAATTCTTTTTTTCTTAAGTTGCTTTTGGCAAGTGTGTGTTATGACAGTAACAGAGATGAGACTAGAACAGTTGGGCACACAGGATGCTCAAACAAGTATTCCGAACTTTTATATGTAATTTGATTGATAAATAAATTTTAATGTATCATGACAAATAAGATAGGGAAAAAAACCCAACCAGATGGACACATCCACATTTAATGAATATGTAATAATCATATTAAGTAAAATAAATACAAATAGTATTCATCTAATTACTGTTGTTATTTCCAAAAATTAGAAGTGAGAAATGGGTCTTCTTTTTACATAGTGAGTTTTCTGTTAGCCATTATTATAATGGAGACAATAAGAATTAAAACTGTTTATTGAACAGATATTAATGATTTATATATCCAGTAACTCAAAGAGCTTTAAAGATTGATTTACAACACAATGTTTACAAAGTATGTTAAATATTTGGGTTAGAATAATTCTATGCTATATTGCTAGGAAAAAAACAATTAACACATATTTTTGTTCCAAGAGTTTACGTTTTAGTAGGTAACATTTCCCTTGAATCTTCTAGAAGGAAATGCATTTTAGGTGCTTTCCACACTTTTCCATTTAACTTATTGCCTCTTATTTATATACCACAGGATTAGTACACATTCACTTAAATTTAAATATGCATCCAAGATCATCAGAATAAGTATTACCTCAAACATCTTGCTTGACATTATTTGAATACAAAATATAATCTCAAAAGGTTGAGCTATGAATTTGAATAGAAGATAAAACGAAGATAGTGTGTAGAAATCAATAATGACTGAAAAGTCCTGTGTCCTTAGTAATGCTCCCAAGTCTTTTGGAATCTCAAAAATCTAAATTCATGAACCCCATAAGATCCAGAGTCATGTTGCTTTAAACAAGACAGAATACTTTATTAATCCCATTATTTCTCTTCTCTAGAATGGGGGCAAAAGGGCAAGAAGGGGCAAGCTGCTTCTTTTAAGTGTAAACTTGGAAATTGTACAGAATCCACTTGTGTTTGTCTTTTCATCCTTGTGATAAATACCGAAGAGAAAGCATTTAAAAGTAATATTTATGTTGTGTGTTGGCTCAAAGTTCGGGGGGTTTCAGTCTGTTGCTTGAACCTGAGGTGAGGCAGACTGGCATCGTGGTGGGAGCATATGTGAGACTACCTCTCATCATCTACGAATAATAGCATCATATTATGAACCCATCAGAGGGTAAACACAAGTCAACGTCCTCATTATCCAGTCAGTTCCCCAATTCTGCCTCTGAACAGTGCTCCACTGGGAAACAAGTCTCAAGTACATGAGGTTTTGGAGGGGATACCTCATATCCAAACCATGATGGTCATATATGGGCATCATCTTAACCAAAAGGAGTTGTCTAGTCACTAAAACTGCAAAGAACGATGGCTGGATTCCTTCTGTTTGATCTGCTCAGATATATATTAAGGAGCTCCACTGCATAAAAGGAGATTGGATGTTTGACAGTGACCTGACCCACAGCCCTTGCTTGTGAATCACATAGCCAGTGTGAGATTTGCTGGTGAGAATATTGCTGCTAGAATTAAAACGGTATTTCTTCATTGCTTTTTAGCTTTCCCTTAAGCATGTAAGATCCAGGGAAAATATAGCAGAGAATAAAATGCTACTAATGAGAGAGAGAGGGAGAGAGAGAGAGAGAGAGAGAGAGAGAGAGAGAGAGAGAGAGAGAGAGGAGAGGCAGAAAAACATGGAGCGATATTATGAATAAATGAAGAGCTCCATAGCACAGGCCGCCTCATACATAAAACATCTTGTGACTCCAAGCTAAGGAAGCACCGTGCATTTAAAGCAAGATGCCCTGGTCACTGGGAAATTAATATGTACCAAATACAAAGTCATATGGGCTTCCACAAATTCCTCAAATAAACATAAATTATCTCCTCTGTAGTGACATTAAAACTTTATCTTTTTGTATAACGTAAGTTCTAAGTATAAATCTATTTCCTAGCTTCCTTTGTTTACAATGTTTTGTCATTCTGTATTTTCCAAATTTCTTTTATAAGATTAATCGATCACTTAGGTATTTCACATCTATTTTTGTTTGATTCATACAACTCTAGATTTACAAGTTTATAAATATATATTGGTCAAATAAGGTATGAATATGTTCTCTGCTCAGAACTGTCTTCAATTCCAGGGAAGATATGAAGGAGAGGGAGGATTTGTCCATTTCCACTCACATTATAAAAGTGAAATGAACTCCCCCTAAAACTCTGAAACGAAATCTGAATTATATAACTAACAGATGTGGTGCCCACTGTTTACCAGGCACTGGCATTCATCATCAATCATCAAGAAATAATTTATTTGCTGTGGCTGGAGAGATTGCTCTGCAGTTAGGAATGACTGCTGCTCACAGGGAGAATTAGAATTCTCTTCCCAACTCCCACACTGGGAGGCTCAAAATGGCCTGTGAGTCCAACTCCAAGGTATTCAATGTCCTTTAACCCCTATGAGGACATTCACATGGGTGAACATTCATATACAGAGTTACACACACACACACACACACACACCACACACACACACACACACCAAATACAATAAATTTTAAAAACAAAAATCCAGTCAGGGTAGAACATGTCTTTAGTCCCAGTGCTTGGGTGGTAGAAGCAGAAAGAGTTTGACATCCGCATTGTCTACAAGGCAGAGAATTTTAGGACAGCCAGCTAGACAGTGAGACTTTGTCTCAACTAAAGGAATAATTAACTAAAAAGTTTTTTAAATAAATAATTTGCTTTCCATAATTGGAAATAGGGGCCTAATAATCTTGCATCTTGTTGTCATAGCTTCAACCCAGGATACTGTATTGAGAAGTAGAAAATATGTTAGAAATTAATCAAAGAGGGCATACATATTTGTAAAAAGACTCATGGATT
Source organism: Mastomys natalensis (assembly GCA_021653895.1). Taxonomy (NCBI): domain Eukaryota; kingdom Metazoa; phylum Chordata; class Mammalia; order Rodentia; family Muridae; genus Mastomys; species Mastomys natalensis. The sequence continues at coordinate 3,863,722 of JAJTUV010000128.1, read as the reverse complement.
TTTCTAACCGTTCATTTGCTACTTAGCACAGCTAAGCAGAAATTCCACTTTTATAGACCTAATGACTCAATATATACAGAAGGGACAGAAGAGTCCTTCCCCCTTTCTCTTATATAAAAGATAGTTGCTATGTTCCAAAGGGCATCGCTTTATGTACTTTTATGAAGTAATTTTATAAAATATTTCTTTTTGTACTTTGAAAACACTCCAAACCAAAGCTCTCATTTGACTTATGGAAAGACAGAGCCACATCTGAAAATTATTAAAATCACATCTCCCTCGAGTGTCCCACACAATGTCTCTCAAGAGCCTCATTGTTTTGCTTCCTTGAGGGAGTTGTACTGGAAGCCACTGTCCCCAGATTCTGCCAGCTCATACTCCTGAAAACTCAGTAGGTCGCTGTTCAGTCTCTTAGACCTTATCTTCATCCTTGACTTTCCCAACTTATTAGTCCTTCAAATCCAATCTATCCCATACCAACCTGCGTCAACTCCACTAATCCAAGGCCCCAGTTGCCTCCCCCCCACTTTTGTTAGTGATATCTTGTTCTCTTTTCAAGTGCGAACCTTCAGAATCTTTTGTGCTCTTCTATGGTATAGGTGACATGCGGTCAGTTGACCTGTATAATCTTACATTCACATCCACAGTGGCTTTCCTTCTACCCAGGACCTTTATCCCACTCCACAATGCTTGCTGCCTTCATTCTTTTAATGTAAAGTATGATCTGACCTTTTCTGGTAAGCTGTGAAAGATACTTTGAAAGTCACAAGGACTTGCTCTCAACATATACAAACACATGCCTTCATTCACAGCTTCCCCCAGTAAAATGTTCTATACCACATCTTATGAAAGTTTAGAGAAATAGCCATTGTTTCTGTTTCACTAATCTCTTCTCTGAGATTATCTTTAAAAATGTATTTTGATACAGCACTTTTTATTTGCCTCTATTCTGACCCATAATCCCTATGGCACATAGTGTCATTAAACATTTTTAATTGATAATACAGCCTTAAAACGTAATAAAACAAAGTTGTCATTTCTCTATGGTGAGTTATCAAGTCTTAATTATATCTATAAACCTCAGAAAGGATTCACAACATCTACATACCTGAAGTATAATACATGTTTGATGAATGAATGAATTGAAGAATTTACTGTCATGGTTGGTAGACCCTAGATGTAAGGAATGGACAAATGACTTGTCAGTTACTTTAAGAACATTATTAATTTGTTACTACTGTGTGCTTTTTTACTATTTGAAGATAATAAAATGCTCTAGCATTTTGAATGTAATAAACTCTTTCTATAGTTTATTATATATATATATATAAACACTTCAGGCAAAATCTCTGTATGGATGAAAGAGGAGGTCACAAAGTCCAATCCATAGATGAGTAGCTCTTGGGAAATGATGGCTAACAGGAGAAAAAGTCTCAGTTTTCTCAAGGATGTGGCCCCTGCCAGGATACCCATGCTGCAGTAGATGGTTCTTTATCAATGCACACACTGAAAGCATTGAGTGAATTCAGTGGGTTTAAGAAACAAGCACAATTTTAGGCAGTTATATTGTTGAGGTATCATGGGTGAAGTGCACCTGTGAATTTATTAAGACTTGAAGAAGTACAACATCAATACACATGCTAAAATAGACAAGAGAAGTCTCATTAGGCTCTGCCTACAGACAGAGGACTACAGGCAAACTGAAGAATGTTGGGAACAGGATTGTCTTCCCCAGGGTTGAGGACACCTTACTGGTTATCTAGTACCAAGTGGTCAATCCTGAGATATATACATACAAATAACAGGAAATGGACTGTGCTTGTTGTATGTGTATGTTACACATACACACACACACACACGTACACGCACACGTGCGCTGGCACACACTCACATACACACACACACACACACACACACAACACACACACACTTCAAAAATTAAGAGCCCAAACACAAGACATTGGGAGAGAATACTGTGAGGAGAGATAGGGCAGCAGTTGTAGGGGAGGAAATGAAGAGTAGATTAAATCAAAACACATTTTATGTATGTATGAAAGTCCTAAACAATAAAGAAATGAAACACAACAAAGCCGGACCAAATGGTAGGCATGAAAACAAAACAAACCAACCAACCAAACAAACAACCAAAAAACAACCAAGATTACCCTGCACAGCTTCTTTTTTTTTTTTTTTTTTTTTTTTTTTTTTTTTTTTTTTTGAGACAGGGTTTCTCTGTGTAGCCTGGGCTGTCCTGGAACTCATTCTGTAGACCAGGCTGGCCTCGAACTCAGAAATCCGCCTGCTTCTGCCTCCCAAATACTAGGATTAAAGGCGTGTGCCACCACCTCCCGGCTAACATGCACAGCTTCTTGTTACTACATATCTAATGAGCACAACTTTAGCATCTTAAATCTTCATGTATGTGCTCTTATGCACACATGGGCATGGACATGGGTCTGGGAATGTCAAAGTTGACTTCAGGTTCATTGTTTTGGGATCTTGGCTATGTACCTTAACTCCAGGTGTTTGTTGGGTCTATAGTCTCATAAAACCAAATCTGTACAACATGTGTTTCCATTATCACTCAGCTGATTGGCAGAAGTAATTTTCTCATGGATGTAGATCTAAACGTAATCTTAGCTCTTAGAGGCTCCTAGCAGTTTTCTGTAGTAGCAGATGATATCTTCGGAGCTGGCAAGGAAGAGGGTTCTTGAGTCAGATTGTTAGCTTATATACTCATGAAGTGACATCTCTATACTTTTGCCCTCTTCCATTAGTTAAAAATAAACCACAGGATCTTTCACATCCTCTAAAGGAGAGAATTAGACAGGGCTATGAACACCGGGGGACATGTATCTTAACAGAATCTAAAAACTTAACTGCAAGGGCTTTGACACATGAGGGAATCTGTGCATTCATGCACTCCTCTACTGGTCTGCCAGGATTAAAAGTCTCTGAACCCTCTCTCCATTCCACTAAATTCCATGTCTGAACTCGCACTGATGTGTACACACACAAAAGGACTTGCAGGAACTGGAGGAGAAAGGAAAGCTATCTTTGCTTGCTTACTGTTTCAGTGACCAAAATCACTAATGAGCCCATATTAAGCTCACTGAAGAGGAAGTTCAGGGATACAGAATTCGATGTGGATGCAAAATCTGGGGGTCAATGTTCCAACTCTTTGTTTATTTACTTGAAAATGCAAATACTCAGAGGTTGGGTGGTATGCCAGCACTGAAATTGTATCGGTTGTTCCCTGGAGATGCGGATCCCGAGACAGCAAAGTTAGTGGATACCTACGCTGAAATTCATTTAGTTAGTCATAGCTTACTGATACTAGACTCCATACAAAGAAACTAATTTGGGTAATTTTTTTTTTTTTTATAGAAGATTCAAAATTGGTCTAGCTGAATAAAACGTGTGATAATATAAGCACATATTACTTACATAAAGAGCATGAAGAAAAGGTGAAAATTACTCTCTAGCACTGTTTTAAATGGCATTTCTAAGCATGTGCTAGCCATCAATCTGTTTATAGGTAATGAAAGTAAGTGCTATGGTACTTCCTAAGAGTTAGAGAAAGCTCTACCAAGGATGAGTATGGAATGAATAAGAAGTTAAAACTATGAGCCAAGAAGACATGAAACACCATGAAATGAACTTCGGTCAATGTTTTCACTGTTGTTTTTTTTTTTTTTTCTTTCTGTTTTTGGCATATATTTCTTGGTATCATCTCCTTATTTACTCACTTTTACAGTGATACATTTTAGTATATACTACACCCAGGATATTATCCTGGGCTTGGGAGAATTGAGGTCAAGAATTTGGTTTCAATTTATAATATTTCATAGTTTGTCAGGAAAGGAAGCAGCATTAGCAAAATTACACACACACACACACACACAGAGGACTATGATAGTGTAAGAACAGGACAATATGAGACAACGTGAACAAATCCACAGGAAATAGTGCTTCCTGCATCTAGGTCGTCATAACAGGCAACTTCAGTGATATTAAAAATAGGAAGGTGTTCAAGAAAAAAAAGAAAAAAAAAACTTTCTCCAAGCTACTAATTTCTGATTTTATAGCAATTGTATTTTCTCTTTATTTTGACTCTTTAGAATTTCCTTTCCATCCTGGATTTGAAGTTTGTGGTAAACCAGAGCTTCAGGCAAGAATGAAAGCATATTTAACCATTTTTTTTTTTTTTTTTTTTTGGTAATTGGCGTCTCTGGGCTCTCAGATATTGAGTACTGATGTTGTGCAAAACATCCCAAATGGGCATATTTGTCTGCCAGTATCAAAATAGGCAGGGATTTTTTTCATTTTTAAATTTTATCTTGTTGAGGAAGCTTCGTGTTGGCCTTAAAAGATTCTGGAAATAAGAGGAAAACTTCTTCCAAAATTTTCATTCATCTATCTTAATCGTTGGTAAACAATGAAAAACCATATCAACATGCTTTATATATATCATCTGTGGGTGGAATTATCCCACCATTTATTTAACTTTTAGTAACGATGCGTGCTTCAAAGCCTTTAAGAAATTGCTATTTAGGGGCTAGGCAGTTGGTTCAGTAGTTAAGGGCACTTGCTATTGTGCTGGAATCATGTTAGATAGCTGACAATCATCTGCAGGGATCAAGTATCCTCTTCTGACTTTATGGACATGTGCACTCACAAGCATTTACCCCCACGTACACACACCCTTACGTGCAACTTAAAAATTTTAAGAAGAAATTATCGTTTGGAAAACCATTCAAAAGAATATATTCAAAAAATAATTTCCTAATGATTTTCTGCATTTATTGCTTTCTATTTTATCTGAGTTTTCAGTCTTAGCTCATATTTCAACTCAATCCTGCAGAACTCTGATTACCTAAAAATGTGACTGACAGTTCCAAGCCACTCCATAAGTTGATTGTGAGACTCAAAAGCCTAGGACCACTCCATGTTAAGTAAAATCTCTCCAGCAAGCAAATCATTTGGAAACCTAGTTCAGAAATTTTTGTAGTGTTAGGGAATGAACCCAGGGCTTCACGCCTGTTAAGTGAGTTTTTACCGTGGACCTATATACTCAGCTGCCTGTAACTTATCTTTTTTTTTTTTAACCTGTTTTTAAATGTGTGTTTTTTTAGGCAGGTAGAAAAATTATTTAATTGGTATTTTTCCTCTGAACTAAGACCCATGTACTCAATTATACATTGTTATAATTAATGCTATTTGGAGAAGCGCTGGGGAAATTTTAAGTGTAGTGGATAAATATATTCTTAGAGTTCCTATTTGCAAATTTATGTTAATATGAGTCAGAAGCAGTTTTCTGGAAGCCTTTAAACACTTTTCAAGGTTCTCTGTAATCCCTCCACCCGCTGTGTCTCTTTTCTCTACTTGTCTCCTGTCTCCTACCCTCTTCTTCCATTCCTTCCTTTCAAGTTTTATTTTCCAAATCAATTCATTAAAGGACAACACTATTCCTTCTAAAGGTGAAAATGCCAACCTACTTTACAGAAAGCAGTATCATCTAGCTGTAGGCATGTCTTGACTTTCTTTTGTATTTCTAAAAACTTCCTAGATTGCGCAATAAAAGAGATGGCATATAATAAGGTGGAAGATTTTTAATTAATTATTTTATTTATTTATGTTGCCCCCTCCCAGTGCCCCCTCCCACAGTGCCTCATCCCATTTCCCCTTTCCTTTGCCTCTGAGAGGGTACTCTCCCCACATACCCCTTCCCTGGGGCCTCAAGTCTCTACAGGATTAGGCACATCCTCTCCCACTGAGACCAGACAAGGCAGTCCTCTGCTACATATGGGGAGGGGGAGGCTCAGACCAGCTCATATATGTTGCCTGATTGGTGGCTCAGCCACTGGGAGCCCCCAGGGGTCTAGGATAGTTAAGACTACTGGTCTTCTTATGGGTCACCATCCCCTTCAGGTCCTTCAATCCTTCCCCTAATTTTCCCATAGTGCTCCCCAACTTCAGTCCAATGGTTGGGTGTAAGTATCTGCATCTGTTTCAGTCAGCTTGTAAGACCTCTCAGAGGACAGCCATGCTAGGCACCTGTCTGTGAGCACGACATAGCATCGTAGGGTAGAGCGTTTTCAAGTCACTTTGCCTGTACTTAATCATACCTGAGAAGACATGGGCATCTTCTTACCTTGTCACTATAAGAGGTAAGTTAGCGGAGATGTTCCTTCCACACATAGTGCTGGAGTTCACCATGCACGTGATGTTCCAAAGCCCCGTTTAATTTCTTCTGTGGGTGTGCTTTTGTTCACAGCCTTGTTGACCCCTTTATGAAATAAGTCTTAGGAAATAAAAGAAAAGCGACTCTTGACTAAATGAATTCATAAATGTGTACAGGTAATAAAAAGTGCTTCCTCTCACCAACTGCACGGAGAAGGCACAGCCATTCTCTTACAGGTTTGTCTATATGTTCACCTATTGACTGCATAATGCTGTATAATTGCTCCAAAACAAAAGCAACAATTTTCCTCTTGCTGTCATAGAATGTTAGTGTTAGAGTTACTGGTATTGCTAGTGTTACACCCGGACCATCTAATCCCATTCCATCATCTCATGTGTGATACTGTGAGACATTTGGTAGAGTTCAGAGAAAGAAGCATGGGCTAGCATCCATTCCGTTTTAGACATCTTTCCCACTTGGTTTTCACATTCAGTTAATCAGACTCATCAAATACCCATCAAGTACCTCATTTAGGATAACTGAAACATGAGGGCGAATAAGTAAGTTTAATTATTTCTTTTCCTTTTCTTTTACCCAATATCCATGGCTCCTCTACCCCTTTCTTCATTTTGTATTTATTACTATAACAGACATTAAGTGCTTTGGGTTTCTAAAGATGAAGATGTGGGTGGGTGCCCTAGTATTCTTCCCTGTTGCCAATGTTAAAATCATGACCAAAGGAAAATTGGAGAGGAAAGGCCTTGTTTAAGCTTGCAGGTTACAGTCCATCTTCAAGTGAGGCCTAAGGTGCCACCCAAGGCAAGAACTTGAAGCAGAATCCATGGAAGGATACTGTTTATTGGCTTGCTCCTATCCTCAAGTTGAGTTAATTTTGTGTTTTATGCCACCAAGGCCCACCTACCTAATGATGACACTGCCCAAAGTTAGCTGAGCCCCTACATCAATAAGCAATCAGAAAATGTTCTCCAGACAAGGCCACAGACCAATCTGATGGAAGCAGTTCTTCAACTGGGTTCCATCTTCCAAGGTGTGTCAACAATCAAGATTTGCTGTTACAGTGGAATACACATACTATCACTACTTATAGCTAAGTGAACATTAACAAGGGAATAGATACAGGTCACTTCATTAACCTCAACTTATATTTCTTACATGTTTGAATACGTTAAGACAGGCTTAATGTTGGATAGGATATGATATGAGTTTCTGGTATCCATAACATATCTGTTCTACCATTTTATAACATCTGTACCACTGTACAGAGGAGACACACTGTACCAGATTGTTGGGTTTTTTAGGGGGGGAAAAAAAAAAATTTTTTAAAAAAGGGGGGCTTCATACTGAAAAATGAAAAAATTTTAAATTTACAAGGAAAAAAAGGGGGGATACAAGGAAACTCAAATGTTAGATCCATTGGTTATAGTGAGCTTTAACGCCCCTTACAAGCTGAGTCATCTAAAAAGGGAGCTCATTGAGGGGGGCCCCAGATCTGATTTTTGTGGGTATTATGGGGACTTTTGGGGGGGGCCAGTTTGTTGCCTAAATGATTTCCTCCATGGGTTCACTTCAAGATTCCTTTAATAAAAACTGGAGAGGGATCTGAAGCCAAACCAAAATTTTTTTTTTTTCTTAAGTTGCTTTTGGGGCAAGTGTTGTTATGACGAACGAAAAAGGGACTAAACAGTTGGGCACACGGGGATCTAAAACAATATTCCGAACTTTATATGTAATTTGATTGATAAATAAATTTAATGTTCTACAAATAAGATGGGAAAAAAACCCAAAGATGGAAAACCCCAAATTTTAAATAAAATATGAATAAAAATTTTTAAGTAAAAAAATAAAAAAGTATTCTCAATTTTACGGGTTTTTATTTCCAAAAATTAGAATAAAAAATGGGTCTTTTTTACATAGTGAGTTTTCTGTTAGCCTTAATAATGGAGAAATAAAAATTTAAAAACGTTTATTGAACAGATTTTAAATGATTTATTACCAGTAACTCAAAAGCTTTAAAGATTGATTTAAAAACACAAGTTTACAAAGTATTTAAATAGGGTTTTGAAAAATTTCTTGCTTTTTTGCTAGGAAAAAAACAATTAACCATATTTTTGCCAAGATTTTTTTTATGGTCCATTTCCCTTGAACTTCTAAAGGAAATGCATTTTAGGTGCTTTCCCATTTTTCCCATTTTTTTTCCCCTTTAATATACCACGGATTAGACACATTCACAAAAATTTTAAATATCATCCAAATAACAAAAAGTTTACCTCAACTCTTGCGGGACTTTTTTGAATAAAAAATTAATCTAAAAAAGGTTGAGCATGAATTTGAATAGAAAAAAACAAGATGTGTGTAAAAAAATTTTGACTGAAAAGCCTTGTCCTTGTAATCCCAAGTTTTTTGGGAATCAAAAAAATCAAAATTCATGAACCCATAAGCCAAGGCATGTTCTTAAAAAAGCAGAAACTTTATTTAAACCCTTAAAATTTCCCCTCAAGAATGGGGGCAAAAGGGGAAAGAAGGGGCAAGCTGCTTCTTTTAAGGTAAATTTGGAAATTTACAAAATCCACTTGTTTTGTCTTTTCCCCCTTGTGATAAATCCCGAAGAAAAAGCTTTAAAAGTTATTTATGTGTTGTTGGCTCAAATTCGGGGGGTTTCAGTCTGTTGCTTAAACCCGATTGGGGGGCAGACGGGCATCGGGTGGGGCATAGTGAACTACCTTAACACACGAATAATAGCATCATATTATGAACCCATCGGGTAAACACAAGTAAACGCCCAAAATCCTCATTCCCCATTCTCCTCTGAACAGGGGCCCCATGGAAACAAGTCTCAAGTACATGGGGGTTTTGGAGGGGAACCCCAAAACCCAAACCATGAGGCATATAGGGGCATAACTTAACCAAAAGGGTTGGGGTTTGTCAAAAAAACTGCAAAGAACATGGCTATTCCCTTTTTGATCTCCCAAATAAATTTTAAGGAGCTCCATCTAAAAGGGATTGGATGTTTGACAGTGACCTGCCCCGCCCTTGCTTTAAATCACATAGCCAGTGTGAGATTTCTGGGTGAGAATATTGCTGCTAAATTAAAAACGGTATTTCTCATTGCTTTTTTTTTCCCTAACATGTAAACCCAGGGAAAATATAGCGAGAAAAAAAGCACTAATAGGAGGAGGGAAAGAAGAGGGGGAGAGAGAGAAGAGAAAAGGAGAGAGGAGACAGAAAAACAGGGAGCGATATTAAAAATAAATGAAGGCTCCATAGCACAGGCCCCTCATACAAAAACACTTTGTGATCCAAGTAAGGGCACCGGGGGCTTTTTAAAGCAAGATGCCCGGGTCACTGGGAATTTAAATGTCCAAAAAAAAGTCTTAGGGGCTTCCCAAATTCCTCAAATAAACAAAAATTTATCTCCTCTGTAGTGACTTTTAAAATTTATCTTTTGTAAACAAAGTTTAATAAAAAAACATTTCCCTAGCTTCCTTGTTTAAAAGTTTTTTCTTCTGTATTTTCCAAATTTTTTTTAAAAGATTAATCGTCACTTGGGTATTTCAATCATTTTTTGTTTATTCAAAAATCTAGTTTTACAATTTTTAAATAAATTTGGTCAAATAAGGTATGAATATGTTCCTGCTCAAATGTTTTTAAATTTCCGGGAAGATATGAGGGAGGGGAGGTTTGCCTTTTCCACTCACATATAAAAGTGAAAACCCCCCTAAAAACTCTAAACAAAACTAAATTATAAACTAACAGATTTTGTGCCCACTTTTTACCAGGCACGGGCATTCATCACAATCATCAAGAAATAATTTATTGCTGGGGGGAGATTGCTCTGATTTTTAGGAAGACTGCTGCCACAGGGAAATTAAAATTCCCTTTTTCCCAACTCCAATGGGAGGCTCAAAATGGTGGGTCCAACCCAAAGGTTTTCAATGCCCTTTTAAAACCCCATGGGCATTCCAGGGGGAAACCAAAAATTACAGAGTTCCCACAAAACACACACACACACAAACACACACACCCAAATACAATAAATTTTAAAAACAAAACCCATCAGGGTAAACATGCCCTTTTCCCGTTTTGGGGGGAAAAGCAAAAGAGTTTGACACCGCTTTGTCTACAAGGCAAGAATTTTAGGACAGCCCAGACAGTGAGCTTTTCTCACAAAGGAATAAAACAAAAAAGTTTTTTAAATAAAAAATTTTTGCTTTCCAAATTTTGGAAAAGGGCCAAAATAATCTTGCTCTTGTTGTCAATTTTAAAACCCGGAAACTGTATTGAGAAGAAAAAATATGTTAGAAATTAAATCAAAGGGGCATACATATTTGAAAAAGCTCAGGATTTTTCTAACCGTTCTTTTGCTACTTAGCCGCAAAGCGAAACCCCCATTTTATAGACCTAATGACTCAAATATACGAAGGGAAGAAGAGCCTTCCCCTTTTCTCTAATAAAAAGATTTTGCTAGTTCCAAAGGGCATCGTTATGTACTTTTATGAAGTATTTTATAAAATTTTCTTTTTGTCTTTGAAAACACCCCCCACCAAAGCTCCATTTGACTTATGGAAAGCAGAGCCATCTAAAAATTTATTAAAATCAATCTCCCTCGATTCCCACAAATGCTCTCAGACCCTCATTTTTTTTTGCTTCCTTGGGGGAGTTGATGGAACCCACTGCCCCCAATTCGCCAGCTCATACTCCTAAAACTCAGTAGTCGCGTTCAGTCTTTTAGCCCTTATCTTCTCCTTGATTTTCCAATTATTAGCCCTTCAAAATCCAAATACCCATCCAACCTGCGTCAACCCCACTAATCCAAAGGCCCCATTCCTCCCCCCCACTTTTTTAGGATACTTGTTTCTTTAAAGTGCAAACCCTTTCAGAATTTTGTGCTCTTCTAGGTATAGGTGAATGGGGCATTGACCTTTTAAAATCTTACATTCACATCCACGTGGTTTCCCTTTCTACCCAGGCCCTTTTCCCTCCAAAATCTTGCTGCCTTCTTTTTTTAAATTTAAAATTTGATCTGACCTTTTCGGGGAAGCTGTGAAGAATTTTGAAAAACACAAGGCTTCCTTCAAAATTTCAAAAAATGCCTTTTTAATTTCCCCCAAAGTAAAAATGTTCTATACCCATCTTTGAAAGTTTAAGAAATAGCCATTTTTTTGTTTCACAAACCCTTTTTCTCTGAGATTAATTAAAAAATGATTTTGATACAGCCTTTTATTTGCCTCTTTTCCAACCCCATAATCCCTAGGCCATAGTTATTAAACTTTTTTAAATTTTGATAATACGGCCAAAAAACGTAATAAAACAAAGTTGTCATTTCTCAGGGAGTTTAAAGTCTTAATTATACAAAAAACCTCAAAAAAGGTTCAAAAATCTACATCCTGAAGTATAATAAAATTTTTGATGAATGAATGAATTGAAGAATTTACTGTCATGGTTGGTAGACCCTTGAAAGGGAAATGGAAAAAGGGACTGTCAGTTACTTTAAGAACTTTATTAATTTGTTACACTGTTGTTTTTTTACTATTTGAAGATAAAAAAATGCTCTAGATTTTAAAGTAAAAAAACTCTTTCTTATTTTTATATTATATATAAACACTTCAGGCAAAATCTTAGGGTGAAAGAGGAGGTCACAAAGCCCCATCCTAGATGAGTAGCTTTGGGAAATGATGGCAAAGGAAAAAGTCTCATTTTTCTCAAGGATGGGGCCCCCTCCCAGGACCCCCATGCTGCAGTAATGGTTCTTTATAAATGACACACAAAAACATTGATTAAATTTCATGGGTTTAAGAAAAAGCACATTTTGGGCAGTTATATTGTTGGGTATAGGGTAAGCACCGTAAATTTTATTAAGACTTGAAAAGTACAACATCAATACACATGCTAAAATAGACAAGAGAATCTCTTTTGGCTCTGCCACAGCAGGGGACACAGGCAAACTGAAGAATTTTTGGGAAACAGGATTGTCTTCCCCCAGGGTTGGGGACACCTTACGGTTATCATACCAAGGGTAAAAACCTGGTTTTTTACAACAAAAAACGGGAATGGGATGTGTTTGTTTGTTTGTGAGTTACACATAACACACACACACCCCGTAACCCCCACCGGCGCTGGCACACACTCACATACACACACACACCACCCACCACCCCAAAACAACCAAAATTAAGAGCCCAAACCAAGACGGGAGAGAATCTGGAGGAAGATGGGCAGCAGTTGTAGGGGAGGAAAAATGAAGAGTAGTTAAACAAAACAAACATTTTATGTATGTTGAAAGTCCAAACAATAAAAAAAAAACACAACAAAAGCCGGGCCCAAATGGTGGGTTTTAAAAAAAACAAAAAACCCAAACCCAACAAAAACCAAAAAACAACCAAGATTCCCCTGCACATTCTTTTTTTTTTTTTTTTTTTTTTTTTTTTTTTTTTTTTTTTTGAGCAGGGTTTCTCTGTGTAGCCGGGCTGTCCTGGAACTCATTCTTAACGGCTGGCCTCGAATCAGAAATCCCCCTTTCGCCTCCCAAAATTATGGTTTAAAAGGCTTTCCCCACCCCCCGGCTAAATCACGCTTCTTGTTACAAAATCTAATGAGCACAACTTTGCATTTTAAATTTCTGAGTGCTCTTATGCACACTGGGCTGGCATGGGTTGGGAAAGTCAAAGTTGACTTAGGTTCTTGTTTTGGGTCTTGGCTAGGGTCCTTAACTCCAGGTGTTTTTGGGTCATAGTCTCAAAAAACCCAAAATTTTAAAAACATGTGTTTCCTTTACATCAGCGATTGGGGCAGAAGTAATTTTCTCATGGATGTGATCTAAAACGTAATCTTAGCTTTTAGGGGGGCCCAGCTTTTCGTGTAGCAGATGTATCTTCGGAGCGGCAAGGAAGGGGGGTTATTTGATTCGATTTTTAGTTTTTAATACCATAAGTGAAACTCTTTTCTTTTGCCCTTTCCCATTTTTAAAAATAAACCACAGGATCTTTCAATCCTCAAAGGGAGAATTAGACGGGCCCAATGAAACCGGGGACATGTTTTTAAACAGAATCTAAAAACTTAATCCCGGGCTTTTGACATAGGAATTGGGATTCATGCACCCCTTTAAACGGCTGCCGGATTAAATTTAAACCCCTCCACCCACAAATTCCTGTCTGAACCGCACTGAAGTGTACACAACAAAAGGCCTTGCGGGAACGGAGGAGAAAGGAAAGTATCTTTGCTTGCTTCTTTTCAGTGACCAAAATCACAATAGCCCAATTAAGCTCACTGAAGGGGAAATTTTCAGGGATACAAAATTTCGATGTGGATGAAAAATCGGGGGGGGAAATGTTCCCTCTTTGTTTTTTACTTGAAATGAAAATACTCAAGGGGTTGGGGTGGAAATGCCGCACTGAAATTGTATGGGTTGTTCCCGGAGTGCGGACCCCCCAGACAGAAAAGTTAGTGGATACCTACGTTTGGAAATTTCATTTATTTTAGTCATAGCTTACTGTACTAACCCTAAAAAGAAACAAATTTGGGAAATTTTTTTTTTTTTTTTAAAGAAGATAAAAATTGGGGCTAGTGAAAAAAACGGTGATAAAAAAAGCCAAAATTTTACAAAAAAGAGCTGAAAAAAGGGGAAAAAATTACTCTCTGCACTTTTTAAAAAGGCATTTTAAGCATGTGCTAGCCATCAATCTGTTTATGGGAAATGAAAGAAAGTGCTATGGTACTTCCTAAGAGTTAGAGAAACTCAAAAGGATATATGGATGAAATAAGAAGAAAAAACTTGAGCCAAGAAGCATAAAACACCATGAAATAATTTTGGGCCAATGTTTTACTGTTGTTTTTTTTTTTTTTTTCTTTCTGTTTTTGGCATATTTTCTTTGGTATCACTCCTTATTTACTCACTTTACAGTGAACATTTTAGTTTACCCAAAACCCGGGGTATTTAACCGGGCTTGGGAAATGAGGCAGAATTTGGGGTTTAATTTATAATATTTCATAGTTTGTCAGGAAGGAAGCACTTTGCAAAATTTTCCACACACACCACACACAAAGGGCTATTTATAGTGTAAGAAAAAGGACAATAAAGGGGCAACGGAACAAATCCCAGGGAAAAAAATTTTCTTCCGCATTAGGCGTCATAACAGGCAACTTCTGATTTTTAAAAAAGGAAAGGGGTTTAAGAAAAAAAAGAAAAAAAAAACTTTCTCCCCAACTACTAATTTCTGATTTTATAGCAATTTTTATTTCTCTTTTTTTGACTCTTTGAATTTCCTTTCCATCCTGATTAAGTTTTTGGTAACCGAGCTCAGGCGAAGAAAGCTTTTTAACCTTTTTTTTTTTTTTTTTTTTTTTTGGTAATTGGTCCGGGGTCTCAGATTGGGGTACTGAGTTTTTGGGAAAAAATCCCAAATGGGCAATTTGTCTGCCAGTACAAATAGGCAGGGGTTTTTTTCATTTTTAAATTTTATCTTTTTGAGGAAGTTCGTGTTGGCCTTAAAAAAATTCTGGGAAAAAGAGGAAAAATTTTTCCCCAAAATTTTTATTCTCTACTTTAATCGTTTTTAAAAAAAAAAAACCAATTTAACGCTTTAAAAAATATATCTGTGGGTGGAAATTATCCACCATTTATTTAAAAATTTTTTAACGATGCGTGCTTCAAAGCCCTTTTTTAAAAAATTTCATTAGGGGGCAGGGCCCCTTGGTTTAGAGTTAAGGGCACTTGCTATTGCTGAATTGTAATGCTGACAAACATCTCAGGATCATTTTTTCCTCTTCTGACTTTAAGGGGAAGTTTCACTCACAAGCATTTACCCCCACGTTCACCCCCTTTCGGGAAAAATTTAAAAATTTAAGAAGAAATTACGTTTGGAAAAAAAATTCAAAAGAATTATTCAAAAAAATTTCCTATTTTTTTTCTGATTTATTGCTTTCTATTTTACTGAGTTTCAGTCTTGCTCTATTTCCAAAAATCAACCTGCGAACTCTGATTACCAAAATTGACGACGTTCCCAAACACTCCATAAATTGATTGGTGAACCAAAAGCCTAGGGCCCCTCCATGTTAAATAAAATTTTTCTCCAGCAAGCAAAAACATTTGGAAACCTAGTTTAGAAATTTTTTTTAGGTTTGGGGGAAGAAAACCCCGGGCTTTTTACGCCGTTAGTGAGTTTTTACCGTTTAACTATATACCAGCGCCTGTAACTATCTTTTTTTTTTTTTTAACCTTTTTTAAATGTGTGTTTTTTTTGGCAGGGTAGAAAAAAATTTTTTAATTGGTTTTTTCCTCTGAACTAAAACCCCCTGACTCAAATTAACATTGTTTTTTTTAAGTATTTGGGGAAGCGCGGGAAATTTAAGTGTATGGTAAATATATCTTTGGTTCCTATTTTCAAATTTAATGTTAATATGACGAAGCATTTTTCTGGAAAACCTTTTTAAACACTTTTCAAGGTCTCGAAATCCCTCCACCCCTGTGTCTCTTTTCTCTACTTGTCCCCCCTGTCTCCACCCTCTTTTCCTTCCTTCCTTTCAAGTTTTTTTTTTTCCAAATCAATTCATTAAAGGCAACACTATTTCCCTTTTAAAGGGAAAATGCCAAAACCCACTTTCAGAAGCTTTTCACTATGTAGGTGTCTTGACTTTTTTTTTGTTTTCAAAAAATTCCAGATTGCGAATAAAAGATGGATTAAAAGGGGTTTTTAAATTTAATTATTTTATTTTTTTATTTTTCCCCCCTCCCCTGCCCCCCCCACAGTCTCATCCCCTTTCCCCTTTTTCCTTTTTCCCCTGGAGGGGATTCCCCCCATACCCCCTTCCCCGGGGCCCCTTTTAAGTCTCTACAGGGTTAGGCACATCCTCTCCCCCTGAGACCAGACAAGGCTCCCTTGCACATATGGGGGGGGGGCCGACCAGCTCATAATTTGCCTGAAATTTGGGGGCTCAGCCACTGGGGAGCCCCCAGGGTCTAGGAATTTAAGACTAGGTCTTCTTAGGGGGGCACCATCCCCTTCAGGTCCTTTAATCCTTCCCCTAATTTTCCCATAGTTCCCCCCAAACTTCATCAATGGTTTGGGGGTTTAAAACGTCTGTTTCAGTCACTTGTAAAAACCTCCAAGGACAGCAGCAGGCCCTGTCTGTGGCACGACAAGACTAGGGAGACTTTTTTCAAGTCACTTGCCCGTACTTAATCATTTCCTGAAAGACTGGATCTCTTACCTTGTCACTATAAGAGGTAATTAGCGGGGATGTTCCTTCCCCACATATGGGGGAGTTCACCATGCACGGGTGTTCCAAAGCCCCTTTAATTTCTTTGTGGGGTTTTGGGTTTTTGTTCACAGCCTTGTTGACCCCCCTTTTTGAAATAAGTCTTAGGAAATAAAAGAAAAGCACTTTGACTAAATGATTTAATTGGGGAAGGTAAAAAAAAAGTGCTTCCTCTCACCAACGCACGGAGAAGGCACAGCCCTTCTCTTACAGGGGTTTTCTATATGTTTAATATTGACTGCATAATGCTGAAAAATTTCCCAAAAAAAAAGCACAATTTTCCTCTTTCTGTCAAAAAATGTTAGTGTTAAATTACTGGTATTGCTAGTGTTACCCCGGGCCCCTAATCCCATTCCATCACTCATGTGTGATACGTGAACTTTGGTAAGTTCAAGAAAGAAGCATGGGGTAGACCCTTCCCTTTTAACATCTTTCCCCCTTGGTTTTCCACATTAATAGACCCCAATACCCCCCAAGTACCTCATTTTGGATAACTAAAAATAGGGCAATAAGTAAATTTATTATTTCTTTTTTTTTTCTTTTTCCCAATATCCCTGGCTCCCTCTCCCCCCTTTTTCTTTTGTATTTATTACTATACAAAATAAAGTCTTTTGGGTTTCTAAAAGTTTAAAAAGGGGGGTGGGGGCCCTAGTATTCTTTCCCCGTTTCCAATTTAAAAACATGACCAAAGGGGAAAATTTGGAGAGGGGAAAAGGGCCTGTTTAAGCTTTCAGGTTTCAGTCCATCTTTAAGTGAGGCCAAGGGGCCCCCAAGGGAAAACTTTAAGCAGAATCATGAAGGATACTGTTTTTTTGGCTTGCTCCAACCTCAATTGGTTAATTTTTTGGTTTTATGCCACCCAAGGCCCACCACCTAATTGAACACTGCCCAAAATTTGCTGAGCCCCCCAACAAAAAAGCAACAAAAAAATGTTCTCCAGACAAGGCCCCCAGACCAAAACTGAGGGAAACAGTTCTTTAACGGGTTCCTTCCAAGGTGGTCAACAATCAAGATTTGCTGTTTACAGTGGGGAATAACATATATCACACTTTTTAGAAGTGAACATTAACAAGGGGAAAAGATACAGGCACTTCTTAACCTCAAATTATATTTCTTACTGTTTAATACGTTTAAAACAGGCTTTTAAAGTTGGATGGGAAGAATGAGTTTCTGGTATCCCTAACCCTATCGTTTTTACCATTTTATAAAACATCTGTACCACTGTACGAGGAGAACACACCAAATTCACCCGGGGGGGGGGGGGGCGGGGGGGAGGGGGGCGAAAGGGGGGCGAAAAACTTTTTTTAGTAAAAGACATTAATTGGCACAAAACAAAACAGTTTTTCACGTGTTCTTATGTAAGGTAGCACTTTTCTTTATAAAATCCATTTAAATTTTTTAAAAAAATTTAGAGGGTGAAAGAAATTTTATTATTTTTCTACCATTTGTATCAATGAAGAGAAAATTAGAAAAGACCAAATTATTAGTCAAATTTTCTGCTCATTTATTTAAATAAAAAGCAGTTCTTTGCTGTATTTTCAAAGCAGCTTCACTTTCACCTGGATCAAAATGACCTGGAGGAATGGTGAAGAATGAGTCACTTTTTTAGAGCCTGCCAATTCCAAGTACCCTTTTGTACAACTTGCCTATTTCCCCCCCCAATGTGGTTTTAGAGATTAAATGAGACTGTAAAAGACTCTATCAAAAAAATTTCTGAATACCTGGGTTTCCCCCACATACACCTCTTCCATCCTCATTGGGGTCGGAGTGCTTATTCCAGAAAAATTTTAAATATTTCTGGAAGCCCAGTAAATCTCCTTCACCATGCCCCCAGTTACCCCCGAGAGATTGTCTCCCGGACCCCCCCCAAAGAAAGGGCTTGGAATGGGGAAAAATTTCATAAGGGGGTTCCAATGGCCAAGGGGACTATGAGACCCCGACCAGAGTCTCTTTGGAGAAGATGATCTAGACTGGGCTTCGAAAAGTAATGACCCCAAGGGAAATAGGCGGAAAGGGGTGTGGAGGCTTAATTAAACCCGCGGAGATGCAAGGAGGGGTTTTTGAACCCTGGTCTCTAAAAAAAAGATTTGAAAGGATTCCAAAACAATTGTCTTGGTCTCTGGAAAAAAAGCTGGAATTAAAAATGGGGAATGGTATCTTTTTTGGAAGAATGACGCATGAATGCCTGCCCTGGTTTTATAGCCTGTGGCTACTGGGTCTGACTGGGTCCAAACTGAGGTTCACTGAGGGGTTTTTCCCGGGGGTGGGGCCTTCCTTTCCCAAAAATAGGGGGTAACCAACACGGGGATCTGATGGAGCCCTAAGGTAAGACCTCTTAATTTTTCCAAGACAGCTGTCAGGGGAGGAGCCTTTTTAAGGGGGAAGGTGATTTTCCCGCTATCATGTACCAGTTGGGTTAGGGAACTTTTTTTATCACAGGGTCGGAACATCCCCCTGTGGGAAACCCTAAGTTCAAAAAACCATGGGCTAATTTTAAAAGGGCTTTCCACTAATGTTTGGGAAAAAAGGTGAAGCCCCCCCCAAAAAATTTCCCCCCAATTCCCCCTTTTTTCCCCTTTTTTGGAAAACCCCCCCCAAAAAAAGGCCCCTTTTCACCGGGGCCCCCCCCCCCCCTTTTACCCCTTTGGGGGGGCCCCCCCCCCCCCCCCCCCGGCCCCAACATAGGGGCTTCCTACCCCCCCAAAAAAAAACCAAAACCCCCCCCCCCCCCCCAAAAACCCAAAAGCCCGCCCCCCCCCCCCAACACCCCCAACCCCCCCCCCAAAAACCCCCCCTTGGGCCAGCCCAATCTTCCCCGCCCCCCCAATTTGAAATTAAAAATTTCCCCGGGTTTAACGATGGATCTCTTTCCCCCATTCCCCTATTTGAAAGGTTTGGGGTTTTGGGTGGGTTTGGAAAATTTTTTTTTTCTGGCCTTCAGGCCCCCCCTCAAGGGGCTGAAGACGGGGGAAGCCCCCCAAAAACCAAAAAGGTATATTAAAAAATGCTTCCTTGGGGAAAAAAAATTCTTAAAACCCGCCCCTAAACTCTGGGGCCCGGATATTTTTTTGGGGCAGGGGCAATTTTATGCCCAATGAATTGGGGGAAACAACGAAAAACCTTGGCAGTTTTGGAAAGAAACCCGGTTCCCTTCCTTTTCCCCCGGCCCCGAAACCCAAAAAAAAATGCAACTTAAAAGGGGGAAAAAAAAAGGGCGGCTTTTCCCACAAAAAATAAAATTCAAAAAAACCATTCCCCCCCTTGCCCCAAAAATGGAAAAACTCTCTGGTTTGGGGGAATATGAAAAACTTTTCAAAAGGGTTTCCTAAGGAAAAAAAGGCTCCCCAAAATTTTGAAAAAAGTTTAAACATTCAAAAAAGAAGCCCCAACCTTTGGGGAAAAACCAAGCAGGATTTTTGAAAAAGGAAATCCCCCTTTTTTTTTCCAAAAGAAAATAAAAAAAATCAAAAATTTAATTTTTTAAAAATTTAAAAAGGGTTTGAAAGGGTCCAAAATAAGGCCAAAGTGATGGGAAACAAGAAAAAAAAAGATATTTCAGAAAAATTTTGTAAATTCTTAAAGGCATGCTCTTTCCTTTTTTTTTTCCAAAAATAAATACAAACTCCCCCTTAAAGACCCCGGGGAAATAAAAACTATAAAAACTCATGATTTCCGAGCTTTTGGTTTTGGCATAAAAGGAAATACAAACGAAATAAAACCCAAATTCCGGCTTGTTTCCTTTACATCCGTTTAATTCTCTTTTTTGGGGGTTTTTTCCCAGGAGTATCCCCACCAAAAAGGACTTGCAAAAAAATGTTTTTTAAAAAAAGTTTGGGGGACTTTTGGGTTAAAAAATTTGAAAAGAAAATTTAATCCGGAAAATTTCAGAAAGGGGGGGCCTAGTTTGTGGGTTGGAAGAGGCCCGGAGTTTACGAATCCCGGGGAATTTATTTAAACAGTGTTGAAAAACCTAATATTAAAAATAGATCGGGGGGGGGGGGGGGGGGGGGGGGGGGGGAAGTGAGCTTTTGGAAAATTTTTTCAATTTTGCATAATTTTCCCCGTGAACATCTGCCAGAGGGGAAAACGTAGCAACAATAACCGTCACGCTGAGGATTCCTTCCCTAATTTCCATAATTGCTACTTCAGTCAGGTTGTAAGTATCTCTCTTTCAGTAGCTTGAAACCCAAACGCATGCTAGGCACTGTCTGTGAGCACGACAAGATCGTAAGGAGAGCGTTTTCAAGTCACTTTGCTGTACTTAATCATACCTGAGAAGACATGGGCATCTTCTTACCTTGTCACTATAAGAGGTAAGTTAGCGGAGATGTTCCTTCCACACATAGTGCTGGAGTTCACCATGCACGTGATGTTCCAAAGCCCCGTTTAATTTCTTCTGTGGGTGTGCTTTTGTTCACAGCCTTGTTGACCCCTTTATGAAATAAGTCTTAGGAAATAAAAGAAAAGCGACTCTTGACTAAATGAATTCATAAATGTGTACAGGTAATAAAAAGTGCTTCCTCTCACCAACTGCACGGAGAAGGCACAGCCATTCTCTTACAGGTTTGTCTATATGTTCACCTATTGACTGCATAATGCTGTATAATTGCTCCAAAACAAAAGCAACAATTTTCCTCTTGCTGTCATAGAATGTTAGTGTTAGAGTTACTGGTATTGCTAGTGTTACACCCGGACCATCTAATCCCATTCCATCATCTCATGTGTGATACTGTGAGACATTTGGTAGAGTTCAGAGAAAGAAGCATGGGCTAGCATCCATTCCGTTTTAGACATCTTTCCCACTTGGTTTTCACATTCAGTTAATCAGACTCATCAAATACCCATCAAGTACCTCATTTAGGATAACTGAAACATGAGGGCGAATAAGTAAGTTTAATTATTTCTTTTCCTTTTCTTTTACCCAATATCCATGGCTCCTCTACCCCTTTCTTCATTTTGTATTTATTACTATAACAGACATTAAGTGCTTTGGGTTTCTAAAGATGAAGATGTGGGTGGGTGCCCTAGTATTCTTCCCTGTTGCCAATGTTAAAATCATGACCAAAGGAAAATTGGAGAGGAAAGGCCTTGTTTAAGCTTGCAGGTTACAGTCCATCTTCAAGTGAGGCCTAAGGTGCCACCCAAGGCAAGAACTTGAAGCAGAATCCATGGAAGGATACTGTTTATTGGCTTGCTCCTATCCTCAAGTTGAGTTAATTTTGTGTTTTATGCCACCAAGGCCCACCTACCTAATGATGACACTGCCCAAAGTTAGCTGAGCCCCCTACATCAATAAGCAATCAAGAAAATGTTCTCCAGACAAGGCCACAGACCAATCTGATGGAAGCAGTTCTTCAACTGGGGTTCCATCTTCCAAGGTGTGTCAACAATCAAGATTTGCTGTTACAGTGGAATACACATACTATCACTACTTATAGCTAAGTGAACATTAACAAGGGAATAGATACAGGTCACTTCATTAACCTCAACTTATATTTCTTACATGTTTGAATACGTTAAGACAGGCTTAATGTTGGGATAGGATATGATATGAGTTTCTGGTATCCACTAACCATATCTGTTCTACCATTTTATAAACATCTGTACCACTGTACAGAAGGGAGACACACTGTCACCAAGCTATCACTCATCTAAGTGAATGAGATTCTGGACACAGTAAGAAGTGTGGGCAGCTAATGGAGCAGAAGAAACTAATAGAAAAGCAGTTTTTGTTGAGAATTCAATAATGACTATTAATAATTGCACAAACATCTAGTTTTCACGTGTCTTATGTAAGGTAGCACTTTTCTTTATAAAATCCATTAAACTTTTAATAAAATTTAGAGGCTGAATGAAATTTTATTATTTTTCTACACATTTGTATCTAAGTGAAGCAGAATAATGTAGAAAAGACCAATTATTAGATACGAATTTACTGCTCATTTAGTGATTTACCTAAAGCAGTTCTTGTGCTGCCTATTTGCAAAGCATGACTTCACTTGCTACCTGGATCAAAATGACCTGGAGGAATGGCTGAAGCAATGAGTCACTTTGTAGAGACCTGCCAACTTCCAAGTACCCTTCTGTACAATCTTGCCTATTTGCCCACCCCAGAATGTGGTTTTAGAGTATTAAATGAGACTGTAAACTAGACTCAGGATCAAAAACTTTCATGAGATATCCTGGGTTCCATCCACATACACTCTCTTCCATCCTCATTGGTGTCGGAGTGCTTATTCCAGAAAGATTCTCACAATATTTCTGGAAGCCCCAGTAAGATCTCCTTCACCATGACCCCCAGTTAGCCCAGAGAGATTGTTGCTCCAGGACTTCTCCCCCAACTGAAGGTCTCTGGAATGGGAAACATTACATAATGGGATTCCAATGGCCAAGGGGACTATGAGACCCAGAACCAGAGTCTCTGTGTGGAAGAAGATGAGTCTAGACTGGACGTTTCGACTAAGTAATGACCCCAAGGGAAATAGGCAGGAAGAGGATGTGGAGGCTTAATTACCCTGCAGGAGAGTGCATAGGAGGGTTTAATTGAACTCCTGGTCTCTAAAGAAAAGATTTGAAAGGATTCCAAGACAATTGTCTTGGTCTCTGGAAAAATAGACTGGGAATTTAAAAATGGGAATGTGTATCTTTGGAATGAATGACTGCATGAATGCCTGCCATGGTTTCATAGCTCTGTGGCTACTGGGTCTGACTGGCTCCAATCTGAGGTTCTACTGAGGTTGTTTCACCGGGATGGGCATTCCTTTCCAATAATAGGAGGTAACCAAGCACGGGGATCTAGATGCAGCCCTAAGGTAAGACCTCTTAATTTGTCCAAGACAGCTGTTCAGGCAGGAGCCTTCTTAAGGGGGAAGGTGATTTTTCCCAGCCTACTCTATGTACCAGTTGGGTTAGGGAACTTTTTCTATCACAGGGTCTGAACAGTCCCCATGTGGGAATCCCTATAGTTCTACAAACCATGACTGATATTTCTAAAAGAGGACTTGCCACTAATGTTGGAATAAAGGTGAAGCCCTCCAAATGAAAGTCTCTCTGTGGAGCTGATTGGCGTTCCTTTTATGCCACCTGGTTATCTGAAGAAACTCTTGATTTGATTATAATCTTCAGAGTTTGAGAGGTCTGTATTGGGATCACCTGGCTGCTCCGGCCAGTTTGCATATATTGATTCATGGTGTGAGTTGGGTGGTGGCTTTGCTATCTGAGCCTTCCCAGGCCCAGATCATATTGGCTGCAAAGACTGAAGCCAAAAGACAACAAGTATATACCCACATTAGCTTCCTCTGAGGGAGAAGTTTTTTCCCATAATGCCGCTTCCCTACCAGCTCTGAGGCTGTCCCAGGACTACCTAATTCTGCCCATTCGATGGCATATGCCATCATGCAATGGTAATCAACGTCATCCCGCTGGCCAGCTCTGTCAGATTCTGGTCTTCTCTGTTCCAGGGCTGAGCCCATTCTAATATGTCAATTAAGGAAATACCAGGCCGTGCTTTCATCCACAAAGATGGCATCTCTATTTCCCCATTCCCATACTTGCCTGAAGAGGATGGAGAACCTCTCTGTGATTGTGGAGAAATTATAAAAGAGATTTTTTTCTTTCTCATGGCTGGCCTTAAAGGACAGTAGGCTCCCCAGTTACTGATGGAAGCTGAAGCATTCAAGAGGGGAAATAGCCTCTCACCTCAAGAAACTCAAAGCAGCGATATATTGATAAAGGAGACTGCTTACCTTCCGGGGCAAAGAAATTAAAACATAGATCAAATCCTCTAGCTCCTAGGAGCTTTCTGGGCCCTGGGATATGGTAGTGGTGCATTGTCAGACTTGCTCAGGGTCAAGGCCAAGTGAGTTGGGTAAACAGCCAGCAGATATAGCAGCAAAATAGGCTAGATTCTGAGAAGACACAGCCTCAGAGTTCCTTCCATTAAATCTCCCAGCGTTTCCCTTATAGAAGCCACAAATAAGAAAATTAGCAACTGATAAAAGGGCTCCTGAAAATCAGGAGGGCTGGCTGATTGCCATAGATAGGAAGACTACAATTCAGAGATAGCCACTCCCAGGCTTGTCTGACAAATTCGTGAAATAACTCATCTAGTTAACCCAGGAGAATACTGCCCTACCAGAACTGTTGCAAAGGTGATATCCTGAGTTGGCCAACATTGGCTCAACAAATCTCGAAAAGCCTATCTGCAGCATGCTCGGAACAATCTCATGCAAGGACCTAAGGCCTTTGTGTTGACACAGAGACAGGAGTCCTATACCTTGAATATCTGGAAGTCAACTTTACTTACATTCAGGAATGATATGAGAAAAAACGTCAAAAATATTAATATTTTTAAAATATTAAAAAGAATTAATGCTAAAGATCCAAAATGAGAGCCAATAGAATGTATCGCAGGAAAACAAGGTAGAAAAGAGATATTACTAGATATTGATTTATTTAGTGATTTACTTAAAGGTCTATTAGTACTGCCTGTTAGGCAAGTGTGACTTCCCTTGCTACCTAAATAGTGGAAATGACAAGTCATCGCCCTTAATGACCCGCTGACCACCACCTAAGTTTCTATAAAATCTCATGAGCTTGCCTGCCCCAGCTTGTGGTTTTAGAGCATAAAACGAGAATACAAACTGTATTCAGTATCAAAGCCTTTCAGGACTGTCCTGGCTTCAGTTCACGGGTGACACCTCCTGTCTGAGATTCTCATTGGTGTCTGGGTGCTTATTCGAGGAGTATCCCCACCATATAAGGATCTTCAAAGCAAAAGTACACATTGATCTTTGGAGATAAAACGTTTAGGGTGGACTTCTGGTGTTAAACAGATGTTGATACATTGATGAAATTTAATAAAACGTCGAGAGGATGAGGTCTAGGAAATGCCTTTGGGAGGCTCATCAGAATTTTAGCATCGGTTCGTGTAATGGAGGCCAGAAGCTGTGCTGAGCGACAGTCACGCTGTAATGGGTAGTAAACATGTGTTCCTGACAACTGAATAGTTAGCAAATTAGGCATCTGGAGGAAGTGAGCTTTGGATTCTTCATTGCATAATTCACCCGTGAACATCTGCCAGAGGAAAACGTAGCAACAATAACGTCGACGCTGAGGATTCGAGACAATAAACAGAAATGATACTAGAAAAGGTGTCTGAATTCAGATACCTAGAGTGTTCTGCACACAAATACTACTGCTGAAATTATCCAGAATCTTTAATTTGCATGAAATGTATTCTAAGGATACAGATATCAGCTGATTATAAAGGGAGACTCCATACCATACAACTGGAATATTTTACAAGTTTGGGAAGTCCAATACATGTTATGTTTTAGAGCTGATAATGCAAAGTCGGCTAAGAGAGATTAAGTTATGTATATTTGAATAATACCTATTTCCCTAGTTATTATCAAAGCATTGGGTTTTGTAAATAGATATGTTCATCAGTTTTCCATTGACGACTTAACCTTTCTGGAAGCAGAAACCATTTCTTATTGTGCTGTACCAGCCTGCCTCTTCCTGATCTGTGTTTCACAAGTATAAACAAACGCAGCTATCCACCATGTGTCAGGTATTCTGAATATGTTTCCAGTAAGGAATGTGAGGATCAAGCTTCCCAGTTGTAGTGGTGAGAGGAGAGTTAGAAAGGAAGGCAAGTCCTAGTGAGGTTATGTGTAGCAATGAAGGAAACAGGATCTACATCCCATTCCCACAGCGAACATAACTTTTGTGTAAAGTTACACAAGTTGTATTCCCTACACCTTCTTTTCCTTGGTTAAACAAGAGTATAACTGGGGAAAACTGAATCAAAATAAAGGAATGAGTATGGCATATAATGAAGTTGGCACGCGATAATATTATCGCGTCCTTGTCAACCAGCTATTCTTTCTGTATGGTTGTGTTAAGTAGAAATTTTGGGTACTGGATCTAGAATGGATCTTATTGATTACTTAATTTAAATATTGCCATGTGTTCCTTGGGGGTCTTGTTACTTAGAAATAGCTGATGGGCTACTCTAAGGAGACCCTATGGTAAGTATATAATCTATGAATGGTGCTTCTTTCAAAGGCTTCTCTCTCTCTCTCTCTCTCTCTCTCTCTCTCTCTCTCTCTCTCTCAAGTCTGTAACAGCATTAAGGGAAAATTCTCATTACATACACAAGCTTGAAATCCACTATTTTGATCCATAACATTGTCACAATGAAAAGCCATTGGCCATTAGAAGTTATGCCACTTAATGAAATGAATAACTGCTTTGGCATTTTAGTACAACAAACAGACTATTCACATGTAAATATAATAAACACAGACTATATGAACAGACTATTCACATGTAAATATAATAAACACAGACTATATGTATATGTATATAAATGCATATATATATATGGTACATATATGATCTTTGTTTACTATACATATAGTCTGTGTTTAATATATATCATATTGTATATTTTGTATACATATTATATATATGTATAAGCACAGTCTATATAGTCTGTTTAACATATATATTATATTGTTTATACATATATGTGTATATACATATATACACATACATACACACATATATAATATACATATACATACACTATATAAAATATAATATAACATACATATAACATATGGCATATTTAATGTAATATATAATACACACACACACACACACACACACACACACACACATATATATATATATATATATATATATATACAATCTGTATTTAATACACATACACACACACAAACACACACACCATACATACATCAGTATTGATATGAGTAAAATTTAGGTCATAGATCAGATGGATTTTGTGTGACAAGGAAACATAGATATAGCAGAATAAGCTGGCAGAATGAGCTGAGATTTTAATGAAGAGGAGGAAGTTAAGGCTTTAGTAAAATGATGTGACTCGATTGTCTGCAATCCTCAATGGAGGGAGACCTGGGCTCTACTCTTATGAGAACGGCAGGTGCCTGCTGCTAAAGTATGAGAGACAGAGTAGCAGAGCTGACTCTGGACACTGGGGAGAGACTGTTTTAGCTGCTGGCAGCCTTGAGAATTGCTGCAGGATGATGGAGGCAGGGAATAGAAGTACCTGTATAGCTGTGACTCCCCAGAGCCATCACTATGATTGAAAGTTTCTGAGAATGAAGTTCTGAGCATTTGGTGGGGCAGGGAAGCCTGGAGGAAGCTAGAGGTCGTCTGAGGAGACTGCAAACTATGTCAATACGTCATGTTGAGATGGCTGATTTAAGTTTATTTTAGCCATTTTTATATGTCACCAGTATTGCCTTTTGCTCAAATTCTCTCACTGTAGCCTTTCTTTATGGCTGTTTTGTGGTGCACTAATCTACATCAGAACTGGAAAGAGTTATAGTTTCAGCCTTTAAGGGCCTCGGGCATGCCTAGTTGCCACTTAACACAGAAAGCATCTTTAATGCATTAGTTTAAAGATGACCTCTGCAGTAGAAAAATAAATAAACAGCTCTCTTGGTGGGAAAAATACCACAAAGTGATGGAAAGTATATAGTTAAGGTTTCTTTTAGTCAAATATTCTAACACAAATTCATTATCATATATTCTTTATCTGTACAGCACATTTGGGTTCACTAGCCTCTGAAGATGCTATCCTAATATAAGTGAATGTCTGTTGTTGTTGTTGTTATTGTTATTATTATTATTATTATTATTATATTACTATCTAGGACCTGAAACATACAGATTGGATAGGAAAATATGCTCAGTTCCATTGAAACTTGACAAATTACAGTCCAGAAGTTGAGTGAGATTTACCAAGCGTTTTCTTACTACAAGTCCATGTCTCACTGGCTAGGCCAGGGTATCTTCCTGCAGCACGCCAGCGAGATGTCTGCCTCATCATATTGCCTTCCTGAGCTGCTGTCTTGACTTCATGTTTATACACGGTCTCTTAAACCAGACTGTGAGCTATCAGAGAGAGAAAAAGTAGTGAAATCGTTGTTTCTTTTGGTCTCCCCAATCTGGTAGGTAGTAAATACTAAACTAGTTGGTTATCTATTTTCTTTTTTTTTTTTAATTGGATATTTTATTTACACTTTAGATGTTATCTCGTTACCCCACTTTTCTCCCCACCACCCTGGTTCTGTATTTTCAAAGGCATCCACAGTACAATATGTATCATCCTAACAGTCATGTCAGTGATAGACCTTCTGCATAGAACAAATGAGCAGTGTTTCTCTTTCAGAGTGTTCAGCGACATGGGAGGTTAATAAATCTAAGAAAAAGTATGACTACTTCTTTATCGTTTAGTTTCAGCTTTAACACCTCATCCATGAAGCTTCTTTGACTCTTGCTGTAAGGATGGTGCCTCTCTCTAAATACAGGTCAGCTCTGGAGAATCCCCAACTGGTCTCTGACCCAGCTATGCCACAAATATATCTTCACAAATGTTCATGATAACACTTTCCTTCTTGTGTTGACTTTTTTTTTTTTATTCTCTTGGTATATTGTCTTCCTCTTTCACGAAAATGAAGTCTGCATGAGGAAATGCTCACTTCGCTACCTGCTACCTTCCCAGATCATTGAAAGATAGGTAAACGATATTTAGTGCATGAAGGAATAAGTTTTCTTGTCTCGTAAGACTTATCTACTATACACATGCTGATCACTCCAATTTTATCTCTAAGTTTGTAGTAAAAATCTCACCTCAATTTTGAACCTGAGATAGATGCATTTAACTGTTTACTTATTTTGCCCTTGGATGCGTGATAAGTATTGGAAATAACCGTGCTTCTCCCTTCTCTCTTGCAGTCTTTCATATATGTATATCATAAATATATTTAAAATTTCAAGTCTAATACATTTTGTCATTATTTGAGTACTTCAAGTCAAAACTAAGACATCTAACAGGAAAATAAAAGAGCCTCAAGAGAAGGCACAAGAACCAGAGACCCACATTCAGGTGTCTCATATAAGCAGTAATCTCAAAGCTATGGTATATATGTAGAAGACCTGGTGGAGACTCTGTATATGTAGACCCTTGCTTGCTGCTCCAGTCTCTGTGAGCTGGCATGAGCTTTGCTCAGTTGCTTTGTTCTTATGCTGGTCTCCCTCTTCCCTGTCTCCCCCAACTCCTTTTGGATCCTCTTCTATGGAGTTTCCTGAGCTCAGAGGACAGACTTGATGGAGACATTTCATTTAGAGCTGTGTGTTCCAGGGTCTCTTTCTCTGAGTAATATCTTGCTATGAATCTTTGTGTTTGTTTTCTCCGGCTATAGCAGGAAGCCTCTCTGATGATTGTTGAATAAGGTATCCATCCATCCATCCTCCATCCATCCATCCATCCATCCATCCATCTATCTATCTATCTATCTATCTATCTATCTATCTATCTATCTATCTATCTAAGGTCTCTGGGTTATCAAGCCTCTGGTTCTTGGCCACTCAAGCACTGCTGGGTATGGATTCCACCTCATGGAGTGGACCTTATGTCAAATCAGATATTGGTTTGTGCCACTATTGCCCACACATATTTTGCAGGCAGGACAGATTATAGACAAAAGGTTTTGTGGTTGGTTTGGTTGATATGTCTCCTTTGGTAGCCTACAGAGTTCCTTCTCATGTCAAAAAATACTAGAACCTGGGGGTAAAGGTTCTTTGTAGGCTTCAGCTTGACCTCTCCAGGTATAAGGAATTTTGCATGTATTGTCTTTAGCAATGGGGCCATGCTGTTAGTTTGTGGAGAGAACTTATTGTCTTGGCAACAGCCTAGGTTGTTTGGGGATTTCCATGGAACATATTTGGCCAACAACTCAGTTTGATGTAACCCAGCCCTATCACTGGGAACTTTGTTTGATGACTAGAGATGGTCACTTGAGGTTCTCTCTCCCTCATTATTTGGAGACTTCACTACCTTTTCCTCCTGTTATGGTTTGTATATGCTCAGCCCAGGGAGTGGCACTATTAGAAGGTATGGCCCTATTGGAGTAGGTGTTGCTTTGTTGGAGTAGGTTTGTCACTGTGGTTGTGGGCTTTAAGACCATCATCCCAGCAGCCTGGAAGCCAGTATTCTGCTAGCAGCCTTCAGATGAAGATATAGCTCCTCCTGCACCATGCCTGCCTGGACATTGTCATATTCCCACTTTTGTGATAATGGACTGAATCTCTTAACCTATAAGCTACCCCTCGTTAAATGTTCTCCTTTATAAGACTTGCCTCGGTCATGGTGTCTGTTCACAGCAGTAAAACCCAAACTAAGACACCTCCATATGTTATAGAAAGTTTTTACTGAAGTAGGTTTCTATTATAACCCCTTGAATGCCATTCAATCCTATCTGTCTCTCTCTTCATTCTCTTCCTCAATCCCACTCCCTTCCTCCTTCCCACTCTATCTCCTGTTCTTCCCCTCCAAGCCTCCGGTCCACCCAGAAGATATATTCTATTTCCCCCTCACAGGGATATCCAGGAGCTCCCATTCTTTTGTATATGCCTACCTTGTATGAGTCTATGGATTGTAGGTTGGGTATTATATATTTAATGGCTATATCCATATGTAAGTGAATACATACCATGTTTATCTTTCTGAGTCTGGGTTACCTCACTCAGATGTTTTTTTTTTTTTTTTCTAGCTCCATCTATTTTTCCTGCAAATTCCACGATACAATTTTTTAACAGTTAGATAATATTTCATTGTGTAAATATACCACATTTTTTAAAATCTATTTTTCTGTTGAAGGACATCTAGGTTGTTTCTAATTTCTGGCTATTATGTGTAGTGCAGCAATGAACATGGTTGAGAAAGTGTCCCAGTGTTAGGCTAAAGTGTCCTTTGGGTGTAAGCCCAAGAGTGATATTGCTGAATCTTGATGTTCACCTATTCCATCTTTTAAAGGAACTACCATATTGATTTACTTAGTGGCTGTACAAGTTTGCATTCCCACCAGCGACGAAGGAGTGTTTTCCTTGCTCAACATCCTTGCCAGAATGAGATGTCATTTATATTATCAATCTTATGGGTATAAGATGAAATCTCAAAGTATTTTTGATTTCATTTCACTGATGACTAAATATGATGAACATTTCTTTAAGTTTAAATGTTTCTCAGTCATTTGAGTTTCTTCTATTGAGAACTTAATGTTCTGGCCTGTACCCCATTTTAATTAGGTTATTTTTTTGTTATCAGGTTTCATGAATTCCTTAAATATTTTATGTGCTAGTCCTCCTTTTCCATTTTGTAGGCTGCCCTTCCAAATGATGGTGTCTTTTGCTATGCATAAGAATTCAGTTTCATGGGTCCCATTTATTAATTGTTGTTCTTAATACCTGACTTAATGGTGTTCTGTTTAGAAAGTCTTTTTCTGTGCCAATGCATTCAAGGTTATTCCCCACTTCTCTTCTGTCAGGTTCAATGTAATGGCTTTATGTTGAGGTGTTTGATCAATTTAGACTTGAGTTATATGCAGGGTAATGGATATGAGTCTATTTGGATTCTTCCACCTGCAGGAAAATAATTTGACCAGCATCATTTTTGAAGATGCTGCCTTTTTTGCCATTGTATATTTCTGGCTACTTAAAAAAAACCCTCAGCTCTGCATTTATGCCTGTGTCTGATCTTACTGATTGACATGTCTGTTGATATCATATGGCTTGTATTACATACCATATCATACAACTTGAGATCAAGATAAGATGAGACATCCCTCAGTTCTTTTATTATTTGGGATTGTTTTAGTGTCCTGTGTTTTTTTTGTGTTTCCATATGAAGTAGAGAATTGTCATTTCAAGGTCTGTGAAGAATTTTGTCAGAATTTTGATGGGGATTGCATTGAATCTGATGACTGACTGCTCTTGATAGGATGCCAATTTTACTATATTAATCCCACCAGTCCAGGAGATCTTTTCATCTTCTCATATCTTCTGGTGTCTTCTCCAATTTCTTCAGAATCTTGATGTTTTTATCATGCAAGTCTTTTACTTGCTTGGTTAGATTTATCACATGATAGTTTGCATTATTTGAGGCTACTGTGAAAGATTTATTTCTGATTTTTTTCTCAATCTGTTTGTCATTTGTATTTAGGAGTGCTACTAATTTGTGTGGAGTTAATTTTATATCCAGCTACTTTGCTGTAAGTGTTTGTAAAGATCCCTAACTTAATAAGAACTTCAAAAAAAATCGTTTCTTCATATGTTACATTGCACTTACAAATCCTAAGTGTTAGAATACAGACATCTTGGTTGAAGATATTTTCCTTTGTTTACCAATATCTTCTAAATTTCTTGCCTCTACTATTTTCCCCTCACTAGATCATTCTTATTCACATGCCAGTATGGTCATTTAAGAACCCATATCAGATCTTGATGTGTGTTGTTGTCACCAGGGTGAACCCGACAAGACTGACATGCCGATGAATTGGTAAAGGACGTTGAGTTCAGCTACTCTGGAGATGGTTTCAGCATCGCTTTATTGCATGTGAACAACTGCTTCTATAGTGGAAGCCTATTGCCTGTAATGGGTTGGCATATTATCTCAGATTGGACAGTGAGTGCTCATATCACCAAGGTCTCTGTGCAGAAGAAGTATATAAAAGGAGATGTGATGAATACAGACTCACCAGCAGGCCAGCTAACCAGCTACTCACCCTACTTCAGAACTCAGTGTTCTAACTTCTAGGTCATGGTGTGCCACGCTTCTTATTTAGAAGCATCGTGTGCCAGAAAGGTGGCTGCCAGGCCATGCCTGCATTTTCTCCTACAGGTTTGTAATAACTATTTGATTCCTTTAAACTATTTAGAACCAGTGAGCTTCTTATGTTTGTCACATGGTCCTACAACATGGGATTCCCACCACCTCTCTAACTTCATCTTCTGCCTTTCTCTAACCTGCTTCCAGACAGCTCTAGTTAATTTCCTTTGTGTTTGGTAAGTATGTCAGTATCTTTCCTTGTTTATGAGACTGGAAACTTTTGTTGTTTTTGTCATTGATTTTTTTATTGGACATTTTATTTATTTATATTTCAGATGTTATCTCCTTTCCCCATTTCCCCCCCTAGAAACCTCCTATCCCACCCCCCTCCTCCTGCTTCTATGAGGGTGTGCCTCCACCCACTCCCACCTTCCGCATTCCCCCACATTGGGACATCAAGCCTTCATGGGACCAAGGGCTTCCTCTCCCACAGATGTCCGACAAGGCCATCCTCCCCTACATATACAGCTGGGGCCATGGGTTTCTCCATGTGTGTTCCCAGGCTGACTGTTTAGACCCTGGGAGCTCTGGTTGGTTGGTATTGTCACTCCCCACATGAAGCTGCAAACCCCTTCAGCTCCTTCAGTCCTCTCTCTAACTCCTCCATTGGGGACCCTTGATCAGTTCAATAGTTGGCTGCGAAATTCCAACTCAACTCTTCATAGAGTTAGAACAATTTGCAAATTCATTTGGAATAACAAGATCCCAGGATAGTGAAAACTATTCTCAACAATAAAAGAACTTCTGGTGGAATCACCATCCCTGACCTCGAGCTGTACTACAGAGTAATAGTGATAAAAACTGCATGGTATTGGTACAGAGACAGGCAGGAAGATCAATGGAATAGAATTGAAGACCCAGAAATGAACCCACACACCTATGGTCACTTGATCTTTGACAAAGGAGTTAAAACTATCCAGTAGAAAAAAGACAGCATTTTCAACAAATGGTGCTGATCGTTTTTCAGAAATTCTTCAACTGGGTAGTGCTTTCAACCATAGCCCTACACCCCTTCTGACGATGGGTGGTCACTCTCTGCAGTTATTCTGATCGTTTGTTGCTTTTTAACCAGTTTTTTTCTTTATAATATAATCTTCCCTTGTGAAAGCTGCAATATGTTAGCGTATCAATGCACTATGGTGTATTCTTGCCTCTTCCCTTCAAGATAGAGTATAGGAAGTTGAAAAAGTTTGATATTCTGAAAATAAATGGGAAAAACGTTATATAAGTCTTACTTAGAAGAACAAAAGTTTGAGTGTTCATTTACCAGCTTTTAAGAAAACTATAAAATACAGAGGAACAAGCACAGAAAATTTGTATTTATTTCTGTACAAGAGAAGTCTTTGTTCAGACAGCAAAGACTATGGGAGAAAAATGAGCTAAGTATTTGCTGTGAAATGAACAAATATCCCAATAATCACAAAGTAAACTCCACATGATTCAACTCCAAATTCACTTTTGGTGCCAATATACTGTTTTATAGATTAAAAAAAAAAAACCTGAGTTATTGAGAAATAAATTATTTTTTTTCTCCAAAGTCACAAACTAATTAAAAACAATAGGATTAAACTCAGGTACTGTAGCCTGTAGGTTTTTAATTTTAATGGTACTTCACATTAATATTTTTGCCCATTGATATCAACATGTGTGCATCAGTGGGTGTGTGCATGTGTGTGTGTGTGTGTGTGTGTGTGTGTGTAAGAAGTACACTAGCCAAAGACCTACTTTTGGCTTGTAGCTGCAGATGTTGTGTAAGAATGCAAAGGTGAAACCATAGATCTTATTGATTTCAGCCCTTTGCTCCTGAACCCTATCTTGGGTTACCCCTTTCAGACTCTGTCCTTCAAAGCAGCTCTGTCCTAGAAACTTAAACTCTTCTCCCTAAACTTGAAGGCTTTTAAAAGCATCGATCCGAACCTCTTCCTCTCCTGTTTACTTCCATGCCTACAGGCAATGTTCATCTTATCTACTTTTCCAAAGCCTAGTTACCCTGCACTCACTAGTCCCTGTACCTTATGGAATCACCACCTCGCAATTATATGCTATTTTCTAATCATTACACATAGATACAAATATTAAAAATAATATGTGAATGTTATACATGCTGTGAAAATACAACACAATGTAAGGAAAGCCAGTTAAAATTTTGTTCTCCATCACCATCTTTTCTAGGCATTAATCCACATGTTACCTCCATCTTTTTCCTATTGTGGTTTGTTTGTGTTTGTTGTAGATACTATTGCTTAAGTGGATCTATAGTCAGGGGTCGATATTTCTGAATGATAAGAGATCATTTAGTATGCCAATCTATTGGCACAATAAAAATTGAACCACCAGAAATTTAGGGTAACATTTCAACCTAGTTCTAAAGCCTATGAGTAGATCTTTGTTGAGCTAAAATGTTTTGATGAATTCTGCTATTCATATCTCTATAGTTTTAGACATTAGATAATTTGTTACTTTTATATTGTTTTACTAAACACAAATCCATATTTCTGCAGGTATATATTCATTATGAAAATTCACTAAGAGATTGTTGTGGTCACATTTAGGAAGGTAATGTACAAAGTAACTATTTGACATACTCAAGATGTTATTATTGTCTCCAATGAGAATTAATTATTAACTGTATCATTTCAGATACGGACAATGAATACTTCAAGCACAATTTACTTGGAGAACACTTAAATTGTACTTCAAATTCATTTTAGTTGAATTAAAAATAAGTACATATATTAACTTAATACTAATAGTATATAATCTTAATATTTTTGAATTTTTAACTTGAATATTATAGAATATTTCTACTCATAAAGTGAGGTCAAGTTTAGAATCATCTGGTATGTGATACAAATTTCAGTTGTAGTCTGTTCATATTATTTCATCAGATGTTATTATAAATGAAATTGTTAACTCATCTTAAAAATTAGATTAAAATATTTGTTATTTTATCACTGATAAATGTTATATATTTTTTATGGACAGATAAAATACCATTGCTAATTTTATGCAAGGAATAATATTAATATGCTCTATACTATTTATACCAAAAGGTGGCAATGATAAAATTTTATTAGGCTTATGAAATTCTAAAAGACTGGTTAAAAAGCTGGAAGACTTTTGGGAGAAGATGGCCTTTTAAGACCATAGAATTTTTAAATTTTTCTTTTATTTAATAGAAAATAGATTTTTTTCATAGAATATATTTGATTATGGTTCCCCCTTTCCCAAGCCCTCCCAGATCCCTTTTCCCACGTCCCCACCCACCCAAATCTACACCCTTGTTTTTTGTCTTTCATTAGAAAACAAACCAGCATCTACAAAGATAAAATCGGACCAGACATGAATAGGATAAAACAAAGCAATAGAAAACCTAAGAGCCAAACACATACATATATTGTGATACATACATTATGCACACAGAAATTCCCTAAAGGTGACAAATGTAGTAAATCTTGTTTTCTCTCTTTATGAGGGGACATGAATACAATAGAAACACACACACACACACACCTCAAATATAGAACCCTTGGGAGTCTGGATTTTTTCCTAGTTGAGTCCTGAGTTATTAGTTGTGTGTTACATAATGTTAGCCAGGTAATATGATTGCTGCTTGCTTGCTTGTCGTCTGACACACAGGAAGACTGACGAGTGTAGGTGCAAATGGTTCTTATGATGTTTAAGTGAGAAAATGGATTCAAAAGTGTTAGAAAGGGCTTTAAATATATCAGAGTTCACTGATTTTCAGACATCTTCCAGGTACACTGACTTCACATTGTTTTTTAAAAGCAGAGTTCATGGATATTTAACTAAACTCAGCAGCTCAGCCCAGAGTGTGTTAGTGTGTGTTGTGTGTGTGTGTGTGTGTGTGTGAGTGTATGTGAGTTTGTGTGAATGTGTGTGTATGACTGTGAATGTATGTGTGGGAGAGTGAGTTTGTGTATGAGAGTGACTGTGTGTCTATGTGTGAGAGTGAGTGTGTGTATGACTGTGTGTATAAGTTTGTGGGCCTATATATGTATGTGTGTCTGTGTGTATGTATGAGTGTGAGTGTGTATGTCTGCATGTTAGAGTGAATGTGTGTGTGTGTGTGTGTGTGTGTGTTGCCTGATAAACTAATTCAAGTGTCCCTGAATTTAAAGTGGTGAGAAGGAACATAAACCAGAACAGCTTTGACAGATACAATTATGAATGCTTGTAAATTGTGACAGATGCATTTGAAGACAGACATAATATCTCACATGTTAACAATATTAGTTTTAAGTTGGACACTCATGTCAGTTGGTTGTTAAATATTGAAGAGTTATAAAAGAGAAATTTGTGTCACAAATTTTTCAGAAGCAACTCCATTGCCAGGTGATGATGAAGAGTATTTTGACTGAGAGACTTGGAGGAAGCACCAAATTCAATACTATTTCTCACCTCAGTTTGCTGGGTGGTTAACAAAGGGGGAAATGACACCATTGCTGCTTCCTATGCGTACTAAAAGTTGTATGTAAGGCAGGAGAAGTTATACATGGAATATGACAACTGACATTCAAGTATAGCTTTGTAACTGTTCTTATTATCTCAAATGTATTCCACATTTTTGTTCTTTCTGTGTCGGAATGGCATATCTCACAAGGACTCAGTAGCCATCAAAGAAAGATTTATTGTGAGACATGTTTTAGAAATTAATAAAGTACTAATTTAAACAAATCAATGAACATAGATGTATGAAAGAAAATTGAAGAACTTGCAAGAATAGTTATGTCCAAGTATTATGTCAGTAGATGGATAGTTGATATTGTAGATGCTCCATTCTTATCCATAATAAGCATAATCACATCAGTGATTAGTGTTTGGGACAAAGCTGGTTGGAGAATCTGGAAGAAACCCATTCTGTGGGACATCAAACACCATTGTGCACTCCTGGGAGACTGATGCTTGTAACATTCCCAGTGGTGAGTCGTACTTTCCATTGTATTGCAGGAGCAAACTACAATCCCAAATCAACTGCCCTAGTCAAAGACTGAACCAACCAAATTTTTGCCTTTAGAGCAGAAACATCTGAGATGCTCACCAGTTGGTCATGTGGCATAGCTTGTCTGTTATTTGTATTTCTTAATTCCCTTAATAAAAGTATTGGTAAGATCTACATTTTATAGGGAGAAAGATAGATATTTATAGCTCTTTTCATATTTGAGACATGCTGGGGGTTTCAAGTTATAGGGTTGTATTATTGAACCAGAGCTCACAAAGAACTCTGTCTGCGACTCTGAACATAATGAGCCCAGTAGGTTCTATTGAGGTGTCTCCATCCTTGACATTTACGGTAATGTTTTTGCCTCCCTCCCTGCCTTGAACTAAGAAGATGACAAATCATGTCTCATTAACTTTTATCTCTTTGCTCTATCCGGAATCTAATTTTGACCCTGTGATTTGTAAAACTTCTCTCCTAGGTCAGCAGAAGTCTTTTATCCACAAAGATCTTCCTTTTGACCTTTCTGAAGCATTTAACTAGCTGTCTATAATTTTCTGAATTCTGCCTAAGATGGTCTTCATTTTCTTGCTTTTTATATATCTGTGACCCTTCCTTCTCACCTGCTGTTCCTCTTTTCTAAAATTCTGAACTTTTATAATTTCTCATAATGTCCTTACATGTGATGGTTAACTTAATTGTGAGCTTCACACAACCTGGAATCACCTGGGAGATGAGCTTCCGGCCTTGCCAGTATGTGGGGATTATCTTCTTTATGTTAATTAACAGGAGAGATCCATCATAACTGTGGTACCTGGCAGGTATAAGATCGAGAAAGCCAGCTGAACGTCCATTATTCTCTTCTAGTTGCTGACATAATTTTGCCAGCTGCTTCCAGCTTCTGCTTCAGCCTTCCCTGCCATGATGGACTATCCTATGAGCCAGAATGAACCCTTTTGTCCCTAAGGGTGCTTTTTTCAGAGTATTTTATCATAGAAGCAGCAGAAGAAACTAAAACAATATAATTGAAGCTTCATAGGTTTTACCGATGTAGAAAACGATTTTCTTTTTCTTTTCTTTTTTTTTTATTGGATATTTTATTTATTTGCATTTCAGATGTCATCCCCTTTCCCCATTTCCCCTCCCTAGAACCCCCTATCCTATCCCCCCTCCTCCTTTTTGCTTTTATACCATTTTAATTACATGCAAGTATTAAGGTTAGTTCTAGGTTGAGAAACTAGCAATACAATAGATGCAAATAGTCAAGGAACAAGCAAGAAAATAAACACAAATAGTCAAAGAACAAGCAAGACAATAAACAAAGTTCTGTGAACACTCCCATGATCACTGTTTCTAAGGGCTTATCAGGATGACCAAAAAAATCTTAGCCAACTTCCCGGTCCTAGCACAAAGTCATGCAAACACTGTTTTTTGGATGTCTGGAAGTGCATGCTGACAGGAGCCTGATATATACCTATCTTCCTTTTCTTAAGCTCATCAGCTTCCTGGATATTCTAATTTCCTTTTTGTTGCTAAGATAAAACACAATGACCAAAGGCAACCTGGGTAGTAAATGGCTAACTTAATCTTACTCTTCTAGGTCACATTATATCATTCAGAAAAGTCAGGGCAGGAAT
The DNA here is from genome assembly GCA_021653895.1 of Mastomys natalensis. Classification (NCBI taxonomy): domain Eukaryota; kingdom Metazoa; phylum Chordata; class Mammalia; order Rodentia; family Muridae; genus Mastomys; species Mastomys natalensis. The sequence continues at coordinate 3,823,943 of JAJTUV010000128.1, read as the reverse complement.
TCACGGCAGGAACTTGGAAAGGAAACAATGGAGTAACGCTGTTTGCTGGCTCACTTCTTGGCTTGCTCACAGACTCAGGTTATCGAGATATTTTTATGCAATCAAAACTACTTCTTAGGGATGGTCCTGCCCACCTTGGGCTGAGTCCTCCTGTATTAATTTATATTCAAGACAATCTCCAACAGACAGGAGAAAGAACAATCTGGTCTAGGCAACTAATCAAGAGAGGACTTTCTCTCAGGTGAATCTAGCCTGTGTCAAGTTGAGACTCCTTAGTGAACTTGATTCTCAAAATGTTGCTATTACCAATTCAAGTCTTGTCTTGTTTTCCGGAGTTTAGTTATAGACTCAAAAACTTTCACTTAAAGAATCCCTCCCTCATAAATATAAATTGAATAAAGCTATCAAGTTTATATTTTGAAAACAAGATTCTAGTCATAAGGCTTTTCTTAGCCACATTTTAAACTTAAATACAGTGTTCCTAGCCACAGATACCACCAACTTCTCAGTTATGATGAAAATTAAAAGACATTGTAAAAGAGGTGATTGACATTATTTGAGGCATATAGAAGGCTAGAGAATGCATTATTCATGGTTATGGTTAATTATATTATCTACTGATCACTAATTTTATTACTTGAATTTTTTTGGCCTTTTAACTGCCGTTTAAATTAATTTTATGGCACAGTCCTAGTCATGATTCATATAAAAGTGTCCATTACTCGATCACCATTCGAAATGACAATACTCATTCTGATAATGTGATTTATTGGGTTTTTAAGAAACCATAAAGTTTAGAAGTAATAGGAAGATTAATACTTCCACAGAAAGAGGAAGCATTTACTAATTGTAAGCAAAAATAATCCATTCCTTCTTTAACTCATGTCATGTACTTCGGTCACAGCATTGAAAACGAATTGTATAAACACTAACGAAAGCAGTAAATGTTTACTTTATGGATCCCCAGTTGAGTGTCTTTACATTTGGAACATGAATATACTTGACAGTTGTGTACCTCAGACAGTTTAGGTAGAACACCTGGGGAGTTATCCCAGGAAGGACCTAATTTCTTTGCCCTCTCAGAAGAACTCCATCTCTTATTCAGCCTTCCAAAAGATCCATTTCCTCATTCTTATCCAAACAAGATCTTAAGGAAGGACCAATATTCTAAATTTCTAAACTCTGGAGGCACAAAAACCACTTACTGCACAAAGTTAAAGTGTACAAAGTAGTAAGCTATAAACAATTGATTATTGACTTTTGTGATAAGGAGAATGGACAATATGGTAGGAGAATCACAAACCGATTTTGTAATACTGCTGTCTTCCATAAAGTGTTATTAGCTATTTGTGGATTTAATACTACAAGGTACCTTTTACTCACACCTGTCCAAATGAGACACATTAGTAAATATCCAATAGATCAAATAATAACTTATGTTACAAAACATTGTGGGCAAGGTTTTAATGACTTTTTTTGATGTTTTTAAAAGACAGTTCTTTAAGACACTATCAATAAAATTTATAAGTACGAGAAAACCTTGTATTTGATTGTGGTCTTATTTTTACTATTTTTTTAACCATACATTATTGTTTTATCTCATGAAAGTATCTTGCATTAAAAATGAACTACACTAGACTGTTATTCACTTTTTAGAATGAAGAAAATTCCTACACCTGGTAAACACATCGAGTACCTCATTTCAAGAGAAATAGCCCTAAAAAGACCTATAGTGTGTGATTCTACTTATATAGGGTATATAGAGTCAGATTCATAATAACAGAAAATAAAATAGCAGCTGCCAAGGACCCAGGCCAAAGGAGATGATTCCTGTTTTAATAGGTACACAATTTGTGTTAGGGAAGATAAGCAAATGCTGTGGCTGAGTGTTAGTCACGATTCTCAACAACAAGAACGCAGTCCATTCAAAATGTTAAAAATGGCAAATTTCATGTTCTGCTTTCACCAGGATGAAACTGATGGGATAAAATTGGGGCTTGTTAGCCCCGGAGGCTTCAGTCTGATGTTTGAAAACTGGTGAGACCCGAGTTTCTACACAGAAGGCTCCATCTGGGGTTTATTTATGCTTCTGGTTCTTTTCTATATCTGTGTCCAGCTGAGTCTAGGCCAATTTGACCTGTAATTCATCTAAGCTTTTTTCCCTGACTCAGCAGATGTAAATATCCCACTGTCCAGCATGGTTCAGGGTAGTGTCATGTGACTATTTGGGGCTTAATTTCACTAGGTCGTTAGTGCATAGCTCCCGAGAGGATGGCAATATTTTCATTTGCTTGGTTTCTTTCTTTCTTTTTCTTTCTTTTCATTATTTTATTTCTTTTACAGTCCACTGGTTACCCACCTCCCTGTCTGCTCTCTCACAGTCCCACATCTCATTTCTCACTGCCCCTGTCTTCAAGAGGATGTTCCCCCAGGCCCCCTACTCTCCCTCCTCTCCCAGCCTCCCCACTCTCCTGGGCCTCAAGTCTCTCCAGGGTTAGCAAGTCTTTTCTCAAGGAGCATAGCTTTCTCTTTCCATATGACAGTTACTGATGGCAGTCAAGCTGATGTATGACACCTCCCACCCCCTATTGGCACTGTGCCCTGAAGCTTGCATCTCAGCTTGGCTGGGGCTAGCTTTCTATTAGCTTGGCTTTTAAAGGCTACTAGGCATGATATTGTGTCATGCTGTGTGAACTCTCACTCACCATTCTGCATCTAATTGGGCTAAACAGGTTAATTGTTCAAGGGAATCAGCTCTTCCACTGTCTCTGGCTGAACATCTGGGGAGTAAACACTCAGGATGACTCTTGTGAATTTACAGTTCTTTGCAACTGATTGTCTAATGAGGGAAGATTTGAAACAGTTGCCTGAGAGAGAGATGGCAGTGTGCCCTCTTGTATTCCCTGCTAATTGTTAAGATGTGTCTGTGTCATTTTAAGCTGGGCAGCCTTGAAACTCCGGGTTTACAAGGTCTCACACCATGTTACAGACTTTGTGAGGAAGGGACGCTTCACAGACTTGTTCAGCACTAAATGTAATAGCCGGAAGAAAGCTATTTTCATATGAGTTTATTAAAATGAAAGATGAGCCAACTTAAGATGGCTTGGCAGTCAAACTTTTAAAGTCAAATCTCAGTCATAGTCGTCATGACTTTCAAATCTCATTTTTTGCTTTGTTTTCCTATTTCAATAATATTTGTGTAAATTTGGAAAAGACTTCCTCTTTCTTGTCTTCATTTTATAATAGTCTGCTTTCTGTAATAGTAGGTTACTTTTCTTTTTTTTTTTTTTTGAATTTTCACTCTTTTGAATTTTATATAAAAAGAATGACGTAATAAACATTCTTTAAACATGGATTCTTTAGCTTACTTTAATTGATTGAGAAGTACTCTCTTTTTCTCTCTCTGTCTCTGTCACACACACACACACACACACACACACACACACCTCTGCTATCAACCTTTGTGCTTTAGTTACTTTTCTCATGGCTATAACAAAATCCCTGACAAAAGCACGCTTGGAAGGAAGGAAGGTTTTTCTTGGCTCACAGTCTGATGTTACCATGAATCCTGGTATGGAAGGAATGGTCACATGAGAAGGAGGCAGCTGGTCATCTTGTGTCAGGAAGCATATCTGTGCAAGCTTATCTCCTTTTGCTTTCTTCTTTTCAGTCTGTCTCTTCTTTGAACCCGTGAGATGGTGGTGTTCATGTTTAGATTGGGTTTTCCCACCTTAATTCACTCAATCTTGAAAATCCCCCAGAGATATGTCCAGAGATTTGTTACTACTCTAGTGATCCCAAATTAAATCAAGTTGATAATTAAAATTAAGCCCCATGATTTATTTACAATTCCTTATCTAGACTATTGTTTCATTGTTTTCAGGAATAAAAGAAATATTCCTGGGCCTAGAGTGGCTTAGATGTATGTTGTCTTCCATCCAGTTTACTCTTACAGTCTTTCTGCCTCCTCTTCCACAATTTCTATTCCAAGTTTGTTAAGAAATGTTATCATGAATACGTGTTGGATGTTGTCATGTGTTTGTAAAGGCGTTAGCAGGTTTTGTTTACTCACATGGCAGATTGTATTGTAATGCATCCCATATATATATATATATCACCTTGATGACTCTTGTATTTTAAGGTCTCATTAATTTTATTCTGCTAAAATTTTCGTCTTGAATTCTTGTATCTGTTTTTATGAGGTTCATTTTCTTATAGTAGTATTTATTTATGATGTAGTTTGGTTTTGTTATCAGGGTCATATTGCCATCAAAGAATGAGCCAACATCCAACTAACACAATTGTCTTTAACTTCTTGAAAGGGTTTTGGTAAAATTTATTCACCACCTTCTATTTTTTTTTTTTTTCCTCTTCCTCCTCTTCTTCCCCTCTTCTTATTCTTGTTATTTATTTATTCATTCACTTTATATCCAGATCAAAGCCCTCACTTCCCAGTTCCATACCTCACAAACCTGTCCCCTCAATACTCCTTCCCTTCTCCTCAGAGTGGGAAGGCCCCCATGAAAACCAACCCACCCCAACACATAAAGTTGAAGCAGGACTAAGTGTATCCTTTTCACTGAGGCCAGACAAGGCAGCCCAGCTGAGGAAAGGGATCCAAAGGCAGGTAACAGAGTTAGGGACAGACTGTGCTCCAATTGTTGGGGGATCCATATGAATATCAAGGTGAACATCTGCTACAATGTGTAGGGGGTCGGGGTCCAGTCAATGCATGCTCTTTGATTCTCTGTGAGCCTCCATGGGTCAAGGTTAGGTGACTCTGTGGGTCTTCTTATAGTGCCCTGTGACCCCTCAGGCTTCCTCAGTCTTTCCAGCGACTTTTCCACAAGACTCCCTTAGCTCCATCTAATGTTTGGCTGTGGGTCTCTTCATCTGTTTCCATCAGCTGCTAGAGGAAGGATTTTAGAAGACAGCTATGCTAGGCTCTTGTCTGCAAGCATAGCAGATGATCATTCATAGTGTCAGGCTTGGCTCTTTCCCATGGGACAGGTCTCAAGTTGGAGCAGTCGTTGCTTGGCCATTTTCTAATGTCTGCTTCATCTTTACTGCTGAATTTCCTGAGGCAGGACAAGTTTTGGGTTGAAAGTTTTGTGGGTCAGTTGGTGTCCCCTTCCCTCCACTGAAGTCCCACCTGGCTACAGGGGGTGGCTCTTCAGTTTCCATATCCTCAGCTGCTAGGAATCTCAGCGAGGGTCACCCCCATAGACTCCCAGGAGCCTTCCTGTCCTAGGTGACCCCTCATAGCTGATATTCATCCACATTCCCCTTCTTAGCCCTTCTCTCACCAAGTTCCCTCTCTTCATCTACTGCCAATGTCTATTTTATTTCCCCTTCTGAGTGAGAGTCAAGCATCTTCCCTTGCACCCTCCTTGTTACTTGTTGTGGATAGCCTCAGCCTTGTATTTTGATCCTAATTCCCAGTGGATAGCCTCAGCCTTGTATTTTGATCCTAGTTCCACCCTCCTGGGAGGGGCTGCAGAGATGATTGAATCTGTACACAGGTGACATCTTGTAAACCTTCTGTCCAATTAAAACCTGTAAAATAAAGGCTAGATCCAGAGACTGGGCAGTAGAAGGGGAGGGAGAAAAAGGCTTAGGGGAGGAGAGAGTGAGAGGAATTCGATATAAAAGGAGGCAGAACAGAGGCAAGAAGCAGAGGGAGGAGCAGGAGGAAGCAGGCAGAAGGAAGTCGGTGGTGGAAGGAAGCCGACGATGACGGAGGAGCCGGAGCCAGAGCTGGAAGGACACAAGCATGCAGCCTGGATAAACCGCAAGTTATAAGGGATCTCATAGTCGGGGATTAGAGTAGTGTAGTGGTAAATCTGCCCAATCTAGGCTGTGCTATTTATATCAATAATTATTGATTGTGTCTTTCTTACTGGTCTCCTTGGGGTAGGAGATTTACCGAAAAATTTGGCTGCTTAAATAATAATTTCTACTACAGTTACTTAGCTTCTTTGGGTCTGTGTATCGTAGCATGGTTGTCCTGCACTTTACGACTACTGTCCCATTACAAGTTAGTAGACATCATGCATGTCTTTCTGGGTCTGGGTTAATAACTTTCTACTAAATAACCACTGCTGCTTCTTTTTGAAAGAGGGTCTTGCTATGAATCTCTGGCTGATCTATGCAGACACATCTATGCAGACAAGTCTGGCCATGAGTTTGAAGATCTGCCTGCCTCCAATAACATGACTCCTCATCCCTGACTAATTTACTCTTTAAATGCTTTGGAAAGTGAGGAAGTGAAGCCTTTTTAGCCCGGAGTTTTCGTTGTGAGAATGATAACCACCACAAATTCAGTCTCTTAGATAAACTGATCACGCAGAACCATTCAATCTTCATGGATAAGCTTGGTAGCTCTGTTTCTCAAGATACTTGTCCATGTCCTCTAAATTACTTAAATTACCTTTGCTGTGGATATTTTTTTCTCTTAGATTTGTTTTTGATTACTTTGGCAAGAAGCTTATGAATTCTGTTGAATAGCTCAGAAAATCAGTGCTTCGTTTATCCATCTATACATCCCTCTCTATTTTCTAGTTCAGTGACTTTTACCTTTTAGTAATTTACGTTTTTATCTTACGTTCTTCCTATAGTTTATTGATGTGGATGCTTAGGTCATCGATTTGAGTTCATATAATGCAGAGGTTCAGAGTGCTAACTGAATCCTTGCACCCATAGGGTTTGATCAATTTTATTTCAATTTTCACTTGAGTTCTCTTTAAAGCAACTGTTACTCTCCCCGTTGATACCCTTTTTATGCATAAGTTTATTAGAATTGGGGCCTGGTGTTTTCTGAGCATGAAAAAAAAATAACTATGTATCTCACAATATTTTCTCTAAATTTCAATATGTTCACGGTTGTCCCCAATATTGTGTAAATTTTTATAGTCTCACTATTTTTTTCTATCAATTACTGAGAGAAGGGAGCTTAAACTCTGTTAAAACAGAAATTTTTATCCCCCCTTGTAGTTCTTTTCTTTTCTTCCTTTTGATGATACGTTACTGAAGTATTAATGTGTAACTGCTATAATTGTTGTTAATATTCTTTTTATAACTTCTACTCTTCTTTGCACCTAAATTATCTTTTCTCTGAAATAGTGCTTTCATTCTTGGATTTTTGTATGTTTGTATCCTCTTATTTATAGTTACCTTCTTAAGCTGACAACAAGACACCCAGAAATAGATCACGTCTCATTCCATCCCTGGGGAACTTTGAATGACAGGAGACAGTCTTTGAGTCTTTCACTAACATTCTCATTTAATCTTTGTACCCTTTGTATATGGAAGACTTTTCTCCAAGCCATAAAAAGGGAGTAGATCATAGGCTTTCTTCCTGCCCAGTTTCTTTTTCCTTCCCATTGCCAGAAAAGGCTCAGTCTCAGCCTTGGCTTCTCAATTCTGGAAGACAAAACATAGCCTAGCTGGTGCCATAAGCCGCCTTGCTGTCTGCTGTAACTGTAATCTTGGCTTAATCTGTTTACACAAGATTTAAAGTTGTCTTGTGTCAAAATTAAAATCCCAATCTGCTTCTGTTCTCTAAGTAATAATTATAAGGGACTTGAAACAGGCAATGCTACCCAATCATTTAAAGTATATTCTTTTCTTTTTTTATTCTTATAATTTTTATTTTTAGAATGAAATCTATACAGCTGAGATACGATGACCCTCAATGTTGACAGACTAATGAAATTCTCACTCCTCACCGCAGAAGCTTATTTGCCCAGCAGATTCAGTTAATACAGAATCTCATAGCTGGTCAATGTACAGAGAATGATTGACCTTGGCATATACAGCCCTTATTATATATAGCTGTCTGTTTCTCTCTCTCTCTCTCTCTCTCTCTCTCTCTCTCTCTCTCTCTCACCACACACACACACACACACACACACTCACACAAACACATAGCTTAGGGATGAGGGTAGGGAAAGATTTTAAGAGCCAGAAGTAAAAAAGACTGAAGCAAAATTGTCCTTCAAAGATGACAGAATGGACCAATGTTCTCATATAACCGTGGTTGCCTGCATAAGAACAGTCCCATCAATATTACAGAAGGAGAGGAAATGGACTCCTAGGCCCGCAGCATAGCTGAGAGACATTGCTGTTGATTGCTCCTGGGGAAAGGAAAGTCAATTTCTTTCAGTGGTACAGCTCATGGTAGTTGTCCTTGCTTTAGTGAATGGCCCTATACCCCTGCTCACCAGGCCAGCATTAACTGGACCCAGAGAGGGGGGAGAAAGAGACCAAGAGACAGAGAGATAGACAGAGAGAAAGATAGAGGCACAGAAGACAGAAGGACAAAGAGACAGAGACAAGGAGACAGAGAGAGACAGAGAGGCAGAGGAAGATAGAGGCACAGAGAGACAAAGAGACAGAAACAGAGAGATAAAGAGACAGAGAAAGACATAGAGACAGGGAGACAGAGACAAAGACACAGAGACAGAGAGAGGAACAGAGACAGGGAGAGAGAGAGAGAAAGAGAGTGCGTGAGAAGCTTGGAGAATAATGGGAGCTTCCAGTGAAAATGATATGGGGAAAGTAGTATCAGAGTTTATTGTATTCATCTATGAAATTAGCAAAGAATAAAATAAAATGTAAATATAAATATAGACCACTGAATTCTGTGGATTGTTTGCGAGCTGCGGATTTTGTGGAATACCCATGGATATAATTTGAAATAGAACCTTGAATTTCTTTACTGGTTTATTGGCCCTTTTTTAAAGTCCCTTTCTTGAAGAAATTTTCTGTTACTAGGAGGTGGAGAATAGCTCTGTGTTTCCTATCTGGCGTGCATCTATTATTTATTTATTTTAATCTAATGAATATTTATTTAACACCCACTCAGGACCAGAGTCAGGGAATTTCTCTGTTAGTACAGGAAGGCAGTTATTATTATACAGTTCAGTAAATACCTGTGAAGAGCAGCAGGACAGAAGGAGTTGTCAAATCTCTTAATTTTATTACCAGAAATAAACCTGAATCTGTCTTGTAGAGACATACGAAGTCAAATCCAACTCAGAGGAAGCCCTTCTAACCAAAACAGACAAGTGTTACTCAACAATTGCATGCAAAATGGACGCTAATTTTTACACTTCTTAGAGTATTCCTTTATAGCTTTGATTTCATATTTCTGATTGATCTCCTCTGGGCTCCAAGCACTTCAAACTTCCTTGCCTCGGGCTGTCTATCAAGCAGCTAATGATCCGCGTGCGGCATTTTCTGCAAGAAGTTTTCAAACAACTTTTTGGCCCTTTGATGTAAAAGTTGGTGGGAAAATAAATATGTAACATATCTTAGCATAAATTGCCAAGAATAAATATTTTCTTCTGGCTTTCAGATTAAAAGTTGGAATCTCCTTGCAAAAAAAAAAAATAAAAAAGGGCAAATAAATTACCATCTACACTTCTTAAGATCAGAAAATAAAGCTCTTTGGAGTATTCATCAGGGAAATTGCTTTTAAGTATCTGTTAAATATCTCAACTAAATAGAAAACAAATATAAGTTAACATATGCCGCATCATACATGGTAATGTTGTTTCTGGTTAAAACATTTCCTGAACTGTCCCTGTGTTACTGAAAATTTTAATCCTCATAATGAACAGATTTTTAAAAAATGTTTGCAAACATAGTTTTTAGGCTTAGAAATCTTATACATCTCTACTTTTATCTATTTTGCTAGCAGTTGTCCTAAAGCTAAAGTGAAAATTGGTTTTAATTGTAATTAATGTTGCTTTATTGTAATCGAATTGTTGACTTGGGATAGTAGTGAAATTCACTGATATTTTGGTCTAAGTTTATAATTGTGATACAGAATTTTTCCAAAAATAACAGCTTTAATATATATGTATACATATAATTATATATTATGTATATAATGATATATTTTATACTTCTATAATTCACATTTATTTGATATTGTGTTATTTATTATATACAGTATATTTTGTACATTCATATCTGTATATTATGATTTTGTATAATTGTGCAAATAAATATATATAATTATATATAATGTAGGATACTGTTATATACTATTATATATATAAATATATTACAAGTATAAGTAATATTTTAACATTTCCATTACTGTGTACTGTATTTTTTAAAGACTTATTTATTTATTTTTTTGTATGTGAGTACATTGTTGCTTACTTCAGACACACCAGAAGAAGGCATCAGATGCCATTACAGATGGTTGTGAGCCACCAAGGGATTGCTAGGAATTGAATTCAGGACCTCTGGAAGAGTCAGTGTTCCTAACTGCTGAACCATCTCTCCTGCCCCCACTGTGTATGGTATTTTGGCATAGTATCTATATGAGCCAGGCAGGTTCTAATCTAGCACTCAGGAGGCTGGCACAGAAGGATCCCTACACCCAAGGCCAGCTTGGGCTACACAGAGAGATCATGTTTAGAAATAAAATAACAGCAAAGGTAATAACAGCAGTACTGTACTTAAGAGAATGATAAGTTGTCTGCTTTGCCTGACTTGTGATACACACACACACACACCACACCACACACACCCACAGAGAGAGAGGAGAGGGGGGGGGGGCAAGCACACACAGGCACACACGAATTTAGAGCACATTATCATAGGAAAGGTGGAAAAAAAACCCACATTTCGAGTACACTGTTATCTTACAATCTAAGTTTCTTCCTAGAGGGGGAAGGTGTGTCTAACAGCATAGGCTCTGAACACCATCATTAAGGAAGCCAAGTGTGTCTGCCACAGCAGCTGCAGGACAGAATACCTCTGTCTACAACTTTTTATCTTAGCCCAGCTGGAGGTAGATGAGGCTGACTGAAGGCAAAGCCTTAAATCCTGTCAAATTTGTCTGTATCCTAGTTTTTCTGTCTTCTTTTGCTGCCCTCCCTGTCCTTCTATTTTTTCTTAGGCTCCCCAGTCCAAAAAGGGACGGATGTGCTAATGACCCATTTGCACCTATTATTTGACTAATCACCCCAGCAGCACTGAAATGGTTCACCAACTAGCTCCTTATCCTTGACTGTAGAGAGGCTTATTCCTCCTTAGAAGAACTTTATTTCCTCTGCAAGCTGGTGAGGAATGGCTCCTGGAGGGCGAGGCTGGCGGAGGCTCTCAGGAGCTTCTGAAATCACAGTTGCCCTATTGGAGCAAATTTGATTTACAGCTGATGATGTTTTGAGCTGCCAAGCAGATAATGTATATCTGGGTCTTAGGAAAGATACATTGCACCAGATAGTCGTGAAAAATGGCAGGGAAGACTGTAGGATGGCTTGTTGCATTAAAAAACCCAAGAAGGACCACTGCCAACGGGAAGAGAGATTAACCTGATTCCTGAAACAAGACGGAGGCACATTCCAGATACTAGACAACTGAGCGGGGGGGGGGGGGGGGGGGGGAACACTGCAGGACGTTGAAGGAGAGAATGGCTTCTGTAATTGTGCTACCATAGCCTGTGTTTACTAATTAGTACTTACCAAAATTAGCCTTCCATTCTCTCACAGAAACTAAAACAGGGTCTCTCTGCAGTCTCAGTTTCCTCCCTTCCTCTCTGCTTTATGAGGTGTTTATCAGGAGTCCAGGCTGACCCAAAATTCATGACCTTCCCGCTTCAGCCTTCTGATTGCTTTGATTGTAGGTTTGCAATAAAATAACCCGCTCTTTCTTGACTGAATTTTGAAAGTTTGGCTGCAGATGTCTTGAGAAAGATGTGCTGGCTTTTATACTGGCAAGGGAGTACCTGGGAGAAGATGTACACATAAAATGAACACATCAAAGTAAATGAGTTAAAAGCAGGTTGAAGCACTCCTGGTTCGCATTCTATACTCTCAGGGAGAGCCTCATGAAGGGTCCTAGTTCTTCCAGACTGGTCCGAGTATGACCTGATTCATCTGCCTTTCTAGGCTCTTCTGCATGTCCTGTCCTGTCTCCGAATGGCTATTCTTTTTTTTTTTTTAATTGGAATTTTATTTACATTTCAGATGTTCTCCCCTTACCCCATTCCCCCCCCCCAGGAACCCCTATCCCATCCCCCCTCCTCCTGCTTCTATGAGGGTGTGCCCCCACCTACCCCCCCTCACCTCCCACCTCGAATTCCCCCACACACGAGTCCAGCCTTCATGGGACCAAGGATCTCTTCTCCCACCTATACCTGACAGGACCATCCTCCCTTGCATATATGAGCTGGCTCAGAGCTCCAGTGGGGTTTAGACCCTGGGGGCTCTGGTTGGTTGGTATTGTTGCTCTCCTCATGGGGTCGAGAACCCTTTCAACTCCTTCAGTCTTCACTCTAACTCCACCATTGGGAACCCCGTGATCAGTTTAATGGTAAGCTGTGAGCATCTGCCTTCTTATTGGCATTTTTTCTCCTTCACTCCTTGCATGCTATGCTGTCCACAGCCTAGCTGAATTAGAGCGGTGAGCAGATTTCCAAAAGAGAAAATAGCCAAAGGGTAAGTTTTATTGGAAGTTGCTAACAGGACGGTGGAGGCTGGTCACACATCTCTCATGCTCTCTTCAGTACTAAGTGGTCCTTAACCTGTCCTCCACGTGTGCCACCAGAGTTAGTGTATACATACAGTGATACCAAGTTGGTTTTGCTGGTTGTATGGCCATCATCCCAAGGTATAGCTCTCCTTGGTAGACAGATGTGCATACTCTGTGTTCTTCTCATGAATAACTGGATTTCTCATTTCCAGTATTCTTTGGAATGAAGCTTAGTGATTAGAGCCTCCATGGTGGGCCTGCTTCTTGGGCCACTTTGACTTAGCAAGAATCATGGCCATGCACAGGATGTTTAGGGATGTGGTGTTTAACGTGTCATTTTCTCAATTCATAAACACGTATAAAATGGATTCTTAGGGTAAGAACTTTCCTGGAAGAGTCAATGCCGTGGGCAGATGAAGCGTGATAGAGACTCAAAGGAATTCCAGTCCTCAGGCCACAGACAGCATGGAGAGCAGGATTGACAGGAGGGTTCTTTGATTTCCTTGCAGTAGCAGGAAAGGAGCTGGAGAGATATGTTGTTATTGATAGCCTTATTTTTTTTTTTATCTAATTTAATTTGCTTATTTTTGAGACTATATTTAACTACATTTTTTTCCCTTCTCATTCCTTTCTTCAAACCCTTCTATACATTCCTCCTTGCTTTTCTTTAATCTCATGGCCCCGTTCTGTATCAATTCCTAGAGCATCACATATGCATTAATTCATACACATGTTCCTAACTATAACCAATTGAGTCCATATAATATTACTCTTTTGAAGGCTTAGATTTTTTTAAACCTATTTTTAATAAGGGTTCTCAAATGCTTTGACCTCCCCACTTCCCTTCTAGCCTACCATGCAAAGGTAGTGGAGAAAAGATGGTAAATAGTACACTGGGATGTGAACTTGTTTAGTAGTTCTTTGTGGGCAAAGAACTCCATGTGTCTCCATGTGTCAGGATACCAGCAGTCTAGTTCAGTGGTGTCAGGGCAGCAAACATGAATCAGCAGCAGTGGACGATCTAGTGGGAACCACCAGGCCTCCGCTGAATTGGTACAAGTCAGCGGCAGTGACCAAGAGCAGTTGGGTCACCAGAAAAAGTTGCTTCTCTTAATAAAGTGAAAACCAGTGAAGATGAAGACAAGAGACCAACAAATGCTTGCAAAGATAGCTATCTATGCAAGCATACCATCACTGTCCGTTGAGTCCAATTTATTAAGCACAGTTGGAGATAGGTGGGAGTAATGACGGCTTCTTGACAAAGCAGTTTAATTTTCTCTATAAATTTGATGAGACAGAAAACCCCCAAGGCAAACTTGGCATATCAGGAGCCCATTAATCACAATAATCTAAATAAAATTTATAATATAAAGATAATAAAAAATTTCTGTTATTCTCATTTACTGAGTCCCCCAAGGGGCCCCTTGAATAGATTCTAAGCAAATTGCACATTAGAAGCTACATTTCAAGTTCACCTGACCTTAGGGAGAGAGCTTCCAGCTTTATAGCAAAGGTAAGGGCGTGTTATCACCAAGAACAGAAGCCCCCACCAGCATCACAATTTTTTCACGCTTCCTAAGGGGTTGCTACTCTCCCTTTTCCTCCAAAAGACATTCCGTTCCATTGCACATACTTTCAGGATATTTTCTATGCTCCAAATCAATTATGAAAGCTTTGTATGTAATTATTAATTTGGGCATCCCTACTATAACCCTGTGAGATAGGTACTATGATTTTTTTATTCTATACACTAATTAAGAAAAGGGAAGCATAATGAGATTAATTAGCATGCCAAATATTGCCCAGAAATAAAGTGACGGTCCTGGAATGTGAATCCGAGTAATCTGGTTTTTGAGAGTCTGTGATATCAGCTAGATAGATGCACAACCACTTATGTAACCTAAGAAATCTTAGATAAAAGTAGCTTATGATACCCGTTAAGTCATTTGCCACAAAGAATGTCTTCACAAGAACAGTGATGATGTTGTAGATGATGACCCGGGACTGCTGCTGCTAGCCAATACTTTCTGAGCTCCACCTGTATACCAGACACAATGCTAAGATTTTCCCTAATGTATATTTAATGCCCCCCCCCTCCATAAAACTGAAGGGGTTAATCCCTGTTAAGCAGCCCAGGAAACTAAAGCAGGGGTGTCTATAGCTTGCTCGAGTCACATGTTAGTACCGTCCTGTTAAAGTTGGCATCTGTCTAATTTCCTTTGCACACACTATGAGCTCTACCACCTCCTGTGGGAAAGGCCGAGTTCCCTTCACAGATTAAGTTGATGGATAGCAGCTGCTTCACCTCCATCAGGAGGACAGTTACTGTACATGTTAATTCACTTCAGAGAAAAAAGACAAATTCCCAAAGAATGAACCACCAGGGGGTACAAACTAAAAAAAAAAAAAATAATAATAAGAATCCCTGCCACCTGGTAGCTACCTTTTCTGTAATGTTTTGTTCTTTATTCATTTCCACAAAAAAATGCTTTCAGCAATCCTGGATCAAGTGCTTTTAAATTACAGCCAACATTAATAATGAAAACTAAATTAAGTTTGGGGGGGGGGGGGGGGGGGGGGGGGGGGGGGGGGGGGGGGGGGGGGGGGGGGGGGGGGGGGGGGGGGGGGGGGGGGGGGGGGGGGGGGGGGGGGGGGGGGGGGGGGGGGGGGGGGGGGGGGGGGGGGGGGGGGGGGGGGGGGGGGGGGGGGGGGGGGGGGGGGGGGGGGGGGGGGGGGGGGGGGGGGGGGGGGGGGGGGGGGGGGGGGGGGGGGGGGGGGGGGGGGGGGGGGGGGGGGGGGGGGGGGGGGGGGGGGGGGGGGGGGGGGGGGGGGGGGGGGGGGGGGGGGGGGGGGGGGGGGGGGGGGGGGGGGGGGGGGGGGGGGGGGGGGGGGGGGGGGGGGGGGGGGGGGGGGGGGGGGGGGGGGGGGGGGGGGGGGGGGGGGGGGGGGGGGGGGGGGGGGGGGGGGGGGATTTTAAAAAAACTTTTTTCCCCCAAAACTTTTAAACAGAATGAAGGGGGGTAGGGCCCAAAAATTTTAACCCACCTTGCGGGGTAAGTTTTGTTAAAATGACAGTCTCTCCATTAAAAATTTTCTTTTTTTCCATTTTTTTTTGACTCATTTTAAAAAACCAAAAAAAAAATTTCAAAGGGGCCATTTGAAAAAGCTAAAGGCTTTAAATTTTAAAAGGGTTTAAATTGATAATGGGCAATATAAAATCCTTACTCAGTGAATGATACTATAGGATAACATGTTACTCCCAAAGGACATTCGTATTTTCTCCCCATACACAAAGAAGCCCTGGTTAGTTTTTCCTAATCATCCACTAAGGATTTATAGCCTTTTGATCTAGAGTAACACTCAGAACCTGGGTGTTGGTTGTTGAAGCTATTGAAGTGTAGAGGAATGATAACCTAAATTTGCTTTTCATGTCAATCACTGTGAACAAAGCAAATGGCATCTCTCCACTTGTGAGGGAAGATTCTGGTAGACTGTAATTGGAAGGCCAAGTTTGAATAATACTGGTATCATCTGTTTATAGGTCTCTTAGAAATTTCTAAACAATACTCCAAACCTAGATAAACCTCTCCCTATGCAGGATATAAAGTTATTAATCTGTGAAAAGATACTCAACAACAAAAAAAATCATACAATTTGTTCTTTCTTCATGAAATGATTACTTTCTAAAATTAAATGGTTCTAGTACCAATACCCATCTTGACGTGTATATAACACATTATATATCAGATTGTAGCACTAAAACAAAAAAGAGATTTTCAACCTTGTATTAAAAAAATGAACCGTGAATTATCCTGTATAACTTGGACAAAAATCAAGATCTTCTAGTGGTAGTGACCAGTGCCATCTTGCTTTTTGTGTTGAGCAAGCTTTTCTTATTTGTACTGAGTTTCTTCCTTGAGTAGAAATACATTGATCTGTTTTCACAATTCATTTGTTTACTCCATGATAATGGTAATTCTACGATGCATATGGCCAATTCTCTTATCAATTATCTTATAAATGATAAATTATAACCTGGAGAATTGTTAGTGTCTTTTTTTCCTTTTTTATTTATTCTTCTCTCACATATTACATCCCAAGGGCAACTTTAGCTCCCTGCTCAGCTCCTGTCTCTCCCCTCCCTCTCCTCCTCTCACAGATCCACTCCTCCTCTCCTTGCATTCAGAGAAAAAGCAGGCCTTCCAAGGACAAAACATGGCACATCAAGTTGAGGAAGACTAGGCACATCCCTTCTTATTAAGGCTATATGAGGCAACCCAGTAGAAGGAAAAGTGTCTCCAAAGCAGTCAAAATGTCAGAGTCAGTCCTGCTCCCAGTTAGTAATCCCACAAGAACATCAAGGCACACATACATAAGGTATATGCAGAGGGTCCTAGGTCAGACCTATACAGGTTCCCTGATTGTCAGTTCAGTCTTTGTGCATCTCCTATGGGTCTCAGGTTGGTTGATTCCTGGACCAGTTTTCTATGGTGTCCTTGATCTCTCTGACTCCTCAAACCTTACTCTCCTCTTCCACAGCATTCCCGGAGCTCTGCCTAATGTTTGGCTGTGGGTCTGTGCATCCGCTCTAGTGAGTTGCCGGATGACGCCTCTCTGATGGTGATTAGAGAACTGTTAGGTTTTGAATGGGGGCGAGTCGTCAGAAGGACACTAGTATGGATTACTAAGGAGAGGGATAAAACATTCATCAATGCTAGGGACAGACAAAGAGACGATAGCATAGTGGAAACGGCTCCCAAGGAGCAGTCCAGCCCTAATAGCAGAGACAGACGCATGGCTGAGTCTCTGGAGAGAGAGTTAAATGTGCAGGTGGCAGAAGCAGGAGATCATTCTTAGAGCTTTCTGAGGATAAGGGAGGTTTCATTAATTCCAGGCAAGAAGCAGCAAAGATGAGGGACTAGGAAGTATTCCACCGATTGTGCTAGTAGATGCTAACTCACTTCCCAGATGAAACACTCGGTTGCTGAGCTCTTCTGTTAGCTTGGGACTCAAGACAGTGTCTCAGCAGGGTGCCTATGAAAGGGGGAAGAGCTCTGCAGGCATACAGGTGGATTCTGATTGCTAAATACAAGTGGATGGTTAAAGATTGACACAAGGGCTCCTGAGTCCTCAGTCTAGGGCTTATTGAATGTGTCTCCTGAAATTCCATGTGATCATCCGTTAAAGCAAAGTGCGTAAGTACACACACACACACACACACACACACACACACACACACAACCCACTTATTAATACAAAACACAAACAATAGTTTCTACCATTTCCAGTAAGTTCATCTAATGCTAGGATGAAACATTATTCAATCTACTGCTTTTTCCATCTGTTTTGAAAACCTTTATAATTAATCATATATTTATGCATTTTGTTCATTAAGCATAATAGCTTCCTATGTCAAACTTTGCAACAGATTGGGGATTCAGAGGTGAAAATCATATTTTGCTCCTTAAATTCTGCAGTGAGGAAAAATAAAGATTTATACACGTACGTGTAGGGGTAGGGAGGTAGCTCAGATGCAGCTCACTTAGCAAACCTGAAGCCTAAGTTTAATTCCCAGCACGATGTCCCCACAAAGCCAGATGTTACAAAAACAAGTATCTTAATATATCGAGGAGAGAGAGTGGTTTAGTGATTGAGTCTGTCTCAGGAGTTACTTAGAAGACTTTTTAGAATAGATTGTGCAAGTAGTGGGGGAATCCAAAGTATTCCAAGGTTCAAGGGGGCGGGGGACAGGAATTCTAGAAAGTAGTGAGGCAACCTGAGAGAAAACACATGTGATGGTGTGCTATGTAAGGTTCCTGAGAGCACTCTTCATGAGTGTAGTACAACCAGAAAAAGGTGTGATGTGGAAAGTGAGGCTGGAAAAATAAAATAAAAGGGGGTCTGTGAGAGGATGTGTTTGGGATGCACAGAGTTTGAACTTACTCTACCATAAATGGAAGAGAGTCAATGGGATGCTTTACTATTGACGGCTCTTTAGAAAGGTCTACTACGGTGACATATGTAGGGTTTTGTAAATGTAGAGGAACCAACTAGCAAGTAGAGAAACCACAGAGAGCACTCATGCTGATGAAAGCAAAGGATGCTGAAGATGCCTGTCACTCAGCAACTGTGAAGGTGGGAGGGAGTTCAGGAGATGTAGAAGAGGCAAGATGAGGAGAATTTAGTGGCCAACGAGATGTTGGGTAGGTAACTAAAGCGGTACAGGACTAGAGATTAAGAAAACAGTTTAAAGGTCTTATATTTCTGAAAGTATAGCTATAGGAACTATCAATTTTTAATGTTTTTTATTAATTATTCCATTGGTTTACATCTCAAATGTTATTCTTCTTCCCAATAACCCCTTCATAACCCTCCATCTCATCCCCTCTACCCTGTTCCCTTTGCCCCTATGAGGATGCTCCTCCATCTACTCACCCACTCCTGCCTCACTGCTCTAGCATCCCCCAATGCTGGGGCATCAAGCCTCTGCAGGACTAAGCTTCCCCTCCCATTGATGCCAGATAAGGCCATCCTCTGCTACATATGTATCTGGATCCATGGATCCCTCCATGTGTACTCTTTGTTTGGTGGTTTAGTCTCTGGGAGCTCTTGACGATCTGGTTAGTTGATATTGTTCTTCCTATGGGGTTGCAATCCTCTTCAGGTCTTCAGCCATCATTTTCTCTTTCACAAAATGGCCAAGTTTGACTCTATTGTTCTTTTTTTGAGTGGGGAGGGGATCACGTGCCACAGAGCATGTGTAGAGGTCAGGGGACAACTTTGTGGAGTTGGTTCTCGGCTTCCAACTTTGTGTGGGTTTCAGGAATTAAACTTCCATTGCCCACTTAGCACCTGAGCTCACTTGCCAGCCCTGTTCTTCAAGTCTTGAAAAATCATGATTGTGTCTTGAATACCTGAATTTTACCAATACATTCATTTAGGTCTCGTACTACATAATAATTATTAATGAATACTTTCAAAAAGTATTATTATGAGTACAGACTTATTTGAATGTTAATATAACACAGATGACAATGAAACTTAATTTTCTTTTTACAAATGAGTAAAGGATTAGAAGGATGAACAGTTATTTTCTCAAATCATGACTTTCTGTTCTCTGTTCTTTCTACCAGGGTGTTCCCTCTAAGAAGTCCTTAGGCTGTACTTACATCCTTCCTAGATGTATTAAAGTTATGTCATTTTATATTAATTAGGTTGAAGGTTGCTGTAGCAATGGATAAGCATAGTCACATTTTAACATTACTTAAGTCAGTTCTGTGCTAGTATATGTGTCACTATGTATACCTGTCTGTAAGAGAGATTAGAAAGCAGCTATGAACTCAAGAGTTTAATATCTGCATATTTGATACCTTCAGAAATCATCATCTTGCTAGTAGAACATATCCCATGTACAGGCATTTCTCTTGGGATAGCCCCCATTCCAGTTGTTTGTGACTCATACTTCTACTAGCTGGGTTACCTTGTCTGGCCTCAGTGGGAGAAGAAGCACTTAACCTCAGAGAGACTTGAAGTGCCAGGGTACAGAGGATACTCAGGGGTCCCTACCAGCTCCATGGAGAAGAAGAGGGGAGGAAATGGGAAGAACCCTTGAGAGAGAGGTTGACTGAGAGGGGCACAATGACTGGATACAAATGAATAAGTAAAAAAATTAAATTAAAGAAAAAAGAAATCATGTTTTAAAGCTAGAATTCTCACACTACCCAACCTCAGAGTGCTCAGTCAAACTGCTCCTTCTGCTATGTTTAAGACCTTCTCTTGTGGATTTGCTGGCAATGATCAAACTAGTTTGTGCCATGATCAAGCTAGTCTTGCTGTCGCTATTGTGCTGCTGTAGTGCAGATCACCTTTATAGTGAGGTCACCATGAAGTTTAGATTTGTGGTTTTATACCAGTAAGGGATAAATCTAAAGTACAAATTTTGTAAACTCTCTCCCTATTTTCCTATTCTACAGTGATTATATGGAATTCATTTGTTGGGTAGAAGGCATTAAAAATCCCTTATACTTCAAAATCGTTTTCTGTTAGGTCTAACAGATTGTCCTCATTATAAGGAAATTTAAGCACTACGCAAACCTATGGAACTTTTGAATTAGAAGCAATCTTTAACACTAAGTAAACTCTAACTATAACCTGCTTTCTTCGGGTTATAGATAAGAGGAAAGAAACCCAGAGTCACAAGAGCTTATCCATATTATGTTTTCTAGGGGCTGACTACTGTACAGTAGAATTAAAGTCTCATCCTTCTGTTTGATTGGTTTTTCTAACCTATCCTTCCATTTCACTGAAGAACGTTCAAGTTACACTGTACTCCACTCCACAGTACCTTTTGGGATGTTAGTAATCATAAAAAACCAATGTGCCTATTATAATATTTGGGAATTAGGAATGGTGTAATTTTTTTTTGTTTTGTACAGTTTAGGATTAAACAGCAAGTCTACTTTTCAGTGCCTGCCATTAGGACAATAATAAATGAACTCTACAGCACTACCAATAATAAATTATGCCTTCCTGATGGACCTTTCCCTGTTAGTTGTAAATTTTGATGATCTTACAGAATAAATGTCTTTATGAGGTACACATAGGAGATGTGATCAGGAGTTGATAATTTACTGGCTCCTAAGATAGGATTTGGTCTCTGGTGGTGCTAGAGAATTCTTCTGGTGGATAGTTGCTTTTTCAATTATTATTCTAATAAGAAATTGTAAAGACAGCGGGTTTTTTGTTGTTTTGTTTTGTTTATTTATTTATTTATTTTTGTATCAAGAAGCAAAGATATTACATTATGGTAGGAAAGAGGGGTGCCATTTGAAACCTTTTCTGCTAAATATCTCCAGGAACTCCATAAGCTAGATGACCCCTTGACTCCTCTGTCTGTTTCCACAGGACAGTTCTGTGGTTCATATTTAAATTTCCACAGGCTTGGTTTTGTTGTTTGTTGCTCCCTTACAGAGAAGTTTTTACAAATGTAATTTGCTGAGCCATTTATAAAGGGGCCACTGTTCCTATAGTCCATCTTTCCCAACCTAACTCTCAGACTGCATATAAATGCCTGTGAGGGAGCTGAGGTCTACGTTGCAAGCTTATGGTAGGAAGGAGGCTCCCTTTCATTTCTTTTTGTGTGAAGCCTTGGGTTCCCTCAAGTTGAGCATTTTGCTAACAATCATTCTTTTGTTGAGTAGAAGTTCTGGGTTGTCACCCTACAGTGATACTCTTCATTGTGGTTTTCCCCCACCCGCGAAGCAATGTTAGAAAGCAGGAGTCATGAAACTGGCACTGTCATCTGGCTATTTCCTCCCTAACCTAATCATCCTGACTTTATAAATTATGGGAACTTTGGAAATTTCATTCCGCTATTGAAATGACCATTTACTTTTAATTAGATTGCTCTGGCATGAGAATCTAAAAATACACCTTCCGTTCTCACTCTAATGAATGAAAGTGAGAAATTAGCTGTCTCAAGGAGTTTTTGTTTCAGCACATTTCTTCCCATTCAAAGTGATTTACAGCAACCTCCATCCACTAACTAGCTTGTATTTCAGATGACCATTGGCGCATGTAGGCCGTGCTTTATTTCCGTTCAGAGGGTGTAATGCAGACTCTCCAGGGAACTACTGAGCTGGGTGAAGCTATCAAACAGAAGTATACGAAGACAAACAAAATTTCAGAATCAACGAGACAAATCAGAATACAAACAAGAACTGAAATCTAATGGAGAGGAAAGCGGGCAGGAACACATTCACGACTTGGTGCTAAATTTACTCTCTTGTAGCTAAGTGTCAAAGTGAGCCTCTTCACATTCTTCCCTCTGCCAACACAATTAAGTGTACAGAGAGTTTTTGAAAGGTGGAAGTAGAACTTCTGTACAATATAGATAACTTTCTCTAACAGCTGTTGTCTTTGTTGCTTCTGTGCATCCCATCATTTTGATATATGTTAATTTCACTAATGGCAAAAATAAACATCCTTAACATCTAACTAGTATCATAGCATTTAAAAAGAGTTTCCCAGGCTCTAGCTTAGACAGTCTGCACAAGGACTCTAGGGAGTCACTCTAGAAACTATCAAACCCAGTCTTGCAAATGAATTGAACTTGGATAAAGGGTTATTTATCAGCATATAGGTCAAGATGAATTTCAAATCAATCGTTACCTTTAGAGGTTACCAGATGTGGACCCTTAACATCTGGAATTTTAACCTGGGGTGTGTGTTTAGAGGACCACAGAACAGACCCTACAGAAATAATTAAGGCCGTGACATCTAGAGCAGGGATGGACACATGATTGGTCTGTTATTAGCTGTTTCACCTTGAAGAGTTTAACATAGCACTATGTCAGTTTCTTCCCTGTGAACTGTGGGTGATAATAACTTCCACTTCAGTATTTGTTGTTGGATAAAATGAAATGATTAATAAATAAATAACTAAAAATGTTAACAGTTACTGTCATGCTGTAAATTGCTCCCACATGGTATTGTAAAGTCATTTTATATAGAAGAATAAGCACACACACACACAACAACACACACATATGCTTGCATTATGCTTAACTCCTGTCACTTGTGCTAGAGGTGAAAGATTCATATAAATATTACTTCAATGTCAACTCATTGTATCTACCAATGTGTTGGATCCATGGGTACCAAATCGAATCTGTCCATATCATGTGTATGTTGTACATAATGAGATCTGATGCCCTCATACGGGTGTCTGAAGACAGCTAAAGTGTCCTTACATATAATAAATAAATTAAAAAAAAAAACTTAAAAAAAAGAATAATGGCACATGGCTGTCAATTTTAAAAAAAAAGCTGCCTAAGATCTTAATTTGGGATGCAGGAGTGTCTTTTAAGGACATGTTTCTGTGGGCATTGTAAGGCCAAAGGTCCTATTGCTCCAGAGAGATGCAGGATCAAAACTTTGAAAGAGCTGGTAAGGTTTTATATACTGTATTAAGAATTTGGTGAAACCCATCTGTCTTTGTTGCCATTTCACAGAACTCTAGGAGGCATTTCTGTTTATGCAACCTATGAATAGAGAGAAAACATTACAAAGTAGGGTGCATGTGCCTGCGTGCATGCATGCATGCATTCAGTGTGTGTGTGTGTGTGTGCGTGTGTGTGTGTGTTGGTGACTTGGGAACTATGACATGAAAGAAGTTGTCTTTATTTTTATTTAAATCTGCAGAATCCTTGCATCATTTTCATATGATGTTAACTGATTTCTGTGAAGCCTATTTTGTTAATTTGGAAAGCCTTAATATTTGATTAGATTACTTGATGGGGACCTTTGTCTGAATCTATGTAGAGAATTCTAATCTGAATTTTCTATTATCTCATTAACCTTTCAGAGGAAAACCACAGGCACTAGTTTTACCTTCCTAAATTGCTTATTTTCTATTTGTTGAGCATGTACCACATGCTGAGCTGTGTACATGAAAAATTAGTCTTTTTCTCTAAGAAGTTGGTTATCTTAATGGGAAGTTAAGACACATAGAAAATAATTTATACATTTGCAAACACATTCCATAATAAGGTGAATTAAATTATTCTAGATGTTTCCCCCCCTTTTTAGATATCTCATTTTACATCTTTTATTTCTCAGCGTTTAGGAGAATATTATAAGAGAAATATATGTCACCCCCTTTGAATGTAAGATTATCATCTATCTATCTATCTATCTATCTATCTATCTATCTATCATCTATCTATCATCTATCTTCATCTATCTATCATCTATCTATCATCTATCTATCTATCTATCTATCTATCTATCTATCTATCTATCTATCTATCATTTGTCTTTGTGTGTCTATTCATCATCTATCATCTGTCTATTCATCCTAAATACACAAGTACAACTTGCTCAGTCTGTATTATGTTACTTGTATGTTTGCAGAACTGACCATTTGATGTGGATAACCAGTTTGTCTGCTCTTCCCTGGGGCATTTCCTCCCACTCTTAGCATTCTTTAGCCACTTGTGTTTCTTGTCTACCTGCCCTACTGACCCCAGTAATTGCTGACCATGGTCTCATGATACTCTTTGGTGTACTATATACCTACCTCCCCCAGTTATTCCTAACAATGTTTGACCATAGTTCAAACGAGGAAGACTCCAGTTTGTATTTTCATTGTCCCTTTATAACTATCCCCCAACAGATGCAAAATACTGGCTTGCCCTTCATAGCTTGCTTAGCTATTCACACAGAATCAACAGCCCAGGGATGGTACCACCCACAATATAGATGGCAGGCTCTGGATGCTCTACTAGAGACCCTATTGTAGCTTTGTTTTCAAAATAAAGCCTCTGCTAACACTGGGTTCCTTATTCCCATTTATGCTCACCAAGATTTGGAGATCCATATGAGGGAGAGTCAAGGTATGGGTCTTCCTGTAGGAAATCCTCTTCACTTCCTCTTTAATTCCTCTGCCAAGCCCTGTAGTCCTCACTCCTTGAGGGACTCTGGTGGGAGCATTGCTTTGCTGCATTCATCACTTGCAGATTAGACCTTGAGTGAGCTTAAAGATCTTAACTCTCTTTCAGAAGCTCTTTCTTTTTGACTCTCCACCATGTAGACTCCTCAGGAAATCGAGTTCTAGGTGGAGAACTTACCCTAATCATATTGTAGGTCTCTCTTCTTTTAGATGTCCCTCCCCCTCTTGACTTGACTCTCAGGAAGCAGCGTCACTGGTTGATAGGATAATGATACCCTTTACCCTTTCCTTTTGTTATGCCTCTTATGAAAAATATTCCTTTCTCATTTTTCCTTTCAGCCATAGACCAATAGACCCAAAATGTCTAGAGACTTTCCTTTGGTCTGTATCTTGATTAGGTTATCTATTGCTATGATAAAAAAAATATAGCTAAACTAAGTTTGAACAAGAAAGGATTTATTTCACCTGGAGGCAGGAGCTATTGTGTGGTCCTTACTGGCTTGCTCCTCATGGCTTTCTCAGTTATTTTTTTAATTCCACCTAGGACTACCAGCCCAGAAATGGATATCACTTGACAATGTGCTGGCCCTCCTATATTAATCACTAATTAAGATTTTTTTTTACAAGCTTGCATATAGTCCAGTACCACAGAGACATTTTCTCAATTGGAAGTTCATATTCCCAAAAAAACTATAGCCTGTATCAAGTTGGCATAAAACTAGTCAGCAAAGCATGTCTCCTCAGAAACTTGTAGACTCTGGAACGAAAAAGTTCTATTAAGCTAAAATGCATTATGAACTACCACACCATGATCTGGCTGCAAGATTCCTCTGGATAATTGCCACTGCTATCCTAATGGTGGTACATTTGACTTTTAAGTCCTGAGGGATCTCAAAAACCTTCTCTAACACAATTTTATTCTGGCTGTCAAAACACCAGAGAACTCTAATTGCCTAATCCAAGACCCATGCCTGATCAGCCTAGCTATAATTCCTAATCATGTGATAGTCTTCAGACCTTACACACTCTATTCCATATCTCTTTGTCTTGAATTTCCAAAACAATGTCTATATTACTCTTGTGACAACTTGCCAAGCCATTGATGCATTCTACGCGGGCAATTAAAGTTCTGCCCAGCTAGATCTGAATAGTTCTTTTCCAGGTATTCTGACATATTCCTCACCTCTTCAAGTCCTTTGCTTTGGACCTGTGAACCTGCTCCTCACTCCCAGAACTGTTCTCCAATATGTGGATGATCTTTCTTTACAGTCTGTCTTATGACCTTTCTCTATAATATACCACCTTACTTAACTTTTTGGCTACCCAAAGATACTAAGTATCTTCTAACTCCCATATGCCTCCTCCCAAGAAACTTACTTTGGCCACACTCTGATTTACCCTTCCTCTGGCATACCTCAAATTTAAACATTCTGATCTAGGCATAGCTCCTCCCCAAACTATACAGGACCTTCTGCCCTTATAGGGCATAGCAAGTCATTTTCATATCTGGATCTTTAACTTCAGTGTCTTAGAAAATCTCCTTTATTAAGCTATTCATGGTTCTTTTACAAAGCCTCTGAACCCCTTCTCTCCTACTGAACTATTGTCGGGACTTCATGTAGAACTTGCTTCAGACAAATATCTACAGAAAGGAGCTTAGATTTGAATCTAGCTACTATGACTTCAATGTTTGCCATGCCTACTGCACTTATTCTTTTCAATGTAATTGACAAAATTGCTTGCATTTGTCTTATATGCTCTGATATTTTAAAATAAGCATATTTAATAATTGCTGCACTGAATCAATTAATACATGAATTTCCTTGTGTACTTTTTTTGAAATCAAGCGTAATATTTATCCTCTTAGACATTTTAAAAAATGTAATACATAGTTATAATCATAATGTTGCATAACAGATCCTTTGAATTCATTCCTCTACCTCAAGTTTTGTATCCCTTGACAAACATTACTTCTTGTTCTAGTTTTAATGCGTGGTAACTACCATCTTCAGTCTCTGAGGTAACCTTTTTCATATTAGACATATTAATGAAATCATATAATATCTATATTTTTGTGCCTGGCTTCCTCCCTTAAAGATGCAGTATTCTGGAGTTTCATCAATGTTGTAAAAATATCGGCAAGATTACATTATTTTTATATCAAAGAGTATCTATTTATGTATATGTTCCAAATATTTTCTTTATCTGTTCACTCACTGATGGACATTAAGATTGATTGCATTTCTTGGCCACTGTAAATAAAGTTATTATGAACTTAAGAGCACAGAATTTTCTTTAGAATGTGAACTTCATTTTCTTTCTTTGAATGTGTAGTTAAATTGGGGTTGTTAGACCATACAATAGTTTAGATTTTGGTTCGGAGGTTCCTTCATACTGTTCATACTGGTTGGAACCATTGCAATATATGATAGTAAACAAACATTCTCTTTCCTCAACATGCCAATGTCTTTGAGCTCATGCTTTTGATAATAGCTGTTCTACATGGAGTGGGACAGACTCTAATTGTGGTTTTGACTTACATCACAGTAGTAATTAAGGATACTGAGCATTTTTCATATACTCATTAGCTATTTCTACATATTTTCTTGATAAATCTTTATTCTCTGGTCTCTTTTAAATAAGATTGATTTCTTGCTTTTGAGTTGTTTGGGCTCCTTATATATTTTGTATATTAGCCATTTGTTATTAGCAGCCTTTTTATTTCTTACTATCACCTTTTATGTAGTATTAGTCATTGGATTTTTTTCTCTTTTGAGTGTCTTTTGGCATGTGTTTTTTTTTTTTTTTTTAATTTGCCCTAATCTAACATTTTATCTTTGCTTTTGTTGTCTGTGCTTTTGAAGTAATATCTGAAAAACAACGCTCAGACCAATGCCATAGACATTCTCCTCCTGGTTCTACTCAAAGAGTTTTGTACTTCCAGGACCTGCATTTAAGTCTTGGGTTAGTTTTGTGTTGCCTTTCCTATATAGTGTAAAGAAAGGGTGTAATTTTATTTTCTAGGTACTCAGGTGTCCCAATGCTATTTATTGAAGGTACTGCCTTTTCCCTTCCATGAATTTTGGATGTCTTTGTTGAAGATTTATTCTCTTTGCTCAGGATTGCCTTAGTGATTGCAGGTCTATTACTTTCTAAATGGACAATTACTTCCTTTCATTTAATTGGATCTTCAGCAGGTCTGACAGCATTGATCAATCCCTCCTCTCAGGTACATTTTATTCTTCGCTCTTCAGTGCTTCTCTTCTATGTGCTTTTCGTTTGCTGTGCCAGCTACTCTAGCCCTGCTGCCTTCTACCTTCTCTACCCATATCTAGTGCTTACTTCTTCCCCCTTCCAATCTGTGTGGGTCATTTTCCTACCATAGTTCCATTCAGTTTCCAGCTTTCCATTCAACCTATAGACTTAGAACTCTCAGGCTCATGTTTACAGCCCAATTCTTTCCTCCAAGTGCCACTTCATAAGTAATTCTCTCATGTATAACTATAAGCATGATTGCTGTATAAACCTCACACTTACCACACTCAATACAAATATAATACTCCCCTCTCTCCGCCCCTCTGTTGCCAGCATGTCCCTTTTCAGGCCTTCTCTATTAGATCATCCACTATTTCTTTATTTTTGTTTTTCGAGACAGGTTTTCTGTTTGTAGCCCTGACTGTTCTAGAGCTCACACCATAGACCAGGCTGGCCTTGAATTTGGAGATATGCCTACCTCTGCCTCCTGAGTGCTGGGATTAAAGCTATGTCCCACCACAGCCCTATAAACCACCATCTTCTAATTGCTCAGTTCATGATTAAGTTCTCCATTCGTACATCCCTCACCTGCTGGTACCCGCCATCTCTGCACTAGTCAGCCATCTACTCTTGGCTCCTTTTGCTCTTAGATCTTAGCCTCCTGGAGCCACGTGGTCACAGATTTCTACTCCCTCTCATCTTTCTCACCTTAGTCACTATGGAGCTGCCTGAGCAAGAGCAGGCCTATCCTATCCAGAGACTTTCCTCTCTAAAGAACAAAACAGCTAATTTCTTTCTTAGCTGTCACATGAGCCCTATATTTCTGAAACATTCCTCTCAACCTCTCCCTTGTTCACTCGAGGCTCCCCTGCCCCCAGCCACTCTGGCCATTATTGTCAGCACAGCAGAACACTCCCCAGTTTCAGAAACTGGCCATGACCTTTCATTTCTTTGTTCGCTTTCCTTCTCTAGATCTTCGTAACAATGCTGCCTCTGTATAATCCAGGCTGCATTCAAACCACATACACAGTAGAGAATGCCCTGAAATGTTCAAATGTAGACATGAGTTCTTTTCCCGCTCAATGACTCTCAATCTCTCCATTGGATTTTCTTCAATATTTTACTTCCTCTATAATTTACTTGGGTACTTATTATTTGTCTTCTCCCCAGCAATATAAGCTCTCTGAGGACAGGAAAAGGCAATGTCCTGTCTTGTTCATTATGTCTCCAGTACTCAGAGCAATTTGTGATATGTGGTCTTCATTCATTTTAACTGTCACCAAGTACAGTACAGCAGGTGCTGTAATTTGTATATTATAGCACAAAACATGGTGGTTTGGGGAAGTTAAGAGCAAGCGACTCGTGCTTACCTAAAAGAATGCTTTATAGAACAGAAGAGAGTACGTTCAAAAATCTGTGTCTTATTTATTTTAGCTTCTGTTAAGATACATGCAGTTGAATCAAACATAGAGAACACCTCCCATTGGTAACTATAGTGACACAAATATTTGTGGTGTTAGAGATCGCACCTGCTTCTTGACTGTTCTGACAAGTGCCTGTCAAAGGTGCATATCCCCTCAGGTTCTCATAGGGGGCTAAGAAGTTACACCTATAAGATTTTCTCCTTTAGAAAAGCTTAAGCAAGCTACATAACCTGAGTTACTGCCAACTCCGTTGCTCATTTCTCATAGGCAAGTTACTATAAATGCACGATGCGCTGATCTTATTCATGGGAAGAGGAAGTTCAGAGTGTTTACAACATTAAACTATGTCAGCTTTCCTACTCACCTATTTAAATTTCGATTTCAATGTTACATTAAAATTTTCTGAAAGCATACTCTTTCAGGGGATACATGCTTAATTTTTAAAGCCACGTTTTATCTTAGGAGATGAAACTTGGTGGTTTATCATTCCATAGAAAGGACAATACGCTGAAGAGAAAATGTGGGGAGAAAGCAGTCCTGATGCAGACAAACTAGAGTTCTTTCAAAGCATGTCATGAGATTCAGAGTTTTCAGTCATCCCTAAATCTCTGATGGTCATCTTACTTGGAGGTTAGAAAAATGGTTATGGGAGCCCGGCAGCTTATGAGACCGGCTTTCCTAGTGGCTGGCATCCAGATGTAATCCATCCATGTTTCTGCCTGCGGTTACTGCCATGTGGTGGCAGTTGTCTCCTTAGGCGAAATGGAAAGAGGGGTGATTGTGGGTCCTGACACTGTCTGAAACATGAAGGGAAACAGTGGCACTTTCAGACTCCTCCAATTAGTTTATTTCTAGGGAAACTGGGCAGAAAATTCTTAGAATGCAGTGTTCACTCAATGCTACTGCTTTGCAAGAGGGTATCACCTCCCAAGGCCTCACCCTGTCCCTGAAAAGGCTCACAATTGTTACATCACACTTCTGCGAGTGTGCAATGGGCTTTAACAAGCCTGCTGCAGAGTACCACATCCAGGGTTTATGTTCTTGTGATTAACACATTGAACAGAAAGGTGTGAAATACACAAATAAATATGTTTTTATGGCAAGACAGAGTGCCTCTGTATTTGAGACTATATAACAGCTCTTTGTAATCCAGTTACTGATTGTTCCTGCTTTGCCAAACATTACTGGTGGAAATGGTCTCAGCACACTTAGAAAAGAAATCAAATCTGCATTACGGAGTCGACATCTTTGTATTTCTCATTCCACGCATGGAAGATCCATTATACAGCTATATTTGATGTGTTTTTAATTGAAACCAGGAAGTGTCCAAAGCTGCTCAACATTGTTCCATCTCTTGTTTCTGTTTGCACAGCTCATCATGTTAGAACTGGGACTTGCGAGGTGGTGGCGCTGCACAGATGCTGTAATAAGAACAAGATAGAAGAACGGTCCCAAACGGTCAAGTGCTCCTGCTTCCCTGGGCAGGTGGCAGGCACTACACGAGCTGCTCCATCTTGTGTGGATGGTGCGACCTCTTCCATTGCTCCTTGTAATAGCATGGTTGGAATTGGAACCCCACTATAATGCTGTCAACTGGAGTCACTCTGAGGGGACAGCTCTGTAAATCACATGGCGGAAAGGAGGTTCTTTGGGGGTATTTTTTTGTGACATGAGAACCTTGAGCAAGAGTGAATCACATCTTACATAGTTCTGCTACAAAGCATTATAACGAGGTTCCAGTCGGTCAATGATATTGTTGCCATGAAATGTAGATTTGCTGGTAGATAGGAGTTTCATAAATTACTTGGGAAAAGCAAGATGGCTAAGGATGGTGAAGTAATGTATGTTCAAAAAACTGAGCAGAATTTAAGTAAAGTAAATGCCATGTACATGGATGATTGGCTGAGATAAAATTCACATAAGATGACTTCAATGGAGAAGGATGTAAATATTGGTTTCTTTGTTTGACTGTTCATATTATTATAGTAGATTATAAATTTTTGTATGAGGCTATTAATTGTTGCATAGTAAACAGTAATTTGTTATGTGGCTTATTCCTTGTGAAGAAATTACTGTTTACAATAAAAAAAGAGAAAAACATATTTGATCTACTAACACTCTCCTGATTTTTAGCTTGCTCATGGGGAGAATTTCATTGACTTTAAAATATTGATTCATCCAGGCATGGGTATAGTTTATTATGTATTTATATAAATCAGTGCAAGGTCTCTCAATATATCAGTCAGATGAAGTT
Source organism: Mastomys natalensis (assembly GCA_021653895.1). Lineage (NCBI taxonomy): Eukaryota > Metazoa > Chordata > Mammalia > Rodentia > Muridae > Mastomys > Mastomys natalensis. Next base: position 3,792,067 of record JAJTUV010000128.1, on the reverse strand, counting down.
TCTGTTTGCACTTGAAACATTCTTCAACATTGTGAGTACAGTTATTACTTTCTGTTAAAAATCTAGAAATGTATTAATATTTTATATGTAATATATTCCCAGTATATCCCATGTTAGTTATTCTTATTATGGTAAAATAGTCTGGTATGATGGTGCAAGCCTTTTATACTAGGAAGGCAGAGGCAGGTGGATCACTGTAAGTTTGAGGCCAGCCTGGTCTACAGAGTGAGTTCCAGGATAGCCAGGACTGTACAGAGAAACCCTATCTCGAAATAGGGTATCATAAATCTTTTGAAACACGCACACACACACACACACACACACACACACACACACTCTCATACAAATATATGAGACAATTCTTAAAAATACAGTGCATATTAGTTAGATCAGAGATTTTGCCCTGTGAGTCCCAAATAGAGATATTGAGTTAATTTTTCTCTCTCCTCATAGCATCCATAGTGGAACAAAAATGGTGGTGTCATATGCAGCCTTGTCTGGAGGGAGAGGAATGTAAAGTGCTTCCGGATCGCAAAGGATGGAGCTGTTCCTCTGGAAACAAAGTAAAGACAACTAGGGTAAGTGGACAGCCAGCCTAGGAGGGAAAAACCGGAGTTAATGGGTAATAGGATACGTGCTACAGTAACTTAAATGGCATTTGAGGAATGAGAGAGCATAGCTTTTTATAATGTGAATTGTCCGTTTATTCATTTATTCATAGCATACTTTTATTTCAGAATTTCACTTCTATCAATATCATCCACCTCCATGTTTTCTGATTAACAGATTAATTTTCCTCATAAGATATTGCCAGTGGCATGAACAACCCCTAACTCCATGATCCATTCTGAATGGAGGACAATTGGCCATAATCTCTGTTCTTCAGCTGAGTAGTTATGGGAATACATTCTGGCAAAGACTGATTAGTTTATACATGGCTTCATATCTATTTATAACTTGGGTTCCTTCTGTTTTGTGAAAGCAATTGTTTTGACCTTCCTGTGTTTTGGATCATTAAATAGTTTTCTAAGGGTTAAGGGTTACAGGTTATGGGTTAAAGATTAAGGGTTGTAATTACTTTCCATTAGGGTAATGGAAAGGCAATTCAGAGTCTCAGGATCACAAAATGATTCTCAGGACAGGGGTGCATTTCTGTTCTCAAGAACTTCTCTGGAAGTTGAGAGAGGAAGGAAAAGTCATTTCATTTTTAATTCCCCATTGACTATATGAATTTCCTGGACTAGAAGAATTGTAATTCCTTTTAAAATATAAGAATATAAATTTATTCTTTAATAAAAGAATAATAAAAGAATAAATAAAAGAATAAAATATAATTTAATATAAATTATTTAAATTATTATATACTTATAAATACATAAGTAAGAATTATATATAATAGTAATTATAAATAATTAAATATAGAACTTCATACTTTTCCTTTTGCTTTGAAGGAAGGTTAGCAATTGGTTAAAGTTGGATAATTGAATTATAAAACGAAATAGTTGTATAAGGATCTTTTATAAAGAGTGATACCAAACTAGATAACATTTAATTGACATGAAAAAAATTTTAAATTTTCTGTGTATCTTCAAGTGATTATTTTATTAATGTCATCCCAACACGTTCTGGTCTGTCAAGTAATATGAATGCATTGACAGTAGACACATATGTGGCCATGTTTTGAATAACACAGATAAAACCATACTTTGTTGTTTTGCCAAATATTCTTGACTCATCTGTTGGTTGGATTTTGGCAAATATTTCCAAAATTATACCAAGTAAGTATATGATCAGTTAATTAGAATAATTATATTATTCATTGTGCTTACAAAGTTTCTAACTCATTCTGGTTTCTTAAAAAAAACTTTTTTTCCTGATATAAATTTTTGTAAGGTATTTGTTAACATGAACTTATTTTCTTCTCATAGTATTTCGATTAAAAATAAGACTTGTGAGAATTTACTACAGATTCAAGATTCTGAAACACATTGGTAAAATAAATTAGTAAAAAAAGGTGTGCTATCTATAGCCATTGCATGTTTTCATTACTTCAGTAGACAAGGGGAAGCTGACATTTATGGGACCCATAAACATATGCTGCACACTGAACAAGGTGCTTTAAATACATTATCTAATTTACTCTGCTTAATAGCCCCATAAAGATGATATTTTAATCTCCATTTTACCGGTGAGTAAACCAATACTTTTGCAAAGTTAAGTAACTTCACAAGGTCATAACAGTAATTAATTGAGGGAATATGACTCAGCCACACAGCTCAGTTCTCAAAATTGATCCCTTAATCTGTACCTCTAACTTAACATTAACATACGATTTAATATATTTGTCAGCCATAATGATAAAATGTTCCTATGGTTCTTTTCATAGGAAGTAGACCTTTAAGAATATATTTAACTTTCTGGATCATTGAAATAAAAAGGTCAAGGCATTGCTGTTGGAAGTCTCAAAAATTATTTTCCAATGGTGCCCTCTCCTTCCCAGTTGGCCATATTCTCAATAATCTAAAATTAACATTGAGCTTCACCTTCAAGAAAATTTCCCCAATGTATAGAAATAAGATGTATGAGAAAGTAATTAGTCCTGGGGAGGAAAACCCCATCTAGATCCCTATAGGTCGCCCCATTTTCTTTCATTTTCTTCAATAAGAGCAGCTGGTAATGGAGGACCTTATAGAACATGTCACATCCATCATTGTCCTGGATTAAAAAAACCACAAAAAACCCCAACAAAAACAAACAAACAAACAAACAAGCAACCGTGACCAGGCAGGAAGTTCTTCCAATGCGAGTTCCCTGGTAGAGTTCATGTTGTCCCGAGTTGATAGTGATAATTGTGGCTGTATGCAGTCAGGAGCAGAAAAGAAAAACCCTCAAGTGTTCACGGTACTAAAGCTGGACTTGAGCTCCTCTTCCCTTTTATCGGATCTTAGTCTCTCTTTCTCCCTTTCTCTTCATCCTCCCTCCTTTTCCATGTCTCCCTCTCTCTCCATCTTTCTGCCAGGCATACTACCAAATTGCCTCCCCGGCTGTCAGACAAAAGTCTGTGTTCCGCTTTCCTCAACTCAACTGCCACACAGACTGCTTTGCCTCCTCTGTGCCTCACCTGTTACCATGGTTTTGCTGCCTCTATTCTTACCAGTTCAACCTTCACTTCTGAAAGCAGACAAGAAAAGACTACTTAAGGAAAGTTTCCTCTTATATAGTATGATATTTCACCAGGGCAACATGCTCAGAGCATTGTGTCCCAGCCAATTCAATAAGTGAGCCTGGGAAGCAAGTTTGTATAACCCCCAAAGGGTGTTTGGATTGACCACAGTCTTTGATGCTTATGTTTTGAACCAATTACAGCCTTATCTCTTAACATGAGTCATATTAATCCCTCTGATAAGTCAATGGGGAAGTTCTGCTCTGATAACTTAGGTGGTTGCAGGGTCATCTAAAGTTCCTTGAAACCCATGATAGTACAAAGTCTGATAGAAATTGTCTCAAACTACACTAACGGTGTCACTAGGGGCATGGAGATGATCTGTGGCTGTCAAGTAGTTTTCTTACATCACCTGAGGGTTAATCTAACTGTTGGTACCAGCAGTGGAAGACAAGAAGTATGAGTGGGTATTGGCCAACATTTCTGATGCTCAGTGCATTCAGGGCTGCAAAAATGAGTCCAACAGCTGCAAACTTGGGAGTTAAATTGCTCTGTGCTCCAGCATCTCTGTTGATTAGAAAATGGACATCAGAAGCCAGGCTTACAATGAGAACTGAGTGAACTTACTGTTAACCATTAGCAGTGACTTTAACAGTGTTTATCAGTGTTTAACATCAGCCCAGCACCCAGGTGAGAGGTGAGTTCTCTGCAGGTTAATACAGTTGTATTTAATCCAGTGCATGGATTAAATTGCTTCTAAGATTTCTAGTGATTCTGAGGCTAGAAATTTCATTTTAGAAGTGAAAGTAGGCAGTAAGGGAGAAGATAAAAATGATTTGAGAGAAGGAACTTTTTGGACTATCAAAGTTAAATTATTTCCTTTTGTTTTATAAGAAACATTTTTATCCTTAGTTGTTTTAAAATGTATATTTTAATTTTTCTTGCAGTTTGATAACCTTAAATTTTCTTTATATATATGCATTCATGTCTTTGTGTTGGTCCAAGAATATGGATATAGATGTCCCAGAAGGCTAGAAGAGGACTTCCGGTCTGGCACTGGAGTCACAGGGGTAGGGTAACCCAAAATGGACTCTAGGAACTGAACTCCAGTTCTTTGTAAGAGCAGTAGATGCCCTTAAGCACTGAGACATGTCTCCACCTTTTGTTTCCTGGTCTTCATGACTTTAATATCCTGTATTTTATAAGGCTAATTTTGGATGTATGAATAAAATGAGCATAGAGAAATAAAACAGATATTTACTTTTTTTAAAAAAAAAAAAAACTTGTGAAACATGGACATACTTAGATATTTTTCAATGATCTGAATGCTATGATAGTGTACTTGGATGGTCAAAATGTCACAAATATGAATGTTTAGACGAATATTGCTATAGTGCCATAAAAAGCCAAAGATTCCAATGTCATAAGCGCTGTGTTTTCCACTGAAATAATTTTTAAAAGGGAAGGCAAGAAGAAACATCATTTAAATAGGTTGGAGCACAAAATTATGGCACAGAGAGAATGCTCAACAGAGGTGATTTCTGCAAAGCATAAGCAGATGTAGTATTAGTAAGAAGCCTAAGTAATTACCGTATTCGTTGCTATTGTCTTATGATTTTATTACTGTGAACAGACACTTTATACAAGGCATCTCTTACAAAGGACAACATTTAATTGGGGCTGGCTTACAGGTTCAGTGGCTCAGTCCATTATCATTAAGGTGGGAGCATGGCTGCATCCAGGCAGGCAGGGAGCAAGAGGAGCTCAGAGCTCTACATCTTCATCTTGAAACTGCTAGAAGGCTGGTTAGGAGGAGGGTCTTAAAGCCCATATGCTCAGTGACACACTTCCTCTAACAAGGCCACACCCACTCCAACAGGGCCACACCTCCTAATAGTGCCACTCCCCGAGCCAAACATATTCAAACCACCACAGCTATCACTGTCCACCTACCGAGTCTTGAGTAAGACAGCTAGGGCTGTCTGGGTCTGATGAAAACCATTATTCCTAATTCCGCAGGTCCTGGACACAAAAGGATGCCCAGAAGAGAGGCTAGAAAAGGTTACAGAGTAGCTTGGGAGCTGCTATCAGCCCAGAGGCTATTTCTGTTTCTGAGGCAATGTGTGACGGTCATATGGGATTTTTAACACAAACACAATGGCTGGGGATATGATTAAAAGTTTCCGTAATGTACATCCTCCCTGATCATCGCCCATATCCAATCTGGAATGCTCAGGTGAGTCTCAGAGTTTCCGGAAGGAAAGCAATCAGCCAACACCAGCAATGATGCATGCAAGGCCTCAGCAGGGAGATGGTATCTTCCAGAACTTACTAGAAATCGGGGCTGGGTGAGTTCCTTTGAGTAATGAGTAACCTCATTGCCCTTCCTTCAAATGTGAATTATACCCTGCCTCTGCCTTCATACTCTATTCAGAGAGCTCGGCTGCTGTTGTCATTCTGACCTATTTTCTTCCCCAGAAGGGAAGCAGCCAGGTAGCCTTTTAGGCAACCGCACATTTTTGTACTCAAACCCATTTAGTCTGAAGAGCATAGAAGACACAACATCTGTTTCCAAACTCCCCCGCTCCGTGCTGAAGGAGAAAAATTTAGGAGAGCCCATGGCACACAAAATCTTCTCCTGAATTACCTTTAAGATTTAAGTTAAAAAGAAAAGAAAAAAAATCATAAGATCCCTTTTATTCTTTTATTTTAAACTCACTTTCAAAGATAGTGAGAAACTTTTTTTTTTTAGAGTCATTAATAAAAGAATAGTCTCTGCAGTGTAAAGGAGCACATAATTATATGTTAATTATACAATACAGAATAGCAGGGAGAGGGTGCCGTAGAGCTCGTGAGATATGAGAAAATATCGTTAGCACTGTTGGGATCATCAGTAAGGAAAACAGACTATACTTCGTTTCTTTTAATGTTTTGATGTTATTTCTCTGTGGGAGAGCCGAGGAGCTCATGGAGGCTTTAGAATTTTTGTTTCTTATCTGTTGCTAAGAAAATCACACTCCAGAACACAGGGGTCAACAGCTCTTAGGTCTGATTTCCTGAGGAAAACATGACAAAATACTTACGTTAAAAGTGACTTGATATTGTCATTACATATATTATCTTTGAGAGTTATTTATCCAAGATCCTCCTACTTCTCCTATGTATTAAATGGATTCTTGGAGCATAATTCTTAGCTAGTTGTGATGCTCTTATCCTTATCCACATACTAAACATACCTTAATTAAATAGGAAATATGTAATTTGTAATATACCTTGAAACAAGATAGATTTTTTTAAAAACGTGATACAGTGAAATTCTTAACAGATTTTAAGAATTCCCAGCACATTATATGGTAACAATACTCGTAATGTAAACACAAAAAGCAAATATACCATTGACATAGCAGTTACTGTGTACTGTACTCAACAGTTAACCATACAGGACAATATGGGTAACACAGAAATGTATAAAAAACTCTTTGCCTCCAAGAAGCATACGCACTTGAGATAGGGAAATGAAGACTGTTTGTAGCCTCATGAGTTTCTTTATCTCTATGTAGCATCCAGCAAGGGACATCAGGATCAATGGCAAAAAAGTATCTAGGCTAATGCTATTAAAATAATAGACTAGCCATGCCCTTGCTTTAGCTCCATCATCTACAAAAGCATGAAGATGTCAAACTAGGTTCTACTTCTAGGTCTCTAGCTGTATACACCAAGGGCATTTCTCACTTCCTTCACGCTAAATTGGTAACACATTAATAAGTGGATCACCTCAGAAGGCAGATAAGACTGGTTTTTAGAAGGAAGAAAGGAAAATAGCTTCTTGTGAATTTTGCTGACCAAAGCCTCAAGTTGCCTCCTCTGGACAAAGCTGGGTTTTATATCAAGGCTGAATGTTATAGATCTAAACAGAACAAACATGCTTTTCCAGACTCAATGCAAAGGGAGAGCATAGCATGGGGATAAATTTTTACTTCAATACATTAAGGTGACATAGTTCGTATATCGTCTTCAATGCCTTTGCCTGATGCTCTCTTTGCCTCTCGAATGTAAGTACATTTAGAGCACAGTAGTTCTTTCTTGATACGCTCACTCTTATTCAGTATATCCCCATCCATTTGTATTCATCTTAAGACCAGTCAGGGCTTCAGTTGCACTGTATTCCACAGCACAAAGCCAAATGACCTTTAGGGCTGTAGCTTATCAATTATATTACAGCACCTACAGTAAGAAATTTATCTTATCTTGTTACCCATTATACACACCACACACACACATACACAAATACACACACACATACACACACACACACATACACACACACACACACATACACACACACATACACACACACACATACACACACACACATACACACACACAGACATACACACACACATACACAAATACACACACACATACACATACACACACACATACACACACACATACATACACATACACACACACACATACACAAATACACACACACCATACACACACACACACACACACATACACACTTGTATGTGCCACATTGCAGTTGAAGTTATACTTTGATATTTTTGTTGTCTTTCTTATCTTACAATCTTCGTCTTTCTTTTTCCTTCCCATTTCTTCTTTTCCTCTTTCCCATCCTTCCTTCCAGTATCAGCCTCATGGGTTCATTTTATCACTTGCTGATTAGTTGCGTTCTGCATCTCAGGAAATACCACCTTGATATATGATGGCTTCTTTGCCCTGCTTTATTGAACTTGTAGAGATACAAACTCCTTGACAAAGTTTTCAAATCAACTCAGTTCTCATGTTTTAATATTAGTTTTCAATATATTTTTTTGGGTAAACATTTCATTTACTTTTGAGATATAGATCTCAGGGAGATGAATCATATGCTAAATAAACATCAATTCAAAGAGGCCTTATTGTTTACTGTCTTGAGGTGCTGTTCTAAGTTCTAGGTGAAAGTACCAAAGAAATAAAACCACAGAAATAAGAAATCCTGCTCTCAGGGCCTGTACTAGGTCACATTTATTTTTTGTTGCTGACAGAGTAAGTTAAAGAAAGTTTAAGTGATTTAATACAATGCCCATTAGTCATTAGAGGTCAAGGCCACAGCACTATCTGTTGTCTGTGTTTTGTGGAGTAGAATCCAACTATGGGCATCACGTTTTTCCCACAAGGCTGTGGTTATTTGTGCTGAGTCTGGGAGAACCCACTTCTAAGATCATTCATGTTATCATCTTCTGGTTCTTGGGTAAGATAGAGCTGATAGAGCTAAGCTTCTGTCGTCTCTGTTAGGATGATGGCTTTTTGCAATCTCATTGTCTCCCAGTTTGAGAGATTAGCGGCTTAGTCAAGCCTCCTCAGGTCTGCACCTCTCAGTACCCTTCCTAGTCTCAGCACTTCCTCTGATTTCCTCCTTTGCTGTGTCTCCCACTAACTTTTCTGCCTGTTGTCAAGTGCTTTTAAGGGATAAGAAAGTTACAACATGAGGAAATTCAGGGGTTATACAACATGATCCCTGAGGGTCAGCTAATCAGCAAACACAGGTATATCTGCAAAGCACTTTCACCACAGGACTTAAATTACTGCTTCTTTGAGGAAACAAAGGATATGAAAGACAATACATCTGGGTGACAAAGATAGACCAGATCCTGCCTGTTATATGGGATACAACAAAAATAAAATATTAGTAAAATATATAGAACATTAAATGATGTGTTAGGTCATTTTGAGAAAAAGGATGCTGTCTTAGTTAGGGTTTTACTGATGTGAACAGACATCATGACCAAGGCAATTCTTATAAGGATAACATTTAATTGGGGCTGGTTTACAGGTTCAAAGGTTCAGTCCAATATCATCAAGTCAGGAACATGGCACTCAGTGTCCAGGCAGGCATGGAGTTAGAAAAGCTAAGAGTTCTACTCTTGTTCTGAAGGCAGCTAGCAGAAGACTGGCTTCTAGTAAGCTAGGAAGAGGGTATTAAATCCCACACCCACAGTGACACATCTACCCTAACAAGGCTATACCTTCTAATATTGCCACTCCTTGGGACAAGCATATACAAACCACCACAGATGGGAAATGAAACATGCTGAGCAAATTTGCATATTTGGTTGAGGTTTTGAAGGTGTTGTGGAAAACTTACATGGCCATTTAGAGAATAAACTTTCCAAGCAGATGGAAGAACAAGTTAAGGTACCTTCCTAGGAAAACTACATCCAAGGAATAGCAATGATGCCTGTGTCTGCAATGGAGCAAGTGGTAGAATTTAAGGCCAGAAAACCTTCTTAGGTGTGTCACATCTGATGCAATCTTTTGTAAGAAACATGCAGAGAATGGTAGTTCTCATTAGATGACACAGAAAAAAATTGTGGAGATATTTTTAATCTGTTTTTCTTTAATGCTCAGTAACTCTAGCCCATTTAATGTAATAGAAACTCCAGTATAACACCTTGCGTTTGATATTTCTTAAGAACAGATGAACATTTTTACATTATAGTGAGGAAGGCAGACACTGAGTGAAATTCATGTCAGAGAAGCTAAAATCTCAAATGACGAGGCAATTAGAAGCAAAACACTTAAGGAACTCGGTAATTGTGGTAATAACATTAGGTTTTTAATAAGGAGGTTCAGACAGAAGTGGAATAACACATGTACAATTTTCACATCAATTAGATACTGAGTTCAAGGCAGGTAGGAACCCAGCTAGGTGCCCAGGATGCAGCATTAGCCAAAGGTAACATTTTAAATCTGGTGTTTTAAATTAGGGAGCTCCTTACTTCATTAACGATAATTTAATAGGAGTACGAGCGTCCTCCTTGGCATTTGTTTAGAGAGTTATTGGAAATTAATGCAGAAACTTCAAGTGATAGATCACTAGAGCTGTGTTTCTCAAGCTTGGCTTATATTTTCACAATTAAAATGAGCAATGGGCACAGATGAGCGCTCTGAAACTCCCGGAAGATGGAGACGACTCCACACTGCTATAGCCATGTATGTGTCTGTAAATGTTACTCCAAAGCATGTGCTGATGAGCTTAGAGTTAATTGAGAGTATTCACACACTGTAATGTAACACTGATTGGGTACTGTAGAACCCTCCTCACATGAAGATATCTTAATATCCTATAATATCCTTAATGTCTATAAATTCCTCAGCTATGAGATTTCATAGCTATGGAGTATGCTCTGTGAATTATATGATAGATCATAAGTTCTTTTCTTACATTAGGGACATAAAGCTGAAGTTATGTCATGTTAATTAAAGAATTAATAGACTTCATATATGTCGAAAGTTAAGTATACTTGGGTAGCACAACTATCTATTTTTGTTTATGTGGATATGTGGAATTACCTAAGGAAGGAAGAATCAGCCTTCAAGGAACTTAAGGAGTAGAAGGGTGAAAAAGGGAACCAATTTCTTCACTAGCATAGGCACGTGTTACGTCTCTATTATATTCCAGTAAATTATCCCCCACCATAGAGGCAACCACCACTCATATTTATAAAACAAACAAACAAACAAACAAACCCAATAAACATAAAACTTGCAAGTGAGAAAAATTGTTAATAAAAGATCTGTGTATGGGAAGGTGGATAAGAGGACACTGGAGCATGTATGTGTCCAAAATATTTTATATATGTATGTATGGATTAGGGAAAGTATACAGTAATAAAAAGGAAAGGATTAGGTAGTGATGCTCAAGGAACCGCACTTTGGGGATCTCTGGTCTTTTTTCTATATTGGGTGACAAACTTCCTACTTTAAAATGTATGCCTTTACCCAATCTCAAGCTACCAAAGCCCCTTCCCTCACAACTTTTACATATGGCACAGGCAGTTTAATGCCTCACAGAATGAGTTCCTGGGCAGTTTTAATTTCTTACTTTGGTGGAAAGGTAAACAAGACTCAGTGTACTTTTCCAACAAGCACAGAGAGCTTTGGAGATGATGACCAGGTGGTATATGAAGCATAGCTCGGTCTCAAATCCCTCACCTCTAGGAAGGCAGACAATCTACAACTTGTCAAATCTTCCAGGAGCTTCAGAACAACTCTTAACTGTGGAGTTGGTCTCAGCTGTGCCCTGTAGGAAGGGAGGAACTGAGTTTTCTCTTAGAATGATCACACCTCAGCCGGCCATACCCAATAAAATTCTAGATCCCAATTTTAGTGGGTGACGAAAAGATTTATGTATTGGATTTGTGGAGATTAACCCCTGAGAATAGAAACACAAGAATAACATGTCTTCAATTATTGGAAGACATAGCAAGGAAAAGAAAAACATATTGGTACCTTTATAAGAAATACAGCCAAGACCACACACAGCAAAACATACTCAATGTTAGCTTTCAATGAGTAGCCTGCCTTGGGAAATAAGAAGTTCCTCAGTCTGGAATGTGATCAATTTATTACTTGAATGATAAGCAAAAAATTCAGAGTTGACTAATCAACAGTCATAAAGACAGGAAACACTTATGAAAAAGCTGGAGGGATAGATCAAGTCTTAGTCACGTGTTTGAAACTCATTCTCAGGGTGAGGTGACGCATGTAAAAGGAAATGAGTGTCTGGGAATTCCTGGGAGCAGAGTGGGTAGGAACCTGCATTTGTGCTCTGAGACGTTTAAATTTCCATGTGAAAGATTTTGATTTTGTTTTTCTCTAGACATGGATGAACTATGAAAGAATCTTATGCAGTCAGGAGAGGAGAGAGATCTGATTTAATGTTAAGCATACTCAGCTATGAAGGATCAGAGGAAGGCATGGGATTATTGGCTTGAAGTTAGTAAGAAAAGTGGTGACATTGTAGGTAGTAGAGAGATGAGAAGTAGACTCATCAGCATTTGATAATAACATGGATATAAGAAGTAGTAAAAGAAAAATTCCAGACTCAAAGACTTATCTTTTGGTGATTATTTTGGTGATAGTCATTGACTCAAAGTAGAGAAATCTAGCAGATGTTGTGATTTGTAGACCCAGAGACAAAAGTAGACTTCAGAGAATCATTATTCATCATTATTCCATGGACCACAATGAAATGATTCAATAGTAAAAGCTTTCTCAAGAGGAATGTTTAAGTCGAGACTCCTGAAGACATTTAGCAGGTGGTATGGACTAAGGGAGTAACTGTGATATCATTCAAGGAAACTATTTATAATTTTGTTTCCTTAGTGTCTAGTAAGTAAACTAAGTTTATACTGTGCTATGAATATTGAACTGAAATTTCTTTTGTACCTTTGTTTTCTTGGTATTATATTTCCACTGCCTCTGAGTCAAACAAATAGATTTCCAAATTAAACTATTTTCATATTTATGAACTATTTATATAGAAAAGTAAACAGGGAAGCTGAAAAATATAATCTGAAATATACCTTTAGGCCATATTTAAATTTTCTACAATCATTATATGTGTATATTTTATACATCATATATGTGAGATACAGAGAGAAAGGGTTAAAAAAAGGGAGAGGAGAGAAAATAAAGAAGAGAGTTTATGTGCATAGTAACATGAAAAATTGTGATCACAGTAAGAACTCTTGAAAACAGAGAATCTTATCAAAGCATAGGAACATCGAATCTTATACACATCTGTCCCTGTCCATATTTTAAACTCATGCAGAAGTTAAATCTTGAAATAATGTTCAGAATAGGAAAATCTGACATTTGGTGAAATTTGATCTACAGTTTAAAATTCAAGTTTTTAGACTGAATAAAAATATCAGAATTGGTATACTCTATAGGAAGCTATGGAAAGAGATTTGTTGTAATGGGTAGCATTTAACATTTTAGAGATACGGTTGACTTACCTGTTGACACGTCTTTCACTCATGGTGTTCTGTTGTTTCTAGTAAGCATTGATGTTGACTTGCCATAATGTATGAAGAGATTAGCCCAAACCCAACAAAGGTTTGTTTCCTCAAGCACCTGCTTGCTTTTAATATTTTACCTCTGCATCTGTGGCAAAGTCTTCTCTGGTGGCAAACATATTATACTGTTATGTCATTTCCATTCTTTCCCTCATCCTGTTCACAGAAAACTGAAATCTATCTGGGAGGAGGGGTGTGTGTGTGTGTGTGTGTGTGTGTGCGTGTGCATGTGTGTGTATGCATGTGTGTGTATGCATATGCACAAAATAGAGAGATAGAGACAGAGACAGAGGGAGAGAGGCAGATAGACAGATATAGAGACAGACAGAGACAGAGTCAGGGGGAAAAGAGAACTCATTTTTCAAAGGATGCTTACAAATTATTGGTTGTAATCTCTGCTTTCCTGTTTCAATTTTCTTCCTTAAAGCATTCTGGACTTGAGAAAACTGGTTATGTGAGAACTGGTTTCATCAGGATGTTTGTGGGAGTTGGTCTGCTCAGCCTGCATTTAGGACTCATACGGTGTAGTCCTTCTTTTCATCATACATTAGAATTTTCTAATGAGGTTTGTGTGTGTTGCTCCACATTTGTACTTCTCGCACATGTGTGAGATGGGGCAATTATATAAACACCACATGGGGCTCTTAGGTGTTTAAGCCATTGAACAAAAATTCATGAATTTCTTAAAATGATTCCTGGCCATTTGTTAGGCCTTCCTCGACTCTTAAGGGAGGCTCATAAATCAAGCAGGTTATCCACAGGTTAACAAAACAAAATAGGCCACTTTCCCAATAAATAAAGTATGAACATTATTATTCAACAATAGTAAATCTTGTTAAAATATAACAGCTGTAGAAATTTCTAAGGATGCCCTTCAACACAACCTCATAGCTGAACAAGGCCCCTAAAAGAAGGCACTGATTCACTGGGAATTGTACTCAGTCTCATTTGTAATAGCCACAAAAATATCATCAAGGGTAAGTGAGGTGTCTCAGCAGGGAGAGGTCCTTGTTACCAAGCCTGACAGCCAAAGTTTGATCCTTAAATGGTGAAAATAAATCTGAAACTGCAAGTTGTTGTCTGGCCTTCACTCTTTTCTGTGTGTGTGTGTGTGTGTGTGTGTGTTGAGTTACCGTGTGTATGTGTGTCTGCACCTGTGTGTGCATGTATATATGTGTGCACCTGCGTGTGTGCACATGGGTGTGTCTGCACCTGTGTGTATGTGTGTGTATGTGTGTGTGCATGTGTTTGTGTGCGTGTGCACTTATGTGTGAATGTGGTATATGTGTGTCTGTGTGTCTGTGTGCACCTGTGTGTATGTTTGTGTGTGTGTACTCACTGCCCCAACCCAAATAGATAGATAGATAGATAGATAGATAGATAGATATGATATAGATAGATAGATAGGGCAGATGGACAGAGACAAACAGACAGATAGATAGAATTAACAAATGTTATCAAGATATTGGTTGATTGTTGTTTTTAATTCACCAAAGAGCTGGAGTTGCAGAGTTTTAATGGCTATATAATCTGGAACATTCTCTCCACTAGTGTGAGTGAGGTCAAACCTATTATGCTGTTCAATTGTAAGAATCATCTTCCCAAAAGTATTTGGAGCATAAACATTGCTGTGTCCCTTTTAGTCACCAGGATTGTTTTTCCAGTCACATCTTACTGAGGACAATCAGGAAGGAAGGACTTATTTTTTTTCCTACAAGGTGCAATTGTGACCTTTATAAGAGTTTTTTTTAGTATAATTCTAAGGTAGACTTGCAAAAGTGTCTCTTTAATATTAACCTGTTTTAATAGGGGACAGAGTATACTATATCTGTGTTCTGGGATTTGTGTATATCTGCTTTTTATTTTAATAATATTTGTGTGTGTGCATGTGTGTGTGTATGTGCATGTGTGCATGCATGTGCACATGCATGTATGTGTGTGTGCATGTGTGTGCATATGTGTGCCAGTGTGTTTGTGTGTGCCTGTGCATGTGTGCGAGAGTATTGTGTGTGTGTGTGTGTGTGTGGTATTGTGTGTGTGTGTGTGTGTGTGTGTGTGTGTGTGGTTGCTTTGCCTGGGGCAGTGTGAGATGAGGCTAGCCTGGAATGATTACTGCATTGGGAAAAGCTTGTTTACTTGAAGTGGTGAGCAACCCTTGCTCATTTTGCTGTTGGTAATACAATGTTAATGTTCTCACTAAATCACAAAAATGCTGAGTAGAAACTGATGCAGAAAGTGCTTATAGATATTCAGCAATTAGCTGAGGCTAATAATTCCTATTTATGGAATAACAAATAAAACCTAAGTGATTTTTTTTTTTAAAACAGCACATTTCAACTGAAATGTGTGGCATTGCGTTAGTTTTTGTTCTTAAGTGGTAAAAAAAAAATGCATTAGAAATGGTGTGAATAATAGAGCCACTTCCTTGTTTTCTGTGACTCTAATATAATCTTTGAAATAAAATGTAGTATTGTTTCATGCTTTACAGCGGAAATGCCTAACTCTGCGAAAGATGATGATAATAGAATTTTAAATGCCAATGACACACCTATGTTTAATGCCTCAGTATATTACCAGATTTTCCATTTTTATACTTTATAGCAACACAACAATGGAAGTAATAGCAAAGAGGTCAATTTTATTGTTTTTGAAAATATTTATTTCAAAGTCAGACTTAAAAATATTTATTTCAAATCAGACTTGAAATATTAGAATGAGTACATTAATTTCTTACTGGGAGCATAATTGCATATATTCTTCTTGGCAGTATGATAAAATATGGATTAAATCCATCTATGGGTAAGAAGATAGGGTTTTGGGTATAGAAATACACAGACAATAAATCTCAAAGTGAAGGTGATCTTATGGTTAGATATTCTCACCCTGCACTCACTCTTCATCACTCTTTGTCATTCTCTCATGTATCCTGCCTGCTGACAGCCTGTCTCCATCATTGCTAGAGACAATCATCACCAGCAGATGAACATTCAGGCAGACATTACATCTCAACCAATTTTTAATGAATTTCATGGTAAAGAAAGGAAATAGAAAAAAAAATAATGGAAGTTGAAATCCACAAGCAATTGTCTTTTTAAAAACATTTATTAATTGGTTATTTTATTTATTTACATTTCAAATGTCTCCCTTCTTAGTCTCCCTTCCACAAACCCCCTATCCCATCTCCCCTCCCCTTTGCTTCTAAGAGAGTACTCCTGCACCCACCTACCCACTCCAGCCTCACCCCTCTAGCATCCCTCTATGCTGGGACAACAAGCCTTCACAGGACCAAGAGCCTTTCCTCCTACTGATGCCCGATAAGGCCATCCTCTGCTACATATGCAGCTGGAGCCATGTGCTCATCCACGTCTACCCTTTTGTTGGTGGTTTAGTCCCTGGGAGCTCTGATAATCTTCATTTTAGGAAAAATTATGAAAATTCCATTCTAACACAAACTTTAAAATATATGATTGGAAAATTGTAAAACCTAGCTGAGGATCTTAAGGACGTGTTAGATGATGTTAAATTCCAATATCACTGGGTTTTAAAATTGGTCTTGGTTTTCGTAAGAGGGCTTTTTGACTACCTTATTGTAGTAGTCATCTACCTTGAAGGTAATAGAATGTGCCATCAGTTTAATGTGGCTCTTAGAATGACCCTGGACTCTAGCACAAGCCAATAACATTACAGTCAGCCTTACACACACCCTCTCTGTCTCATCTTTATGATAGAAATGTTGGAGAACACATCACAGCACTGTAACCAGGAATAGTTGCTCGGTAATTTTAAACATTTACTATAAGGTTAATGTGATTTAGTGCTTTTCAAAAATGTTTTGTGTTTTTAGGAATACTCCCACCAGAATCACCAGAATCCTTATGCTTATATCTCCAAGACATCAGTATCCAAGAGTTATTTACTAAAACTCAAATTTCCATGAAAAGGCTAGTTACTTGGTTCAGGTGATGGGAGAAATCCCTTTAGGATATACATAAGAGGAGTTCAGAAGCAGGTATTAAACTAGGACCACCTCAAGAAAACTGGAAAATACAGTTGCCCTAGCTGTCCGTAACAGTTAACTTACAGTAGGACACCAGACAAATGTAGCTGTAACTTGGTGCTACTGTTGGAAAATGGGTGTGAACGCCAAAGAAAACTTGAAGTGCTTCAGAATTCTTGATGACTTACCAACACTAAACTTCTCAAAGAAGTTGACTGCCATAATTTGCCTTTCTTATTTTAGTAATGGTTAAGTAAAATCTTCAAAGTATCTCAACACACCTTTTTAAAAAGATAAAATGTATATACATTGTATGTGTTCTGACATCAGAAATCCAATGAGAAGGGGGAAAAGTAGAACATGTAGAGAAGTGTGAAGTTTTAGAAAGACTAGTCTAATTTTAGGAGTATTCTAACCCAAGGAGGTAAATGTCAACGCCGGAAGTCGTAGAGATTGAAGGTATATGAGTTTTCTGGCAGACCCCAGAAGGCTCTCATAATAGACAATAGTCACCAAGCAGCTAGCCATGTCAAGCTCATCTTATTTCTGATAAGATACCCCCAGTGCAGATAGCCCTGTGAACACATTTTATTTCTGACTGGATACTCCTGTGCTCACTGTAAGAAAGAAAGGGAAGCGGAACAGTATTCCCAGAGTACTGTCTGACTCACCCTAACACCTAAAACTGGACTGAGGATTACAAGGATTTATGAAATGTCATTGAGAAAGGCAAATGTACTTCCTCTCTGGATGGAAATTACAGACCTAGTCTCACAA
This sequence comes from Mastomys natalensis, assembly GCA_021653895.1. Taxonomy (NCBI): domain Eukaryota; kingdom Metazoa; phylum Chordata; class Mammalia; order Rodentia; family Muridae; genus Mastomys; species Mastomys natalensis. The sequence continues at coordinate 3,774,261 of JAJTUV010000128.1, read as the reverse complement.
TAATTTTCCAACTTTGCAAATATGAAACAGCATACAATTAGAAAAATAAAACCCCAAGCCAGGCATACAAGAGGATAAGTAGCTGGAGCACAACAACAATAGCAACAACCACCACAACAAAAAGTACAACAACCACCCCAACAACCCCAACAACCACTCCAACAACCCCAACAACCATCCCAACAACCACCCCAATAACCACCCTAACAACCACAACAACAACCCAACAACAACCAACCCAGCAACCACCCCAACAACCACCAACAACAAACCCCAACAACCACTACAACAACCACCACAACACCACCACAACAACCACACCAACAACCCCAACAACCACCCCAATAACCACCCAAACAACAAACCACACCAACAACCCCAACAACCACCACACACAACCACCACAACAACCCAACAACCAACAACCCCAACAACCACCACAACAACCACCACCAAACAACCACCCCAACACACCACAAACAACACACACAACAACAACCAAAAACAGCCCACAACACTGAAGTGAAACCACTACTCTGTCAGAACTATAGGAAAGGCATAAAGGATCACATGACCACTTAACCAGCTAGATGTGCCAGACTCATAAAAAGTACAAAAATAGGGGGAGGCAGTAGAGGGGAAACCAGCCAGGCATCTGCACTTAGCCTCTGCACTTGGGAGGTAGAGGCAGATGGATCTCTGTGAGTTCCAAGTCAGAATGAACTATACTGTGAACTCCAGGCCAGCCAGGTTATAATAATTAAGGAAATAAAGATCATGGATTTGAGTTTGCAAGAAAGGGAACATGGGAAGGACTGGAGGGAGGAAAGAGAAGTAGGAAATGGTATAACCATAGTGTAATTTGGGAGAAAAAGATTCCTTTTCAAAAGTCAGCCTTCATATTTTAGGGGGAAAAGTTGGGGAAGAGGTATCAGGTATCCTGAATAGTAATAATAGTAATAATAGTAATAAAATAGATGTCTTTCCTTCCCTCTTTCCCTCCCTCCTTCCTCTCTCCTCCAATTTCTCTGTCCCTCCCTCTCTATATGAGTGTGTTTATATGAACCATATTATATAGGTGGAGGAGGGACTGACTCAGGAATTTTATCATTTGTTAATGTGTTCCACTATAGGAAACTTGATGCTACCTCAACGGTGCCACCGTGCTGGTCAAGACAGCTTATGATTCCTAGGTATAGGATAATTGCCACCAGAAAATATTCCAGGAGAAAACCTCCCTGACAGTGTTAGGCAGCAGTATGGAAATCACTCAAAGAGAGAAGAGAATTTTTAAAAGTAGGATAATTCATAACTGAAATATTAACTGTAATAAATATGCCAGTACAAACCTTGATGTATCCATTTGGACATTTTCCATATCCCAAGCGGCTAGTCTAATACTAATTAAAGCATCACAGATTGCTATTATCTTCCTGCATTATTATTTTCATGAATTAATTTTGTCTTAAAAATCAGACCTTTTTCTAAATGAGAATACATTTAAATATCTGAGGTACAAAAGTGAAGTTGAATGTCAGGACCCATAGATATCTATAATTTCAAATTCTAAAAATACAGAACCATGGGAATAATGCTAGAAAAATTAATAGCTGAGAAAGTGGCCTATGGGGTCACCTGATCATGCCTCTAGGTGTTTATAAAGAATCCAAATAGTAATTCTATTTCATTATGAAGTTGCTTATGCTTTCACTTATATATATATTCATTCATTAGTTTTTTCATTCATTCCTCCATATACATATCCATCCATTGTTTTAATCTTTCATTTGATAAATATCAGAGATCATTTAAGTGCCAGGAAAACTGCTTAGTCATGAAGAAAGAAGTATATGTTAATATTCTTGCTTTACCATAGATCATAGTTCATAAATCATCTTAATGCAATGAATTATGCCTTAAGTGTAGATAAATTTCTGAATATATGGATCATAAAGCTATCCCCTATCCTTTGGGCTTTAAATCAAGCACAGTACTAAATGTCACAGAGACTCGAAGCCATGGATGGAGACAAAAGTTTAGCAAAGTATTAATGTGTGTCTGTGGAGCCTTTGTGAAGAAGGGCAGATGAAATTGGTGGGTTGGTCTCCGTCTGGAGGATTTGATGTTTCATAGACTCAGGGTTCTTTCTGTAGTTGACACCATTATAGATGTCAGGCAATGGTGGCAATGAGGAGGATACAGAAGGGCAAGACTGGTGAGAGAGTGATTCCTTTTATACAAACTAGATGGAGCACAGTCTTACAGAAGGAATGATGGGAAAGGGACTGGGAACAGATTCAGAGGATGGGTAAAAGCAGAAAGGAAGAAACTGTATGGACAATAGTTATGTGATTAATGGAGAATTAAAGACTATTTCATATAAAAACATGGTTTTGAACAATGTAAGGCACATGGAGCACTGGGGGGACATGAACAGTGCACATCCCCTGCTCATGGCTAGGTGAAACTCTCCCACATTGCCTTGAGTTTCATTCTTTGTTACCTGTCACTGGCATCTACCCATTGTCTGATAACCTTGGACCTGTTATGCTCGGATACAGTCACATATTCTTGATGGGTGATCAGCACACACAAGTTCTGCCCTACTTTACACATTGCCTTAGTATTACCTTTTCTAGTTTGATAAGGAGAGGTCTTAGTTAGCAATAATAGCGAAAGAAACGCTTTTCATGTTCAATAACTCTAAGCCATTCTTAAATTGTAAACGATCTTTAATCTCTATTATGTCGTTTTTTTTTTCATAATGAGGTTTAACTCCTCTGTCCTCTCAGATTCATGAAGGCAATGCTAACATTTGATTCATTCTATCACAACCCCTCTAATTTCTGATGCCAATGACTAGTTTTGACTTTATATTGTTTATTATGAATAACATTATAATGTATATTTTCTCAAATTATTATGCAAATTGTACATATATAATATTGTAACATATATGCAATATATACATATATATACATATATATACAATATACATATATATACATATATTACATTATATACATATATATACATATATAACATATAATATAAAATCTTCTTTGAGGAAGAATGCATAAACTATCATAATTACTGCTGAAAATGTCATGGGTATTGTGCACACCATTAATGGGTGTCGTAGGATTTATAGTTAAGAGCTGTGGAGCTGGCTTGACAGGCAAGTGCCCATGACTACAGAAACTTAAACATTGGTTAAGGGCTTGATCTGTTTTACCTGCCCTAAAGTATGAATGATTTGAGTTTATGCATAGGAAGCTCTAAATTACTGCAGGCATGGATGTTCAGATGAGTCCATGAATGGTTCTGACTGCAAATACGAAATCTTAGGATTCCAACTGAGTATTACCACATAATGGTTCTGTGATTCTTTGACACTTTAATGTTAAAGTACTTATCTGTTGAGTCCTTTGTTCCTTCTTGCTTGAATTCAACATAACTTTCTTTCTTTGGTTTTGTGTAGACAGTCTCCCAAACTATTCACAAGAAAGATTTACAGTCCCTATTGAAATTGCTTGTAAAAGCTGTTTAAGTTAGCCCACTTATTGTGTGTGTGGCTCTGAAACTCACCACACTAAGCATTTATAATCCTCTAAGAGCAATAGGGAAATGCTCCCACTGTGAGCTTTGTTGGAAGTAAAGGGCATTATTGTCTTGTTGTCCCTTTATGCTTGTTAAAATGCTCCCTTTCTCTCCGGCTTTTAATCCTGTGATCTGTTGAACAGTGGAGTACCTGACATGTGTTTGTTCCTTAGGCAAACGTGTAAAACTCTTCACATTGGAATGGAGAAATAGAAAGAGAAGGTTTCTGCTGTGCCTGATGACAATTTTTGATTTTCCACATTCAAAATTTATTCCGGCTCCACGCTGGAGCAGTAGTTATGGCGAATCCTAGTGTTGGTCGGATTCTGAGGAAGGGGCAGAAGTTTCCTTGAGAAGGAAAGATTCCAAACAACTCCAGAAATGAGCTCCTGTCTCCTTTCATTTCTCACAGAGCAGCAGGTGTGTACCCCATGTTAACAGGGTGAACTGTGACCTCCCGGTTCTTGTGGTTACTGTAGCTTTCTTGGTGCTTGATTTCAAACAGAGATAACAAAATTGGTACAGTTTTAGAGACCAGAGGGCAAAGAACTGACTCTATGGTTGATAAAGGAAGCAATGATGTTTTTAATTTAAAAAATTGAGAAGCAGCATTGTTTCTCGAACTGACTCTCAAGGCCCCCATGTTGGATGTTGTACAAAGCCCCCATGGTGAAGGAGCCAATATGCTGCCATTGATGAATCTTATGCTGTCGCCATCAGGGACTCTGCAGTGCCACTGTCCTTAGAATAGGAAACAAAGTATAACACCCACGTTTGTTCCTGAACATCTGTCAGCGTTCGACCTGCATATTGTTTATAAATTTTCATGTAGAGCCCTGAGCCAATGCGAATTCTCTTAATCTCCATAAACCAAATTCAGACACATTCCTTACCTAATCTATTCTTTATGTATTGGGAATTTACTCACATTTAAAGCTGTACATTGCCCCAGCTTAAACAGCTCTCTCTCTCTCTCTCTCTCTCTCTCTCTCTCTTTCACACACACACACACACACACACACACACACACACACACATTCATATACAAACACACACACATATATATCCATATAGTCATACACACATACATATGTATTTATATGTAACACAGATACATATGTATATACATATATAATATATACACATATATTTATACCATATATATATATATATATATATATATATATATATATACATACTTTAGAAATTTGAGACTACTAAATTATATTATTAGGAAGCCCCACAGAAGATAATAACTGGACGATGGTAGTACAGGCTGGAGTTGTATGCGTAGTCAGTACATCCTGCTTGTTGAAATCATTATCTACGACGTTCTTTCCTTCAGAGAATGGATTTGTTTTTTATCTTTGCAATGCACAGAAAGGGATTTAAAAAATTACTACCACATACGGAATGATTATCACTGAAGCTAACGAATGGGGAATGATGAGACAGCATGTCCTCCTTCCAGAATGTTCTCAAGATACTCTGACTTTGTGCTTCCTCGAGTCACACCAAGAATTTATTTTATCACGACAGCACCATGTTATTTATTTGGACAGGTGGCCCAAGAAAATGTTACAGAAAGCCATCTCATTGGAAACTCAAACCAACCAGAAGTTAAGAAAAAAAATATTCTTAGCAATCCCAACCCAGTGCACAGGACGGTTTCGATTCCAGTCCCCTTTTCCAAGTCCCACTGGCTACAAACTGATTCCGAAGCACAGGTTTTGTGCTTTATTAGTACAAAACTAATTAGCTTCTCATTAGCTAATGCTCTCATTAGCTTCCACTGCAGCGAAGCTGAAATGGTTGAGGGTATAGTTCTTGACTAGGCTTAAATTTTAAGCTAACACTTTACTGCAGAAAGTGGGTAAAAAATCCATTCAAATTTTTATGTATAAATGAGAGGTGAATCCTAAAAATCAAATGTGATATCAAATTTGACAGGTGAGGCGCATTCCAATTGAACTGAAAAACAAAACAAAACAAAACAAAAACAAATGCTCACGGTCTCTAAACTTTCCAATGCTAGAATATATAACTCATATCTTTGAAAACATCTACCCAGATTTTCCTCAGGAATTGACATTCCTGTCTTAAGATTTAGTTTTTTAACTTTTAAAGATATTTGTCCTGATTCTGATTGCTTGTATGTTATTACCTAAGGCTCTTGTTGGTTTTCTGTGTCTGTGTTCCACCAGGAACAGAGAGTGTGCAAGTTGCGGGGGTCGGGGGGGGCAGAGAAGTAAAGAACATCACCTTCTGAAAAATGCCAATGCTGTTTATCAGAAGAGCCAAGGACTCTATTGCCACATCCAGGGTATCTTCACCCCTCTGTTTCCAGGCAAACACCTAATTAACCTAAACAGGATTAGTTAGTTATCTGCACTTGTCTGAAATGCCCTTGGTAGTCTACATGAATCTTTTCCAAATTACCCAAGCTTGTTAAAATAGTCAAGAATTTAGACAGAAGATTAATGAAAGTGTTCAAGATCACTCAATAGTTATGCTTACTCCTGGTGAAGTATTGAATAGACAGCCTTCACTAGCCCAACGGTTTAAAACGAATACCAAGGCTGGTTCAGTCTCCGAATTCTCTGCAAGAGAAATTAAGCTGTCATATGAACAGACAATATTTTTCAGAGCTATACATACTACATGTATTACTACAGAAGTAAAATATACACACAATTTTATGTAGTTGAGTATTCTTATCAAGAGGATTCATTTCCCTGTTTTCTGTAGTCCCTTGTCATCAAAACCTGAAAGCTATCTGGGTAGCTGGTTTGTACACGCACATTTTTGACAGTCAGGTGTCTTCTGTTTTGTGACACCTTACATAACATGCTTGGAGATAGAGCGAGTATGTTCATATACACAGTTATGACTGAATTAATGGCAGCTTTTCTCTAGCTTAAATGAAAAAAAAAAACCTGTTACTGTGGAATAATAACGTTTTAATTGCACATTTAGTATACAGATGGTGAAGCAAGGGCTACATTCATATTCTTGTAAGAGGTACATTTAAAAAATTCATTTGCAGTGAGTAGCAATTCTGTTCCAAGGAAGGGAAAATTCACCCACACCAGCTCTTAAGATTATGTAGGGATTCTGCTGCTCCTTGGGCCTTTATTGAACAAGCTAAATTTGTTGGAGTGTTAGTGTTAAATTGTGTCTATTTGTGACGTTATTAAGCAGCTATTATACAGGTTGGACACAGATTGCATTTAAACCTGCTTCTTTCTCTCAGAAATACTGCCACACTTCCTGCCTTCCAGTGGCTTAAATAAAACATGTTCATTAGTACAAAAATAAATGTTTTGCTAATGACATGGGTATTTTAGAGAAAACTTAACTCCCTTTGGAATGAAATTGACTCTTCCGCTCATACACAGCATCTCCCATTAATGTGTGCGTGTGACTTATAACGACAAGGATATAAATGCTATTGCACAGTACTCCATAACAAGATTTTAATGACGATGTTAGAGAAAAGAATGTGTTATTCCTGTAAACAGCAGAAGATTCACATCGATGCTGTAGAGATTCGGAAGTGATTTCACAAATTTATACAAATGGCAACCTGAACAAAGGTGTTCAGATAATGTTCCATTAAGTAATGACCTCAGATAACCGTCAGCATGGCAGGACATCTTCACATCTGCATCGTCAGAGTAACCCTCAGTATGGCAGGGCATCTTCACATCTGCATCGTCAGAATAACCCTCAGATATGGCAGGGCATCTTCACATCTGCATCGTCAGAATAACCCTCAGTATGGCAGGGCATCTTCACATCTGCATTTCATTGTTGCATAATCATGTTGCAGGTTTTATTCCTGGATAAAGTGTGATCTTGATTCCTTAAATAAATGTCCAGCATACAAAGTCTCGTGGAAGATGGCTCATAGAAAACACGAAGAGAGAGGTGCAAAAGGAAGGGAAATAAAAATCTGAAGGGGATGCATAATATATGTCTAATAATAGGGGCAAAACAATTTTCTATGTGTATAGAGATGCCTTAACATGGCTTTTATTTTTGCTATTACTTACTGACTTGAGTTAGTGCTTTCCGTACGCATATGGACACAGAGTCAACTCAGCATGGGAAATGTTAAAATGCTTGTGTCTGAAAAGTGGTGGTTACACCGTAGATGCTACTGAGTGCCTGTCACTGTCTTTAGCACATACGGATCTATACTTCTTAGCTCAGTGCTTAGGGTGCACACATCAGAGGTGATTGCCTTGTCAACACTGACTGCCTGACACTGTCCTTAGTACACTATATTTCCTAGCTCATGGCCATAGGATGCAAATATTAGTCTAATCTGTATTTTGAATCCTATCAAATCATCTGCAGAACTGACAGCCTGGTGCCACAGATCAACCGTTTAATCATTATTTTGTACGAAATTGTCTGAAAAGACATTTTATTTTACCAAAGCTATCAGAGTATGAAATTCCTAATATATGACTTTAAAAAACAATATTATTCAAAGAACAAATTGCAAGGTGAGCTACTATAGGAAACCAAAGACAAACAAACCAAAACCACCAAACAAAACCAATAATCTCAATTTAATCAATCAGTATTTCTACACAAACACACAGCAACAACAGTGTCCGATGAGAACTCTGCATGTCATTTTTGTGTCTTATTTGAGAATTATCACTAATACCACCTGCTAATTTTTAAATGCATGTGCTGGGATGGACTCTTTGTAAGGGATTGTTGGTTTAATTATAGTAACAAATGAGTGTGGCAAGGTAATAATATTGTTCTATAATTATACATGGGAAGATTATGTGTTCAGTTCCAGTGTTTGAAAGCCACAGGGCCTGGATTTGAACCCAAAATCTGCCTGCGGAGGACACACTCTTTCCATATTGTCTCCAACTAGGCTCCGCTCCCACTTACTAACTAGTTAGTAGAACTTGGGAAGCAAGGAATATTAGACTTTATGAATATATCATATTAAGAGTCTTCCAAATTGCTTAAATAGAAAACTCTCAGTTGAAGAAAAATGGAGGACATTTAAGAACATTCAAAGCATAAAGTGCAGACAGTCTGAAAATAACTGACTTTACTCATTTCAGATTTAAATGGTATCCTATGTGTTGCTTGCTTGCTTTATATTTTCTCAGTTTCAAGTGGGGAATAGATTTGACACACATATCTGAGAATCTAAGTGGCTATCTGGAGTTGATCTGTCGGACTGGTATAACTGGATGTTCCAGTCCTGAACACCTGGGTTTATTGTTACCACATTAGTTTCTTCATCTTTCAGAGACACTCAAGCATAGCTTTGTGTTGACACTGGGTTATTGTTAGTGTTACTAATTTTTTCATTAACACAGATGCATCAGTCCAACAGTTGCATGTAGCACACCAGCCAGTAGGCATCAAATCAGATTATGTGAGAACAGCTGTATGAAACATGACTTCTGCAAAGGCAGATAGATGCCCTGAAGCAGCAATTATGACATGTGGTGATGATGTAAAATTAGAATTATTTATCTGTCTCCTACAGCATGTTGCGCCTGTAGCCCCTTGGAACAAGAAGGTAGAATGCAGACAAGGGAGCAACTGAGATTTTTCTATCCTGGACCCTCCTGTTGTAATAGATGAAAATTTGCTAAGATAATTTTTAGAAAGTGAAGATTTACTCTTTGATATTTTATCAAACATAAACTTTTAGTGTAAAGTGTTATAATTTAGTTCTAAAAATAGGGTAATGTTTATGTGGTGTCTTAATAACATTTCCTTGTTAAAATGCTGGATTTTATAAAGATTACTTGAGAAACTCTTATATGCCAGGAAATCCCAATTTATAGATTATAGCCAGCAAAATAGTACTTATCTTCATCTAGTAATAAGCAAGAATTTAAAGATGATCATTTAGACTTTTTCAAGTGTGCATAGAAATTATTAAATGATTGATTTTTCTTTACTCAGTTTTGTTGATTTTGTTTTAAAATATCCTTTAATTGTGCTTGTTAGGTGACTTAAATTGGAGATGGTTATCTATACTCATGATAGTGTTTTATGTTTAAAATAGTATATTGAAATATATTTGAAAATTTGTATGTCTTCCGGGTTTTGCCATTATATTTGGTATAAAGCTAGATATTTCCAGAGGGCGTGCTGATATATGCTCATGTGTATAATTTATTCTATATTGAAAAGGGCAGACCCTGATTTTACCTCCATCTGTTGCCCTCAGACTTATCTGAATTTCTGTCTAATAAGACTTCTTCCATTCTATTTCAATGTTTCCGCTTTCATATCCGAAATTGTTATTTTGTGGTGTTTAATGCTGATAAAACTAGATGTCTCTATAGGCATTGTAACGCTCAATTATCACAGCAGATCTAACATCATCTGCATTTTATATTAAAAAAACTGAGAGAGAGAGAGAGAGAGAGAGAGAGAGAGAGAGAGAGAGAGTCTGAAAGTATCCCTACCTTACTGGCTTTAATCCAGAGTGTCACATGTCTAACCATAATTTGTCCTAATCGAATAGAAGGATCAAGTCTAAAATAGACTGTCCACTGTCATTAGATACTTGAAATTATTTTATTGGATACTCCTCATCTGAGAAAAGGATTGAACAAAGAATTCTGTATAATATTAACATGAGGAAAAATGCTTTATGTTTTAGTCCATACTTAATAGTTATTACTTTTATACAATTACCTCTTATGGTCACATTTAAGTTTTTTGGCTATACACTATTATTTTAGCCAAGAGACAGAATTCATTATAAAAGTATGCATTTATGATATTTTTGTGTATATATATTTATACTTACTTGTATATATGTGGATATGTATATTTATTAATGCATATTATATATACATGCACACACAGAGACTTTCAAAGATGCAGAAAACGTTGGTTTTGTTTAAGGAGGTCTTTAATATTGTTTGTTTTTGAAATTATCTGGAGACAAGGCTTTAATTCATACACAAAAGACCAACAGAATCTTCCCACAGGTTTTTTTTAAAAACCCAACAGTAACAAATATTTACCTTCAGATAAAGAAATAATTATGGGAATACCACAGTAACCTTCAGGTGACTCCAAGCTAAGGCTTCAAGAAGCTGAGCGGAACCCTTCCTTCTTGTCTTAGGGATCATGCTCTCCAGCTCTCCTCCCTCACTTTTAGCATCCTGCCTCATTGCGTCATTAACCCCTTCCTGAAACCCATCAATTCTTCTCTCTCAATCTTTTCCAACGCCCTGTTACCTTTTCTATTGTTTTAACACCAGTTTTACAATTATGTTCCCCAGGTTACACTTAATCAATTTTCTAACCAGGAAGAAAAAGTTTGAGAAAATGTAGATCAACTTTTATCAGCTAATGGTAGTCACAGATTATGCTATATAGAGTTTACGGGCAAGTGTTATCATGAAAATACTTTTTCAGCATTTCCCATAATGATCAACTATCTCCATTAACATTTTTACATAACATTTATACAGATAATATTTTCTTCCCTTTTCCTTCTTACACCTACTTTCTGGGAGCCCTTCACAGATTGTGTGGGATGAGCACTGAATGGCAGACAACCTGCTGAGACTCTGTTCTTCCTGAGATATTTCAACTTCCCATGGTCTCTGTACTTCAACATGCCCTTCATGCTGTAAGCCCCAATGTAAAAGGGACAATGGGAAAAGTAACCGTTGTCCACAAGACAAAAAGAGATAGCTGTCCTCGTGTTTCAAAAACATTTTGAACTTTGCATGTTTTTTTTGTAGTATAACTCGAGATTATCTATGGTAGAGTAAAGTCTAGAGTTACCTTATGATTGAGTTTAATACTTTCACTTTTCATAGCACACCAACAAAACAGCAAAATAAGCCAGCCTTTAATAAACAAAAACAAACAAACAAACCAGCAAAAAAACCTTATCAAAGGCTAAGCAGCTGTGTCACCTCATGAAATAAAACCAGGTGTTCACATTAATTTTAAAATGTCACATTTTGTAATATCCATTAGTAGAGGATAATTTCTAGGGGGTTTTCTCAGGAGACCCTATCTGATATTAGTGTAAGGAGAGTGAATGAACATAGCAATAGTTTTGTGTTTTTCCTATATCACTTCCGCAACTGTAAATAATTTATTCATAGCACATTCTTTTCATTTTGTTCATATATATAAATATATAGGCTATTAATAGTGGCCATGAATCTTCCTAATTGATTCAAATTGCATTAAAAACGCAATTAGTTTTATGAGAAGATCTGCACACGTTGAAATTTGGTAAGCCATTGTTGCACCGGTCTTCATTTTTCGCTTCCACAAACATTCTTCTGACCATACAGATATAGTATTTTTCAGAACATGTAACAGATTAGCAACCTCCCCCCCACCCCCAGTTTTTATGCTATTTTGAGAATAGATTTATTGAGAATGAGTCTTCAAGGGTTGAGAACATTCTCTGACTGAACTCCAGTGACCAAAGATGTTTCTCTACAGAGGTCTACAGGTTATAGCTACCTTGTCTTCACAAATGAGAGAGTTATCGGAATCATTCTCCTTCAAACAAGGAAACTATTGCCAGTAGCTAATATTTTTGTCAGAGCTGGAGGCATTTGAAATAATAATTAACATTGTTTCAAGAATAATACAAAATAATAGAGAGAAAGCATACATTTGTTTTGACAAGTATGTGAACATGGGTGTCCCGGAGGATTCAGTGACGTGTTTGGTATAGTGAATACCACCTAGTAACCATTAGTTACTGTTTACTAGTACTGAGACTGTAGCTTTATTATAGAGTGTTGATCATATTTTTCCTTCTTTTCCAGGTAACCCATTAACCACTCCTAAATCAAGTAATCTTCAAGGCTGTGTTCAGGGAGACACAAGAATAGAAACTGGACTCCTGCAGTGACCTTGAAGATTTTTATACCTCTTAGAAGAGACATTAAAAAAACCCATTTCCAAGGGATTCTATGGGTTTTCATCTACTTCTTACTGAAACTAAGACTTTAATGAAGTCTGAAGTGAACTTTGGGTCCTGACGACTTCATCAGCTGTGAACTATGCTTGGCTCATGACTCTTCTGAGGAAAGTGGACACTGCTCTCTACAGAGCTTGGATAGAGTTTGTTTTCTGGGGTGACAGCAGAGACTGTCACCTGTAAGGTTTCTGGCTTCAGCTGTGACTGTTCTTGTGTCTGAAGCTGTCTCCCAAGCTCACTGTACTATCATGGATGTGCTCCTGGCTCCTTTGTTCCTTGTCCAGTAGGACTGTGCACAGCTTTGATGACGTTCCCTTTGCAAACTCTTCCAGCATGGCCTAGACAGAGACAATTTTATTGGTATTCTAACCTTGAAACTCTGAAAGCCTACTTGTTTTAACATCTTACACTTGCCTCTGTGAAAGGAATCGAAGTATTTATCCATTGATAATGATAATCATTGGCAAATCACAGTGATCTGAATACATCCCTCATATAAGAATGTGTAGGCGAGCTGACATATCTCCCCAAGGCTAACACGTGACTGCAGCTCTCTGACAGTTTAACAGATAGCAGTTAGGACTGGATTCCAATTCCCATTACACAGTACTCTGTGCCTCTAGTGCACCCTTCCTTCCTGTTTTTTTTTTTAAGTGTACTTTCTTTTTTACGTTTCCTTTTACTTTCCTTCACAGAAGCCATCAGTGTACAGTCAAGTTAGCAGAGAGCTTTTGATTTAAAAAACAAAACAAAACACACCAGGGATGCATGTGCTTCTCTAATTTCTAATCACATTTCTTCTAGCATTTTCTTAACCTATCCTTTTTGTCTCATTTGAAGATCGTCTCTTGCTCGATTCCAATGACGGCTTGAATGCTTATATATTTGTTCAGTCTGTGGATAGAAAAAAAAAAAAAACTGTTGATTTTCCTTGACTACAAAGGTCTAACTAAATACTTGCTTACAGTTGTTCCATTCAAACAGTTCTTGGCCAGTATTTTGTCCATATTTTCACATCCATCATAAAACTTGTGATTTTTAGTTCTTTGTGATTTTTCTTACAAATATTTAAAGGCCTTAAACATTGATTTACCTTTTTTTAAGTTACTACAGAATGTATAATTTTGTACTGCATTTATTTTGTTTCACTTGTGATGTGGGGGAAGGGAACAGTGAGTACTGAGTTGCCACCCTATAATATAATAATAATACCATGTAAACCGATAGTTTGAAGGCATATAAAGGCAAGGGTTTTCCATGCCTTAATTATTTTAGTTTGATCAAAAGATGTTTCACAGATCATCCTATTAGGTGGTCCATCATTTTAGTAAAAGAGTGAAGATGTTTGCGACTTCTTGTATTTCTAGAACTCACTGACAAAGCCAGTTCACCTTGTGTTGGTTTCTAGGATGGAGGTTCCTATATTCTAGAGCAGAATTTGTATCTGTTAGTCTGTAACAATGCTCAAAGGGTCACATATTAACAAGAACCTTTAGTAGGAAGAACAGCTAAAAGCATAAAAATCTGTTAAAAATTAAATTGGAAAACGACACTTTTAATACTGAGTGAAAGTCAACTGCCTCATGAAAATATGAAATAAAGGGACTCCTGCCTCACTTTTAATTGCTTTTAAAACCAATTGGGTGGTTCTACATGGGTTTTGTAATGGTCAAATCTACCCAGAGTCAAAATGAAAGGAGTAACAGTTGTGCTGGACTTTCTCTGTCAAACAAATTATCGCTACTTTCTTCGGCACAAAATGAAAAACTGTCATTTTGGATATTATGAGTTTATCCTAGGTTTGTTTGAAATTACGGATCATGCTTCTCATTTCAAAAACTATGTCATTTAAAACAACACTGGAAATTCTGTACTATATAAAAGTGTAATACATGTGTATCAATAGAAAAAAATAAATGGAATTTCAAATATACGAACTAGACTATTCCCAGTAGATTAATGTTGTGGCTATTCAGAAAAAAATTAAATAAAATTGGAATATAAAATGGACTCACTTTCACAAGTAAAATTAGGAAAATCCGGTCTCTTGTACCCTATTTTAAAAGAACCCTAGTGAGTAACCAGTACAACTCTGATGAATTCTTCAATCCTCTTTTAATAAAGTTCTGTGCCAAACTCTACATTTGCATAAGGTTCCAACATTTGACCTGTTGCTTAGGGAACTAACTGAGAAATCCGGTACATTGACACCTGAGATGTTGTCCTGCAAAGCCCCTGTGAACACAAATGCAAAATCCATTTGATAATGTAAATGGTGAGCATAGCTTACCTTAGGAAGCACATGAGAGAAGTATGTATCAATACCATGTCTTAAATATCTTTGAAAATGCCTCTTGATTCTGAAATTGTTTAAAATTCAGAAGATGCTGCGGAAGATGGTATAGGGTTTTGCTTTCCCCTTTGTCATATTTACCTTGGGGATAACATCATTGAAAATCATAATATGTTGTCCAAACACAGAGGCTCACACTGCTGTGATACCATGGGCTCAAAAGGTGGTTTATTCATATTTCTGTCAGTTTTCACATGAAGTAAAGTGAATTGGGACATTTCATGGTAGGATCTTGGAATATGCATCAGAAGTGAATGTAACTACATAGACCAATAAAAGACTGGTTATAACAACTCCAAAGTTCCTAATTTAGAACAACAACATACAGCAGTATTTTACTTCTACATTATTTTGTTGCCTCAATAGAAAGAATATTTAACTTTAACTCCAAACAGAACTATATGTGATTTTAAATTTGGTATCGTTTTTTAATGTGTAGTAAGAGGCCTGAAAACCTATGCTTACGGTTGAAATGAAAAAGCTCCCGACCCTCCCCAGGAATAACTGCCTTTAGTTTATGTGATTACTACACAGTGTCATTCACTTAATTAATTTATGTCTGTGTTTAACCTACTACCCGTGCAAAATGAATATATGCTGATGAAACTTTTATTTTCACGTTGATATTTATATGTGAGATAGAAAGATGCAAAAAAATATCGAGTAGACTTTTCATCATTCTGTCTTTCTCATTTTGATTCACTAATTTACACGGAATTACAGTGATACTGGGGACAATGGGTAATGCACTAGAAAGTTAGGGAGACATACATTGCATACCTAGGTGCCCATGACAGGACATCATTATTTTAGTCAGGTAAAGTTTTGCCTTTTGTTTGTCCTCTATACTGCCTTTTTCTCCATCCTTTCTTTCTCCTTTTTTTTTTTGCATATTGAATACATTAGCAAGAGAATATATGTGTGTGTGTGCATATATGTATTGTGTTTGTGCATTTCTTTACATATATATGTGTGTATTGTTTTTGTGTGTTTCTTATATATGCACATATACAAATTACACAAAATACACAAACATAAATGTGGGTTACTGGTAATTTTTTTGGTAAATTTTCTTCTCAGTTGTCTTGATTTTCACTCTGCAGGAATATGAAATGGGTTTGTCAGTTATCCAGCACTTAACTGACAGCTGTTGATTCCCTTTTAAGCACAAGCATATTTGACCAGATTGAAATTTGGATTAGCTGCACTTTTTTCTTGACACTAGCTTTTCAGATCAGGTCCACGGAATTTTGAAGGCACTGTTCCTGCGGATAGTGCTAGGCTATGCAGTGGGGAGAGGGGATAGATGGTTTCAATCGGTGCTTCAGATTTGTTTTACTTTGTTCATCTTCTTTTCTGGTGTGATTCTGTTTCCTAAATAGATGCTTTGAACACTTTTCTAGTAAGTCCTTTCTAGCCTGCAAAACAATCAAACTGAATTCAAGATGAATCCTAATGGACAAGATGACACATTTGTAAAGTTGAGGTTTACAAATCTTGGCAAAATATGCTCAAATGTCTCAAAAGGAATAGAGTATGAATGTTGAGGTGGGGGAAGAAGAGTAGTAAAGATGCCTCTGAGAGAGCTATGAAGACCTGAGCTTGGACTGAGACCCTGGGGAGGGTGTTCATTGGGTCCTTGTCCTAGTTCAAGTTCAGTTACACAAAGAAAGCCTGAAATGTGTCTGTGCCCATTCTGGGTTGCAGAGGGCCTTTTAATTGACTTGAAATTGACATCTAGGTATAGAAGTTTCTTATAAAAACTCCTCTGTTTATCCCAGTGTGTGTCCAATCAAGATGGACAGGGTGAAATGTATGTAAGACACAGGTGAAATGACTGTGAGGCAAGCATTCCAGGAATTTCTATGCCCAGCAAACCAGCTTGACACAGGTTCAGTTAGACATTAGTGGAAACTTGAGGAAAACACAGGCTACACAGCAGGTGAAGGGAATGAGTTTGAAGTTGAAGGACACGCTGAGGTTAAAACACCAACAAAACTAGCAGAAAGGCCATGTTAGGTGAGAACTGAAGAGTTTAGTTGTTTCTGTAATTAGGAATTATTCCATGGTTCACTTTGGACAGAACACCTTCATTCAAATATCCATTGCAGAATTGAGATTTCAGTACAAAAGTGAGGGCTGTATTTGAAAGGGAAATAGCATATGTCAACCTCTCTTTCAACAAGGGGTGAAAATACAAA
The DNA here is from genome assembly GCA_021653895.1 of Mastomys natalensis. Lineage (NCBI taxonomy): Eukaryota > Metazoa > Chordata > Mammalia > Rodentia > Muridae > Mastomys > Mastomys natalensis. The sequence continues at coordinate 3,757,136 of JAJTUV010000128.1, read as the reverse complement.
TAAGATAGTTACATAGTCAAAGTACTATCAAAAGACATCATATTGTTATCCAGATATGTGAGAAGGGTATAGTTGTATATGCCATGAAATGGAGGAGGAAGGGAGCAGGGAGGAGGAATCTGAGTATAGGACAAGTAATTGATGAAGGAAAAGGTGGCTGCCCATGTTATATGTAGAGTACAGAGGATTGAATTCTGTAGACCATCCCCTAGAACTAGAAGAGTGAAGAGGGGCTTGGGTTAGCTCTTCAAGGATCTTCAGTGAGATAGCAATGATGCTAACACAGATCTCAATGAATGAGCAACCACTGGGGTAATAATTGTCAGCTTGTGCCCAAGCTACTGACATTTGTATAAGTGATAATTTCACAATCTCCAAGACAATGACTGGAAGGGAAATAGGAGTAATGTCTCCATTTTGAATCTGTGAAGTGGTTGTGCTTTATCTTCAGTGATATTGTGTAGATACAGTGGGTTCAGGTCTGTGGAAGACTTTATGCCGTATTTTGTCTGTGATAGGAATTTATTAAAAGGTGACTGTTTTTTAAATCATGAGAGATATAACAATTCCATTTCTCTTAAATTTGTGTGTGAAACCCATTCCTATATAATGTAGAAAAATATAAACCTTGCTGGTGCATGTGCTAAACGAGAGAGGGAGGAGGAGGAGGGACAGAGAGATGGGGATGGGGAGAGGGAGGGAGAGGATAAGGGAAAGAGAAAATGGGATTTAAATGGTGACTTTTTCTAGACTTAAGAAGCTACAAGAAAAGTGGCAGATAAAGGGGGGACATTTTTCTATAAGGAGCAGTTGAAAGTTGTATCATGAGCAAAGTAGAAACCATGAATCATGGGCTGGATTATCATCGTGGAACAGGCAATGATGACGTATTAAATGGAGGGGTTGGTGTGACGAAGCTAAACACATCCCCTTTATGTGATAAGTCAACTGAGCAAGAATTAGTGAAGCAAAACAGAAATTTAAAGTTGGATTTTACTCATTATTTTTATCTCATGAGCATCAGAGTTTGAAGCTTGAATGGAAATGCACCCTGCATTTGTAGGGTGGTTCATATGGACCTGGATAGATGAGAGTCATGTGCTGACTACCAGAAATGAAATGCACAGAAGAATAGAAAACATTTTTAGTGTATCATGACATTGGGAGTTGCAAGGTCAAAGTAGAATCGTGAACATCTCATTGACAGTAGTGTTTTGTTCTCCACCAGTGCATTCTCTGCAATCTGCACAAAGGAAGGGAGAAAGTAGAGAGCTGGGACCATCCTTTGGTGAAGATGGACAAGATTAAAAAATGATAATACCAGCCAGTAATGGTAGCATACACACACACAGACACACACACACGCAGACACACACACACAAACACACACCTATAATCCCAGCACTTACGAGGCACAGCCAAGCAAATTTCAAATATGCACACACAAAAATATGATAACTACGATCTCTTTGGCACTTGATTTGTACCAAGAGTTTTACTTAAGAACATAACATGGGGCATTTACTTCAGTCCTGCATATGACAGGTGTTATATTGCCACTTTGTAAGGACACTGGGGCTCACAAAGGTTTAACAAGTTCTCGAGCATCATCCTGAATGGCAAAGTGAGAATTATAATTGTGTTGGAGTTAAAGTGTACAGAGAGACACTTCGGAAGATTCATGAGCATGTAAGCTCATGAATCCAGTAAAGCGGTAGAGAGACCACCAATACATATTAGAGTGGAGAGAGGCCAGAGGTCCTTCATTCATTCACTAATAGCTATTTTTGTAGACCTTTGTGCCAAGAACTGTGCCACACACAGTGAATACAACTAAAGTGGTGAGCTTCGCTTTCCTTTGAATGATGTCATTCCTGGGAGGATCATTAACTGAACTTACATCATTTGCTCTAATAATCGTCAGCAAGTTCTATTTAATGTTAAATCTGCATAGTGGTACTGTAGACAGAACTGGCTGGAGACCCTCAAATGAAGAAAAACAGACATCTCAAAAGAAGCCTCTGTTTTGATTATAGTAGATCATATAAATAACTGAGGGTATCAGCAGTGCCTTCGTATTGTACAGAGATTAATAAGACATTCATTTTCTATTTTATGAGATTATATTTTGGGTTCAATAAGCAGTGAGGATTTCTGTCTTCACACCTCCACTCATAATGCATCACCCAGATATTCGCTGGCAACAGTTACACCCGGTTTTGTAGCCACTACCCAAGCACAGCAGCATAAAATGCCTTTGTTATTGCTTCCAGGTCTACCAGCTGTCTGAGTGGTTCTGTGAATCTTGGGGACTTCATTTCTGTGTCAGATGGTAGTTGTGGTAGACTGGACAGTTCCAGAAAGTTTTGGTTTTATTCTCTCCTTGTTGTAATTACTCATTTGCTATTTACCTGATTTTTACAATCCTGGTCTTTTTCCCTTAGTAATCTCATTGTGTTTCAGGTAGTAGGCTATGGCATGCAGGCAAGAATGCTTACTGAGTGCACGAATGATCTAATGTACAACGCCTAAGCTCACTTCCTAAAACTGAGTTTGCTCTCTGTTGATTGACTAACCTGTTCATTACTGGAAAATGCCAAGCATCAGTGGGGAGGGGAGATCACTCAAACACAACATGGCTTTGATTACAGGGCAAAAGTATCTGCTATTTAGATTTCTCACACTGTGCATCAAAAGTGTCACAGCTAAACAATCAGGGACATCGAGCTGTTCCTCGTAATTTCCATGTCACACAATGTTGACCGTGTTTGCTGGTAAGCTTCTAGGAAGCACATTAGGAAACACCAGCCGATTGCCATTTAACCATGCTGTGTTCTGGAGCACACAAACAATATATTGCCACCTCACTGTCCATCACTTTAAGTATGTCACAAAGATGCACCAGGCAGCCTGTGACTTCTGCTCACCTTCAGTGCTCTTTTGCACATGGGAATTTCTCCCGTTATATGTTACCTATTTTATGTTTAAACGTTATGAATTATTTTCACTTCACTATAACAGCTATAAATGTATATAGTGCAGGTATTTCTAAACAGCAGTAGACACTGCAGTTCTCGGTGGGTTAGTCATGTCTGGTGATATTGTAGGACACTCTTTTGACTTTCTGTGTTTCACCTCTAGCTATCCATTAAACCTCCATTCTTGTCTTGTGATTCCCATTATGTTTTCAACAGTTAAAATGGCCCATTTGCTCTCTTAAAAGACTCTTTGTTGGAGTCAACCAGCTTTAGAGAGAATCCTGTGGCACTGATAAAGGAAGACTTGCCATATCTTTTGGTCTCTTACAGATTTACTAGGGAGGAATGCCACAGAATGGATTACATATAATTACTGCACATGGAACTGTTTCAAATCCAATTACCAGATTTCTAATGTAAGTGGAAGAAGAAGTTGTAGCTTGGCAGGGCTGTCCTGGAGAATATCCTGTCCGTTTTGGAATCTGACGTTGGAGGACTTGGTAATAGCTCTGTCTCCAACAAGATTCTACAATGATGAATCTCCCGAATGTACTCATTTGATTTCAGGGTTGCTGCACTAGACAAGAAGCCAAATTTGCGATCCTGAAGCCGGATGTAACTTGTGACTCTCCTTCATACTCAGGTCAGCGGAATGTCTTTCTGTTCAAATGAGTAGACAGTGAATTACAAGAGAAAATTCAACCTGAGTAAGAGATTTTCCTCTAAAGTTACTTCTGTTTGATTTCATCTACCCCCACCTCCACTATGCCCTTTTTTTTCTATGCTATCACAGGATGAAATGGAAACCAAAATGTCAGTTGTGTGGCTGTTTGTTGCTTTTGGATCTGCAGATGTAATCACCTCATTTGCACCTGCTGTGGTCACACAAGCTGTCCAAACCTAAGGAGCACCATTTACATAGGATGTTTACATAGACCCTGGAACATTCTAGAATTCCCCAGTGCCAGTGTCACACAGCTATACTGAGAAGCTTGCAAAGTTTCTCCACTAAGGAACTGGCATTTGTCTCTTGCCTTGTTTCAAAGGGTATAGAAAACGAGAGTAACACATAGTTTTTCATTTGTCTTTTAGGCATTATTTAAGGGTGTTGCAGGAGACAAATTGTGACCTTAAAGGAGAAAATCACTTAATCATTTTGGTCCTCATCTTTCTCACCCATGAAATATAAATAATAATGATGTGATAACATGCATAAGTAATGATCTTACAATATAAAAATGACACATCTGCCACCCAGGATTATTGTGAGGGGTAAGTGAATGATTGCTTAGCTCCTTGCAAGCATTCCAGGAATTTCTATGCCCAGCAAACCAGCTTGACACAGGTTCAGTTAGACATTAGTGGAAACTTGAGGAAAACACAGGCTACACAGCAGGTGGAGGGAATGAGTTTGAAGTTGAAGGACACACTGAGGTAAAACACCAACAAAACTAGCAGAAAGGCCATGTTAGGTGAGAACTGAAGAGTTTAGTTGTTTCTGTAATTAGGAATTATTCCATGGTTCACTTTGGACAGAACAGCTTCATCAAATATCCATTGCAGAATTGAGATTTCAGTAGTTGAAAAGGAGGGATGCATTTGAAAGGGAAATAGCATAAGTCAACCTCTCTTTCAACAAGGGGTGAAAATACAAATAAGATAGTTACATAGTCAAAGTACTATCAAAAGACATCATATTGTTATCCAGATATGTGAGAAGGGTATAGTTGTATATGCCACAAAATGGAGGAGGAAGGGAGCAGGGAGGAGGAATCTGAGTATAGGACAAGTAATTGATGAAGGAAAAGGTGGCTGCCCATGTTATATGTAGAGTACAGAGGATTGAATTCTGTAGACCATCCCCTAGAACTAGAAGAGTGAAGAGGGGCTTGGGTTAGCTCTTCAAGGATCTCCAGTGAGAGAGCAATGATGCTAACACAGATCTCAATGAAGAGCAACGCTGGGGTAATAATTGTCAGCTTGTGCCCAAGCTACTGACATTTGTATAAGTGATAATTTCACAATTTCCAAGACAATGACTAGGAGGGAAATAGGAGTAATGTCTCCATTTTAATCTGTGAAGTGGTTGTGCTTTATCTTCAGTGATATTGTGTAGATTCAGTGGGTTCAGACCTGTGGAAGACTTTATGCTGTATTTTGTCTGTGATAGGAATTTATTAAAAGGTGACTGTTTTTTTTTTTTTTTTAAATCATGAGAGATATAACAATTCCATTTCTCTTAAATTTGTGTGTGAAACCCATTCCTATCTAATGTAGAAAAATATAAACCTTGCTGGTGCATGTGCTAAACGAGAGAGGGAGGAGGAGGAGGGACAGAGAGAAGGGAATGGGGAGGGAGGGAGAGGATAAGGAAAGAAAATGGGATTTAATGGTGACTTTTTCTAGACTTAAGAAGCTACAAGAAAAGTGGCAGATAAAGGGGACATTTTCTATAAGGAGCAGTTGAAAGTTGTATCATGAGCAAAGAACATGGGCTGGATTATCATTGGGAACAGGCAATGATGACTATTAAATGGAGGGTTGGTGTGACGAAGCTAAACACATCCCCTTTATGGATAAGTCAACTGACAAGAATTGGTGAAGCAAAACAGAAATTTAAAGTTGGATTTTATCATTATTTTTATTTCATGAGCATCAGAGTTTGAAGCTGAATGGAAATGCACCTGCATTTGTAGGGTGGTTGATATGGACCTGGATAGATGAGAGTCATGGCTGACTACCAGAAATGAAATGCACAGAAGAATAGAAAACATTTTAGTGTATCATGACATTGGAGTTGCAAGGTCAAGCAGAATCGTGAATCTCATTGACAGAGTGTTTTGTTCTCCGCCAGTGCATCTCTGCAGTCTGCACAAAGGAAGGAGAAAGTAGAGAGCTGGGACCATCCTTTGGTGAAGATGGCAAGATTAAAAAATGATAATACCAGCCAGTAATGGTAGCATCCCCAACGACACCACACACAGCACAAACACACACACACCTATAATCCCAGCACTTACGAGGCACAGCCAGCAAATTTCAAATATGCACACACAAAAATATGATAACTACATCTCTTTGGCACTTGATTTGTACCAAGAGTTTTACTTAAGAACATAACATGGGGCATTTACTTCAGTCCTCATATGACAGGTGTTATATTGCCACTTTGTAAGGACACTGGGGCTCACAAAGGTTTAAACAAGTTCTCGAGCATCATCCTGAATGGCAAAGTGAGAATTATAATTGTGTTGGAGTTAAAGTGTACAGAGAGACACTCCAGAGATTCATGAGCATGTAAGCTCATGAATCCAGTAAAGGGTAGAGAGACCACCAATACATATTAGAGTGGAGAGAGGCCAGAGGTCCTTCATTCATTCACTAATAGCTATTTTTGTAGACCTTTGTGCCAAGAACTGTGCCACACACAGTGAATACAACTAAAGTGGTGAGCTTCGCTTTCCTTTGAATGATGTCATTCCTGGGAGGATCATTAACTGAACTTACATCATTTGCTCTAATAATCGTCAGCAAGTTCTATTTAATGTTAAATCTGCATAGTGGTAGTAACAGACTGGCTGGAGACCCTCAATGAAGAAAAACAGACATCTCAGAAGAAGCCTCTGTTTTGATTATAGTAGATCATATAAATAACTGAGGGTATCAGCAGTGCCTTCGTATTGTACAGAGATTAATAAGACATTCATTTTCTATTTTTGAGATTATATTTTGGGTTCAATAAGCAGTGAGGATTTCTGTCTTCACACCTCCACTCATAATGCATCACCCAGATATTCGCTGGCAACAGTTACACCCGGTTTTGTAGCCGACTACCCAAGCACAGCAGCATAAAAGCCTTTGTTATTGCTTCCAGGTCTACCAGCTGTCTGAGTGGTTCTGTGAATCTTGGGGACTTCATTTCTGTGTCAGATGGTAGTTGTGGTAGACTGGACAGTTCCAGAAGAGTTTTGGTTTTATTCTTCCTTGTTGTAATTACTCATTTGCTATTTACCTGATTTTTACAATCCTGGTCTTTTTCCCTTAGTAATCTCATTGTGTTTCAGGTAGTAGGCTATGCATGCAGGCAAGAATGCTTACTGAGACCGAATGATCTAATGTACAACGCCTAAGCTCACTTCCTAAAACTGAGTTTGCTCTCTGTTGATTGACTAACCTGTTCATTACTGAAAATGCCAAGCATCAGTGGGGAGGGGAGATCACTCAAACACAACATGGCTTTGATTACAGGGCAAAAGTATCTGCTATTTAGATTTCTCACACTGTGCATCAAAAGTGTCACAGCTAAACAATCAGGGACATCGAGCTGTTCCTCGTAATTTCCATGTCACACAATGTTGACCGTGTTTGCTGGTAAGCTTCTAGGAAGCACATTAGGAAACACCAGCCGATTGCCATTTAACCATGCTGTGTTCTGGAGCACACAAACAATATATTGCCACCTCACTGTCCATCACTTTAAGTATGTCACAAAGATGCACCAGGCAGCCTGTGACTTCTGCTCACCTTCAGTGCTCTTTTGCACATGGGAATTTCTCCCGTTATATGTTACCTATTTTATGTTTAAACGTTATGAATTATTTTCACTTCACTATAACAGCTATAAATGTATATAGTGCAGGTATTTCTAAACAGCAGTAGACACTGCAGTTCTCGGTGGGTTAGTCATGTCTGGTGATATTGTAGGACACTCTTTTGACTTTCTGTGTTTCACCTCTAGCTATCCATTAACCTCCATTCTTGTCTTGTGATTCCCATTATGTTTTCAACAGTTAAAATGGCCCATTTGCTCTCTTAAAAGACTCTTTGTTGGAGTCAACCAGCTTTAGAGAGAATCCTGTGGCACTGATAAAGGAAGACTTGCCATATCTTTTGGTCTCTTACAGATTTACTAGGGAGGAATGCCACAGAATGGATTACATATAATTACTGCACATGGAACTGTTTCAAATCCAATTACCAGATTTCTAATGTAAGTGGAAGAAGAAGTTGTAGCTTGGCAGGGCTGTCCTGGAGAATATCCTGTCGTTTTGGAATCTGACGTTGGAGGACTTGGTAATAGCTCTGTCTCCAACAAGATTCTACAATGATGAATCTCCCGAATGTACTCATTTGATTTCAGGGTTGCTGCACTAGACAAGAAGCCAAATTTGCGATCCTGAAGCCGGATGTAACTTGTGACTCTCCTTCATACTCAGGTCAGCGGAATGTCTTTCTGTTCAAATGAGTAGACAGTGAATTACAAGAGAAAATTCAACCTGAGTAAGAGATTTTCCTCTAAAGTTACTTCTGTTTGATTTCATCTACCCCCACCTCCACTATGCCCTTTTTTTTCTATGCTATCACAGGATGAAATGGAAACCAAAATGTCAGTTGTGTGGCTGTTTGTTGCTTTTGGATCTGCAGATGTAATCACCTCATTTGCACCTGCTGTGGTCACACAAGCTGTCCAAACCTAAGGAGCACCATTTACATAGGATGTTTACATAGACCCTGGAACATTCTAGAATTCCCCAGTGCCAGTGTCACACAGCTATACTGAGAAGCTTGCAAAGTTTCTCCACTAAGGAACTGGCATTTGTCTCTTGCCTTGTTTCAAAGGGTATAGAAAACGAGAGTAACACATAGTTTTTCATTTGTCTTTTAGGCATTATTTAAGGGTGTTGCAGGAGACAAATTGTGACCTTAAAGGAGAAAATCACTTAATCATTTTGGTCCTCATCTTTCTCACCCATGAAATATAAATAATAATGATGTGATAACATGCATAAGTAATGATCTTACAATATAAAAATGACACATCTGCCACCCAGGATTATTGTGAGGGGTAAGTGAATGATTGCTTAGCTCCTTGCAAAGTTTAAAAGATCTAGACAAATGGCTTCTGATATTATTGTCATTAATAGAATGAGCCAGAGATAACTCATGGCTTCTGAGGCTCTTGGTAAAATCTGTATAACATTTTCTATCAGTGAGAGCTATTAAATACCAGCATCACATTGTTAATTAATACAAGGTCATACAACCCTGTGGTTCTTACATGTTCCAATATTGCAATAATTACAGGCACTTCATCTTTTAAAAATGCAAAGGCTTGAGTAAATATTGAATATCTATGGCATTCTTATGCTATTCTACGCACTGAATTACATTGTATTTGATCTTCTTATGCCTCATTATGAATGAAAGTTTTCCTTCAAAGGGCTGGTTCTGAGATAGTCAGCACTCTCAATTAGAGGTAAGATTAAAAGGACATATTTTAATTAAGGATTTACTTCATGAACATTTACTGGAACGTACCATGTGTGGTTTTCAGCACTGCATATATTTTAGATAATTTAATCCTCAGCAAAGTCATAAAGAGGCACTCAGACTGTCTGCTCTTTGCTGATGAGGGAATGGAAGCAGGCTGCATAAGTCATTTGCACATGTCACATAACTGGTAATAAGTGGTGTGGAATAAGACCATCCACATCTGGCTGTGAACGATTATTCATGAGCACTGACTTATTAAAAGTTATAGTTCCCTAAGTCCCTGTATAAGGGTATGCTATAAATCATATAAGTAATATTAAAAATTCTTATGATTTCCTAGGTCAGACTAGGGCAGGGGTTATTAAATACAACTCTGATCTATTGTTAGTACAACTTCTGTGTCCCAATTGTCATTAAAGACTTTGTCCCAGGGATGGTGCTATTGGAAAACAGGGGATGCTTTGGGAGCCTGGACAAGTAAGAAGCCTTTATGTCATTGGGGAAGGTACTTTGAAAGTGAAAATATGACCAAGTTGGAAGGCCAGATTTCCATTCAAGCTGTCTGTGTAAATCATGTTCATTTATTCTGATAATATCTTCTGTGGACTAAAGAATATTATCTCACCTTGTAATCACATCTATTCTGGTCTTTGGAAATCAGAACTGTATTTAATAACCCTTTCATTTAAGACGTCTATCTTACCCACGGTCCCTCAGTGACTATCTTTCATGGATTTGTTGCTAGCTTTTGCCAACTCTTTCATTAATTCTGAGAGTCCATATGAGAAGAAATCTTGAACACATTAGTAAGAATCTTGTCTTCATATGTGCGCCCAATGTCTTACTTTTCTCGTAATTATCTCTCAGCAGTATAGAAGTGATTTTTCTGAAACAGTGGATAGAAAACCAACAGCAATTAAAGAAAATATATTACATTTTAGAGAACTTGAGGATAAAGTGTAAAGCTATAAACTTTTAAATAGTATGTATTGGAATGGATAAAAAAAAGTATCCCTTATATACTATAGTTGGCATGTTAATGAATATAATTATTTTAGAATACTATATGTAAGTTTCTCAAAAGACCCTGACTATATTGCTATGGTTTGACATGACTCAAGTGTCCCCACTTTAATTGCAGCCTTGGTACTAGAGTACTGGCACTAGAAGGAAGAAAAAGCCTTGACACAAAGGCCCAGTAGCCAGTTCTTAAGCAATTGGAGCAAGCCCTTGGAAAATAATTTTAGAAGACTCTTTGAAAGTCATAAAATCTGAACTTGATCCCACCTTCTTCTTTCTACTCATGGTTAAAGTGTCTGCAGGGTTCCTATTCTCTTGTTCTCCATGAGTTCTTCATCAAAGCTGAGCTGATTAACACAGACACCATGTTCTAAAACTGTGTGCTAAATTAGCCTCCTCTTCTTAGTAATTAGCCCATATAAGTTATTTTATTGTGGTAGAGAAAAGTTTGCTATTATAAATATCATTGAACTTTCAGACACTCAGTAAACTCATTGTCAAATAGATTTTTGTGGTGTCTGTCTTCACTGCAGCATGGTTTACCAGAATCAAGGATGGACTCACTCTAGTATCCAGCAGGTGAAGATGCACTATATACACAATGGAATGAGTGCTTTAGGACCAAAAAATAAATAAAAGTCTGTCATAATTGATAATGTATATGGAATTGAAGAACATTCTACTAAGCAAGACATGGGGTGGGAGGAACATCGTGAGTTTATCAAACCATGTGATCTAAAACAATCAAACTTACAGGTCAGAAAGTAGGATTGTGGCTGCAAAGACTGAAGGCAAGAGCAAGAATCAAAAGATAACAGTCAAAAAGTGCAAATCCTGGAGTAACAAGACTTTGTGTTTTAACTGTATAGTATAGTTTTAGAATTCAGGTTAATGGTGTACTGTACATTTCGAAACAACTAAAATTTCCAACTGTTCTCATTATAGAAACAGTATGCCTCTGAAGTAATGATATATTACTTAGCTTGATTTAATTAGTCCACATTTTTCTCCACAAATTCTAATACCACTTTGTACCCCTAAAGAAATGCAATGTTCATTTGTCAACTTAGAACAAAATGCAAGAGTTATTAGATGGAGGGAGATACACAAGGGAGGGTTAGATTGTGGGAGAAGAAAGAAATACAAAGGAGCAGTTGAGTGAGCAGGCCAGTCAGCTGACTGAGCACGGGTTTTCAGTATAAGGCTCTTGACAAGAATTTGATGAACAATCGTATCTGTAGGTAAATGCTGGACATGCTGGTGTTGTACAGTTGCTACTACCTTTAAGGACAGAGGCATAAAAGTCACCTCTCACAACATGTGTTAGTCACTGCTCTATTGCCGTGAAGAGCAAAAGAGATACCATGACCAATGCAACTCTTAGAAAACATTTAATTGGGGACTTGCTTACAGTTTCAGAGGCTTACTCCGTTATTGTCATGGGTGGGGAGCATGGTGGCTTGCAAGAAGAACTGGAGTAATAGCTGAGTGCTATATCCTGAGCCTTAGTCACAAGGGATGGTTGGAGAGAGAGAGAGAGAGAGAGAGAGAGAGAGAGAGAGAGAGAGAGCGCAATACTGGGCCTGTTAAGGACTCTTGAAACCTCAAAGCCCATCCTACAAGGTCACACCTCCTAATCTTGTAGTCCTTTCAAACATTTCCATTCGCTGGTGACCAAGCATTCAAATACATGAGCCCGGGGGGTCATTTCATTCAGACTATCATATACTATATATCTTTCTATCACCTAATCTAATAATCATCAATGTGTCTCCGTCAGGTTGAAAAAAAAAAAAGGCGAGATCTACAGATCTGGAAATGTTTTAACTGAGACAAAATTGCCCAAGCAGACCTTTACAAACAGTCTGAAACACAAGAGTGCTTTCAAGATGATGTAGTGTTCGTTAAAAGCACTGATTGCAAAGGCAATGTTGAATCCTGGCACCGAATAATGGAATTGAACTTGGCGGCAGAGAAATGTTTAGGATGGGGTGGGAAATACAAAAGGGATTTATCCAGTTCATCTCCATCATCACGGTCAGCCCTAAGCCTGAAGAACGGACTGGGACCTGCAGCAGGTGTGGCAGCGGAATTTAGCTGCCGGGAATGTCGAGCGTAATCTCTGCCAGATCTTCTTGCTGCTTTGCCTAGAAATCGTGGCAAGGGGCTTGAAAACAGTGTTTCCATATGCCACTGTTACTGGAATGGTTCCTTAGATAGACTCTCTTGTCATTTTTCATATGTAGGAACTCATTAGACACCTAGAGGAAGAGCATATGGAGCGGAACAATTGTGCTATTGGTAGGAAGCGCCGCATAATAGAGGATTTGTATTCCGAAAGGTCTTGCTGTAAACAGCTCAGTGGAAACAGCGACGGCTGACTTTTCATGCAGTGGGTACCGACATCATTTCCACAGTCTCAAGCGCAGGCGTAGACATTCTATTCGAAAACAAAATATTCAGTAGCCTCCTGGCTAGAGGGTTGTTGTCTCGAATTATTAATTTTTTTCAATATTGAAAGGCTAATTATTAATGGTAACTGATTTATCTCCTCTTCGGGAGGAAGGAGCATCTGGATTCCAGTTTATCTTTCCGACAGAAGACATACAACTTTGAAGGCAAGTGCTTTACCTCATGGCGCAGGCACTGATGACTGCAGTAAGAAAGACTCAGGGCTCACTTTGAGTTCACCACCTGCCACAGTTATTCAAGGTCCGGAGTCCCAGTTGCTCATCCCTAAAACAGGAGTAATAGACTCTCACTTGGAAGTGGTAAGAATTCAGTGAAATAATTCAGGTCCACCGAGTTCAAGCAGGGAGCTGAGTTACCGTAAGCAATTATGGTTGTCATTGAATTGTTTCCAAACCAATATAGTTATTTAACAACTATTTTATCCTGTTAGCCAGAAAAGGACATTCAGATTGTGGAAATGGAAGTTTCTTTACCAGATTGAAACTGATCAGAGCAAACAAGCATGTATCTAAATTAAAACAAATTAAACACAAAATGAAGAAATGTAATTTTTTTTTTTCTTAACTGAGAATTGATTCTCTAGTGTCAGGAAGGGACATTCTTGAATATGTTTGGCATCTCTTCCTGTAGCATGAATCATGATCTCCCCGCAGATGATTCTCTGGGGTACCATTGTTGGCAGTCAGATTGTGGCAGTGGCTTAATGTGTACTTGGACATGTAACACAGAATGGTGTTTCCCAAGAGGCCTTTGGTTTCCTCCAGCCCTGCCTAGCCTGGCCCACTGCTGTGCACTGTTCTTGCTTTTCTGAAAGAGAAGAATTCAGATAGGACTCTAGTGGTGTGAGCCACAAAAGGTGTAAGCAGAGCACGCAAAGATGAAAGAAAACCCCCTTTAGAAGAGCAGGCCTTTGGGGTGGGAATCTGCTAGTATAGTTTTGGCAAATGACCACGTTGTCAAATCTCCTTCTCAGAGGCCACATTCACGGCCACAGGTCAGAGCTGTGCTGCCCAACTTTCACTTCTGAAGCTTCTTACTGCAGTGGGGCGGTCGTTAATGTTAACCTATAACTGTCCAAGCAGGCTGGAGAGAAGTCATTTTCTTCAGTGCTGTACCTGCTGATAAGTTTCCTGTGTCCTAGTAAATAACTCCCCACCCATGCTTGGGCAGATTAACATAGACAGTAGCACATAGAAAATTAAGACATGAAGGTGGGGGTGGGGACTTGTTTGAGAGATGGGTTTCAGTGGCTGAAGTTGAAACATGATGACAGGAAAGACACACTGAAAATTAAACATTCAGGCACGTTTAAAATAGATTTAAAAATAATCAAAGTCACCCGAATAGGTTCTTCCTCTAGAGCTCATCAATTAAGATGTTTAAGCTTGGGAAAAACTGTGACGTGGATTCTTATCGTGATGGGCTTTATCCGGGTTATTATAGTGTTTATAACCTATTTATACTCTTTCTGATCTTCACAGAGATGGGCCGTGAAGCAATTTTGGCAAAAGGTGAAACTCAGTCTCCATCCTTGTTTAACCAGTCAGAAGAAAAATGATATAGAGGGTTTGCCATGTAGTTATGTCTTGATAAACTGAGGAGATCAGATTTTACAGCCCAACAGTCTAATCCATGGGAGATATGTATGCTACTATAGATTTAAATGTTAGCATAGAGTTGTAAATCTAGACAGACAACCTTGTTAGTAATAAGGGTTGTTTCTAACCTCCAGCATCATGAGGGCTACTTCTGCAGGGAACACGGGTCCAAAGAGAGGCTGCCATCAGAAAAGAGATGGCTACTCAGTCATCCAGAGCTTGCTTAGTCATACCACGTCGATATGGAATCGATGTGATATTCAGGTAGTGTTAAAAGTAACATATTTCATAATTTCCTTTTCATTACGCATCAGCCTAGCTGACATGATGAAGTAATTCTGCAGAATATCAGAAGAGATGAGCACCACCGGCCTGGGGCTGAAGGAATTTATAATTTGGTAATAATCAGGTCAAACAATGCTGAAGGCTGATTTTTATGTTAAATAGCTTTTTCTTCTGTAAAAGGGTGGTTGTACTTCAAATTTATAACATTGCTTGTGGAAGCAAAAGAGGATAATGCAGAGGTAAGAAATGTCAGGATATCTATCGCTTCCATTATGGCAGAATATAGCTGTTTTATGGATTTATTGTAATAGTTTTAAAAGGTCATTTAAATATGAAGACAATTGTCAGGCTTGGGTCTTTTAGAGTTTGCTTTCAGCAAAGTACATCAAGACATAAATAAATGTAACGTTCTAGAATCCAGCTTAGGCCTGTAATTAGAACCAGGAGTGTTCAACAGTTCTACCCTTTGATGCTGATTTCTTGGTTTGGAGTGATAATTCCAATTTAGACTAGGATCAGCCCAGTTGGGGCCCTACCCTTAGAACCAGGAAGCAAAACACCTTTGCAAAACTTCTTCAAAGGAATTAGATATTAAAAAGTTCCAGCCAATCCCTTACAGGGATATTCGTGTCACACTAGGCAACACTATTTTCAATTTTGCTAAATTAAAACTTCATGGACGCATACCCATAAAGATGCATTCAGAATTCAAAAAACCAGGGAATTATAAAATGGCTAAAGATTGAAGAATTTGATCTTTTGGCATTCTAGAAGGTGCTGCTGGGTTTTCATGGCTTCTCGAGCCTATAGCACTGACTGTGTTTATTGTGGGTTACCTGAAGGGAAACATTTGCAAGTCCACATGCAGGGTTGTATACAAATGAAAACATAGGACCTGGAGAGGTAGCTTCATGGTGTAAGTCCTTTCTTGATCTTCTGGAAGAAGATTCCAATACCCAAATCGGACAACTCCAGAAGATCCTAATCCTCCTCTGGACTCTGTGAGCTCCTGCACTCAATATGTTCACACCCCCAAAATAAGTCGTTTTTTAAAAGACAAAGAATGCTCCTCTTGCACAGTGTAAGCATCTGTGAATATTGTATACATGTGTGCATAAGTGGACAGGGAGTGGAGTAATGAGCTCCTGTGAAATACTAGGGGGAGCTCTGATTTGAATTATCAGACATTGCTGTATGGTCCAATAAGATTAGAGCATTCATTGACATCATCTCTAACAAAGTTCATTGGCTTATATGTATTCTCTATACAAGACCTCACACATTCCATGTTGGTCCTAGGCCTGAGTTTACTAAAAGGCTTGGTTTTTAGTTCTATTAAAACAAATCACTTTCTAGCTATTTCAGAAAGCACCTCCATTTCCTTTGTGGGATGCTAGAAGCATATACCTCTTAAATTCCACCCCCGACATCTCTTTCTATATTTTCATCACTTTCAGAATGATACCATGTGGACGCTGATACCTCTCGAGCGTAGACTTGGAAATATTTCCATGTTTGATTTAATTTTGATGAAATAATCAGGCCATTGGAGTGTGATGGGAAATGCTAATGTTTCAAAGCAGGAACACATTACAGTTTATTAAATTTAGGAAAAATATGTTTGCTGGGCAATAATCATTAGGACTGAGAGTTGTCATTTTTTACAAAAAGCCTCATAATTTTCTTTGTTGGGTCCTGTAGTATTTTCTGTAAACTCCAATTGCCAGTAATACTGAGCTGGCGTTTTAATTTCCATTTAAACCATTAAAATATGGTTGCTGTTACCACTAACATTAGAGAATTATATATATATGACTCAAAGATATCTTCTAAAAGTGACTTTTATTTCATAAAATGGACAACTACCATTTCCTGGAGACTATAAAAAGTAGTTGTACTGCTTAAGAATGGGCTTCCATTAATGATAGGAACTAATGGTTTGATAAAATTACGTTTTTAATTTAGGAAAAAAATGATCCGATGATCTGACCTGTGTATTTATAAATTTCTTATGGTCTCTTTTTCTAACTTGTATTATTGCATAGAAAAACTGAATTCACCAGATTGTCGAGTTTAAATAGATTTTCTAATACCCATTTTGTTGGTCATTAAGCAATAACAAAACCCCTAAAATAAAACCTAAAATCGTGAAGAATTTCTAAAATTTATAGTGAACAACACAGGAAGTACTCTATTTGCATTTTATTTTAGAGACGTTCTTTTTCATGACGTTTTTAATGTGGTGTCAGTCACCTGCATAACGCCTAGGGAAACTGTAATTTACCTTTAAAAAAAAAAAAAAAAACACGGTAAAGCATGTGTATTTTGTTCTAATAGAGTATCAAGCATTCCAAAAAGAATTTGTCTCGATTTGTCTTCAAGTTGGAACGTTATTCAGATATAGTCTTTTTGTTGAATAGATGTGAATTGACTCAGTTCATTGACAGTGGAAGCTATGGTGCTTTAAGCTGCTTTATGGAATTCCAGAGCTGTCAAGGTGACTTCTCTGTTTCAGTTGGGCAGCTTTGACATTGTTTAACTATTTCGGTGATGGGAGGCTTGTACTAAACTTATTTATGAAGGGTAACGTTTCAGGCCCCATACATACATGCACACGTGCATGTGCACACACAGGCACAAGCACACACACATTCTCTCTCTCTCTCTCTCTCTCTCTCTCTCTCTCTCTCTCTCTCTCTCTCTGTCTCTCTCTCTGTCTCTCTCTCTCCTTTGGAACAGTAAAATGAATGGATTCCCCTTTGAGAGAAGATTTGAACATCAGAAAACATGAATGATCTCCTGGTGTGGGTTGGATCATTCTCATGACTGTTCGTTCATTACTGAGTTTGCTTTCCACCAGTTTCCCTGAGAATCATTAAAGATGGTCTGGTTTCCACTTTATATACCAGTGACATTTTCCTCATGCCCTTGAAAACAAGCAAGCAATGGAACCTTTTAGCTCTGTTTTTATACGGCGTTTAACTTGAACTACAATAGAACCGGGGCTGGCATTTGCAGTGGGCTAAATGATTTCCCTTCAATGGCAGTTTCAGTAAAGCCTTCTAAGCTTCATTACTGGCTTTGCAAGCATGAAGAGTCTTAGCTATTTTGGCCATCAGTCACCATGAAACATAGGAAAACATAATCCCAAAATGCTATGGAAGTGTACATATTTATAACCTATTTAAATAGTAATGGAATGCTGATTGCAAACCCGGGGAGAAGTTCACAGCAGTGTTTTGCAACGATTCATAAAATGGTGAGGGTTTTCTACAGATGCTCTCAGTGCCTGAGCTAACACAATCAGAGCATCTCTCTGCTTTGGAGACCACACTAGTCTCCTGTCTCCTTTGGATGTGTCTGGGTTCTGTGAAATAGGACAGGAAAATAATGATGCTTCTATACTGTGGGTTCCAGATGATCTAGCTCACAAAGGCAGGGTAATTTCAATTTTGAATTTTGCTTTGGGAAGATGAGTGATGTCTTCTTACCTCCCAGATTAAGACACCTCCAAACAATTGTCACACAGCACCCACCCCCACACCTTTCCCATGTCTTATTAGTTGCAAAACGGTTTGAGTTTATAGTCAATAGGAAATCTGGCCTTTAGGCTTGTGTACATCATTGATCTCTATAGCTTCTTGTGGTGCTTTGCTTCAAGAAAGAAAGAAAAGAGTTTAAAAATAGACTAGATTGGACTCATTCAAATAATCAATCAAGTATATCCCTATGGGCAATATACTGCAGGTTCTGTAATTGGTATTTGGTGTATGTCTATCAGTGATGTTTTGTATATGTATATGATGTCATTGCTGCTCATACACTAAGAATTAATAAGCAAACTTGAAAATGGGCATGAGAGGGCATGCCTATCTATAACCCAGACTGGAAAGGCTGCTTTAGAAAGACTGATGCAACTCTGGGTCAAACCAGACCTACACAGTCAGTTACTGAATAGCATGTGGTACAAAACACGACCCTGTCTCAAAAAAAAAAAAAAAGTGTTTTCAGGGTATTGCAAAACAGAAAAAAATTAATCCTATAGTCTTTGTTAAACCATTAATTAATGACATTAATTTATCCAACTCTTCACTAAATAATTCTCATTCTCAAAGCAAAAATAAAATTGATTTTTCTTATGTGTACTGTTGATGTTGGGTCTAATAGTGTGCTAGCTATCTATTGAATTGTGAGGTCTGCTTATTTATAATGGAACATAAACAGATGTGAGAAGCCTGTTGGATTATGAATTTTATTTCTCTCTGTCTCTCTCTGTCTCTCTGTCTCTCTGTCTCTCTCTCTGTCTCTCTCTCTCTGTCTCTCTCTCTGTCTCTCTCTCTCTGTCTCTCTCTCTGTCTCTCTGTCTCTCTCTCTGTCTCTCTCTCTGTCTCTCTCTCTCTCTCTCTCTCTCTCTCTCTCTCTCTCTCTCTCTCTCTCTCTCTCTCTCATATCTAGCCTAATAGAAATTCACTTTTGGCATTGATCACTGACATTATGTCATGGACCAGAAATGGTAGCCCTTCCCTTCTGACTTATACCACAGACAGCTTGATGAAGTGGAACCTTCCCAGAAGCCCTGGATTATTATATGAGAGAAGTAAACATCTGTTTTATCTCACCAGTTGATTTTGAATTCTTCTCAGAAGAGCAAAATTGCACGCCTTCTCCGTTTTAAAATTGGAGATACAGTTGGACCACACATATTGTTTGTTTGTTTATTTATTTTAAATTCCAGATTTTATTCCCCTCCTGTTCCACCCTCCAAATGTTCCACATTCCATACCTCCTCATTGTTCCCCCTGTCTCTAGGAGGATGTCCCCACCTCCCACCCTCACCTCATCTGATCTCTAAACTCCCTGGGTCTTCCAGTCTCTTGAGAGTTAGGTGCATCTTCTCTGACTAAACCCAGACCTGGCAGTCCTCTGCTGTATGTGTGTTGGGGGCCTCATGTCAGCTGATGTATGCTGCCTGGTTGGTGGTCCAGTGTCTGAGAGATCTCGGAGGTCCAGGTTAATTGAGATTGCTGGTCCTCCTACAGGGTCACCTTCCTCCTAAGCTTCTTCCAGCCTTTCCCTAATTAAACCACAGGGGTCAGCAGCTTCTGTCCATTGGTTAGGTGCAAATATCTACATCTGACTCTTTCACTGCTTGTAGGGTCTATTGGAGGGCAGTCATGATAGGTTCCTTTTTGTGAGTGCTCCATAGCCTCAGTAAGAGTGTCAAGTCTTGGGGCCTCACCTTGAGCTGGATCCCATTTTGGGCCTGTCACTGTACCTCCTTTTCCTCAGGCTCCTCTCCATTTCCATCCCTGCAGTTCTTTCAGACAGGAACAATTATGGGTCAGAGTTTTGACTATGGGATGGCAACTCCATCCCTCACTTGATGCCCTGTCTTTCTGCTGGAGGGGACCACACATATTGTATATCTGTGTCCCCTTCGTCCCTATATAACATGAATTTGGTTGTTTTCTTATCCTTTCCTCCATTACTAAAAGGTCCTGTCCTCATAATGATGTGACTATTCCGTTGTAGCCTGTTGATGAAGGTGCTACCCATTCTTGGTTTCCTGAAATGTACATCATTCAGAATATAGTTGTGGAACCTTTATCATGTATATGTTTATGTGTATGTGTATATGTATGTATGTATATATATATATATATATATCATGTATACATGTATATATATGATATATACCATTAGCCAGTATTTTCCTTCTTGCTACTATACAGATCCATGTGATACTCAAAGCAAGACAGCTCCATTCCCTCATCCACTCATTTGTTCAACTACAACTCAAGAACATTTGACATTTCTCTCTGGGCCTTGGTGAGGCCTGTCATGGAGAGCAAACTGACTTTTGTGAACAGTGGCTATCTTTCTGAAGAATATTTTGGGCCAATCATAGTTCAAGCAAGTCCTGTGAGGAACACGGCCTCATCCTTTTCACAATTCATGATCCTTGCTACTTTGGCTACACGTTGGTTCTTTAATACTCTTAAATGTTCTTCAAAGACATAATTTATCAGCACATTAGGAAAAATAATCCACGTGCTACTAAAAAAGAGTTGATGACATTTTACATGGCTTTAATAGTACATGATTATTATAGAAATCACCTTTCTAATTTCATATTTTAAAACTAGAAGAAAAAATATGCTATCATTCATCTAGTAGAGGTGATGGGGAAAGACCTCCATGAACTAGTTGGAAAGGCCAAACTCTTCAAGTGAAGACTTTTAGGACCACAAGACCTTTGTAAAGGGAAGAGAGAGAAAGCTGGCAGCCAAACATCAGTAAGTATGGTATCTCAATACTTAGAAATGTTTGTATTGCTTAAGGAGAGAAGCACCTCTTTAATGACATCAGGTTAGAAAGCTAGATGGAAGGATATAAGCTTGCTTTCTTTTTTTTTTTTTTTCTGTTTCATCATTTAATTTTACTTTTGAAATATATTGTTGATATGAGCAAATTATGGCAACATATAATAGAAATTAAAAACAGATTATTATAAGACAACATACAACTACGAGACAAAATAGGAATAATAAACAATGATATTATTTACCTCATGACAGACAAGTTCACTGAATGACATATATATATATATATATATATATATATATATATATATATCTCACATGTATATATATATCATATATATATATATATCACATGTATATATATATATATCATATAAACAACAAATATACTATATATATATACAACATATGTGATATATATACACACGCACAACATATGTGTGTGTCATGTACGTGTGTATGCATGCATTATACAAATATTTCCTTTTCACGTCTCAGAACAACCCTAGGGGTAGAGGTAATTGTTTTCCCCATATTATAGTAAACTATGAATAACTTGTTCAGGATCCATCTGGGATCAGAATCTCTGTGTGACTATATCCAAGTTCCAAGCCTTTGGCCACATAGGGATGATGAATACATGTGGGCAAAGTTGTGTCTGGAGGAGGAAGAGGAGAAACAGAAGAGGGGAGAAAGAAACGGAAGAATGGGAATAAAAGAGACAGAGGAGGAGAAGAGGGAGTGAAAGAGAGGAAGGAAGGAGATGAAAGAGAAGAAAAGGGAAGGGGAAGAAAGAGAGGCCAAGTAGGAGGAGTTGAAGACAAGTTATTGATGTCTTTTGTGGAATATATCATTCTCCCTAGCACAGTGGCTTTCAATCGTCCTGATGTTGTGGCCCTTTAATATAGTTCTTCATGTTGTGGTGACCCCCCAACCATAAAATTATTTTTATTACTGCTTCATAACTGCAATTTCATTAGCTATAAATCATTATGTAAATATCTATGTTTTCCTACTGTCTTTGGTGACCCCTGTGAAAAGTTTGTTCAATGTCCCCTAAGAGGGACAATGTCCCCATTGTCCTAGAGTGACAGGCCTTTTCCTGACATAACCCATTCCCCTGTTTGCCAAGCAGAGGCTAAGCATCAAGAGATAACAGTACTTGCTTTCAAGATCAATATTCAGTAGGCAAGACAGGTGCCTCCGTCTCAGGAAGCTAAGGAGAAGCAAGACTATGCTTGTCCAGATTAGCCACAGGCTAGCAGAGAGTGATTCCGCTTTCCCTTAGTCAGGGGCTGTCCTGCAGCACACTCTTGAAGCATACACTGGTGATAGGTCTCCTTAGGAAGTTTGCCCTTCCATGTCCTACAGACAGTTTCCCAGCAAAACTGGCTTTGCATAGCAACAAGTCTCAGCACAATCTGAATTCCTCTCCTGATACACTTGAATTAGGAGCTGAAGCCAGGCAGGCATCATTCTGGGCAGCTTTTTATTTGTGAGTTCCCTCTCCGGACCACCTGTGTTCTTTTGCAATTTAGTCTCAGTGAGATTATTATAATCCCTCAGAAACACCTTTAAACTCCCGGACCTCGGGAAAGACACATTTGTGGGAAACGTTTTAGATTCCTCGTGGAAAAATGCACACAGACAGAAATGTTTGAAGATGAGTGGAAGTCGTGAGTATCGAAGATCCTAATAAGAATCATCTGGAGATGGGTGACACAGATGTTTAAAATTAACATTTTAGGCCAGAGTGCAAATGAGAAACTACCATGTCCTGTTATACTTAATTCTAGGAATATGGGAGAAACTGCATTGACGATGCTTTAAAATGCTTGGCCCTTTGGGTTTCTCGATGTGGTATTATTACAAAAGTTACAACTGTGTATCTATCCGTTTGTGTGACTTAGAGCCTTGACATTGTGATTGGTGTAATAATATATAGTGTATTAAGGACCCACATATCTGATACCTTATAACTTGGTAGGAAATACTTTTTTGGGGATAAAGTTTGCTTAGATCTATACTTCTTATCTTTGTTCTTTTTACCTAAGTTTTTCATTCCTTTGTGTGGTTTTACTTCAAGTGTTAATTTTCAATCTCCCTAAAGACGTGTGAGTTGCTCTGCTAGAAGTGCAGAAGTACAAAGGAAGGGGCATGTAGCATCAGTGCATTAATTAAGGATGTTTCAGAGCATGGCTCAGGACCTCGGACAGTTCTCGATCATGTATTTGAGTGTGCATTATCATGGTGCATCTTCAGAGGGTACGGGGCACCCTATCCCTCAAAGTCCTGTTATATATTTAGGGCTTAGAGTGCAAGAAGGTTAGCATTTATGGCTTTACAGTGCACACAAATGCATGTGTGTAAATTAAGACAATTGCATTGGGCAAGGCAAATGCAATTTTGAACATTGCTTTAATTTCTAGCTCATGCAGATATAACTATGGAACTCACTGGGAATCATTCATTTTTCATATTAATTAAGTAAAAACTACTATTTATTATAAAGGGGGATGTACTCCATTTTACTAAGTCCTTATGAAGGGTGGCCTTTCTCACCGTTGTCTGCTGTCAGGATATCAGGGTCAATAATGAGATTTCCAGAGGTGGGAAACCTGCTTTCTACTTATATACAGAGAATGCTGCCAAACATTAGCATTGTGTACAGCTCATTGTAGAATCGCTGACAAAATAGTTCAGGTTAGAGGAGACTTTTCCTATCTTTGTGTACGTATATATGGTGTTACATGGTATTCACAGTTAATTTTAATGAAATAGCGAGCCAACCAATCCTGTAAGGAATGATAATGGACATTGTTTCTTTTAAGCATCTTCCATATCAAATTTAATCCATGAAAAACACTTTGTTCAAACTACATCTTCTTCCTAGGTTTTTTAAAACAAAAATAAATAAAAATATTCGGTGGCCACCTACCTGAACTGGGTTATATGTGGTCATCTTTTATTCTCTGCATTTGATTGGACCATGTTTTTTTCTTCTTCTTCTTTTTTTTTTGAAATTAATTTTTTATTGGATATTTTATTTACATTTCAGATGTTATCCCTTTTCCCCATTTCTCTCCCCACCCAGAAACCCCCTATCCCATCCCCCTCCTCCTGCTTCTATGAGGATGTGCCCCCACCCACCTACCCACCCACTCATACCTCCCCACCCATACTGGGGCATCCAGCCTTCAGGGTACCAAGGATTTCTCCCACCTATATGACAAGACCATCCTCCACTACCTATACAGCTGGAGCCATGGGTCCCTATGTGCTCCCAGGCTGGTGGTTTAGACCCTGGGAGCTCTGATTGGTTGGTATTGTTGCTCTCCTCATGGGGCTACAAACCATTTCAGCTCCTTCAGTCTTCTCTCTAACTCCTCCATTGGGAACTCCATGATCAGTTCAATGGTTAGCTGTGGGCATCCACCTCTGTATATGTCAGGCTCTGGCAGAGCCTCTCAGGAGACAGCTATTATCAGGCTCCTGCCAGCATGCACTTTCTGGCATCCACATCAGCTTCTGCCTTTGGTGACTGCACATGGGATGGATACCCAGTTGGAGCAGTCTGTGGACGGCCCCTCCTTCAGTTTCTGTCCCACACTTGGTCTCTATATTTTCTCTCCATGAGTATTTTGTTACTCCTTCTAAGAAGGACCGAAGCACGTACATGTTGGTCTTCCTTCTTCATGAGCTTCATGTGGTCTGTGAGTTGTGTCTTGGGTATCATGAGCTTTTGGGCTAATTTCCACTTATCAGTGAGTTCATATCATGTGTGTTCTTTTGTGATTGGGTTACCTCACTCAGAATGATATTTTCTAGTTCCATCCATTTGCCTAAGAATTTCATGAATTCATTGTTTTTAATAGCCGAGTAGTACTCCATTGTGTTCTTTTTCTGGGCTTTCATGCTCTGTGTTCAGGCAATCATTCACATGCCTCTCTATCACTTCTTCCCCTTCCCATATGATTCTCTTTTGGTCTCTGCCATCTTCTTCCATGACCCCACCAAAATTTCCCTTGTATTTTCAGTGTGGGAGAGAATGGGATAAATCAGGTACAGGATGGGCCTACCCTATGATGCTATTGATAGAGAGCTTTACATGTTCTTTCTTCAGGGACATTTATATACAGGACAAAGCCTCCAGTGCCAGAGAAGGAAAGATATCAGCAGTAGGCCCTGCACAGGAGAGAGATCTTAGTTCCCAAAGTTTCCTCTTCGTTATTTTTCTTAATGTGCAGTTCCTCAGCCTTCACAGCCGTCCCCCAGAATAAATGCTATTAGATCGTTTTACAGACAATGCCGTAGGACACAGTGAGGTTTTGAGGTTTGTTACAGGAATGAGATGCCCTGGCTGGTGTTGGATCTATGTTTTTAAACTCTAGCCTGGTCTGGTCTCTTCTCACCTCATCCTCATCTCAGTACTCCACCACTACTGCCCTCACTGTTCTGTTAAAATAAAAATGGTGACAATTGTGCCTGCTTCCATGCTGGTGGCTCAGAATTTCTGATGGCATCATGCAACCTGTAGTATGGTCTTAAGAGTCTCATACAGACTTGCTTGTCAAGCAAACAAGCATCTATACCTTATCAACCAAGTTGTTGCAGCCTTCTCTTTCAAAGAAGAGGGCGAGACTTCAACACAAATACCATGTTTTCCCACGTCTATGTTCAGCCTTCCCAACCTTTGTCCCTGGGCTTATATGTTCGAGTTCTCTTTCCTTAAGCCCCAATTCTGAGCACACTAGATTTCTTGTTTAGTTGTTGTTGTTTTGTTTGTTTATTTTATTTTTTTGTTTGTTTTGGTAAGGCATTTGCTAAGTATATAGGGTGCTACATAAGTATATGAAACGTGCCCTGTAGTAAATCATTAATTCCCAAAGCCTCAAAGTCATAGACCAGCCATAAACAATGGATAAAGAGAACATCAATAACACCACCACCACCACCACCAGCAACAACAACAATAACAACAAACCAAATAATATCAAACAAATATTTGGAGCAGCCATTCCTTTGGACAGGCCTTCTTGGGGTTGAACTCCATGCTTTATTTACCTGTCTCCTTATGTATTTCTAAACATACCAATGTTGAGGTATAGCTGTTAAAGGCAGTTGCTTATTTATGATAACTTGACTTTTCTAGGCAATACCAAACTTCCCCCCTACTATCACAGTTCCACCTTTATCTTGGTGTTTGTATTATTAAACTAAATTCAATGACCTCCCCTGATGTGGCCTATGTAGCACTTTCCACTGAATTGAATAAAAACAGATGATTAGTAACTGCAGATTCAACTGTGTCTCACAAGAGACATATCCAAATGGATTTTAGTAAAATTGTGCAGGTTGCACTTTGCAGCTGGTCTGTTTCTCTGTGTAATTATGTTCAAACAGTCACCATTTGTGTATCGCTTAGGAATGTATGCACATGAGCTTAGTGTAATCACAGGTAACAGAAGACAATGAGGCAGTAGTCCAGTAGAGGAGATACCTTGGCATTTTGTGGTTATTATTAGAAATAAGCTTCGTGTCCTAGATTAGCAAATTACTAACCATAGAATGAGAAAGGACATAAATTCTCTAAGCTGCTTTTTTTCACATCTGTAGAGCAGAACACACACTTGCTGTGGCAATCATTGCTTTAAGTTATGTATGGGTCTTCAAAAGTACCTATAATATATTAATTAAATGTGTTATATTTTTAATCATCTGGCTTCAAACCGGTGAATATGCCATTGAGGTCAGCGCTATTCTCCTAGCTCGTAGTAAA
This sequence comes from Mastomys natalensis, assembly GCA_021653895.1. Lineage (NCBI taxonomy): Eukaryota > Metazoa > Chordata > Mammalia > Rodentia > Muridae > Mastomys > Mastomys natalensis. The sequence continues at coordinate 3,730,408 of JAJTUV010000128.1, read as the reverse complement.
TATCACTAGCTTATTTAGTAATCTTTCTCTAGGATTGCATGGCTGCATGCAAATTTATATGCTTATTAATGATATTTATATCAAGAACATTCCCCATCATAGCTCCCAGGATACTCATTAAAGGTTGTCCAGAGAAACACAGTACATACATTTACTTCTTTGTCCTAGTCTAAGTTAGCTAATTTAATTTGTATTCAGAAAAAAAATATGACTCACTCTTTGAGCTGGAAAATGTTCACTATACAACACATATTTGGATACTGATGATTGAATATGAACAATGTCTGCTGTGAATCTGTGGCAGTCCAGCTTGGTGAAAGGGCTGGTGTGTGTGTGTGTGTGTATGTGTGTGTGTTCAGGCCTAGAGCCAGTGATTGCAATACAATGGACGGTACAGATGATGAAATGCATATTCGTTCCTCACTTGGGAATACTATTTGATTAAAGCTGCTTTTTATTCTGAGCGTGACGTTTTCAAGAGGAATATCACTGTCTTCACCCATGGCTGTGTGGTGTTGCGGTGATGAATGTTTCCAATAGCATATAGCCGTATACGTGGAGAATTATGTATCAATTTACTTATATTCCAAGTTCTCTTACTACCTACACATAAGCCCTCCTCCATCTGGAAATGTTTATAATATAGTAAGACCCCGGTGGACCAGTGATTCTTCAGATAGAATATGCTTTAAATGTACTATGTATTTTCCATACATACAAACTTATAAATAGGCTTAATTTTTAAAAAAGGACTAGTAAAGATTAATAGAACCAACTAATAATAAATCAACAACCATAACAGTAAAACTGTAATAGAAATGTAATAGAACACAAACACACATACACACACACACTATATATATATATATATATATATATATATATATATATATATATATACAGATACATATATATATATATATATATATATATATATATATATATATATAACAGATATATAGTAATACAGATGATTCAGTGGCTAAGAGCATTAGCTGTTCTTGCAAAGGACCTGGTTTTGATAGAAAAACCACCACCAACACCACCACTCCAACAACAACAACTCTCACCCAAAACAGAACTGTGAACAAGGGCTGGCTGTCCATGTTTCTATTAGAAATTAATATATATAAAGAGAATGAAAGAATTTGAAAGCAATTGCAATCAAGAAGAAACGCTTGCTATTCCCATAGATGGCTTTCCCTGCATTCTCCTTCTTCGATTTTAATTTATATTATTATTCGTTGTTCTTTTGATTCCCTGAAGTACTGTTCATCATATTTTATTGCAAGCCCACATTTTAAAACAGGAAACTCATTCGTGTGATCTGTTAAGTGAAAGTATAATAGACTGCTATATGAAACGGACACATTTCCACAGTAGCCTCCTGTGACATTCCAACGAGTGATTTATGGCTTTCATTCTGCTCTGGGAATGAGGATATTTTGTGAGGAATGGGAATACACTCCTCCTGGGAATGGTCCGAACAGCCTATTGACAGGTGTTACGGATATGGAAACTCGGTCTTTGGCAAGTCATATACACCAGCAGCTGCAAGAGTCTGCCTTCCTGCTTCTCCCTCCACCTCAGTCCTTCTGTGGCCCCATGCTAACTTCAGCCTTGTTTCTTTTTTCCCTTTTTCCCTCATGCTCTCCCCTCCACCTTTACTCCATCTCTCTCCCTTCCCTTCCTTTCCCTTCCTTCTTTGTCTTCCTCTTTCCTCTCGTCCTGTTCCGACAGTGGGTCTCCTATGCTTCCCTCCAGCCATTCCTTCTCCCCAGCCATCCTTCTCTTTCTTCCTGTATCATCGCACGGTTAGCTTACTTCTACTTATTCACAGTTTTTTAACTCTTTCAACATTGTGGTTTAGCGTATCTTTTCGTATGTGCCTTTCAGCTCTTCTCAGTTGCTTCCGGTTTTGTGGTTTCATGCATCCATGAGCTTGCATGTGCTGTGCCTCATATTCAGATACTACATAGGATCATCAAGGGTTAACCTGATGTGACTTTCCTTACTCAGCAGATGTTTTAGCCAGATGTGCTAAGGATCTCCTGGGTGTCTTTGACTATAACATTGACCTAAAGGTATAGAAATAAGGATGGCAAGACAATGGATGTCCTTAACAGTTAAAGAGCGCTTGGGCTTTTAGATGGGCATGGGACTATATAAGAACATTGTTCTCAGGGAAACAGATTGAAGGTAGGAGAGTTCTGTAGCCCTGGGGGAAGTTACTGGACCAGGACTGGATTGACATAAGCAGGGAGTTTAATGTGATGAAGCTGTCTGTATTTGCTGTCTGGTGCTTATTAAAGTGGGGCTCCGACTTTTCCATAGAAACCTGAAGAGGGGGAACCTATTGTCCTAAATACTTGCATTGTGAAAAGATGAATCCCACGTCTGTGACAAACTACGGTGAGTCTGAGTGATGTGTAGTACTACAAAGCAGCGGAAGGTTTACAATTGTACCTCCCCTCCCTCCCCCTTTCTTTTCTTTTGTTTTCTTTTCTTTACCTCTCTTCCTGTGCTAAAGATTGAGCCTATGGCATTGTGCATGCCAGGTGAACACTGTAACACTGAGTTCTATCCTCAGCATATTTGATTAAAATTCTATTTTAAGACGGAGTCTCACTGAATTCTCCAGAGTTTAACATTCGATCTTTGTACCTTACCCTCCAAAGTAGCTGAGATTACAGACATGCCACTGGGCTCATACAAGGTTACAAGGTTATTTATTTATTAGCAAATACTATAAAAAGAGAGAAGGAAATGGGGTTCTAGGATCTGGAAGAAACCTGTGCAAAATTTAGTCAAGCTGATGACAATTGTAAAACTCACCTCCATATGAGATATAGCACACCTTGCAGCTGCTTCAAAGCCTCAGTGTTAGCTATAATATAGTGATTTTCATACGTATGACTGTACCACTATACTATCCTGATTTTCATATATAGAACTGTACTGCGAGACTCAGCATCTCCTTTAAGTCCAGAGATTCCAGAAACTTCCATTGCTTCTAACCTTTCTCGACTTTTATTCTTGTTTCTAAGGTAAAATTCAAGAATGTTCTTCCGTTTTTAAAATATCATTCCTTTCATTAAAAAATATATTTGAACCATCACTTAATAATCTCTAACTGTGTTGTTTAATGTACACATCTTTGCTGCCTTTCTCTAGCTCCGTGATACCATAGCTAATTATCTCACCTTTGTGAAAACCTTCAATATCTATCTGCCATACATTCAATTTTCTTAAACAAAAGGAGTTGGTTACTTATTCACCAACTTAACATTTCAAAGGCATAAATCCCAGCCTGTAAACCTGAATACAAATCTTCAAAGTTACAGAACCACTTCTAACAAATTGAAAATAATAATAATAATAATAAAAAAAGAGAAATTGTAACTGGGTTCATCTCAACATCACAACTATGCTAGGGTAATGGGACAGGTTGTAGAATTACCTCCCAAGAGAAACTATAATCTGCATATGGTACCAACATTGAATATGCTTATAGCAAATTAGCTAAAGAAACTTTCATAGAGATGATCAATTATTTAATCATCTCCATTTATTTCCCTTTTTTTTTCTTCTATTTTTTTCTTTCCTTTTCCTTGTTTAGGAGAAAAGTTTATGGTGACCTACTGGCTGAAGTTTTTCTTTGCTTTCTTTCTTTCTTTTGTTTTATTTTTTATTTTCCTGTTGCTGTGATAAACGCTCTGACAAAAGCAACTTAAATGAGAATGAATTTAACTTGGCTTTCAGTAGGACGGTATAGGCCATCATGGTGGGCAAGTTGGGGCAGCAGAAGGCTTAGTCACATTGTATCCATGCTCAAGAAACAAGGATCTACAGATGTTTGTGTTTGTTCCACTTTCTCCCTTTTCATGAAGCTCAAGATCCCAGCCAAGGGGATGGTGCCACCTTGAGTGGGCTGTGCTTCCCACCGCAATTAACCTAATTAAAATATTCTCGCAAGAAGAGGGGGGAAGGGATAAGGAGTTCCTGGGAGGGAGGGGGAAAATGGGGTAAGGGGAAAACATCTGAAATGTAAATAAAATTTCCAATAAAAAAAAATAAAATATTCTCCCACAGGATTGCCTAGAGACTCACTTTTCTTTGGTGGTTACAGATCTTAAGTTCGGAAATGAGATTAATAGTCATAGCTCTTGTTGAAGAAAATGTGAACAAATGCACTACAGAGATGTTGTGCTTGATCTACAGGGGGTTGTGCTTAATCTATAGGGGGTGGTGCTTGATCTACAGGGGTGGTGCTTGATCTACAGGGTGGTACTTGATAAGGAAAATACATTAGAACCTGAAGAGTGGTTTCTTTGGGAATAGAGATTAAGAATCAAATGAAATCAGATAAAATAACAAAGAGAAAAGGCCAGTTTTCAAACATACTGGGATGACTAGATTCTGATAAGACAAGAAAGTTTTGTAAAAGTTTTTGCTAAACTCTCAGAAGACCTCTGGTTTAAACCTGTACATGGTGCAAGGCCTGAACCTTAAATATAGACAATTGATGATGGAGACCTTGGTGAAAGTTGTCAATGTCAGTATCATAGTGTTTTAGAGATGGATCTGAGTTCAGAGGTTGTCCACTCATGCTTCCAGATTTTTTTATCATGGTCCAAAGAATTGGCCCAGGGTGATGTGCAAAGGCAGTTCAGTAAGAAGGAAAAGTCACTTCTGAGAAAGGAAGTAGGGAGGAGAATTAGAAAAGACTGGAAACATTACCTGCCCTGAGTCACTAATCTGCTGAGTGTTTAAGGGACCCTGCCAAAGTACTTAATTTTTGGGGTGTTTGAAGAGGATGAACGTTTTTTGTAAGCATGCTTTATTTTATCACACAAACCCTACAATGGGGCTGGGTCGGAGAGTGGAGTTTCATTCGTCCTCTGTCCTTATTTTTTTTCTTATGTCAATCTTTATCTCTCTACCTCATGATCTATTCCCTTGGCATTGTGGTACCTTCTAGGCACTGAGGAAAATCATCTCCATTATGCACTCTGTTTGAAACTGACATGTTTGTGGGAGATGGAACATTCTAATCAGTCATTAATTACGTTTGTTGATTTGGTAACCTAACGTTATAGAATAAAGAATGAGACATTCCCTCTCAGGGTCTCATTGAACTATCTCCCTTCCTTGCCACAACTCTTTCTCCCACCTCACTTTCGCACAAAAAAAAAAAAAAAAAAAAAAAAAAATCTTTGTTTCTAACTATATAAGAACTCCTAGCCCATTCTCCCTTAATCAAACCCAAAGTGATCAGTGGTTCCGGACTGCCCACAATTTGTCAATCTGTAAGAAAGTTTTCTCCCTTTGCAGAAATGAAATGGAAAGTAAACCCTTCCTGGGGTGGGGGATCTAGCTCAGTTGTGAAAATGTTTGTCATAAAAACATGGAGACCTGAGTTTGATCCCAGGAACCTATGTAAAAAAGTCAAGTGGGGTGGTACATGTTTGTAATTGCACCTCTGGGGAGGCAGATACAGGTAGATCCCTGGGGTCACAGGTTATTCAGTCTATCGGAATGGGAAGATTCTGAGCTAAGAGCAACCCCAGCTCAGATATCAAGGTGAACAGGACCCAAGAAATGATACTTTATGCTGACATGGATCTTTCATATGTATGTTCACCCTGTTTGTTTGCACATGTACATGCACGCAGAAACTATACTACATAAAATAATATAAGGAAAATAAAATCTCCCAACTTTGAAATTCCTCCCACACATATTGAGGTAGGGGAGAGAGAGAGAGAGATTGATTTTATTATAGAATGAACATGAAACACAGTTATGATGGACATTACAGGAAATTCTCTAAGAGATCACCAAGACAAAGAAATCTCATTCTTTTGTGAGGCCTGGTAGAGACAAGTCGTAAATACAGTTTCTCAAGATGCACAGAAACTAAGTCTTGAAGTAAGAACAGTTAACTGCATCTTTTACTTTAATGCAATTCATCCTAAATTGATCTTGAAATTGGGGTAACCATCTGTGTTAGTTTCTTGGTTTCATACAAAGAAAAACAAATGTGTGTCTTTATGACAGAAGGTAGTTTTACAAGCTGGAGGCAGATCTTACTAAAAGTGGGCTCCCACCTTCCCTCTAGAAACTTCTCTCAACAGCAGGGATTGCATCTCACTTGATGTTTGTACTTCAAAGAGATGGATTTTCACCCCTGAGAAGACTTTACTGGGTCATCAAGCCTGCAAGAGGCATACTTAGCTTCCAAAAATCATCTACATATATTTCAAAGAGATGGAAAAAGCATTGCACTGAAGTTTTGTTACTGGAGTTACTAGAGTCAGAGTCTTGACTTGTCTAAGAGTCCTTAACAGGTCACAACCCTCTCCAGTCCTCAATAAGACAACTCAATAAACAATATTGGAAAGCAGAAAATGGAGGCTTGGTCAATAGTGTCAAAAACAGGAGGAACAAAGGGCTGGCGAGCCTTCTGAGTTCACCATCTTGGGTTAAGACAAGACTTAGGATTAGATAGAAGGCCTGAGATATGCATAACTAAGCTGTCTGGGCTTCAGTCTGTCCAGGAAAGTATTCTGACAAGTTATCAGTTCTGTGTACTATGCTCCTCCTGAGAGATGAGTTCCCACCCTGGGTGGCAGCTGGCTTCAGACATTTTCTACCACAGCATGAGCAATTTCAGTTTCTTGAGGTTCCTTGTATCAGTCATCTCATAGCTGAAGGTACAAAAGTCTCTTAGAATCTCTTTGCTCATGTCAAAGTTACTAGAATCTTGTGAAGTAATTCTCTAACAAAGAGGATGAAGAAGAGCCTCTTTCTTTATATTTAGCAACAACAATGGAAATGTGTGTGTGTATATGTGTCTATGTGTGTGCATGTGTGTGTGTCTGTGTGTGAAAATATGTTTGAGTGTGTGTATGTCTGTGTTGAGTGCAGCTTTGTGTCTGTTTCTCCTGTTTGTGTTTGTGTGTGCATATCTGTGTTGTGTGTCTTTCCCCTGTGTATGTTTGTGTGTCTGTGTGTTTCTATGTGTGTGTTTCTCCTGTCTGTATGTTTGTATGTGTGTCTATGTTTGAATGTGTGTCTGTGTGTATTTGTGTGTCTATGTTGTTTGTGTCTGTGTGTCTCCATTGTGTGTATGTTTGTGTGTAAGTGTCTATCTGTGTGTGAGTGTGTGTCTGTGCTGTGTGTGTGGAGGCTCCAGGTTGGAAAGGTCTCCCTCTATTACTCTCCACCTCATATTTTGCAACAGGCTCTCTCACTGAACCTAGGTTTCATTGAGTTGGTGAGACTCCAGGATTTAGCTGTCTCTTATCCTGAGTACTAGGGTTATAGGCATGTGCCTCCATGCCTGGATTCTTATGTGGGTGTCGAGGATCCAAACTCACTCTCTTATGTCTGTGTCGCAAGCAGTTAACTGACTGAACCATCTCTCAGCCACTAAAATTCTTGTCTTCAATTTGTATTTGCTTCACACTGTTCTTGAAATAATCTGAAAATTAACCTCTCCTACAAAATTTTTGAAAGTTATCTCACTAATTTCTTCACAAGTTATAAGGATCCTTAGAGGCCATCCTCTACTGAACATTTTAAAAATAGTTTCATGATATTGGTGTTGGTTATTTTTTTTTCAGTCCTAGCTATCACATGGAGCCACATTACCCTCAAATTATCACCTTGACTGTCTTAATTATTCTAGTGTGAAGCCTATGTCCAGCACAGTATTCTTGAAAAATTAAAAAGTTTCTATGTTCTTGTTCTAATTTGTGATTCTAAGTTCCCATGTCCACAATTTAGACACTCCCAGTGTCACCTGATCTGCTGCCTGTTGGCTTTGGTAGGGAAGAGCTTCAGTTCTTTTTGCCAACCAGCTTTTCTCATATGCTAATCTCAAAGCCTCACTCTCTGCTCCAGTAGCATAAAAACTGGATTTCAGTAACAACTTCTCTTCTTTCTTTTCTATTTCCCACCAACAATTTATGCTTCATTGTTTAGGCAAAGCAATTTGACATTCTTTGTTGTCTTGAAGCTCGCTGACACGACCTCAGAGTCAACTTTTCCCTTTGGGACCTAGAACCATAAAAGGCAAATTTAGTCTAAAATAATTTTGGTGCCAAATTTTAAGTTAATACAGTATATTTATATATGTATTAAAATGTATTCAGATATAATAAAAGTAACCAAAGAAACAAAGTTATTAAGAACAACCTGTTTAGATCAAGCAAGTTTAAAGCTGGTTTGTACAAAATGTACATTGTAAAGCTCTATGTCTCTGTCTCTGTTAGGGTTTCTATTGTGGGGAAGAGATGCCATGACCACAGCAACTCTTATAAAGGAAAAGATTTAATTGGGACTGTCTTGCAGTTTAGAGGTCTAGTCCACTATCATCATGGCAGGAAGCATGGCAGCAGGCAAACATGGTGCTAAGAGTTCTGCATCTGAATCAGCAGGCAACAGGAATGGACAGAGAAATACTAGGCCAGGCTTGAGCTTTAAAAACCTCAAAAAAACCTTTAAAAACCCAGTGACACACTTCCTCTATCAAGGGTATAGCCCCTAATAGTGCTACTCCCTATGAGCGTATGGGAGCCATACTACCACAGTCTTGGAGGAGGAATGAGTAAATGTGTTCATTAGAAAATTTGAGAGAGAGAGATGTGTAGGAATCATCAAAACAAGAGTAAGATCAAGCTACATTGATGACTAGTCTTTGCAGAACACTGTGTGTGTGTGTGTGTGTGTGTGTGGAGAGAGAGAGAGAGAGAGAGAGGAGAGAAGAGAGAGAGAGAGACTAGTCAAATATAGAAACCAGGAGAAAGCATTTCTTGGAGGCAAGAAAATTATACTACCCCCACTTGGCTTCATTTCATCAAAACTGTAAATAAATTCCTTTCCTTTACTAACTTGTGTTTTTAAATTTCTTTTAAACTCAGAGGCACCAAAGTGGCACGTTTTTGGACTTATATGTTTGGAAAGAGGTTCAGTGTGTATTCTATAGACTAGACTCCACAGAAAAGCACAGGGAAAATTGGATGTGATATGAATGTCAGCTTTGGTTGAACATGAAGGACCAGAGATACCTAACAAGACATCTAACATTTATCTTAAAGCCACTGGACTAGTGAACACCATTTAAGTCAGAGAGAAACCCAAAATGCTTATACATGGAAACCTTTTCTCTTAGTAGTCTATAAATTATGAAGTCATCTTTAATAAACCACTTTTATTTAATATTTTTAATGAATAAAAGCAACCCTCTATAGAGAGACAGGCAGAAGGAATTGTATATTTACTTGTGTGTGTGTGTGTTATTTTAAGCTAGTGCTGAAGTTAGAATTGTCTCTAGGTCAGGCCTGGGAGGTGGCCCAGTGAGTAGGAGTTCTGCTTCTGAAGCGTGAGGACGTGGGTTAAAACCAGCATCCATATAGAAAGCTCGGTGCACCGTACCTGGGAGGGAGGAGGGTTGCTAGGGCTTTGCAGCTACCAATCTAGCTCCAGGGCCATTGCAAAATCTCAAGGGAGTAAATCAGTCAGTACTAGAGGAGGTTATCTCATGACCACCTGTGGCCTCTCATTGTGAAAGGGCTTGTCCACCCACATACAACTGCACATATACCAGGGATCTCTCTGTAGATTGTTTCTAGATTAAAATTTCTATTTCAAACAAAGAATCATCTTTTTTGTTACCAAGAAAAAGGCCTGCAAAAAATTACTCAACAGTATAGGATACCAATTCAGATGTTGGTTTTCAAAGAGTAGCATAAAGTTTCAAACATTGGGGTAGTTTGATTGAGTAATTCAACTAGAGGTGAGATGCATCTCATTTTACTAAACAATAAGGATATTGGTCTTCTCAAAAGGAGACTAAATTGCAAAATATTTTAAAGAGAGTAGGTCAAAGTCTTCTTGCCATAAATTTTGTTTTACTAAACTTGTTCGAACGTGAGACAAAATATTTGAGAACCCCCACTACCTTTTCCATCACAACTCAAGAAATTTTGTGTCCCTACGAATGGTCAATTTTTTTTAGGATGCCTGGTGAAGTGAGTTGATGGGTGTTATTGGTAATAATAGAAAACTCTGCAAAAAGATGCTCATAGTTATCATATTCTGGGAGAAAGAGAATGATAAGTGTGTTTGATCGAGGTTATTTAGAGGGAAAGATTATTCAAGAGGACACATTGAAGTTATTTAACTCAAAAGAGCTGAAAATGTATTTGTGATGGTGTGACAGGAGTTGGGAAGTGTCATTCAAGAGACCAAATCCAATGGAGGAAAAAATAGGCTCAAAATTGACACAGGCAGAGAAGAAAATGTACTCACATGACAATTCATTATGACATAATTATGTGACAATTAATTCACCTTTCTTTCTGGTTTGTGTTAGTGTCGGGAGAAAACATACTCAGTGAAAGAACCTACCCATTTGTGCTCTCTTCATGGACTGCAGTTCCTACACGTATTACAAGAACATTTTGATCAGCAGTTGAATCAATCTTTTTACAAGGCTTAATATTTGAGAAAACTAAAACATGTTTATACAGAGAGGACACCTGAGGTGGGCAGGGATCATTTGAGTCTGATATAAATTCACATATTGACATATTAATGTTGCTGTCTATTACATTTTAGTGATCGATGGAGCATACTGAGAAATGTCAATGAGCCCATAGGTGAAGCTAATTAGATCTTACCTGTGTTCATGTTACATCAAAGTGGCCCTTTCAATAGTGGGTGGCCTCTCAGATCTTTGAGACAGTTGAAAACTCGGGATGATAAAGAAAAAAATATTTTATTTTCATTAATTAATTAATTTATAAATTAACTTTGCATCCCACTCAGAGTTTCCCCTCCCTCCTCTCCTCCCAGTCCCTACATCTTACCCCTCCTCCTTCTATGCCCCACTCCCTTTCTCCTTAGAGAAGGAGAGATTTCCCACGGATATCAACTGCCTTGACATATTAAGTTGTAGTAAGACTAAGATCATCTTCTATTATTGTAGCTAGACAAGGCAGCCCATTTAGGGGAAAGGGATCCAAAGGCAGGTAACAAAGTCAAAGACAGCCTCTGCTCCTGCTGTTACAGGTCCCACATGAAGACAAAGCTGTAAATCTGTTACATATGTGTAAGGATCCTAGATCCATCCTATGCATGCTCTCTGGTTGGTGGTTTAGTCTCTGTGAGCCCCTATGTGCTCAGGTCAGTTGATTCTGTAGTTTTTTGGTGGTGTCCTTGATCTCTCTGGCTTTCGATCTTTCCTGCCCTTCTTCCACAACATCCCCTGAGTTCTGCCTAATGTTTGGCTATGGGTCTCTGCATCTGCTTTCATCAGCTGCTGAGTGAAGCCCAGCTGACTGTTATGCTAGTCTCCTTTATGCAAGTAGAGCAGAATATTATGGTGTCAGGGGTGGGCTCTTTCTTATGGCATTTGACTCAATTCTTCTATTTGCCCAAAGTATAAAATATGCACACAACCGGTGTGTGCCATCATGTTTAAAGGTTCAGAAAGCACTAGAAAGTCTCTTAAGGTAAATGTGAGTTGCTGCTCCAAGAAAGACTTTTTTAACAAAATTATTGGAAAGAAGCAGAAAGGCCTGGGTTTGAGTTCAACTTGCCTCTGTTATGAAGACTCAAATTTCTCATTGCAAAGTGTTGTACAGGATTCTACTTACTTCCACCCATGTGGGGATGTACTGAAACCACTTTGTAAATACCTATGAATAGATGCAGCATGGCCCTTTCCTGGTTTAGCCACTTGTGAGAGTGGTGTGATTTTTCAAAGGCTCAAAGGAATGAAATGTTTTTCTATCATTATTGGTGTTTTTAGGGTCAAATCCTGGGCTCTAAGAGCCCAAACATACAGGGCTCAGCCACCTTTCCCCCAAGCACCAAAATGACTAACAATGATTAGAATCAGAAAAACAAAAATATTCAAGATGCCTACAATTGGAAAAGAAATAGATATAAAAGAGGCCTTGTGACTCCCCAAGTACATTCTTGGGGATACTGACAAAGTATCCCAAATTAATTTAAACAAAAGTCAAGTTGTACTCTCTAATACATAGACTTAGTTAAAGTATGGTCCTTTCCCTTGGTAACTCACTGCTGTTTTGGCCCCTGGAAAGTGTTCTGATGAATGGTCAGAGCTCTGTGAAGTCTCTTCCTGAGACACAAGTTCTGCCTCTTGTCGATGACCCAGTTTTAGCCTATCTCTTTCCCAGCATCAGACTCTTGGGAACATTTCTTGTCCTTTAGAGCCATTGATTCCACAGTCTGATAGCATCAGGATGAGTGCACACTTCAGGATGTCTCTGCTCCTGCTAGGTCTATAGTGACCCAAGGGTCACACGGGGTCCCAAATAGCTAAGAATGAGGTCCATACAAAACTGTGAACTTACAATATCATGAGATTTGTTTTTTGTTGTTGTTATCTGTTTGTTTTTGTAATTCCATTGCATTATGGTTTTCAAGAGTGAATTGTGTAGAAGACAGCTTCCTGTGAATGGTCAAGATGTTGGGTAAGCCTGCCTGCAGTCTCTTTAGAATCAGAAAAGTACTACAGAAAAGTAAGGGATCTGGTGTTGGACAGACATGCATTAACTCTTGAGTGTCTGTGCTATTGGACAAAATATCCCAATATTTGATCTATCATAGAATTTTGTGAACAATAGAAAACAGATAATTAAAATATTCTAATATGCTTTTCAGACTCATATATAATGATTAAAGTTGTCCTACCTGTCATTTCTTGATCGATCATCTATCTGACATCCATTTATCTTGTAATTTGTGTACACACAATGTTTTCTTCATGTGCAAAATTCAGGTATAAATAGTTACATGATTGGGTGATTGTGGTGAGGATACAAATAATGTATGCAAAGTACTTGGCACTTTGATCTGAATAATGCAAATAGCATCACATGCTGTATTTTGGGTTGCTTTTATTTCTTTTTTTCCTGTGCCATTTTTCCTTCTGGTAGTGGTAGGACAGGGCTTTTCAACTTTAGTGCGATGATACTAGGAAATAGACCTCTGTTATAGAGGGGCATCCTGATGATTCTGGTACATAGAATGTTCCATTAAGAGTATAAATCTTTAATTCTTTTTGTTGAGGCTGATGGTCCAGGCTTTCCTGAAGGAGGCGTTTCTCAAGCAGTGATGGATAGCAGTTGCTTCCTACCCAGGAGAGGCACTTGTTTGCCTTTTCATTGCTGGAAGTACCTTACACAGAGCATCTGAAGGGAAGAAGGGGTTATCTTCACCCATGGTTTGAGGTCACAGTCCATCATGATGCAGAAGGTACAGAAGCATTTGCTCTGAGCTTTGGAGGTAGAAATTAAGGCTGCTTGCTTATACCTGGGCAAATCAGGAACCAGATAGAAGGGATTATTGATGTCCAGCTGTCCCCCATCTCTCCCTCCCTCCCTCTCTTGCTCTTCTTTCTCTCCCTACCTCTTTCTATTTCTCTACCCTCCTCTCTTTCTCCTCTTTGTTCAGTCTGGGACATCAGGCCATGGGATCTTGCTCCCTGGATTCATCTATTGTCTGGAGGAACCTTATAGATGCACCCAAGGTAATCTGAAAATGCAAATCAATCTTTACACAGAGGTCAATGTTTGGCATGAGTGAAGTCGTGGATGAGTATGGATTTTTCCCACTAGCACAGCCGCGTCAAGAACAAGGCAGCAGCTCTATCGTAGTGGCAGTTGTATTGGCTCAGGTTCACAGGGATGGCAATGGCTTCCTTGGATCTAATAGTGAATGTGGACAGTGTATGCAGAAACTTTCCACTGGAGCTTTCCCCCTCCTAGATGTTCATGTCCTGAGAGTGCTCCACAACAAAGATATTAGCTACTCCTACTGTTATTACCTAAACCTGCCTCTTTGTTCAGCCCTGTAGAATAACCTGCTTCTTTGTTTATCTATCTGTAATAACTCTAGCCCTCTTGTTCATCTGCATGCAATCATCCTGTCTCCTTGTTTAACTGAATATGATAAACCAGATTAGCTTCCAGACTGTCATAGCTTCCCCGTCAGAAAGTCCAGACCACCCAATCCCAGATTTTCTGTTTGGAATGTCTTCATTCCCTCAGTTCCCCCATTCAGGTCAGTCCCTGAAACCTTTTGGAGGATGCAGTTGATTCGTTCAGTTTATTTACTATTACATAAAAAGATACTGCTTTGCCAACCAATGCAAAAGTTCTGCATTGCAGTTGAGGGGGGAAATGAAATATGCCTTCTAGTTGCTTCTGATTCTGACAGTTAGTGCTGGGATTATAACAAATACTGTCATGTTTGTTTTTAGCATTGCTTTTCTTTTGCCAAAGTTTGTGTGTTTGTGTATGAGTATTTTGCCTAATGAATATATGTGGATGTGCATGGAATGCCATTGAAGACCAGAAGAAGGCATTAGATTCCTTGGAACTGGAATTACAGACTCCTGTGAGCTTCCACGGGGTCGGGAACCTAACCAGGGTCCTCTGCAACAGCTGGAAGTACTCTGAGCCACTGAGCCATCTTTCTCAGTCCATATTTTTAAGGTACAAAATGGGCAGGATGCTTGACATCTCAGTGGAGACTGGAATTTGAGTAATAGGGACTTCTACAACCATGTTTTCTATGTTCCATTATTATGTTTTTATTTATGTTATACAAATTGAATTGTTGTTTAATTACATGGCTAGCTAATCCCTAAAAAAAAACATATACTACTTATATGAGACCAAGAATAAACTATAACAATCAGAGATAAGAGAACCAAAGATCCATCTTGACATTTGGCCATTTTGAAATAGAATAGTACTGTATCCACCAATGTAGGCTCCAATCACAGCCATACACTCTCATTTTACGATGTAGTCTGTGAAGAAACAAGAAAATTACCAATCAATTCCCTACTGTGCAGTGATGGATTCTAAAGCAAAATCAGAGCCAATCTCTCCCTGGGCACATTAGTGTGGACTTGTATCTTCAGGTCCTTCATCTAAGGAAACAATATAGCAGTGATGAGGAATCTAATACAAAGTAGGACACGCTATCTGTAGGGTTTCCTGCTAATTCTCTGAAGATAAGAGTTGAGGTTGAAAGAGGGGTGGTGTGTGTGTATATGTGTGTGTGTTGTGTATGTGTGCACATCTCTGTATGTATCCGTTTGTTTCTGCATGTGCATTACATATTATAGGCTTTCATGTATTAATTTATATAAACAAATTCAGACCATTCTGTACTAATGCAATTTATTTAATTATAATTCTGGTACATAAGCAGAGTGTGACGACTAGGAATTCACTTTTTTTCATCGAGTGGTGCTGGGTCAGCTACTATGGCCATTCATGTCCTTCCATGTCATCTTGCTTTACCTGAGACATATTTTGTAATAGTAATAGTTCACACTGTGGTTCTCAACCTGTGGGTCGTGACCCCTGGGGGCGGGGATTTCAGATGATCCTTTCATACTCCAGTATCATACATCCTGCATATCAGATATTTACACTACAATTCATAGAAGTAGCAAAATTACAGTTATGGAGTAGCAGTGACAACAATTTATTGGTTGGGGTCACAGAACATGAAGTCTGTATTAGTGCATTAGGAACAGTGTTAGGAAGATTGAGAACTACTGATCTACAGGGTGGTAAGAAAACGGGGGAGTCTCTTTATTCTCTCTATACTGACAATGTTGTGAAGCTTCCTTTTTCTGTTTCAAAACAACTAAAACAATTATTTGTAACGCTGTGGTATAGAACTGCCATTTAATACCAAGGGACATTATGATGAAGACTCCAAGAAGGAATAATACCTGGAAATAGTTGATTATAGAAATCCAATGGAATTGAGTAGAATAACTTCTTGGTACATACACAGAAATAGATGTTGGGTAAGTGAATGGATGCTTAGGGTGCACAAGTGTTTGGTTTTACAAAAGAAATACATTGATATGAAATAAAACTTTTTTTAAAAACTTAAATGATAATAGACTTGTTTCTGCTCTTCAGGAGGATATGGTAGGCATGAAACGGCAGTATCCTGGATAAATTTCAAGAATATAACCAGTACCTATTAAGATTGTACAAATCAGCATAAGTAACAAAGATTCAATGGGCTAGAACGTCTAATTCTGAGATGATTTAGAATGGTCAAAGTTATTTTTCTTCTTGGGGATCTTCTTGGGGATTAAGGATCAGGTGGGGTCCAGATTACTGGGAGGAAGAGGAATCAGTAAAGATATAAACAGCTGCAAAGGACTCCAGTGACCCAGAAAACATAAGAGACAAACAGATAGATAGATGGATGATAGATAGATAGATAGATAGATAGATAGTTAGATAGAGAGATGATAGAGAAGAGAGAGAGAAAGAGAGAGAGGGAGAGAGAGAGAGAGAGATAGATAAATGAAATGAAATGCATGGTTAGTTTTTCCCCACAGTAATTTCTTAACTTTTGAGTTGCATAAGAGTTCAAAAGCTAGGTCAAAGTTTCTAAAGAGCAGAATGAAACCTTGAATTTGTTAGTATTTAGGAAACAAAATGTTATAGGGGAAGATGTCTATTTAAAGCTACAGCTGGTCTTTCTTCAAAACAGCCTAATTTTGAAGCTGAGGGATGAAGGAACATAAAAACTAAGCTGAAGAATTCTAAAATAATCAATGATTCTGCCACAGCTGGAAGAGTGAGACACTAGACTGTACTTCCCAGTTATTATACCCCTAACAGAGGAAAGAACAATGAACTCTGGCGAAAGATAACATTTTCTTTTAAAGTTATTTAGAAGTAAGCACAACACGTGAAACCCATTACACTGATCAGGAGAAACGGCATTTCTAAAATAACAAAAGTAAATGTGAAATCAGATTCAAGGGTGAGCCACTTGACACTATTTCCTGAAGTATTTTAGCCCAGAGAAATGGGAAAATAACAGATACAGAAAATTGTTACCTGGGATGTGGGGTTCACTAGGTCTGAAAGGTCTACAAGCCTTTGGAACTGATTTGCAGGAGTAATTTGGAGAAGTTCGGAGATGCAAGCTGGAAAATCGTGGAATGTACAAGCAGACCTTAATGCACAATTCTGGTGGGTATGTCTCATTATGGTCTTTGTTATGTGGACAGTACCATGATGCTAAGGAGACTTCAGGTGGAGTAAAAACTCAACTGAGATTGGAAGGAGAGACAATTCATGTTACATTCTGGCAATAATTTGTCTAGACTGTCCTCATATTCTGAAAAGTTGAGAGACATGGAACTAAAAAGTAATGATGAATTCATTTGGCAGAAGAGATGTCAAGACACCTGCTTTTTCTCCTTCCATGTTGTTATAAATAACCTGACAAAAAGCAACCTAAGGGAAGAAGCTTACAGTCAGCTTACAGTTCTAGATCATTCTGTCCTCTAAGCAAATATCTAATCTCGTCATCACAGAGAGCTTTCAATCACCCAGAAGAATTGTGATAGAACACACTAACTTGATTCAAGTGAGATGGCTCTTCAGGGGACGGTTTTGCTGCCAAGTCTAACAACCTGAGATCGGTTTCTACGATCCACATGTTTGAAGGAAAGAAAGAACCAAGTCTCTGTATTGGCATCTGATCTTCACATGCATGACACACACTGGTACCCCTTCCCTTGCTCTCTTTTGTTCTCTTGCTCGCTCTCATTCTCTCTTGTTATCTTGTTCTTACTCTACACACACACACACACACACACACACACACACAAGAGAGAGAGAGAGAGAGAGAGAGAGAGAGAGAAAAAAGGAGGCAGAGAGACAAGAGAGAAAGAGACAGAGAGACAGGGAGAACAGAGACACAGAGACACAAAAGATGGAGAGGGGGAGAGAGAGAGAGAAGAGAGAAAGAGAGAGAGAGAGAGAGAGAGAAGGAAAGAGAGGTTATTATATGAAACTATTAATGTTTTGAAAAATGTGTTTCTCTTAAAAATATCACTTAAGCTTGTGTCTGTCAGTGTAGTTAATAAACGATAATTACATGTAACTGTAACTACAGCTGTGTATTTTTGAAAAACATAATTTACCATGTAATCAAATATAGAATATATACTTTTATAAAAGATCAATAAAGAGAAAAATAGAGGTTATCCACAGAGGGCAGGAACTTAGCAGGAGTCAGTGTAAGACTAAAATTAATAAAACAGTTCTTTAATTTTTTTTATTCGATATTTTATTTACATTTCAGATGTTATCTGCTTTCCCCACTACCCGCCCATTAACACCCTAGCCCTTCCCCCTCCTCATTTTTTGCTTTTTACTATTTAAATTACATACAAATATTAAGGTCAGTTCTAGGTTGAGGAACTAGCAATACAAATAGATGCAAGATTTTAGTCATGAAATTTTGAGAGGTAAAAATTTTAAATATATATTTTAAGTAGCTGTATGTATTCTTTATCCTGAAAGAGAGATATATACATTAAATAAAGTCTACCAAGGTCAAAGCAAGGTGCTAATGTTAAGATCATGGAGAAAGTATATGAAGGTAAAAAAGAAGATTAAACATCATATTTTATACACAATTATAATAGCCAGAAAATTCACATGAATTTATGTGACTGAAAAATGGAAATAAATGTTAGAAATTCAAGGAGGAACAAGCTTAATTACAACATGAGCCATCTTCACCATAAAACATAGTCACACGTTAAATGAGGCCACATCAGATCTGAGTGGTAGGATTAATGATGTTAGGTTAATAGAGATATATTAGGTTCAGCACTCAGAAGCAGAAAAATACATTCTTGTTATAAATCCTTGCAAGTTTTACAAAACAAGCTTGCAACTTAGAAAAGAACAAAGAGGTCAACTTGATTCCACAAAGAAGCAATTGAAGAGGTTACATTAAATATTTTTAAGGTAAATTGACTTAGTGAAGATAAAAATAGGGGTCATGGAGAGGGCAGTGAATAGAAGTGCCTGCAACCAAGTCCAATGACCTGGGTTCAATTCCAAGATTCCTTCTGGTAGAAGGAGAGAACTGACAATTGACTCCTGAAGGTTGACATTGGTGTTTCACATGCATGTCAAGATATGTTGTACACACACACACACACACAGAGAGAGAGAGAGAGAGAGAGAGAGAGAGAGAGAGAGAGATAAAACATAAGATTATGAGATTATGTATTTTATTTTTAAGTTAAACAGTCTGAATCTTCTTATTTGTACCTTGCTGCTCACAATCAAGCTAGTACCTTCATCTTTTTCTGTGGCTGGCATGAGATTTACTTCACAAACTCAAGTGTATAGCATTTTATTATTAACCAAAGTCAACTTGATTCACATTAAGATTCTAGAACTTACTATCTAGATGAAAAGGTGTTCCCTTTGACAGCTAACATATTTTCCCTTACATCATGATTCCTATTAACCACCCAGCTACTCATTTAACTTGTAAAAAAGTAACCACTTAAGTGAAATCCTTCAGTTTTTGTCTCTGTCTGACTTCTTCAGTTTCTACTATGTTGCTACAGATGGCAACATTTCCCTCCTTTTAAGGCAACATAATATTTCAGTAATACTATGCCACAGTATTTTTTTATTCAATCTTTGACACACATTTAGGTTGTTTCCACATATTGTTTTTATTCAGCCAATACAATTTATTGAAGTTATTATCTTTTCTCACTGTTTATTCCTGGTGTTTTTATAGAATTAGATGATTGTGTAAATGTTTGCATTTTATGCTGTTATCATGGTTTGGATCACTATAGCTTTGTATTAAAATTTGGGATCAGTAAGTGAATGACTCTATCTAAGTAAAGATAGAAGCTATGATGGTTAGTATGTGCTCGGCTCAGGAAGTGGCACTATTAGAAGGTGTGGCCCTATTGGAGTAGATGTGACCTTGATGGAGTGGGGTGTCACTGTGGGTGTGAGCTTTAAGACCCTCATCCTAGCTGCCTGGAAGCCAGTATTCTGCTAGTAGCCTACAGACGACAATGTAGAACTTTTAGCACCTCCTGTACCATATCTGCCTGGATGTTGCTATTTCCTGCCTTGATGATAATGGACTGAATCTCTGAACCTGTAAGCCAGCCCCAATTAAATGTTGTCCCTTATAAGAGTTGCCTTGGTCATGGTGTCTGTTCACAGCAGTAAAACCCTAACTAAGACAGAAGTCATAGTGGTGCAAAATGACCTTTGCTTGCTATAAGGAGAGAAACTAATGAACACAAACTAAGAGAGAGCTATCCTGTATTCACAAATAAAAGATTTACATTGTTAGAATACCCATATCACCCTAGCAATACACAAGGCTACAATGAAATCTCTATCAATTAAAATGATCATTTCACAACAATATAAAAACAATCCTAATCTACATGAACACAATCCTTCAAAGACCTAAATAACTTTAAGCATGTACACGCACATGCATATGCAGATACACACTGACACACCCAGATACACAGATACACATATATGTACATAATATGCACACACACATTTAAAAATTGTATAGTACTTAACATTAATTTTCTTCTTGGGGGACTCACTGTATTTTTTTCCAATTTTTATTTGAATGAAGTGTGCTTTCTCTCTTGTTTCTGAGTCATGCTGCTTAGAAAACTAATGAGCACATTTTTACTTTCCTATGAAATCAATTTAGAGTAACAAGAAGACACAGCTTTACTTGAAGCAGCTGGCCTCCCATTCTGGTTCAGGTGTGATCCATTCCCTCTGACTGTGTTATACTGTAATTACAAAGGGAAGGTCCTAACCAACAGGCTGTGACTGTGATCTTGGTTTACAAGAGAGCGCAGTATTAGAATTCATTCCATTGCTACATTCCTTTAGCTAAATAAAAGTAGTAGGTTTCCCCATAACGATATCTACTTTGCAGTTCTTGGCCATGTTGGACTGTCAGTATTTCTCTCTTATCACAGGAACTTCTTTTTGTAGTAGACGAGAACACAGAGACCCACATCTTCACAATGTGCAGAGAATGAGAGCCTCTGTACTCAGTCCTGAAGAGAATGTCTTCATCAAACCCCTCCCCTCAACTCAGGGAGCTGTGTGGAAGAGGAAGTAGAAAGAGAGCAAGAGCCAAAGGTGATGGAGGACTCCAAGGACACAGTGTCTTCCAGACACAACAGGACAGATCACACACACACACAACACACACACACACACACACACACCACACTCAGAGACTGTCACCAGATGGGCAACACCTCACAAATTCAAACCAGTCAAAATCCCACCACTGGGTGGGAAAGTAACACAAAGTCTCATTTCTAACCAAAGAGCTGTTTGCAATAGATACCTAATAGTAATAGGAAAGCCAATTTTCTCAATGGAGTGAGTCAACCATTCTTAAGGACATGGCCCCATGCCCAAGAGTAGTTGGCCAACACAAAATGATGTCCAACGTTTGTTTTTCTGTTTTATTTGGAGTTTTTTGTTTTGTTTGTTGTGTTTTTGTTTTAGGTGGAAGTTTTAAAATCTGGTGTATTGGCTGATTTGTGTTAACCAGACACAAGTTAGAGTCATCAGAGAGGAAGGAGCCTCAGTTGAGGAAATGCCTCCGTGAGATCCAGCTGTAGGGATTTTCTCAGTTAATGATGGATCAAGAGGGTTCAGCCCACTATGGGTGGAGCCATCACTGGGCTGGTGGGTCCCAGGTTTTATAAGAAATCAGGTTGAGCAACGCCATGAGAAGTAAGCTAGTAAGCAATGCTCTTCCATGGGCTCTGCATCAGCTCCTGTTTCCGGGTTCCTGCCCTGCTTGAGTTTCTGTCCTGAATTCTACTGAGGACGATGATCTGTAAGTGTAAGCTGAATATACCCTTTCTTCGGGATTTGCTTTGGGGTTTGGTGTTTTGTTGTATGAATAGGAACCCTAACCAAGATATTGGGTTTTATTGTTCTTGTTATTTGGTTTTTGTTTGTTTGTTTGTTTGTTTTTTCCTCTTTTTTGTTTACTTTGTTTTGGTTTTGAGAGTGAGCTATCATAAAGTTGGGTGGGTCGGAAGTAGTGGGAATCTAGAAGGTGTTGAAAGTGGAGAAAACATGGTCAAATATATTGAAAATAGTAATGTAAGTCAGAGAGAGGAGGAGTTTGCACTGTGTGTAGTCTGAAATGGCACCATTAGAAGGGCAACCTAAGCAGTCCATCCTCATACAAGAGCGATCTAAAGGTCTCCTCACTTCTGCCTTAGAAGTCCGTAACAGCTTTGCCATTAGCACTGTAGGTGAAATCTCAAAAGAATTTTAAACACCATGTCTTAACACGTAAGGACCTTTTTGTTTGTTTTTACATATACACCTGAGGAATATACTTTTTTAACCTGGAAATTTTAATTTTGTTTATTAATTCATTGCCTTCCATTTCAATACTTATGAGACCTACGCAGACTAGTGAAACCTTGGCTGAAAGTTGGAGCATTGAGTTTTACTATTAATTATCTGAAATTATGGCAAAGGACCTTGATTATTCTACCTGTTTCTACTTCAAGCACTTCATGAAGTCATACAAAATGTTCTTTTTCAACCTCCCTAAAGCCGGTTTGTTTTTTTCTGTTGAAATTAGGATTTGTGGATCTTATTTTCTGGCTGTTCCCTTCTTTTTCTAAACTGATCATAGTAAACTCTTTGAAGTATGTGAGTAACAAAAACCCCTCTCTGCCTGATATAGTTACCATTTAAGCCACTCATAAGTTTGCTGGCTTACAAAACCATAAATGCTTCCATTTATTCTGGGAGGTTATGTGTATGTGTGCTTCTCTTAAAGACGTTTGACAGCAATCTAGAAAGATCTCCTCATCACAGAGCCACAAAAATGAAGCTGAAATAGAACGTTTGCCTGACAAAGCGCGTGTTTTTCTGAGGAATCTGCATGTTTCCTAGTCCTTGCTTGCCAGGCTTTAATTACATATACATCAGGAAATCAGAATTAGACCATGATCAGGCAGGTCAGTGCCAAAATCTTTCTGAAAATAATACCATTATTTTTTAAAAAACATCCAGTCATATTTTAAATAATATCCAGAGTAAGAATGTCTTCTCTTCGAAATCCTAATTATTCAGTCTCCCATCTGTCTCCTGAGCAAGCCCCCCTCGCCTTGTTATTGATTTCCCAAAGACTTTTACTTTTCTCATTACTTTCTACAGAGTGATTGATGAATGTACCCTCGGAGGAAAAAGGGCAGGTGTGTATTTGGTTGCCCGATTTTCGTCCTCCTTTTTGGTGTGAGTTTGAGAATATGCCTAGAAATAATTCCTATGAGCTAAAACGATGATTGTGATACACCTGGAAAGGTTTGAGTCTGAATTGAAAGCAACAGGCTTATTGGGGTAGTTTCTGATACAGCAGATGAATCCTTTTTCATGGTCACTACAGTACTTTGCATGACTCCTGTGTGAATCGTAAAAGGGGCCAGCCAGCGGCAGCCATCACTGAACCCAGTGGCAAGAGGTTCAAACGTTCTTCCCATAGGAGTGTGTATAGACTCACTTGCTAGCTCGTTGCTTGGCACTGTGCCATACAAGTAAAATGAGGTTTCTTTACTAACTGTACAAAGGTTTTGAGAAAAGTACAGGTAAACAATCACAATATGCAGTGCCTCTTTTGAACCACAAACACAGAGTCTAAATGTTTTCAACTTAATTGTTAACTGCTTCAACCGCTCAATGATGTAAGTAGAAATGTGTTTTCAGATCTGGTAAGCTTTGTGAAGGCATGGCAGCAACCCGTCTGCTTTATGGTTCTTTTTCATTATGTGTCACTCTACCTCACATTACACGAGGCAGAGGGTGAACCTTGCCTTTCATAGCTAGAGCCAAGAGCAGTACCTTACATAGCATGGGTGCTTAATAGGGCTTCGTAAGTACCCAATAAATAAACTCTTTAGTATTAATGGTAGAAAATGCATGGGAGCTAGTTCTCAGTTTCAAACACACAGGCACACCACAAACACATGCACACGCACATACAAACACACATACACACCAAAAACAAACAAATAAACAAGCAAAAAAAAATCAAACCTTCTTTATGTTTTGCAACAGCTTAGGTTGTATCTGAGCCAGAAGAATTTGTGACAATCTGAGAAAGTATGGGCATGAAAGATGATCAATTCAAGGTGTCTTTAATCCTGATCTAATGTAACATGTATAAATGTAACAGAGAAACAAAAACCTCTGTAACATATCTTAAATTCTAAGCAATAATAGGGCCCAGAGGAAAAATATCTACCACAACAAGTACAGGGAAATCCGTTTATGAGTCCCAAAGGAGAAGGAGATGGAATCCTGTTGAACAGTCTCTGAGGTAGGGAGGCTGGCCTTGGGGCAGCTTTCTGGACTCCAACTTCCATGTCTTGGCCATGCCCTGGGCAGTGGACAATCTCTTTTAGATGTTAGCTGAGGAAGCTTCCAAGCCGATTTTCTAATGAGGAATTTAGTTTGGAGGATTGATCTTTATGGCTGATATGCTCACAGGAGATCTGTCATAGTCTGGGCTTGTCATGGTGTATCTGTACAAAGTGAGCTGTTTGAGAAGCTGGCTGCTTTGGCTTGCTGTGCTTCACATGCCCTTTATGCCACAGAATTAGGAATAGGAAGGCAAATATACACAAACTCTTGTTCCAGATAACTAGGGTAAAGGCATGGCAGGGGAAGAAACTGAGAAAACTAACGTTTTTGAAAATAAAACCCAAGACAAATGGATGAAATGTTCCAGAGACAATAGCCGAATCACAAAATGCCTGACTTATATATGGAGTGAGAAGACATCAAGTATTTCTAGATCTAAATAGTGGGAGCCTGGTTTACTACAGTAACCCTGAGTACTGTGATAAAGAAACCTACACATTTCAGTGAATTATCACAGAGGGGGATAGTTCTTTCCCGTTATATCCAAAATTGGCATTCACGTGGCAGATAGTCTTTTCCGATTGATAAAGAAACGTAGGATCACTTAGTTTTGTGTATTTGTCTTGTTTTTACAATTCCCGTGTTGGCTCTTAGGACTAACTCGCTCCAGGTAGGTCCAAAGGTATAAAGATCACTTTTAAGGAAGAATATCATGGTTGAAGTTCTTTACCTGTCTTCTCTAGTCACAGCTCAGTCACATTGCAACACATATGTCAAATACATCTAAGGAAGTCATGTCTAGCTCACTGTTTGAGGGGGAATATAGAATGAGTTTTGTGAATGGCTACCTATGGTACCTATCTCTGCCCTATCTTAAGTACCTATAATACTGAGCAATTTCAATCTAGTTTGGATTATTTTTCTGAGAACTTTGAAACTGTAGCTTAGGCTAGCCTAGAAACTTACTATGCAGCTAAGGCTTTCTCAAACTCAATCTTCCTGTGTTAGCTTCTCTAGCGCTGGCATTACAAGCATGAGTCTGGGAATTGGTAGGGTTGCTTTGAATTGTTATTTATAAAGGGGAGCATTGAGTTTAAGGGCATAGTGGTAAAAAGCAAGCAAACAAACCAAACCACTTGATAATGACCTTTTAACATATATGAATGGCTTAGGATCAACAGAATATCAGAACAACTGAGAAGCAGAGGCAGGTATCTCCTGTGGACTCCTTATTGGTCTTCCCTTAGAGAGAAGTAACTGGCCAAATATCACAGGCCTGCTGCATGTGCAGCTTCATAATTATAAGACTGTAAACATTTATACTAAATAATATATGTATAATTTTATTCTATAGTTCAGATATTGCCTTCAAGCAAATGCCTCGCTTTCCTTGTGAGACTAGTTGTACAACCATTTTAGTCATGCAGAAGTCCTTGTAGGTGGGTACCTATGTGTGACGCACATAGATAATCTCATTTAAAAATATAGTACCCACAGAAGGAAGATCTGAATAGGTAGAAACCCTGTAATCCATGGTTTTTTTTTTTCAGACTTCCACAGAAGCAGGGCTGGCTTACACAACAAAAAACAAAAGAGAAGATTGCACACAAGAGAGTATACAAAAGCATGGTCAGGGAAATGATGTGTATCTAGCTGTGAAGAAAGCCCGGTTGGGGTGGTCATTTAGGTTTAGAGACCAGACCAGCACAGCATAACAGAAACACCATGGAATTTTCCAATTGATCTCTGCAATCTTTTACTCCAAATTATAGGATGCTTATGTCACAGCATGGATCTCTCCAGAATGGTTTTGATTTTCTTAGAGTCTTCTATTTTAGGGTATATTAATATTGGTAAATATAAATATTGATTATGCAACTATCTCTGTCTCTGACTTAGAAATCCCCAGCCATAATATATACCAGGCCCTTCAAGAATGTGTGTGTGTATGTACTTTGCACATGTGCCTGTTTGTGTGCATATACATGTGTGTGTGTGTGTGTGTGTAGTGTGTTGTGTGTGTGTGTGAAACAGTCAGACTGGGGTCAGCAAGAAGATAATACTCTTTTCCAAGAAATGTCAACTCTGTTTGGGAATCTGGCTTCACCTGCTTGCCCAAGGTCACCATACCTGGGCTTATTGACAGTTAACATTCCTTTCCAGAAGAATTGGGTGTAGAGGGTCATGGGACTCACACCTGAGTATCCAGCTATTCCTCCTAACCAATTATATACAGTTATATTCTAACCGTGCATGGCCTTGGGGTCTCTGGGAGAGGCTAGAGTCTATAGGTGAGGGATCATGATGGGGCATGCTTCCCTGTACATAGCCATGGGGCAGTCATCATCCATCCTAGGTGTAGACTTTCCGATTGGCTACTTTAAGGTCACCTGTGCTCCTACCTGTCACCCTTCATTCATTGTTCTGTAAACAAGCCTAATGAACTCATTGGTCCCCTGGATGAACTTTAGTGGAATTATACTTTAGTTTGTCACGGTGGCTTTGGAAAGATGGGTAGACAAGTGCTTTCCAACCTTCCTGATGCTGTGATCCTTTAACACAGTTCTTCATGTTGTAGTGATGCCCAACCATAAAATTATGTTCGTTGCTACTTCACAACTGTAATTTTGATACTGTTATAAATCAATAATGTAAATACTTTTGGAGATAAAGGTTTGCCAAAGAGGTCATGACTCACATTTTGAGAACCACTTGGGTAGACATTGTTTGTATGTTATTTGGGGAAGAAATTTTAGCAAGACTTTGCAAGCCCATCTAACTAAATGTGATCTCTAGACCTCACCTAAAAGCTAAAAGAAAGAATAGACTCCATAAAGTTATTCTTTCCTCCACAAGAGACCTGTGGCATACATACCCCCATCAATGCACATACACACAATAATAAAACATATTTTAAAGTTGTATTCATTTAAAAAAAAAAAACTAGATTTGGTATAGTGGTGCATATCAGCTTGGCATATCTTACTCCTATTAGAATGTGGCAATAAGTTCAATGTAGAGAGGCTCAAAAATTTAGGATTAAATTTAGGAACAAGCAATTGGGAGTTAAGCTGGAATATATTATTAGATGCACAGAGGTATAGGATGAGTGAGCCTGCTAAGTGAGGGACAGTCAGAGGACTAGAACTGCTGCAATACACTTAAAGAACAAGTAAGTACAGGCCAAGCAAGGTGCACATAAATATATTTTAGGGGAAGGACTCGCAAATCCTTGATAGTTGGTTAAAGTATCAAAACCCAGAGCACAGGGGCAAAGACCCTACAGTGTAAGGCCAATTGCTATACAATAGCAATAGCAAGAGGTTCAATTTAATGTATTTCCAAGTAACTTGAGCCTCACAGCAGACTCTGTCTTCAAAGAAATGTGACTCATTTCTTATTTAAATTCTGCTGGTATTGGAGAGAATGACTGAGAACCTAGAAACAGCTGGATCTGAAGTGGCCATGTCCCACTCACAGCATCTACGAAGGACAGGGACTTTGTGTTCACCATGTGAACATGAGACAGGTTTTTTGCTTCTTCATTTTGCATGCTGACCCACTTACAGCAATGCTAGCTACCTGATAATTAGTGTGATTTTATTTAGATTTGGAAGCAGAACTTGACTCCATCTGTGTAACAGAAACCATGAAAAAAATGAACAAGACGGAATACTTAAGAATAAACAGAGATCCCAGCAAGGAAGGGAGGTTAAACAGTGTCTGAAAATGGCAGGTGTTCTTCCTGAGAGCATTTTAACCTAAGAAAAAAAAGAAAGATTTATTTCTGATTTTTTTTTTTCTCACCCAGAAAGTTGAGTTCTAGATCAACCTTTCTGGAAAACAATGGGCCTAGTGAAGTTCTGTGGTACTTGGAATAAGAAATAGCTTCATAGGCTCATGTGAACACTTGCTCCCTTGTTGGTGTTGGGGAAGTTGTCGGCCTTTAGCAGCCTTGCTGGAGGAAGAAAATCACTGGCGGCCAGGTTTTGAGAAATTATAACAATGATTCTCAACCTGTGGGTCATGACCCCCTTGGAGTTAGAGGATCTTCCACTATGGTTGC
This sequence comes from Mastomys natalensis, assembly GCA_021653895.1. NCBI lineage: Eukaryota > Metazoa > Chordata > Mammalia > Rodentia > Muridae > Mastomys > Mastomys natalensis. The sequence goes on along the minus strand of JAJTUV010000128.1, from coordinate 3,702,022 downwards.
CTAAGATGTGGGAAGACTCAGATATTTACACTGCAATTCATAACAGTAGCAAAATTACAACTCTGAAGTAGGAACAGCAATCATTTTTAAAGTTGGGGCTTAGCCAGCATGAGGAACTGTGTTAAAGGGTCTCAGCACTGAGAAGGGTGAAAACCATTGGTTAGGGATCATGCCAATTCCAGTCCCTGTCTCTGCTTTTCCTTCTCATTTTCCGCTACTGTTTCCATGCTGTCTTCTTCTTGCTGCCATGCCTTTCCTGCCTTATGGACTCTTTCTCTGGAACCATAAGCCAAAATAAACATTCTGTGTGGCCCTTTTGCTCACAGTGTTTTCTCACAGCAACAAACAGTAACTAATACTCAGTTCGTATTCTGACCACTATCCCATGTCGCTTCCCAGGAGGGGTCACACTGGTTTCCCTGCAAACTTCCTCTCTATTGCTTATGCCATTGTGCATTTCCTTGGTTACTCAGCTTGCCTGCACTTTTGCTGTTATCCTGTCCCTCTTTGCTCATGGAGCTTCACTCAGTAATTCCTGTCAGCCTGGCCTGCAGAGTGAGTGCCCAGACATCTAGGACTACACAGAGAATCCCTGTCTGAAAAATAAATAAATAAATAAATAAATAAATAAATAAATAAATAAATTTCCTCTTGTAGAAAGGGAAGGAAGGCTCAGATGCTGCAATCCCATCCACCCCTAATGAGGTAAAGGTAGGAAGATTGCCTCAGGCCAGCCTAGGCTACAGATAAAACAACTGGAAAGAGCCTAATATGTTGTAGACATTTTTAATCCCAATCTGGGGTTTCTACCCTGCCTTTGACCATTTAGTGCCAGGAAAAAGATACATACAAGCTTTATATTTACAATAAGCCTTAATCAGCACAAGAGCTGGGCCGATATCTACCTTCAATGCTGTTAGAATCTACTTCCCTATTGATAACTCCAAATACTTACCTTGTCATACCTGGGTTGCTCTTAACTCCAATTGGCCAGCCCTCAGGGTCATGTTTTCTTGACTCCTAACCCATGGCAACTCTCTCTTCGTCCTTCACCTTCTTCTCTACCTTCTGGTTCTCCTCTGGCACTCCAGGTGTGGAAACCCAAAAACCTGATTATGGCTCTTCTGTTCAGCTATTGGCTGTCAGCATGTATGCTCACCAATCAGAAATAACTTGGAGGCAAGGTCACATCATATCACTTGGGTCTATGTGCTCCTCTCTCTCTCTCTCTTTCTCTTCTCTCTCTCTTCTTGTCTCTGAGTCAACTAGGTCTTGGGGGTCCACACTTAGCATTGCAATACAAGCAAAAGACCAAACCTTAATAGGCTGTCATTGGCTTCTGGTACCTAGGTTCCTATAGTAATCCCTCGTCTTGATCCCTTAGCTTTGATCACCAAGATTCCAGTGCTTGTTGGTTGCATCTTTACTATTTTATAATGTTATTCTGCATGTGAAAGACAGATACCCAGACTGTTTCCATCTCCATTATAGCCAAATTTCTCTGTTTGACCTTCAGGTCATTCAGTAGAAATCCATCCTCTCATTTATCCCTTTCCTGCATCTTATGTGCATTCTGTGTTTAGCATCTGATTGTTTAAAGGAAGCTTCAGAAATCTTTTCTTCTCATATAACTAAAGAAAGCACAACTGTACAGTTTATGGAAACCCCCAAAAGGAAGTCTGCTTTTGCTGTAGTCATGCTATTATAGTTCATTAGAGGAATTAGCAAACATCAGAACACACCTGTCTTCAACAGAAGAGTCTCAGAGGTTTGTCTTTTCTGGAGTACATTTGAGTCTTCTACTTATTTTGTTTTTTAAAAATTTTACTCCTTTCCTTATATAGATGTTCATAACAGATGTAGCCAACACTTAGCCTTTTGGTAAAGATACCTTTATTTTATGCATTTTGAATTTTATTTAAAAATATATTTTTTACAAAGTTGAGTATGTCTTATTTTCTAGAAAACATTAAGTTTCTTTAATAATCTGAAACCATATTTTCTGGCAAATAATTTTTATTAAATTGCACTGAATTGAACTTCTGTAGCATACATGGCCCATGCTGGGATTACTGCCTGGTGGAAACATGGCCCCTACCCTTGGAAATGTTACCCCACGGTGTGTCAGGACAAAGAAAAGCTTAAGACATATAACTGGAAAGGAAGTAATAAAGATTCTGAAATAAAAATGAATTTCAAGTGGTTTGGTATTCAAAGGAGGGAGAGATCAGAGAAGTAGAGCGAAATTCTAAATGATCTTTGAAAGATGATTAACATAAAATGATAAGGTAGATTAGAAATTTAGGATATCTGAAAATATAGTAGTATTAATAATCAGCACAATATAATTTAGCAATGAGATGGTTTCACTATAAAATGAAGTACCAGCTCTTTCTGAGGACCTAGTTCTGATTTTCAGCACCCCCACACAGTGGCTCACAATCATCTGTCACTCCACTTTCTGGATCCCATACCCTTTTTGAGGCCTCTGTCAGTTCCTGGCATGCATTTTGTGCACAGATATGCATGCAGTGAAACACCCGCACACATAAAATAGCGATAACAAATATTTAAAGTAGAAATACTTAGTGATCAGTGAATTCATTTACAGTCCATTCATTTGCAAGCTTTTTATTAAAATTAAAAAGAAGCTCTCTACTTGTAGGACACCCAGGTGGGATAGCTCATTCAAAGAAATGGCTAGACAGCTTTTGAGAAAAGTTAGCCTAGCACCCTGTTCTCAGGCTTCCAGGAGAGGCTGCTGTTACAGAGAGCTATGGCCACTTCAAGACCCTCATTGGAGTAAGGAGATGTAATTGGTAATGCAGCCATGTTGGTTCATTTGCAGCTCAACTCTCCAGATTGGTGGCTTAAGTTAATTTATTCTGAACAAGCTTAGGTCTCTAGGCAGACAGGTTGATATATTGCATTTCATTATTTTTGAGAATCACATATTCTCCCTGAAAGGGGAGAAGAAATTGAGTGCCTAGCTCATGATTACCTTCAGCTTGCAGACTTCTTGGATCTACCTATGAATACTTATGTCCATGTGAGAGAGATTATGAAAATATCTGCCCGTGAATTAAGGCAATGGGCTCTGCGTCTGAGTGAAGACTTTGGAATCAGACATCTCAAAGGGTCTCTGGTGGGAGAAAGAAAACTATTTTATCTAAACTATTTTATTTTATTTAAGTTGTGGTTATAGTAATACAGTCATTGAACAAATTTGTCATCTTGCATTATCTAACTGGAGCAGTGCAATTCAAATTAAACTATTTGCACATATTTCTTTTTATCTTGCAGTCATGTGACACCTGCCTAGTAAGAATATGGTAAATTCCGTGAGAGGCTGCTACATTCTTATTGGTTTATTGTCTGTACCCGTGTAGTTTCTCAATGAAAGTAGGAACGATTTCCAACATATTTCTCTTGGACATATTTGTATGTTTAAATAGTTTATTAAATAGCCAGGACAACTGCAACTATCTTTAGCTTTACTTAATTCACTAATAATGAAATGCTACCCAAGGACTAGTAGGATTCAAATCTTCTGTGCCTTTCAGCTGTGACTTTTCGCCACTCCTTACTCCATGGGGATTTTTGTAGACTTGCCTCATCCTTCGTGCCTTTTGAACCAACTGATAGCTGTTTCGCGTGTCCCCAGAAACGGTAAGGACTAGAACTAGATCCATTTGTGTGGAAGTGTGTGTTAGCGCAGTTTCATTGTTCAGTGGTTGACCTTGGCAAGCACCCCATTCAGCTCGCTCATGGCACTGACAAGATCTTGAAATGACACAGGAAAGGAAAGGGGAGATTAAAACAACATTTGAAAGCCAATGTTAGAAATACCACCCAAACTTTAATTATCCTCTTTAGAAGCAGTTCTGGGAGGCGCTCCCTGCCCACGTCTCACCTCCCGGCATTGTGGAGGAGGTACGTCAAGATCATTACAAGAAAGAGGGCTTACACTTTGATTCCACATGGCTGGCTTGTTAAAAGAAAGGGCTGGAGCCTGTGTTCTCTCACAGCGTTTAATGAGCTGGTAGGTCTACAATCAGGCGAAGAGAAAGGTACAAAATGTACCTGTAAAGTTATATTAGCAAGTTATTAGCCGTTTGAAATGACGTAAGGAGCACATTGAGGGGAGATCAATGGGAAGACACTGTCAGCGCAAGGCTTTTATATGAAAAGCAATTCTGAGACATAATTGCTAATAAAAGATCTATTAATACACTAATAGGTTCATTCTAGGGGAGTGGTGAGTAGTGATAATTAGAAAATAGACGGTTCAAATGTTAGTAGGAACCTTAGCGATGTTCACAGCCTACTCTTTACAATGCGTCACGCTGCGTGTGCTCGCTGATACATTTCAGGGCAAAAAAGATGTATTCTAAAGGAAGTTAAAATTACTTCCCCCCCCTCTTCTATAGATATATTAGACAGAGTAGAATTTCCAGAAACTACTGTGTGGGGTAGAAAAGAAAAACACGGGGGATTTACAGAAGGAGAGAACATAAGCACTCAGGAGAATGCATGTGGTTGGGGGGGGGGATGCATCTGCTTGTGTGTCTGAACCAAGGTGTGGGAGGGTCTTCGCCACAGCATGAAGACTCTCACACCTCAGCCCACTTGGTTTCAGATTGTTTTTTTTGTCTTTGGCTTCTTTGAAAACACTGCAGGAGACTTCTCAGTTTGCCTCAAGCTTGGCAGACCTAGCTTAGTTGCTAGAGTCCTAAGAATGTGATTTTACCCCCACGCTTCTCTATGGGTTCTTCCCTTTCATGTGTCTCATCTTCTTCCACCCTACAGAGTAAACTTTCAGGCTAACAAAAAAAAAAAAAAAAGAGAAGAGAGAAAGAAGCTTAAAACAAAACAGAGGGTAAAAGTTAAAAAAATCACGATAAAGTATTAAGTTTAAATACTTGATAGTTTCTTAATTGTTAAATTATACAGATTTGCTAATTACCTGTGGAATGCGCTGTCTGTGGCATTTTCTGGTCTCAGTTCTTTCCATCTTTGAGGGGTCTGATTCAGCTTTGAAAAAAAATAAATCTTTATTTTTAATTTTCCGTATGAATGGGTATATGTTAGTAAGGATGCTAAATGGTGTCAAAGACGTATCAGGTTCCCTCGCCACCCCATAGGCAATTGTGAGCCACTCACTCAGTACTTGGAATCATACTCTCTTCCTCTGCAGGAGGAGCAAGGGCTTTGAACCACCGAGCCACCGTCTTTCAGCCCTGCCATCATTATTTTTATTTAGTCCCTGACCCTGAAATATATGATGTAACCTCACAACCAAAGATCTGATGATACTTAGGCAATCTGTCCAGTGCTATTCCACAGCCCTGTAAGTGGGGCCTTTGACTCAAATCCCACACATCTCTGTCACGTGATGATTAAAGACCTTTCTTCTTGAGAGAGCTGCCTAACATTTTCCCAGAGATGTTTGAAGCCGTTGTAAACATAAGAATTACTTGCACATAGGATCCAATGTACAGGTACTCTCGTTTAATCTCTACCACGGCTATGGGCTATGGGATGCCCCGTTTGAATCCCCATTTTCAGATAAAGAGATCGAGTCTGGAGTGTGGAGCAGCTGATCGCCTCGCCTGTGAACACCAGAGGCACGGCTTCAGTTTGTTGTAATTAATTTTGAATTATCTTGATTCGATTGATCGTCTTTGTGGGTTTGCAGAATTTACTCTGCATTGCTGAATTTAATCCGCTGTTTACACTGCTGGTGCAGTGTGAAGGCTTTGGCTGTCGCGGGCACCCGGCTTCTCATGATTATGGCTCAACAGCTTCCTTAGCCCAGGCTATCCAAATGTCCATGGCATTGCATCACTTGGGGTCCTTCTTATAAGGCAGACCAGTTCTGGTGGATCTAAATTGGTTTGAGAGTCTGCGTCTGCCAGCTCATAGGTGAACCTGGCACACAGTCAACAAGCAGCCCCAGGCTTTGCTTCACGGGCACAGAGAGCTACAGTTCAATCTCTCAGGCAAAAATGATGCAGGCCATAGCCTCACCTCTCCCACGGTGTATAATTTGGCCACACTATTTTAATACAAGTTCTAGTTGCAATATCATTGTTTTCGTATAAGTTTATTTTATTCCCTCTTCCTGATTTGGAATGGAGACTCCTCTTTTCATGCAAGAGCCTGACCCTTTAGTTTTTTTTTTTTTTATCTTAATGGCTACTTAGAGGTTAGGAGGGAGTGCTGGCCATGTTACAGGAAAACACAATGGATTTTAATCTCTTACAAAGTATGTTTTAGAAAATGAAGTGTCGAGTTTAACTAAATAATTGATAGACCAGAGAAAGTGGGAAAGAAAGAGGGGGGAAGAAAAGAGGCAGAGGAGGAAGATGGAAGTTGGAAGGAGGCCTTGTTTCTTTTCCTAGCAGAACCCTTGCATGTTTAACCTGCAGTGTGAGGACAACATTCAGCCCAACACAAAATCTTAAAACGTCATGAGAATATGTGTAGGCACCTGTTTATATGTGTGTGTATTTGTGTGTGTATGTGTGCCTGTGCATTTGTGTGTATTATATGTGTGTATGTGTGCCTGTGCATTTGTGTGTATATGTGTGTGCAAACATGTATGTATGTGTGTATGTGTGTTGTCTGTATGTGTGTGCAAGCATGTATGTATGTGTGTGTGTTTACATGTATGTGCATGTGTGTATGTGTATGTATGCATTTGTGTATGTCTATCTGTGTGTGTATTTGTATAGAGGTATGTGTATATGTGTATTTGTGTACATGTGCCTATGCATTTGTATGTGTATGCATGTGTATGTGTATATACGTATGGAGGCTAGAAGTCAAGGTTGGAAATATTCCCTAATTGGTTTCCTCTGTATTTGAAACAGGATCTCTCACTGAGCCTAGTACTGACTGATTTGACAGCGGAACGCTGGTGGTCTGCCTCATATTAGCCATTCCACCAGTCAGCACTGAGATTATAGATCTGTGCCTTTGTGCATAGCTTTTTTACACGGGCACTGGGGATCCAAATTCAAATTTTAATTTTTTGGACGGTAGCACCTTACTATCTGAGGTATGTTCTCAGTTGCTGAGAAAAATACTTTTGCTTTTTAAATTAATTAGGGGGCATTTTAAAACTCTCATCTCAAAAAGAAAAGGAAATTTTTACAAGTTTTGTGGAATTAATTCTTGGAGAAGGGAAGTTCAGGCGGAGAATCTCTAAGATGCCCGGACACAATTTAATCCAGCTGAGAAAAGTTAGCATCCTCCTGGTCACACTGAGGGGGCTTCCTGTCCCCAGTCCTTTATTTTTCTGGTTCTATTCAATAAGAAGGTATATATTGGACATAGAGATGCATGATCAAACCACATTTGAAGTGTTTGTGTGGTTTTCTTTTGGGCAGGAGCAGTGAAGAGTGTGTTATTTTCTAGTCCCTCATTGTGTGTGTGTATGTGTGTGTGTGTGTATGTGTTGTGTGTGTGTGTGTGTGTGTGTTGTGTGTGTGTGTTGTGTGTGTTGTGTGTGTATGTGTGTGTGTGTATGTTGTGTGTGTATGTGTGTGTGTGTGTGTGTGTTGGGTTTGTCCAGTTGTGAGGAGGCAGAAGTCAAAGGAAAATATTGGGTGTCCTTCTCCATCATTTTCCTGTCTTATTCTCTTGAGACAAGTCCTCTCACTGAACCTAGAGCTTGCTGTTCGAGGGCTAGATTGGCTGACTGTAAAGTCACAGCAATCCTCCTGTATCTCCCCTATACTGCAGTGGCTACAGGCATACACCCATCGCCTGGCACTTACATGAGGCTAGGATCTGAGCTGAGGTTTTCAGGCATCTACAGCGAGCTCTCTAAACCACTAAACCAGTTCCCTGGCTGCTCGGCTTTTAATTCATTTATCACAAATATGACAAGTGTACTGTAACCAAGACACACAGCTCCCTTCCAGAAGCTTCCTTTTTTTCCATTTTTGGTTAAGTTTCCCCCCTGTTTTCTCATCATCTTATTTTTAAAAGGAGAAATTTATAATTCCTTGGCTGTCTTTTCTTAAATGAATGTCTTGGCTTTCCCCTAGGCTGTCTATTGTGTTTAAGGCAGGTTTCTACAGAGCAACAGTGTGAATACAAAGAGAAAATAGAGTATGGTCTGCTAATCCTCTTTAATAGTGCCATTTACCTAAAATTTTTAAATAATTTATAACTCTGGAGTTCCATAAGTATCATAAATGAAAGCCTAGAATCTCTATATAGAATGAGTCATTATCAATAATGACCATGGTGGGTGTCTTCTGTGTCAGGTCATTTCCATCTCCCTATACCATTTTACTGTTTTCTATGGTGAAGAAAGTTTCCTGAAAGCAAATGACATGTGGATTCAGATCCTTTCATTAATGGCATTTGTTATTGTATGGATTTGCAGGAATGTCCAAGAGGCAGGCCTTAATGGTTGATAGGGACTCTAAATCTCCTCTTCAATACAACTCAAAATATTTAATCATTATGTTCTTAGCAGTTCTCTCAGTTCATAAATAAATATGCTTGAAACTTTTCAAAGGCATCAATGATGTCTTACAGGTATAGTGTTGTTATGCCAATGGGTTCATCTACCAGAGATTAAGCCAAATCTTTGTTCTGAGCAATGTTGAGTATTCGTTATAATGTGAAGAGTATGGATAGCCAGTCATGACCAGTCCAGACAGAGTCATGAATCCAGTCTTTGATGAGCAGAATCCTATGCAGCAGAGATGCCAGCTGGGAATGGTCATGACAGAAATATTTGAAGTATCCGTGCTTTAGAATGGTGTTGCATAGTGATCTAGAATCTAATCTGTGTCCCAAACTTTGTATTTTGAAGAAAATGTGAAATATTTAAATAAGGTCATCTATGACTAAGTGTTCCGCCAGATCCAATGTGTGGATGACAGTTTGTTTGGAGTAAATCTTGATAAGATATGATCTGATGTCATTACTGGATAGTTATACTTTTTTTTCCCATGGTTTAGAACTCTCTAAGATTTCAGTTCTTTGCAATTTTATTTTCCCCTTTACAATAGTATGAAGATTTACCAGCTAGTTCAATTAAAGTTGCCCAACTGTGCTGCCTGGCATCTTGCTATGTTTTGAGCTAACCTCAGACAGTGCCAGAAAGTACCTGAACTATTACATTTGGTTTAGCCTTAATGCTCACCAGAAATTTAGACTGGCCTTTCCTTGCCTTGTCCTCTCCCTCCCTCCCCATCCCCTTTCCCTTTCCCCTTTCCCTTTCCCTTTCCCTTTCCCTTTCCCTTTCCTTCCCTTCCCTTCCCTTCCCCTTCCCCTTCCCCTTCCCCTTCCCCTTCCCCTTCCCCTTCCCCTTCCCTTCCCCTTCCCTTCCCTTCCCTTCCTTCCCTTCCCTTCCCTTCCTTCCCTTCCCTTCCCTTTCCCTTCCCCCTTCCCCCTCCCTCCCCTCCCCTCCCCTCCCCTCCCCTCCCCTGCCTTTCCTTCCATTGAATTTCAGTCACATGTTAGCATATGAACATCCACAGCTTTTGTTATTCATGATAGGATGTTGATTAAGAAACAATCCTGTTCAATCCTACCAGAGTTATATCTAATAGAACAATGGAGTTGGATATTGGAAGCAAAACCACTGAGAAGGTTTAACGCTGAGAATTGAATCTAGATATGCTCTGCAAAGTGATCTTACTCTGTTTTCTTTTAAGACTAGTGTTAATACCATTTGTTTTACAGATACAAAAACTAGCTTTGGAAGTTAACACAATCAATGCGTGGGACTGACAAATTGTTATTCAACAGAACTCCAGCAGCAGAGTAGAAACAGAAAGTCATGTATTTGACTAAAAGAGATATACTTCTCCCTGAAAACAGTGAATGAGAAATACCGACAGGCATAGAAAGATAACGGCTGGTGTGGGAGCAGATGATAGGCTTCTGATTTATCAAAGCCTACTTTTATCACTCCTAATGGATAGGTGACCCAGTGACACAGGAGGAGTTGGAGTTCTGTCTAAACTTTCACTGATGAAACTTGAGCCCAGGAAAACATGTGTTTTCCTCTTCCTTTGGAGAAAATCTGAAACTTCTGAGGAATAAATTAGCCTGGAAAGTCTCATCAGCATCACAGAACAGCGTGCCAACTGTTTGTCCACAAAACAGAAGCTCTTTGTCTTCCGGATTTGCCGTTATCTTCTGAGTAAGAGAGACCCTGATCTGGCTTTACCTTCTCTTTCAGTAAGTTGTGAAAAGGCAGGCCCTTTCTACTTTACTTGTCAGAGGGCCTCAAGAAGCTGACGTTACTATACCATTAAAGCAAGTCTCCAGAAGATGGTAGCACAATGGTAATATAATGACTATTCAATGTAAAGACGGTGGATGACGTGAAGATAGTTCCTGGTCTGTGATAATAGAACGGTTCAATTATAAAGTCAAGTAATGGGACTTTTTAGAAGTTTTAATTTCTCTCTCTAACACAATTACTGCATTTAAAGTCTCACTGGAGATGTCTACCTTCACCTTCCATGTCCCCTCTTGCTTTTAGAGTCTAATTTTATACTAAAAGAGAACATCCACCCCAAAACATTTCTCCAGTTCTTTCTTATGCCCTACTGTTTTCAGCTCTTATACCTGTCCTCAGTTTTGCCAGCAATGTGGTCACTTGGCCAGTTGCTTGGACCACAGTCCTTGAAGTCACCATGAACTCTTCTTCTGTCTATTCTATATCCATTAGAAAATTCTGTGAGTGCTTTTCCAAAAATACATTCTGAATTTTGCTCCCTGAACTAGTTTTTATTTCTAAATCTCTGCTCTATCACTGTGACTTGGTTCTTGATTACTTCCGTGTCTGTGGTCTCTACATAGACTTTTTTTTCAGCATACTGTGAGTTCTGTTTAAAACGCAGGCCAGATCTTCTCTCTCTTCTGCTCAAAGCATCCCAGGTATTGCTATTTCATTCAGCAGAAGTGAGACTGGAGGGCTGTAAGATATTAATAGGAAGGGGAAAGGCAGAGAGACTAAAGAGGGTAGGGTAGCAGAAAGGGATGAATGGGATCAAAGTACGAGAGACGTTAAAGAAGTTGTTGATATGAAATGCTACACTGTAATATTAATATATGCCATTAAGCTTTCCTGTAAAGGCCTACATGATTACTTCCCTGTGTTCTACTTCTGTCTGTTCACCTGCTAGCCTTGATGGGTTCCAAACCCTGGCAAATTCCTAATGTAGACCTCAACATTCCGATCTGACTTGAAGTCCTTTCTTCTCCTCATATGCAGATTTGAAGTTCACCATTCCTTTTTTTGATTTCAGGGTTTTTGGTCAAATGTCTTTCCGTAGATAATTTCTGCTCTTCTTTCCATATCTACAATACCTACACCACCTACAACCTACTACATCACTCTTTACTCTAGTTCTTCTCTGTGTTTTGATGAAGTTGTTAAACCCACCTGTCCCTTGCTCTGCCTAGGCATCACTCTTGGCTCATCCTTCATTTGCTCTAGAATCACAAGCTCTACAAGGCTTTTCCCTCCCCGATTGTCAGAGTTCACTCATGGGCATGGATAGGCGTTGCAAAAGTGTTGTAGCATCTTCATTTCTCATCTGGAAGAATCTATCTGCAACTTCAACACCATCTAACCACAATAGGATATTTTAACCATCAGGAGACACAGCTACCAAGGCACAGCTGTGTATCCCTTGATTACTTCATTAATAACTCCATGCCTACAAGTCATAACACACCTAACTTCAAAAGGTATGAATCTACTTGATGCCTCCCCTCCTGCTATATACCTACCGTAATGATAATAGATTTTCTGATATCTAAAATTCAATTTTCCATTTTTAAGAACACAGTTCTAGTGTTCTAGCTATTTTTCCTTTCCTTATTACCTGTCTCATATCTTATTTCAGGTACTCCTAGTGATGTTTTCCACTGGGATTCAATCCATTAGTTTGTCATCTCTCTCAGGGAATAGGGATCTTTTGGCTTCTGCAATTCTACCAGTTCTCAATTCTGCAAATGCTGACCTACCACTATTAAGCCCCCTCCCCTGGCATTCTAGGTGATGCTTCAGTCTCTGACACACAGGTCGGGCCAGTTAATTCATCACCTGTAGTTATGGTGTCTTACTTTTAAAAAGGCATTTTTATTTCTTTCCTTGCTTTATTTCCTTCACTATTTTCTTCCTTCCATTTTATTTCCCTTTCCTCCCCTCTTCCCTCTCTCTCTCCCTCCCACTCTGCTTCCTTCCTTCTTCCTTCCTTCCTTCCTTCCTTCTTTCCCTTCCTTCCTTCCTTCCTCCTCATCCTTCTTGTTTTTGTGTATCTTATGTGGTGTGTGTGGTGCCTACACCTGAGTGTATGGCCATGTGTGCCCATATGCACACACTTGAAAGCTAGAGGAGGAAGTCAACTCTGTTGCTTTCTGCCATATTGCCTCAAGACAGGCTTTCTCAGTGAACCAGAAGTTTTGGATTATACTGGCTGGCCCTGGACCTCTCAGAGTCTGCCTGTCTCCACCTCCCAAGGCTGAAGTTCACTTGTAGCCATGTCTGACTCTACAATCATGTGAGAAGATGAATCCAGGTCCTCACAGTTGCAGAGCAAATGCTTTGATCCACTTCGATATCTGTGTAGCACCAGTTTCTTGTTGCAGTCTAGTATTGGTTTCACTGAAGAGGACATATCTTAAAACAATAGTCTCTCATAGATACTTTGGAAGCCAGCACAGTATTCAGACCAGTAGGGAGTAATTTAATTACAGAGATATTTAATTCTGAATAAATATATTTATAAATTAGTATATAGTTGGGAGTTAAAGGAGAAACTGTGGTAGTATGGTGTGGTGGTTTGAACATACTTGGCTCAAGGAGTGCTGCTATTAGGAGGTATGGCTTTGGTGTAAGTGTGGCCTTATAGTGGGTGTGTCACTCTGGGTGTGGGCTTTAAGACACTCCTCTTAGCTGCTTGGAAGTAAGTCTTCTCCTAGCAGCCTTCAGATGAAGATATAGAACTCTCAGCTCCTCCTGCACCATGCCTGCCTGCATGCTGACATGTTCCCACCTTGATGATACTGGACTGAACCTCGGAACCTGTAATGTAAGCCAGCCCCAATTATATGTTGTCCTTATAAGAGTTGCCTTGGTCATGATGTCTGTTCACAGCAGTAAACATGGGGTTTGGTAAGGCATGAGAAAGATCATTGCATAGTACATAAACAAATAATTTTTGTTCTTGCATCTTATACCACAATCCTTATGAAAATAGTGAATACAGTTAATTACAACTTCCCTCCTTCCTTCCTTCCTTCCTTCCTTCCTTCCTTCCTTCCTTCCTTCCTTCCTTCCTTTTGTTTTGCTTTTGAGTCAGGTTCTGATGTGTGGCTTTGTTGTCCACATGTAGCCCAGGCTGACCTACACCTCATAGGAATCCTTCCTCATCTTCTGAGTATTGGTATTATATAGTGCTTTCCTTTAATAGTAGAGCACTCTTTTAAGATTTAAGTTGTGTATATGATATAGGTAAAAGGCCTGACCTTGTACTTGTAGCCAATGATACTGAAGATTATTTATTAGCCAATCACTGGCTAAGACTATGTGGTCCCCCTCAGATTGTAAAGACAGAAGCAGGAGGCTTGCCTAAGTAGGCTTCCTTGGAATGCCTACCTCACTTTTCTTGAGTTACCCTTGCCCTTCACCAAAGAAACAGCAGGTGCTACTTAGATTATCTAAGTTTAAGAAGTAATTGCCTATGGAAAAAAAAAAAGAGAGACAGGATAAAAACCCTGGTTGAAGCTACAAATGTAATTGCATCAGAAGCATCAGGATTAACTTCTTAGCATAGAAATCCAGCACTTTTAAAGATAAGCCCAGAAGCCTGACTTAATCAAATGTCACTCTGACAGCTCCAATGATAGCCTTGTTGCTTAGGTGCCTTTCCAATCCTCGGTGAGTGGGAAGTGGGAGAGGATCAATAGGATGAAGTGTTAAGAGGGGAAGTGATCTCTGGTCCGTGTGATTCCTGAGTAACTTCCCTTGAATGAAAACATCCTGCGAAGAAACATAGGCTGAGAATTTAAACGCCGTCCCTGGGGAAGATCTGTCTCCTTGTCTCAGAAGGATGATTCCTTAAGTTCCTTACCTCATGCTAGACACATTAGCCTGACTTATCTTAGAACCACTAACAGGTGACCAGGAGATAGGGCCAGCAAATTAAAAATGTCTGTCCACAGTATATAAAAGATGGTTGATTTGAAATTCTGACTTTTAAATCACCCGTGATGTCTCATTTGCTTTCGTTCAGAAAACGGGTGTATCAGTTGAGGCAACTGTGGGAGGGAACATGTTCGTGTGTATGAGCATGTTAGATTAAAGGGAATTGGTGATATCAGAGAGGTAGTCAGCTAGAATCCTTGCAGTATGAACAGGGAGATCAGATTTCAGACCCTTAGTGTGAAGATTGAGTGAGTGGGTGTGCACACCTGCCCGTGGATTCCAGTGCTCAGAAGGTAGAGACATTTACCCTCATGCAAACTTGCTAGAACAGCTCTATGTGCCAGCTCTGCGCTCAAGTGAGAGAACCTGCCTCAACATACAAGGTATAGAACATCTGAGGAAGACTCATGACTGGGCCTCCACATGCATACCCATGCACACATGTATTTATGGACAAACCTGCATGCAGAGTGTGCCCCCACACTTGTTTAACATGCATGTACACACTCAAGGACACAGACACACGTACAAGAAGAAAACAAAAATGATAAACAGAGAAATGAAGAGATCATCCGTAAAGGACAGAAACTCAACTGTATTTCTTAAACTCACAAAGTAATAAGTTGAAGATTTATATCAGTGTTTACACAAATGTGATCATTTGAGGGGCAAAGTCCTTTCTACAGATGTGTGTTTTAAAGAGAACAAATAGGAAGCAACCTACATTCTTCCAACTGTACTTACCTTAATTATTTGTTTCACTACACATTTTAATTAAAATATAATTATATCATTCCCCTCTTCCTCGCTCTAGCCTCTTCCATGTATCTGTCCTTGCTCACTCTCAAATTCACATCGTCTGACATCTTTGTCATTCTGTGTTATTATATGTATGGATAGATGCATTCCTAATAAGTAAACACAAATAGCTTAGTCTATATAATATTATTTATATAATGTTATTATGTAATGCTACTTGTGTATATGATTTAAAGGCTTACAGTTTTTATTAAAAAAAACTATTTTGAAAGTTAAATTACTTACTTTTATATTTCACTAATTTTGAAATTTTTGAACATTTCTTTTACCATTTTTTGCCATGAAACTTCAGCTTTGTTGTTCTTTTATTATTTAACCATTTTCCTAGGCTAAACTTTTAAAAGTATTTAATAATTATTTCCATCCCTTCTGTGGTGTGTGTGGTCATAGGATGTCTAAGAAGAAAAAGAGTTCCAAGTTTACAGATTTACATTCCAAGATGAAGACACTGAAACAAAAGTGTTTTACTTTTCATCCCAGTTTTTGGGATGGAAATGTTAGATTCTGGGTCAGGTAAAATAATAAGAACAAGAGGAGTGTGTTAATGAATAGCTTTTCATCACTGTGAAAGCTACTTGGGTCAATAAGCATGAAGGAAGAGCCTTTCATTTTGGCTTACAGTCCCTTAGTTTTCAGAACATGATCTGTTGTGTCTGCACCTGTGCTGGGGCAGAGCCTCTTGGCTGCATCCCTGGCATCTGGTGTGTGTAGGCTGCTTGTCTCAGGGTGGCAGAGAAGAGTGGAGAGGACAAATGTGACCCTTCAGAATATACAGCCTTACTCAGTAGTGGCCACTTCTTCATACACCCAACTCCTGAAGTTTCCTCCACCCATAAATGGCAACAGCACTTTGGAGTCAAGCCTTTATCACATGAACCTTTGAAGAATATTCTAGATCTAAATTATAAGGTAGGGCCCTGGGCCCTGCCCTAAATACTATGACCATTTAGCTGTGGTACCCTAAGAAGAAGCTGACTATAGAAATGCCTACTGAAACCAGAACATTATCGTGTTGGCAGAGAGTAGAACCATGGATCAAAGCTACACAAGGCCATTAATCACAAAGGGAAGTAAGAGACTAAGAGGCTGGGCCATATTTTTTTTTTTTTCAGTTTCTTTCCCAAGTCACTGATACTGTAGCTAAAAGTATTTCTTGGGATGGAGATTTAGCAGGAATGTTAAAGCTCTCAAAGCATCAGAAACAGTCCTGTGCCCTCAAACAATGTGAAATTTTCTCCTCAAGGCAAAGAGAATCAATGTGGGGGGTGGGAAGTAACTAAGAGAGGGACATCATTTATGGGTTTGAAGAATTTCATGGAGATTAAACTTTGGGACCATAAAGAACAGCAGCTGGGAGACTCAGTGGGAAGCAAGGTGCCCACTAGGAGAAATGCTGACACACATGAGCCAGTGAAGGATGCTTTCCAGGTCCAGGCTGTGCTGCTGATTAAAGCAGGAGAGAGAAACAGGACAGAGGCTTTGACAGACTCTGAACGCAGCAGCAGTTGCAGGACCACTCATGGTACTCTGCCTACCAAGAATGCCAGACAGCAGATCTGTTTCCTGTGTCTTCCTAAATAAACCCCTTAGCCCGGAGACTAGAGAGAAAACAGCTGAACTGCTGCTAGCCACGATTCCTTCTGGAGAACAGCTTTGGAATTGGATATCTGGATTTTCCTAGTGGCAACAGGCTACAGGCTTTCGGTAATTATAATCCATCTCTTTATTGTTGTTTTGGGATATTCCTTTGTGGGGCAGTGGGGATATTACCATAGCTTTGATCAGGGCTCTGTTGAAGCCCATTAAGGAAAAACTTTTTTTCTCTGAGTCGAAAGAATGGGTTATATTTCTGGCCTTGGGTGGATACTTCACATCCCAACCTACCTGTAAGAGTTAATCCAGACAGCACCTCAGGATGGCTGATTCTTTTCAGTCAAGATAAAGAGAGGGGAAGGACTAATTTATCCCTTTTACTGTACTTATCTTTCTCAGAAACCCTGCATTCAATGCAGTCACTTCACAGAGACATGGTCACGTGCTCCTCAGACCTGCCCACTTTTCTGAATTACTCAGAAAAGTGACACTTTGCACTTACTTTTCGGTAACTCTGTTTTTTGTTTTTGTTTTTTTGTATTTTTTTAGACACTTGCCAAAACCTGGGCATGTATTCTTTGAAGCTCTGAACATTCTCACTCCCTGTCTCTAAGGCTGTACCCACGCGGTTTTGTGCCATATGTTTACTTACAAAAGGTGTGATGTTTATAACCCCTCTTCCCCACCCACACCCCCTCCAGGCAGCTGCTGAAACACACAGTTTGTCTGTCTCAGGGATTGTCTGTTAAACTTAATAAAATTATACTTCTGAGTCTTCAGTTACCTGGTTCAATGAGACTATGAACTTAAACAGGGGACCCTAATTTAGAAGGTGACATGTTTTACCCCAATGGGACTACACTACCTTTCCAGTAACAATGCTATCAGTAGCGAAAAGTTGACGAATTCTATGCTGTTTACTGGCATGTAGGCCCAGATGAGACTAGGTTTTGAGTCTCTGAAATAGACGTTAAAAATCCATGTTTTAGTTATTTTGTTGTTGTTTCTGTTTGTTTGTTTGTTTGAGCATGATCTGAAATAGAAGATGAAGGGAAGCAGGCAAACAGGCTTCGTTGTAGATGGGTTGAAAGTGTTTGACTTTGTTGTGTGCGTCTTTCTTGATGTCTATTACTATGCTCCCTGGTTCAGCTTCTTTAATGCTGCTTGCTTGCTACTGATCCTTGGGTTTGTAATTAAAGTGTCACTTGCTCTGTAAAACCTCCCCCATCTAAATTAGATACTCCTCTTTGACCTTCTAAAGGCTCTGTGCCTGGACACCTCTGAAAACAATTACCATGCTGAATTACAATTGTTGATTTACATTTCAGAACCCCCGCCGCTGCCGCCGGGCTTGGTGCTCTACAGTGACAGGGAGTGTGTGTTCACTTCTATGCCTCCATTTTCTTACATTGTCCTGGAATATGGTGTAAGCTTAACTTATATTTTTTATGGGATTTTGTAGTAAATTAATTAATCCTTATCTTCCAATCTGGAAGTTTTTACTCTTTTGTACTTTTTTTTTTAAGATGGAAAATAGAATTTGTTTTATACAAGCTGCCATAGGAGACTTTGGAGCAGTTCCTTGGCGAGTTTCTCTCAATGGCGTCCTTACCACTAGTTGAGATCAACAGCTATATAAGGCAAATCAATACACGTCTGTCGTTAGTGAAGCACAACAGGGCAGAGAAAACCAAACCAATGCTTAGTAATTGTCTCCCACTGTCTGTGGGTCATATTTATACTCCTTCATCATGGGTCCTTTCACGTGTTTGCTATATCAAAAATCCTTTCACCTGTGTCTGCGTCAGGAAAACATTCTTTACTGTGTCTGCTTTAGCAAGACAATCTTTCACTTGTGTGCCCCAGCAAAACATCATGTGACATAACTGACTTTCCAAAGAAACTAGAAGTTTCCACTTTATCCTCCTGACTCAATTGTTACCCTGGTCCAACCATATGATCTATGTTATTATTTTTTCCTAGATAGATCTATCTGTCCCTCCTTCCCCAGTTCCTTACTGTATATCTAACTTCTGTCATTATATGGGTTATAGACCGATTATTAAAGATTTAACAGCTAGCAATTACATACAGATAAATCCAAACCACATTTGTAACTCAGGAAGATTTCACTTTTCTAGTTCTATCTATTGCCTAGTAATTCCATGACTTCACTTTTGCTTAAAAAGCTAAGTAATATTGCATTGTATAAATGTATCACATTTTCTTAATCCATTCATCTATAGATATCTAGAGTGTTTCTAAATTCTGGTTATTATGACTAGAGCAGCAATGAATGAGCGTAGTTGAGCAAGTGTTTCTGTGGTAGCATGAAGCGTTCTTTGGGTGTGCATCCAAGAGTAGCAAGATCTTGAGGTAGAGCTACACCCGGGTACCTGAGGAAATGACACATTGATTCCCATAGTGGTTGTACAAGTTTGCACTCTCAGGAGAGCAAGGAGCAATGCATGAGTATTTCTCTTACCCTAGTCTTGTCAGCATGAGCTGTCATATGTTTTATTGATTTCGGCCATTCTGACTGGCACAAGATAAAATCTCAAAGCAGTTTGAGTTGCACTTCCCTGATGACTAAGGTGGTTGATCAGTTCTTTAAGTATTTCTCAGACATTTCTATTTCCTTTTATTGAGGAATTTCTGTTTAGAGTTGCACCCCAACTTTTAAAATTGGTTTGTTTTCTCAGTGTCCAGTTGTTTTTGAATCTATGTATCTATGTATCTATGTATCTATGTATCTATCTATGTATCTATGTATCTATCTATCTATCTATCTATCTATCTATCTATCTATCTATCTATCATCTCTTCTATCAGATATGCAGTTGGTTAAAATCTTTACCCTTTATGAGACATGCTGCTTTGTCCAAATAATGATGATGTTTGCTATACAGAAGCTTGTCTGTTTGTGAGACACAATTTATTAGTTGTTATTAGTGCCTATATACTAGTGTTCTGTTTAGGAAGTATTTTCCTGTGTCAATGAGATTAAGGCTATTTCATACTTTTTCTTCTATCAGATCCTACACTGAGGTCTTTGATCCATTTGGAATTCACTTTTGTGCAGGGTGATAAGTATGGGTTTCTTTGGATTCCTCTGCATGCAGATCTCCATTTCAATCAGCACCGTTTATTAGAGATGTTGTCTTTTTTCCAGTATCCATTTATGGTTTCTTTATGGACACTTGGTTGTTTTAAATAAACTTGTACCTCATTCTTCAATTTGATTCCATTGATCAGTGTGTCTCTTTTTGTGCCAATACCATGCTGTTTTTATTACTCTAGCTCTGTAGTAAAATTTGAGATCAGGGATGGCTTTAGTCTTGACAGTTCTCTAACCCAGAAATTTCATGCTTTTGTTGTGATGGTGATATAGATGTTCCAAATGTTTGGACAAATTCTCTTTACTACTCTTTTTTTGTTTTGTTTTGTTGTTTTTTGAGACAGGGTTTCTCTCTATAGCCTTGGCTGTCCTGGACTACTTTTCTTTATTTACGCATGTGTTAGAGAATACAGATACATTTACTTAATGACAATTTGAATAATTAGGCCTTTGTCTATGTCAAAGCAAAAATTGTTTGGGCTCATCATTGCAATAACAGAAGATGGAAAAGATTGGGGACTTTTAAATATGGAAGCTATTAGGCTTCTCTACAAAAAGTGAACTTCCTTTAACCTACATGGTAGGAAGTGGCTACACAATTCAGAGAAAGGCACCAGGTGGAAGTTAGTCCTTCATCCTTTTACAGAGAAGATGGAAGCTGGTCTGATCATTATTGTATTTTCTATTTAAACAGACAGATCTCAAACACTTTTTAGAGATACTTCTGGGTTGTAAGAGTGGTAACAAACAAAGTCTTTACACACCAATAGGGCAGAGGAGAGTAATGGGACCCAGCATGCTAGGCAAATATTCTATCCCTGAGCTATGCTGTCAGTCATTTACTTTTAAGACAAAGTCTATTACATAGGTCAGGGTGGCCAGGTCTGAGTATTGTTATTCTGACAACTTTTGCCACCTTCCTACTCCCATTATCCTCCTCTTACTTACAAGTCCTTTTCCAACATTAGTGTCTTAAAATACTTCTTTTACGCATATGGGCGTTTGCCTTTATCATATGTGTGCCTGGCTTTCAGAGACTAGAAGATGATCTCAGATCCCCTGAAACTGGAGATACAGATCTTTGTGAGCCACCAAATGGATGCTAGAAACTTGACCCAGATCCCTTAAAAGAGCAACAAGTACTCTTTTTAAATTTTTATTTATCATTCCATTCATTTACATCTCAAATGATATCCCACTACCTGGTTACCCCCTCCACCAACTCCCCATCTGCCTTCCCCCCTTCCTTTTGCCTGTATGAGAGTACTCCCCCATCCACCTACACTCTTCCTCCCCACCATTCCAGTATCTCCCTACTCTGGGGTATCAAACCTCCCTGGGACCAAGGGCCTCCTGTCTGGTTGCTGTCCGGCAAGGCCATCCTATGCTACATATGTATCTGGAGCCATGGATCTCTCCAGGTATACTCCTTGGTTGGTGGTCTAGACTTTGAGAGAACCAGGTACTCAGGCCAGCCTATGTTGTTCTTCCAATGGGGTAGCAGTCCCCCTCCGCTCCTCCAGTCCTTCTACCAGCTCCCCCACCAGGTTCCCGGAGTTCAGGCTGATGGTTGACTCTAAGCATCTGCCTCCAGCAAGTATTCTTAATGGCTTAGCCACCTCTTGTGACCCCATTTTTGTCTTTTTGTTTAATTTTATGACCAACTGAGTTTAACTAGAATCATCCATGTGTGGCCATGGAGTTAGAACTGTCCTTGGAGCCTGCTGGGTTCATCTGTGAGAATGGAACAGGAAAGAATAGGTCCATGGGTCCTCAGCATGTTTACTCAGGTCCAGTGGATCAGTCACAAGGGCTACATACGCATACCAAGCTAGAGATTTATACCATCTGCTTATTAACTACTACATGTTTGATATGCCTCTGCTTTTGAATTTACACATTGAGTCTGAATTAGGAAATAGTTAACCTTTCAGAAAAACCCAAATTTACCATCAGAAGACTGACAGACAGTGCATGGGCTTTCCACACAGTCTTGAGATTTCCAACCAGTAGGATTGACTATGGTCTCTGGCAACATAAACCGCATTACTCAAAGACCGACTTCACTTAGTTTTCTTTGCTGTTTGTCTTAGGGAAGAGGTAAAGAAAACCTGTGTGGAATATTGGCTTTTAAAAATGTATTGATTTAGAATCTGGGGTTTGGAAAATATGTGGTATTTAGTAACCTTGGAGATTTTATTACAGAAGTAAAACCAAACAGAACGTTTGGGTGAGATGAATGCACGCTCTCTTTATTGAATAGGAGATAGAAAGTGTTGGCCAGATTTAGAGTGGAAGATGTGCTTCTGGGGGCACAGTAGCACTGGTGGAGTCAGGAGAGAGCCTGTCCTTATTGTAGGACAGCTGAGGCTATGAGGCCCAGCTTCCTTTCAGTGCTCTTCAATGTGAAAGACCTAGAATCTCTCTGTGGATGGCTCACCCAGTGAAACTGTACAGAACTCCCCATTTCCCTCTTTTGGCTTCTTTCTTGCCATTCCTTCCTTCCTTCTTGCAGTCTGCCCCGTGCCTCATTTTCTTTCCTTCGTTTTCAACCAACGTGGAAACCATAAAACTTTAAATAGAACTGCAACATAAGAGGAAACATCAGAGTCAAACCATCCTCAAGTACTAGAGCAACACTTCCAAGAATTTGGACACAGTGGGCCAGCGCCATGGAAATTTAGATTTTAATATTAATAAGTGGTTCAGAGAAATTCAAAGTGCGGTTCTCAGATATGATTGCTTTCTGTTGTTACTTTAGTAAATTACCACAGAGTTGGTGTATAAAAGCACGCATATGATATTTTCATTAAAAGTTCTCATTGGGTTAAAATGAAAAGAGTAGCTCAAAATGCCAGAGAGACCTGTTCCCTTGAGTGTCGGTTTCTAGAAGCCGTTGAAACACCTCATCTTATTGTCCCTTCATTCTTCAAGCCAGCAAGCCTGCAGTTACATGAGCACTCTCCTCTAGTCTGGTTCCCTGCTGACCGCCTCTGACAAAAGTTCTTCACTTTGAAGGATTCATATTAGATGCGCCTGGATGATTCCAGATGTGACTTCTCATCCCAAGTCCTGAGACCTAAATGCAGCTGCCAAGTTCTCTTTGCCATGTAAAGTAACAGCCTTGGGTTCAAGGAACTGGGCCATGGATGCCCTGAAGGTAGTTTGGCCTGTCAGAGCGTCTTACCTCCTATAAGGATCACCTGGGATTCTTGTGTGTTTTGAGACATCCTTGTGTTTTACGCTGCATCACAACAAGATGTAATTTCAGGAGACTGCTTTAGTTTTCCACTTTATAGATCTTTCCAGAAAACTTTACTTGTGGAAAGAAAGTCTTGAGAGCCTCCTTTACTTCTGTGAAGTCCTCACACCCTTTGGTTTATTCACGATGAAAACGCCATGTGAAAACGTAAACACGCCCGTTTCTGATTCTTTTCCTCATTGGATGGGCTACTTGTCCTTCATCTTGGACGCATTGGGGCTGACTCATCTTGGGAGCTGAATGACTATTTTGTGAAGAACCTGCTCATCCACAGACGGTCTATAGACGGAACTCTATCACCATTTCTTTTCACCTCCCAACAATACTGTGATTTCTTTAAATGGATCCTAAAATTTTTCGTCTTTTATCTTAGGCTAAAAGTGTACCAAGTTCAATGGAAACAATGCGTACCAGATGTTCTTTAGCACAGTTTTGCACGGTCATTGTTTTAATATGTAGAACTTTACAGACATGGGGAGCTGTCCTAGTCTTTAATTTCTAATTTAGAGCCTGGAATTCACCCAGTAGACCATACTGGCTATAAAACTGAGTGGATGGTCAGGGATTTGCAATATGGGATCCAAATAATCCCTGTATGCCATAGATAGACATGGTGGGATGCATTATAGACTACATTTCTGCCATAACTTGAATGTCTTACAGTAATAGGTGTCATTTACATCATTATTGTTACTTTTAATTATTACAGAAATATTCATTGAAAACCCAATGTAATTGGCATGTGACCAGACTAACATCCATAAATGAGGATCCTTCAGATTTTGCAAGAAGATTTCGTGTGTGGGGAGACATGTAACCAGAAGTTTTCAATATCAAGTAATGGCTTTTATTTGAGTTGGATCACCAAATTTCTTGTGTTATCAAAATGTAAAGTAAATCCCTCAATACTCTATGTAGTTTTATGACATCGATAAGAAGGAAACCACAGTCCAGTAGTCAGTTGAGCAATGAATTCTTGGACAAGATAAAACACTGAAAGAAAAGGATGTTTTTATTGCTCAGTGGAGAGTTGAGTCACAGACAATTGGGGCAAAAATGCCTTGAAAGCGTTTGTCAGTGAAATATAAAGACAAAGGGACCTTTATTTATTGAGCATTTATTCCATCTCTGTGCTTAAATGTTGATCAGTTGAGTTTGTTTCTGAAAATGCAGATGTCCTTTGGAAAGGTACCATAGTTGAGTGTCTAGGAGTAAAATGGAAACATTTCTTTGGTTACATTCTTTCAAGTTGAGAGAGACTGGGGAGAAACATAGAAAATAGAAACTGAATAGTCCTCAAATCTTCTCTTGATTCTTCACTGAAATACACGGTAAGTCCATTTACAGACCTGCAGCCCAGCAGGGGAGTTCATTTGTATCTTTCCTCCAGTGTTGTGAACACTCCCCTGCTCTCGCCTGTTGGTAAGTTTCTCATCAAAAGATGGATCTCAGATCCTTTCTATCTTTACTTGTCTGTGTGGTTACATTCTCCATCCGGGAAGGAGTTATATGTGCAATTTCTGGAGCATGACATAAAAGAATGGCAAGACTTTCTTTCTCCTTGTTCTAGCTCTGGCATACAAAAATTCTAAAGCTGGGGAAGCCACTATGGCTGTAGGATGAACTCTCTAAGTATGAGACAGCCAAGGACAGAGGGAGCCTATGGTCACATCAGTACCACTTCCACACTGCCTAATGCCCATGAGATGGATAACCTTGTGCTTGTTTGTCTGTTTCATCTCCAACTAATACATCATTGTTTTGGATATTCTGACTGTAATGGCTGAATCAAATAGTGCCCACAGAAGAAGTTTTAATATCTGAAAATTTTGTTCACTATTGGTGTAGGAGCAAAAAAATAACTGTAAGAACAGCTAGTAGTGACTGAACTGGTAGTGGGCAGGGTTACTAAGTGAAAATAATTTCACACTCGGTATTTCCTTTCTGTTTTCCCTCCCAGCATCCCTGTTCTTCCCTTTCTTTTGCCTGTGCTCCAAAGGCCCCTACCAACCTCCTCATATGTCTGCTCATTTGTTTCTTTCTCATGTCTTGAATATGTATGGATTTCATAGCACCCGGCAATATAAATAGTACACAGGTTTCCCAGTGCGGACTAAGTTTTATCTACAAAGCCTTTGCATGCATTGGAATTATATTTGGTCTTAAAGATTCAGAGGTCTTATGCCCTCATTCCTCATGGGTAGAAAATAAGACTCCAATACAGTCTGTGTCTGAGTTAGAGGCAGAATTGTATACAGAATTCAATGCTCTCAAATGTGTGGCCAGTCTTCTTTTCATTGTTTTTCAATTTCATTTCAGGGTTTCCCATAGATGTGGGGCTTCCTCAACTTCTGTATGTTAATTAAGGATAAAGTTCTACATTAGAAATATTTTTTCTTTAGCCAATGAAATTTGGGAATCCCTCATGAACTACTACTTGTAATCACAGTATACTTCCTAATTATGAGCAAATGTGCATGCAGTGGTAATGCCGTTAGGACCCGGGATTTCAATTTGATTTTTAAAATATTGCATCGAACTCTTATCAAATAATAATATTTTACTGGGGTGTGTACTATGGTATGGGAAACATATATAACTGTCAGTGTGGATCACCTAAGGACTGATCAGAAAGTAGCTTTGAGTTTTCCTACCCAAGAAACCTATGGAGCTGAGAAGAATTGTCAACGTGGTAGAAATACCCTGGGTTAGTTGGACACAGTGGATACAGAAAACAGAGCAGAAGCAGCTATTTTTCATATGCAGTGCTTGTGACTCTTCTGTCCTCCCCGCCCCCCTGCAGTGAAGTTTTAATGAATTGCTGTAAAGGGTGAGGTGTTTTGAGTCTCAGGAAAAATAAAATCACTGGGCTCCAAGAACCCAAAACAGATGGCGTGCCTTCACAATTTTTTTTCTTTCATTTTTCAATTGTTCAAAAATACCCTGTGCCAAGCTGGTGCATATTTTATAAAGAGCTTTTACACAGTAAGGAAGGAACTAAATGAATCAAGAAAAGGAGGTTAGATTGCTGAAAGCCTTTTATTTTATTGCAACAGAAAGATTTTTTTAATTAGTTATTTACAGTGTTTGTGACTTGAAATTGCCTGCTTGTATGCCAGAAAACACCTCAGCTTCCTTAGTAAATGTGGACTGGTTTCCATCATGTTTTGAATTTTTTTTTTAACGTGGTATTTCAAGTTAATTAAATTTTAGTTTCGGCCATATTTTTAGAAAGACAAACTTTATTCATAACCGTTGATAGCATCTGCACACTACTCAAAGCAAATTGCTGATCCCAGAATGGTTATAGGTTTCTGCTCATGTTGTGCGAGGTGCTGTGCTCAGTCTGAGAATAAAAAACACAGAGCCGTGAGCTTTGCGATCTCGGGAGACTTGAAATCTGGCTGTTGGAGAGCGCGCATGCGCTATGAAGGAAGACTGGGAGGGGCCTAGGTCTTCAAAGTAGAAACAAAAGCCTTTGTGAAAACTACACTTGCTTCCTGGAATAAAGAGGGAAGGGTCAGTGAAGGTTTACAAGGCAAATAAAGAGCTAAAGAGAGTGGAGGAGGTATAAAGGAAAACACGTATAGAATTGTGAATTATAAAGAAGCATGGGCTATATTTGGATTATATCACATATTTTCTGGTGTTAAAAAGCTTACTTACCATTATGAGGGCGCTCCTCTTCCTACCCCCATTGCCACCTCAGTGCCCTAGCATTTCCTTATACTGGGGTATCAAGCCCTCATAGAACCAAGGGCCTCCCCTATTGATACCAGATAAGGCCATCCTCTGCTACATATGCAGCTGGAGCCACGAGTCCCTTCATTTGAACTTTTTGGTTGGTGGTTTAGTCTCTGGGAGCTCGGGGGTCGAGTGTGTCTGGTTGGTTGATGTTCTTGGTTCGTATGGGGTTGCAATCCCCTTCAGATCCTTCAGTCCTTCCCTTAACTCCTCCATTGCGGTCTCAGAGCTCAGTCCTAATGGTTGTCTATGCGCATTCATATCTGTATTGGTCAGGCTCTGGCAGAGCCTCTCAGGAGACAGCTATATCAGGCTCCTGTCAGCAAGTGCTTCTTGGCATCAGCAATAGTGAGGCAGGGGGGAGGGGAATGGAATAGAGGGGTTACAGAGAGGAAACCTAGAAGGGGGACAACATTTGGAATGTAAATAAATAAAATAAAGCAATAATAAAAAAGAAAGCTTATCACTGATGGAAGAAGCTAGGAGAGAGACTTATACTCCCGTAGAGACTACCTCATTCTTGGGACTCTGCATCTCCCCGGCTTTCATTGGACCCCTCAAGAACCCTCTCTGCTTTCTGACATTGACGTATTTTATGTTCCAGTGAGGACACAGAAGTCCCAAAACTGAAACCAGTTCATTCTGCCATCACGACATTTGCACCTCTGCCCCAGCTAGTATCCAAGGACTCCTTTTGGGAGAATGCTCACTAGAGAACCAATAGTTGGTTCTCGGGGTTTTGGGTCTATCCCCTGTTGTGTTGTCAGGAATCTTTGTCTTTTAAAACGTCTGACTCTGCTATTTCCATGGCATCCCCCACCCCCTAGCACCTCAGATGCTTGTCATTGAATGTCAAGTGTGCTCATGCCTCTCATCTTTAAAACTGACAAAATAAACCAATGGCTTGGTCAAATAGTCCTTGACTCTCAGTCTCGTTTCAGTCTCCAAGGATGGAGCAATGTGTGTACATGTGTAACAAATGCTTTCAGCTTGCAGATAGAAGTCCCCATTCCCTGGCTAGTTCTTGTCCGTAGACGGTGAGTGACAATCGGAGCTGGTGGGCTGCTTCATGGCCACATGTTCCAGATGGCAGAATCACGACAGGCTACGGGGATTGTGATGAACACGGCATGAGTAAGACTGAAACGTTTGTTATAGGAAACCCTTGGGTTTGTCTACAGTGGCAGCTTGTATGAATCATTCTGATTAATAGAATCGCCACTGTTCCTCTGCCTCTTTTCACACTCTGGCTTCTGCAGAGTTTTTGGGAAAACACTTCATCTACTTTCAGTGCATCATATTGTTTTTGTTTCCTTCTTTTGCTAAAATGTATGATGGCTGCCAAAATACAGACGGGAATGGATGTTGATGGTGATGATGATGGTGATGATCATGTGATGAGGATGAGTATTTGTTACTAGACCCAACAGCATATAATATTGTTGACTTCTCTTCTTTGGAAAATTCTTGAATTTCTCCCAGTTGTCCGTATACTCCAATGACTACCTGTGGTTCTTCCCAGCATCTCAGTTCTCAAAAACTGGTTCAGGATTCTTTTATCCTCTCTTTCCCCTGATTGGTTTAGGCTGCTGTGCTGTGAACTCTATGGGATATGATTCTCATATTTTCCAGCTCAGTCAGTACGCTGAGTTATGTGCTATGCATGTCTACAGCCAACTATTTCCCATTTCCAACAACATACCATATAGGTCTCAAAACTATGCAAAAAAATAGATGCAACATGCTTTGAAATCCTTTGCCTAGACGGATAATATCCATGCAAGAAAACTCTATTACTGGTGATGGAAGTTTTGACGTCAAACATGCTGGAGTCTTTCTTGTGAAATCTATCAGTCTAGTCTAGTAGTGGTCCACTATTTCAGTTCTTCTACTTGGTCTACAATCTCTTAATACCAGACCATTCTTGTCTTCATCTGCTGTTCCTGCTTCTGCTCCCATCTCCAAACTCATTTTTCACTCAGCAAGTAGACTAACAGTTAACTATCTATGAGAGTTTGATTTTAAAGGAAATGACATTTTCTGTCAATAATAACTATTGCAAGAGGGATTACTTTAAATAGACCAGTAAACAATGAAAGGAATTACTAAGATGATTGGGAAATGTCATTAAGTATCTTATCACAACACTTCTTCAAAGGAATACCACTGTAGCAATTGCTCAAACAAAGACAAAAGTTAAACCTTTTGTCTAGATCATTTTGTATCCACAGTTATTAAAAATTATATAGGACCTGACACAATCAACAAATTTCCAACTATGACATAGCCTGTTTGGACACAATAAGGCATTATTGACCCGATGGTGGTAATTAACTAATTTCATATCCCTGACACTGTTCCATGTGATTGAATGAAAAGAACCAGGTTGCCTCACGATTTGAGCACAGATTACTCCATAAATAACAGAATCATTGCCATTAATATCCTCTCTAGCAAACCCAGAAATGTACCCAGAAATGTACAGTTACTCCAAGTCATGTTCCTGTAAACAGCCCTGTGGACTTCTACAAGTGCATGCAATCGTAGAATATGTGGCTGTTAAGTGTAGGTGAGCAGACACCACATGCCGTGGAGCCTACATCTACGAAGAGAGATAGAACCTGTAGCTATTATCTTGCTACTCTATGTGTAGGATTGTGTTCAAATAGAATTCTATTCACTAACAATGCTGTTTATCACATGGCTTTTTCTGCTCCAAGCAAGATCACCACAATGCTCTTTCCCCCCCCCCCCCCCGTAATCGTTGTCTCAATAACGTTAGGAAAAATTAGTGGGTGAACTGACCAGTGTTTATTACACTGTACACTCAATTAACTTGTAAAATTTGGACCTATATTACGAGTTCATGGAATGTATACTGACTACCCAAATAACTCAGACTTAGAAAAAAAAAAAACAAAAAAAAAACCATGCTTGCCTAATATGACCACTTCTTCAAATTATCTAAATAACTCTCCTAGCTTTTCAATGATGCACTGTAATAGATAACTTCCTGAGAGCATCCTTTATAACTGAAACTGAATGGTAGCCATCAGGACCTGGAGATCTTTGATGGCCTCCTAGTCGGGATAACACAATTTATATTTTCTTCTCATTCAGCTTCACTCATGCACAGAAGCCATGGAGGGCTAGAGATACGTCCCCTCGATTGATTTGGTTTTGAGTGTTTAGCCACAGATAGGCAGAGCTGCCTGCCTGTCTTATCTAAGGCCGAAATAACCTCTAAACGGGGATTGCTTTTAATTGGAACTATTTATACTCTCCTTCGTTTCAGCTAGGGCACTGACCCATGTGGGCAGCGATTCTGCCCAGTGGCCTGCCCCAAATTGATACTGCATTTGACCCGTTACACTCCATTTCCTGAGCTGCAGTCCGGATAGAGTCTATTTCCATAAGCGTCCGCATCTGGCAAGACTGGGGCA
Source organism: Mastomys natalensis (assembly GCA_021653895.1). Lineage (NCBI taxonomy): Eukaryota > Metazoa > Chordata > Mammalia > Rodentia > Muridae > Mastomys > Mastomys natalensis. The sequence goes on along the minus strand of JAJTUV010000128.1, from coordinate 3,671,849 downwards.
CCAGACTTTTTTCCTCTGACGGTTGCCTTCCCTCAACCCCACTCTCAGTGTGGCTGCTCCATTATGATATATATGTATACTAGCTATTAAATCACACAGCTAGGCGATAGTGGAACATTTTCTTATAGGAGTTCCTTAAATTGGGCTGTCACTCTCCGTCAGACTGTGCGGTGTAAAGGACTCCAGCAGTAGTGTGGTTCTCTCCGTGGTTAGGTATTATATTCATCTCTTAAATGACCCATGATAGTTTATTTAGTGATCTAAAGATTGGTGGAAGGTTCATGAAATCTTGGGGGGAGGGATTCGATGTATTATAGTGGCCACATGATTTTGTAAATATCCACTTGTTTCAAAGCAGCAAATTCTGATACTCTTCTACAAATAATGTTAGGTCTGTGTCTCAGGAAGACATTCATCCATCCATATTAATATATTAATACATGAGAAGGAAACAAACAGTATATCAGTTTCCCATTTAAAACATGTATGTACAGGTATACATATAGATCAAAATTTAAGTGACACGAAACCTCCCTCCAAAAAACATATCTGGAAAATAATGAGTATTCTCTCAGCCATTTCTGTGAGACACAGTCGGGAGGATACATTCTTTCTATTTTATGGATTTTTTAACATTTGAATATTTGCAACAATGAGTCTTCTGCAACGTAAAAGAAACATAATGGAAAGTTTTAGTCATCAAGAAATAATGGAAGAAGCTGGAGCTTTGAGCAAGTGAATGATGTTACAAAAAAGGTGTTTTACTCTTTTGAGTGAGTTCTACAGAGGAGAACCAAGGCATGCGGACATTGCTTCATTTAAAGATTTACCTATGCTTCTGTGTATGTGTATATGAGTATGTGTGTGTGCACGAATGCGCATGTGCCTGAGCATGCCAGAGGCTTCAGATGCCCTGGAGCTGGAGTTACAGGTGGCTGTGACCTGCCCTATGTGACTGCTGAGAGCTGAAATCAAGTCATCTGCAAAAGCAGTTTATGCTCTTACTCATTGAGCTACCTCTGCAGCCTACATTGGCATTTCTCATAGGAGCTTTAGTTTTCCCCCTTCCCTCCTCCCTCTTGCTCCGCCCCACTCCTCTGGGCTCCAAAGTACACTGTAGCTGTCTTCAGACACACCAGAAGAGGGCATCAGATCTCATTACAGATGACTGTGAGCACCATGTGGTTGTTGGAGTTTGTACTCAGGACCTCCGGAAGAACAGTCAGTGATCTTAACTGATGAGCCATCTCACCTGCCCTCATAAGAGCCTCTTAACATAAATTTTTATTTTGAACTATATTTATTATGAGTCCTTTGTTATTCTATTATACAAAACAATTTGGACAGTTTCATGTAGATAAAATTATTTAACTGGGCATCTTGTATATGTTGGAATTTTCTAAAAAAATATCTACCAGCATTGGATAATTTAGTGGTAGCAAGAATATTAGTTATAGTTAAATATACAATGTATAAAATCACAGAAAAAAAATCCTATTTTCAATAGCTTAAAAATAAGTATTTTAAAACAAACCTAATTAACCAAATTAAAGATCTTTATAGTAAAATATTTAAGACACTAAAAAAGAAAGACCCATTAAAGATACTAAATGATGGTAAACTTGCCCTTGCTCTTGAGATTGGCCGAATTAATGTTATAAAAATGGGCAGATTAATAAAAGTAATCCACAGAGCCAATGCGATTCCCATCGAAATTCAAATATCAATTTTCACAGAAGGAAAAAATTGAAAGATTAATTTGCATACACACACAAAGCTGTGAGCAGCCAGCACAGTTCTAAAAAGAAAGGACACTGCTGGTATATCACCATGATTTCTTCCTGAGCAAGGCCATCATTATATTTAAGTAAGTTAATAAGGTAACTCATAAACGTGTGTGTAGATATCCTCTCTTGTCTGTCTCGCTCTGGTCTATACTCTGTCATTGCTTTCAGTAGGCATGTCCTTCTGAGGCTCATGGAAATCACACTTCCGTGACCTTCACTTAGAGACAATTGATGCTGAGTCCCCTGGGTTGCTCATCGTGGTGTGCTGGCTGCTGCAGCAAAGCATTTCAGATGTACTGCAATGGCAGTGGTCCCCATGGCAACGGTGGCTGTGATGCTTGCAGCAGTTAATCCCAGGAGTAGATGTCACCAGGAGTCCCTTCATGGTAGACGTTCATTGCTAGTGCCACTTCTGTAGATAATTTAGCTTTGAGGCTGATCCACAAGTTCCCTATGACAGGGGCCACTCCTGGTAGCAATAGCTAAGGCTACAGTTACAAATGGAAGGCCATTTGTGGAGAAGTTTGCTGGCATGTGGAGTGTCAGTCTGCTTATCCTGGATTGGAGGAGCATCTTGGTCCAGTGGTGGTAAAACTTTGGTTCTAGAGCTGCCCTAACTAGATTCTTCCATTTATGTAGACACAGTTTCTGATCTGCCATCTAGTCTGGGAATTGCATACTCTTTATACTGTTCTTAATCTTGATATGTATCACTAGAGTACAGTTTGCCTGGTTTACATAATGTGATTGCGAATACTGATTTAAAATTTTTGTGATTCTTATATATTTTCTTTAATCTAGTGTTTTAGTTTCAATAAAACTTAATGCTGGTGTGAAAGTTATCAATAAATGATTTTTTAAAATCCATGAAAAATTTATATAATATATTCATGTTTATATGTATACAATTCATATTATACATAAATATATGAATTGATACTATGTTATATATATATTATGTAACATATTATATATATTATATGCATATGCTATCTATTATATATAATATGTAATATACAATGTAGAGCGTACAATATACTATATATCATATATCATATATTGTATGTCATATATCATATATATCATATATTGCATGTCATATATCACATATCATATACCATGTATCATATCATATAATATATTAATTTATATTATGTGTGTGTGCGTGTGTGTACTAGAGTAAGGCAATGTGTCTATGTTGAAAGTGGAAGGTTGACAAGCCAGCATTTAGGCCAGTCTGAGACATTTTCTGGAAGAGCTGGAAAGTGAGTGGTCTCTTTTCACACGTTAACTCTGCTAGTAAAGGATGAGAGCTGCCCCAGAGAAGGATACCAGTGCAAACTTCAGTGCCCCTCATAGATCTTGACTTTACCAGCCTTGTGTCTGATCAGGCTTCAAGAGCATTTCCCTTTTAACTTTTAACATACTCAAGTAACCATAAGAACATTGTTAAGTTTAGAGCAATAAAAATTATACTGGGAACTACCTAGAAAAAAAAAAACAAAACAAGTAGTAATGAATTCATGCTGAATCGTTACTAAAGGGTTCTGTCGAGTCTGGGAAGCGTTCAGAGATGTTACAAGCACTTCCGTCTGAGGGATGGCCGCAGGTAAACGGCCAGGCTATTCCCATCTGAGGGATGGCTGCAGGTAAACGGCCCAGGCTATTCCCATCTGAGGGATGGCTGCAGGTAAACGGCCCAGGCTCGAAGAATGATGAACAGCTGGCCAGGTGATCATTGGAGGTTTCAGCCCCGCAAGCCGAGAGAAGATTACAAGAGCAATTCTTCATTTCTGCAGAGGGTTAGAATCAGGAAGAGTCTCATTTACTGTGACCATTTGGAGGCAAAACTCAGACGTAACATAACACTTACTTGTCTTTTAACTGTTAATAGGAACATTGTAACAGATGCATAACAGTGTCCAGTGGGCTAGTTATACTGAAGAGGAAACAGAATTGTTCTGTAAGACTCAAACAGGACAGCTGGGACCAATGTGTGTGAGCACTAGGAGAAAGTCGCTGCTGTTCCAATTAGGAGGATTTTCTTTTCTTAAGCCAGACTCTGGACTGAAGGCAACGTGTGGGGAAATAGCAGTGGAGCACATCCTCTGTACACCATCAGGTGTGGGGGCTGGCAGCTGGCCAAGACCATGCAGGTAGGCCTGAGATGACTCTCTTTCCATCCCTCGTCTGGACTGGATACCAAGTTCTGCAAAATTGGTAATTTAATTTGCATTGGCAGTTTTCTACTTAGATTTTGAAATTTCTCATTCTTTTAGAAATGAAATTCTATTAACTTGATTTTGCATACACACACACCCAGACACACACCCAGACACACACACCCCCAAACCCCCCCCCCCACACACATACACACACCCACACACACACATACACACACACATATATACACACACACAAACACACACACACGCACTTATGCATATATATATATATGCTGTTACAGAGAGATAATGTCATAGTAGATTTTATAAGATGCATACTGAAATGAAATCACTAGTAAAATGTAGAACAAATAGCAATAACAGCAACAACCTTAAAAAACACTAGTTGTAACTTTTAAGAGAGAGAGAGAGGACTTGGTAATCTCTTAAATATGTTGCTCAATAGAAACTGCCAAAATATAAGACTTAGGTAATTAAGTGACTTGGATAGTTACATCAATGAAACTAATTATGTAATTAACATATTCTTATGTTATATTATGCTGATGATTGTTGTTCAATTGCTATGTAACTTTTAATGTGTGAACCTCTAATATGTAATTAAATTTCTGTATTTGGTTATTAAAAGTGACAGGGGCATGACTTTGAAGTATATACTATAAATGTGAGAGAATTGATTTAAATATATACGTATACCTTGTGGAGAAGGAAGACAGGGGCAGCATGCAATATTGTACCTCACTTCAGAGAACAGGCTGTGGTAAGTTGACTATAAGTTGTCAGTCATTTCAGACAAATTACATTGGAGCTTGGAGCTATAAGGCAGAATGTAGGCATTAATTTAAGGATGATAGCCTTATTTGTTCCCATTCTAGCTCCCAAATAATTGACACAGAGGCCTATTACGTTTATTAACAAGGTTTAAGCACTCTGATGGGATAGATATGCCTCTATTCTAACCATTTAGCTTCCCAACCACATGGTCCTTTACCTTCAGTCTCAGTCTGACCCTAACTGACTCTGCTCCATGTGTGTCCTCTTGGCAAATCCCTTGTTGACTTGCTTATCATGACTCCTCTTGGACTTTCTGCATCATGAGTATGTCGTCTTTTCTCTCCTTCTTGTCCTTCTCTTGCTCCTCCCTTCCTGGGACCCTTGGCTGGGATTGGAAGTCCAGCCTTCCTATCCTCCGTCTAGTCATAGGCTTAATCAGCTGTTCCTTGGCCAATCAGAGATGATGGAAAACAAGTTTTTCATAACATTGAGACAGAAGATGCTTGACCGTGCCACCTTCTGGATTGTTAGATCAATGTCTGGGCATAAAAATTCTCATCTGACTATATAATGCACAAGTTCAACCCCATCAGTGGAATGTTCTCCGCAATGTCTGAAGCTCACTTTCTAACTCAACTCGAGTACTGTAGATGTCTTAGGCATCCATTTCTCTAAACTGTTGTCTGTCCTCTGAATCCTCATATTGTAAGGCCCAACACTTCCAGATCTCTAATTATATATCTACCATATCACCTTTATCTGCTCTTTAACCAATATTAGTTTAATTATAGTGTGACTGTCCTTTGCTTTTCTGATTTGCTTCTCTCATGTCAACTCAGGACAGATTGAAAGTGTCTGTGGTAGGTTAACACGTACAGGTGGGTAACAAGTTCTGATGGATAAAAGAGGCATCTGAATGTACTGTTATTGTCCTTAGAAACATAAATTCTATGGACGTAGCTTCTTATGATTGCTGGTTGTATATATGTGTTCAGGAAAGAGATTATCAAGGCAATATTGCTAAAACCTTGTTTTAATAGAGACACCAGAACATTTAAGTGGAATTAGTGCTATGTTTCAAGTAGGATTTTTTTCAAATAATTTTTAATAACAGCTTACAGAGACATAGTTGACAAGCTGATAAAAAACCTCTCTGTACACATTTTGATGAGTTTTGACATGTGTGTATTTTCCTGATATCATCCCCACCCCCACAAAGTTCTGTATTTTTGCTTTTTGTAAACTAACAATGCTCAATAGAATATCTACTTTTTGAAGTTTGAAGACTACAGAAACATTATTAAATACAGCTGTGTGTTACATAACATATTTCTACAAGGTACTCATCTTGCATAGCAGAAATGTTACTTCCATAGATTAATAAATATACATTTCTTTTTACCCCAAATCCTAACAAGTATCTCTGTCTGCTTAGGGGCCAGTTTTATATCATCCAATTTCAGTGCATAATCAAAGCCTTAATTAGATTTAGCATATACTTAAGTATAAAGACAATTACTTTCTGCATCTTTATCAGTACCTGGTCTGTATCTGTATCAAGGATAAAGATATTTTGTTTTCTGTGTGCAAGAAATGGGTTATCCAGTAAATCCTTTTTTTGAAATAAACCACTTGGATTCTCTCCTTCCTTTTCCTTGGGTAGATAAGGTTGGGGTCAGATCCAGTAAAGGATCTATGACTTGTACAGTTAGATGATTGGCTTACCGAGAGTGAGAAAATATGAGCCCAAGGAAGTCACTGATATCCAAAGACAAATGATACTTCATTAAGAAAGTACAGCTGGGGACCAAAGAAGAAAAAGCAAAGCTGTGAGAAAGTTCGGTGTGGGTCTGTGGGCAGTTTGGTGGGTATCTGTGTTTAGGACAATGAAAAGAACAAATGATGAAGGAATGCAAGCTGAGTTCCCTCTGGAGGAGGAGGGGAGGGGAGGACCTACCATGCACGAAGAAGAAGCTGCTGCTCCATGACAGGTGGTATGCAAGATGCTTGCATTCACTCCCCGAGTTTAGTCCTTGTTATATTCCTGTGCTGGGTTTCATTTCTATTTTGATAACAGACCCAGGCTGCCTCCATCACTTGCTTCTGTTCACACATTACTGAGTGGCAGAGGCTGGACCAGTTCCCAGGCTTGTCAAATTCTAAAGTGACTTCTTTTTTTTTTTTTTTTTTTTTTTTTTCTCTTAACGTTATCCTGCTGTTGCCAACTAAGATTCCTTGGGAGACAGACAGGTAACACAAATGACCAAAGCTGGGTGGAGGACCAGGCAGTGAGGGGGAGGATCCCGTGAAGAGTGTGGAAAGCACTTGGTTCCTTTACAAAGGGCAGCTGCGTTTAGCGCCGGAGGACGGATGCTGGCATGGGGAGGGGCGTGGGCTCAGTGTTGTCAGATCTTCAGACTTCATAAGACAAACTGAGAATTTGTGTTTTCATGTGAAGGCTCCTAATTTGTACATACTGCTAATTAATGCAGTATGTCAGAAAGATTCTGAGTGATCAGACAGAAGTCCTCTCAAGGCTGAGCCCAGCTGGCGAACTGCAGTTCAGTGACACCGTGCTTCACATGTTGCCGGGGAATAGCTAGGTAGTTAGTACATTAAGCCTCATGACATCATGCTGCAGACAATGTAAATGCAGAGAGAGTTCAGACAGTCCTAGTCATGCCAAAACAGGTAACAAACAGGAAGGGTGAATAAGGAAAACAAAGCCCTCTGCACCTGTTGCAGGAGGTATGCTGGCACGAGCCAGGATGGAGGTAAACAGTGGACATATTCAACTGTCTGTGCTTAATGGAATTTTTTTGCTTTCTGTGGCTTCAGGTACCCACAGCTGACTCTGGTTTGTGAATACTAAATTGGCCACTTTCACGGCTTTTTCTACAGCACGTTGTTGTAACAGTGCTCTCCTGTTATTAGTTAGCATTGTTAGTACATTCCTGTGCCTCAGCTCTAAACTGCATATTTCCATAGCATTGATATAGGCAATACAATAGTGCATACAAATTCTAGTACTCTGCAGTTTTAGGCATCTAATCAGGGTCTTGCCTTCTATCTTCTATGTGAGGTGGACAACCCTAAAAACATCTAGGAATGCAGTCAGCTACCATAAAAGCAGCCAGTAGTTTAAAATGAACCATGGCAGGAGAACTTACATAACAGCGATCTGCAAACACTAGAAGATATTATTTTTTTCAAGTTTTTACGTCTGCTTGGCCAGCACAGGCCTATTTATAACTTAGAAAAACAATTGAGTGTTTGTTAAATAAGGCATTTAAAAATGTACTTAGACTATAATTTTGTTAGCCTCTAATAAGCCATATGTCTCTCAAGTACCTACTTAATAAATATTCATGGATTTGTGCATGTTAGCTCATCTTATCATTTCCATGTGGGCAGTGTGGCAAGGATGATTTTCCGATGGAAGTTATACAGGGAACCTAAGAAAAACCATATGTGAAGCATGGGATTCCTGAGTCTAATACCTACTCATTCTATAATCTCTGTGGACACTAGGTACATATGTAGTTTGGAGAATATATTTGTAGGATGTTGTGACATATCACTGTAGCATTCTCTATAGCCTGTACGTGTGTATCTAGTACATTTTTTGTTTACTCAGTAGATAGACATTTGATGGTGATTAGCTGTCTTGCTATATGCTTGCTCGTAAGGTCCTGTTGTAAGAGCTGAACTGATTGGTAGAAGTGAACTGGAGATTGGATACTTGTGTTACTCGTCTCTAATCATAAAAGCAATTTATTTGTTCTATATTGAAAAGAGATACCATCTGTGGTATTATTTCCTTCATTGAGTTTAAGATTGATTTTATGCTGTTCAGTTACAAGCACCATAAACTCTCCTGTGACCTTGTGCTCTAGTCTCATGAAAACCTACTTGGTTACACTCTGGGCATTATTGACAGCACATAATGCATTGCTAAGTCATTGAAAATATGCCACTAGGCTTTGCTCCAAAGAGTGTGTGTATTTCATTGCTCTGTAGATGACCTTCTCTTGTTTAGACTCTGCTAGAAGACAGAGCTACCCCGGACTTCCTCGAAACCCAGTGGGAAAGTGATTCTGAGGACATTGGTATGGGACTATGGAAAAGTGGGTAACTGCCAAGTTTCTGCTCTTGACCCCTTAGTACTATGGAGATACTCAAATCTGTCGCTGACAGATGTGATGTACCTATTGATCGCTCATTATATCTAAAATACACACTGATTACTAGTTGACTGTGCAGGGGAGTTTGTTCAGTTTTAACAATTCAAAGTGAAATAATCCACAGTAGTTGTCAGGACATTAGTCTCAAATAGAAAATATATATATATATATATATATATATATATATATATATATATATATATATATAATAATAAAATGTGTATGACCATAACAGAGCTATGAGTATTCATGAGATATATATAGCCTTGCAACAATGAATTGATTTGACCTTGAGTCTCAGGACTCCTTCCAAGGAGGTAACAAATCAGTTGGTACGACAGACAGGAGAGTTGAAGAAGGCTACGATTGAGCATAGAAGTGAAGATATAGTTCGCCAGTTAACCCATTTGCTGTTCCTTCAGAGGACCTAGGTTTGGTTCCTAGGGACTATATTGGGTAGATCACAATTGCCTGTAACTCCAGTTCCAAGGAATCCAGTGTCATCTTCTGGTCTCTGTGGACACAAGGCATGCATGTGACACACAGTAGGCACTCACATATACACATAAAATTAAAATAAAATCTCTTAAACATAAATGATAATATTTTTGCAAAACCCTTCTTATTTACACACACATACACACACACACATACACACACACACACACACCAAAAAACTTGGCCCAAACAGCTTTGAAAGAGTCTTTTGACAAGAGAATGTCAAGGCACAGCTCAGTGGTTGAAGCAACTTCTTAGCATATTCTTCCAAAATCAGGGTTTTATCCATAAGACTGAATCAAAATGAGTTTATTATTCATATCAAAAAAAAAAAAAAAAAAAAAGGAGAGGGAACCTGAAAGTTTACTTCCAGTAGATAGACAAAGCCCAAGTGGAGGGACAGGGTTACCATCCCACCTTCAAAATTTCTGATGTAGAATTGTTCCTGTCTAAAAGAAATGTAGAGACAAAATGGAGCAGAGACTCAAGGAAAGGCTGTCCAGTGAGCAGCCCAAATTGAGATCCATCCCATGGGCAGGCAGCAAAACCTGACACTATTACTAATGCTATGATATGCTTACAGCCAGGAGACTAACATGGCTGTCCTCTGAGAGGCCATACCAGCAGATGACTGAGACAGATGCAGATAACTTACAGCCAACCATTGGACTGAGGTCGAGGACCCCTATAAAAGGGTTAGTGGAACGATTGAAGGAGCTTGAGGGAACGCCAACCTCATAGGAAGGCCAACAGTGTCAACTAACCTGGATCCCTGGGAGCTCCCAGAGATAAGCTATCAACCAAAGAGCATACACCTACAGGGGCTGGTCTGAGGCCCCTAGTACATATGTAGCAGAGGACTGCCTTGTCTGGCCTCAGTGGGAGAGGATGTGCCTAATCCTGTAGAGACTTCATACCTCAAGGAAGGGAGATGTCCTGGGATGGAGAGAGGGCATCCCACTCTGGGAGGCAAGAGATGGGGAGTGAGATGAGGAACCATGGGAGGGGAACAAGAAGGAGAGACAACATCTGGAATATAAATAAATAAAGTAATAATTAAAAAAATATTCAGAGGTAGAGTTAGTTTAAATGAAGGTTCTGGTTCAGGTTAATTTTTGCCAGAAGAGAGACTAGAAGAAAACGAATATCTGAGTTTAGCTTGTGTGGCCTATGTGCTAGATGTTCTCTGGAGAACTCAGTGTTGTTGCAAGACACAGAAGTTGATGGTATGTGTAAAGCAGAATTTTGTTATGAACAAAGTAGATGGGAGCTGGGGACATCTCAGATGCGCCACACATTGGCCCAAGACTTTTATGCAGGAAGGAAGATATTAGGATATTTATAGCCAATCTATTCTGTCATTGGCCAAAGGGTGACCTGCAGGTACCCTGATCTTCTCACATTTTTCCCTGCTACGGGAGCCCAAAAATGTTTTCAGGGGTCAAAGAATCAATTGGCAGAGTCTCCGGTACATTTAGTCATCAGTACCCATTGATATGTGTATTGCAAAGAACACATTGGGCACAAGGGATTCCTGTTAATTTCATTTGCGGTCTACTTTTCTTTTACTTGGAACTACTTTGTCTCCGTTTTAAATGATACACTTTGTGAATTGACTGTCTTCTATTAGAAAAGCCCGTCCACTATGAAAAGGTGGTGGTCAGCTTCAGTTTAAGAACAGGAGATGTTAGAATACTCCAGAAGTCTGTATGTTCAACATCTTTGATGATGCAGAAAGTCTCCGATTCTCTGATGGTTAGTCACGTAGTCTGCTTCTGTAGGAACACACACATTATCCTCTGTTTCCTGTCCAATAGTGATTCAATATGTGTCCCAACTCCTGCAAGTATTGTTTTAGCTACTGGCATATCAAGATGATCAATGGTCTTAGAGATTGGGGTCTTTTGGGCTGTGCTGTGACTGGCTGCGAGAGAACAAACATAGCGCTGGAGTAATGGGTTCTGAGTAAATGAGATTTCAGCCACCAGATATGTTTTTTTTTTTACAAAGGATCGTTGTAGTGACTTATAAGGTGTGACCAGGATCACAATACTACATCATTGAAGAGTTCAGGATCAACCTTAGACATGGCATTGTGTCTACATTATGATTAGCTGAGGTCCCTCTGACTCCCTAGGGCCAGACCATAGGGACGATCCTCCAGGCGCTAAGCATCTTGGGTTGTGTAGACACTGTGGCTCAATCTCTTGTGACACAGAGTTAGGCTGGAACTATGGTAGTTATCTGGACTCCATATGCTTCATTCTCAGTGGGGCCCGTGATGGCATTTTAAATAGGTAGCAGTTATCATGTATTATCTGAAGACATTCAAGAGACTTAGCTTGTTCTGTTGTACGTGATGGTTTCTCTAATAAATACATTTAAGTTACTTTGGAAAAGAATACTACTATATTTACTTTCAGTGAAATTTTAGGGTCCTGCTCTTTAATCGATTGTATATTTCAAAACTGTCTCAGGTCTCTCTCCTGCTCTGTCAAGTTTCTGACTTTAGCACGGAAAATTTCCAGGGCTATGAGCACCCTCCCTGCCTTTGTCACGCAACCCCCATTTTCATATCGTGAGCCTGATTTACAGCACAATCTCTCTTCTCTCTGCAGACGATGATGGTCTCTTTTGATATTTGGCTTGTTTTCTTTCCTTTAGGGACATTTTGATAATAACATCTGCCTACCAACTCTGTAATGATTGTAATTACCAATGTCCCTGTATCTTTTGTGGGCTAGGATATTACAGACAGCCTGTGTCTTGTCTCCCATTGTATCTCACACAATGTGCTACAGGTAGGATTGTTAATAATCCTGATTCTGTCTCATGGTGCACATGAGCAATGAAATCCTGTTAGTTAGCTGATATTATCCTCTATTTCCCCCTTGAGGCTCTACAGTCCTAGGGTTGCAAAGACATCAACTGTCTTAGACTAGGTTTTCTAAGGGGATTCTAAGACAGTTGACATACCTTATTTTGGAGGAGATTCCTCCAGGAAATATTATTAGAGAGATGGGAAAAAAAGGAAGAAAGACCAAGCAAATATCATGCATAAACATCACCTGTGCAGTTAGACCTTTCTGATGTCTGTGATGCTGTAAGACAGTTTCATAGTTATTTCCAATAAAGGACAGGGGCATTGGGATATATTTACCTCCCACTTTGATATTATTGATTACATATACACACACACACACACAATTCATATTTTGCAGGCAATTCTGATTCACCCTATGTTCAATTTGAAGATCTTCCTTTAGCCAGAAGCAATCACCAGGTAGGGTTGAAGGGAACAACAGGAGGCTTTGGTGGAAATAGGAAAGATAGGGACAGCGAAGCTGCGGGCAAGGGAATGGCAGCGTTTATTAGATTGGGCTTCGTATATCACAGCGAAGAATACTCACTTCTTGCTCCAGAATAATTTATTCACCAGCTACCCATTGTTTTAGGCTTTCATGTTTAACAGTGTTAGTAGAGGGGAGCGAACGGTTCTGTGGGAGCTTAAAGGCAGTAATGGATCCCATTGCTTCCAACCAGTCAGGCTTGGGATGCATACCTCCTGTGAGACACACAGTGGGGACTGGTGCCATGGGGGACACGTGTTCACTGGGTCCGTGTAAGCTAGATGCTTCATATTGGCAGGGCGCAGACAACATCCTTTCCTCTCTGAGCACACAGTCTGAGAATGAGGCAGGGTGACTTCTTACCAAGCAAAACTCACACAGAGAAAGGACAAAAGAACCAGGTGGTAAAAAAAAAAAAGATTTTTTTTTTGGTGCGTGTTATTTCATAGTCTCTTAATATTTCTGGAATCTGCTCACTGTCAATTAAAAATTCCTCTCCCATGATGCCTTTGTGAATCCATATTACTACCAGTTTTACTGCTTGTTTGGCACGGACTATTTTTCAGTAGCACTGTTATCGATTCACAATGAAGGGTATCACAATTAACTTGGATTAGGTGATCAGGTGAACTAGCCAGAGCAAGGGCATCACAGTTCAAAGTATTTAGGGAAATTGGATGGCAAATCAGCATTTTGCAAGGCTAGGTGACGGGGACCTTATATAACTGGTCTTTTTATAATTTATATCAGTTGTCACTTGGTGTGACCAAATAACAGACAGGAGGGGACCTTATGGGAGTTACTTTGGTGCATGGTATAGGAGGACATTCTGTCTGTCATGTTTCAAAGGCACTGTGGCAGGGGCATCATAATGTATTTGCAGCCAAGAAACAGAGAGCCGAAAGGTGCTGTTCAGTCACTCTGCCATCTTTATTCAGTACGAATTACAAGCCCGTCAAATGGTGCTCCCCATGTTCAGAGTGAGTCTTATCTCGTCCGTTAAACCACTCTGCAAACATCTCCACAAACATGTCCAGAGTTTTGCTGCAAGCCTGGGTGACATTAAGTCTAGTGATGTTGACCATGAAGAGCAATCATCACAAGTCCACCCCTTGTCCACTCGACACCTCAGCGCCTCAAACTAAGGCACTTCCACGTTATAGGATGAAATGCATATATTCCAGCTCTAACTTTCCCCAGAATGTTCACAGTTACAGTATTACTCAAAGTTCAGAGTCTTTACTGAGACTCAAGAAATGCTCCAAGTTTGATTCTGTAAAGAAAAATGAAAAAGAAAAAGAAACATAGAAAGAAAAGGATTTTCAATATCCAAAAGAGAGAAAAGAAAAAGACTGAATCAATGCAAGACTAAAATCCAACAGGGCAAATACCTGGGCAATACCACTTTATGGCTGGCATCTCGGACCTTGCTTGTATTTCTATGTTCCCACAGTTTTAAGGAGCTCTCTCCCTTCAGTTCTGGTGCTTGTAGCACATGTGGTCTTTCTCTTAATCCAACTTTACTCTGTGCCTGTAGCTTTCCTCAATGACTATCCCATTATCTTGTCATCTCTAAAACTCTGGAGTCTTTATTGTAGTTGTGTAGGATTCACCTACACAACTTGTCTTGGTCACTGTTCTATTGCCATGAAGTTACCATATTCTTATTCATTCAAAGCACCACATAGCTTCATGTAGTAGCCTCTCTTGGACTTCTTGAAATGAGTTTAACTCCACCACTGCTTGCCTGACCTTGGAGTTGGTTTTGAACATGGCTCCATAATGCTGCAACTCTTGTCTTGTGCCTGTTTGCGATACCAGTACTAGGTGAATGATGATGCCTGCAACATTCTTCTGCAATCTTGAAGTGGAGTTGGATATCCTTGCACCACACTCTAGCAGCCCCTAGGAACCTTTCTGGCCAGATCATGAAAGTTTCCTATGTGGTTGTTTGGAATGGACAAGGAAACCTCTTCAGCAGCATTCAAAGTCACTCTCTCTCCCTTTGAATATTTTGCACTTTTGCAAATTGGAGTCTTTGTTGCTAGTGGTGTCCACAAGGCATCTTTCTACTGTCCTAGTGCAAAGCACAAAGGTCCTGTGTTTTAATGTAAATCTCCTTAGTGATCACAATCACTGGGGTCTACATATCCAGTGTCCACAACTTTATAATCCCTTGTGTTCTTTTCCTTGCCTATCCATGTTTTTCATACTTTTGTGCTCTCTGTCATATGCCTAAGAGTAGTGAGCAGTAACCATACCGCAGACCGGATACCATGTTGTTATTTCTCCACTTCTTTAAAATCCAGCTTCACTTGGAGTAGACTGCAGCCAGATTGCCTAACAGAAGATATTATGCGTGACATTTTGCTTAGTTCCCAACACAGTCCTTCTTACCCCAAACCCCATGAGCCTTTCCTGTTTACATTTCTCTCAGCATATTGGTCTTCTAAAGTCCAACTAGAACAATCCATTATGCTCTGCTACTGGTTCTAAGGCTTAATTCACCCATGTCTCTTCTCACAAATCAGGCCAAAAGGCTATAGCCCATACAGTCAAGTTTACCATGGCTGTGGCTCTACTATTTAATACCATCTTTTTGTATTAGTTACTTGCCCTTTTCCTGTGGCTGTCTCTATTTAAGCAGAATCAAATTAAAGAGGTTTATTTCTGTTCAATATTTTAAAAGGAAAAGCAGTTTATAAAAGGCAGGGAGGCATGGTGACTGATCTCAACAGTCTATATACAGAAAGCAGAGAAGAGAGAGAGAGAGAGAGAGAGAGAGAGAGAGGAGGAGAGAAAAAGCAATGAATGTTTCTTATTAGATAGTCTTTTTACAATTGTAGTCATTGCATCAGATTTAAAAATGACTCGTGGTGTTTGATTGGCTAGTACATAATGACCTGGAGTCATAGTCTAATGCTGCTTGCTCCATATGCTAGGCATGATATTACATAGACAGGAGGTTAGTAATTGTCTGATGTATCCCACAAGCCATGGATATGATGGACAAATGATATTCATTATTTAAGGCCGTAGTTATCACTGGGGGAAACGATAATATGACTGTGTTCATGGGGCATCCTTATCTTCAAAGTTAAAGAGAGCAACATTTGGCCTATTTATTTCCTTTTTGGTTATTAGGAGAATCTGTAGTTTCTATCTTTTAGTCCTATGTCTCAGTATCTCCTATAGAAAAAGAATTGGTAATTTTTTCTCCTAGACAGTCTCTGATAGTCTATGAATTGCTTCTTCCAAATGTGCTTTTGCATGTGTGCATTCATGCACCTCGAAGCATGTAATGCTTGTTCTCTGATAGCAACACCCAGCCCGTTATCTGCATCACTGGCTGCCATGCTACTTAGCAGGATAATGGGGAAGGGGACGGAGCATATTTTAGCACTTGTGCTGTATTTTTTCATACTTTAGTAGATTTGATGAAAAATTAATAAGTTTTACATTGGAGTAGGTTTTAGATTATTTATTTTTGATGTTATAACTTATTTCCTCTTTATCTATTCACTGACAGTTATTTCAAATAAGTAATATCTCTGAGAGGAGACATCAGAATAACTGGTTTGTCATTCCCGTCTATCGCAAATAGAAAGTGTATTAGTAATAAAAAAAAAAAAAGATTCGTCAATATCTGCAGTAAAATGCAAAATTTTTTGTTAAGTGCTGTTATGTGCAATGTCTAAAAACAAGTATTTGTTGGGTATTAGATATGTAACAAGTACCCAGGAAGTTTATATTTCCTGAGGATGTAGCAGAGAAGGGGGCAGATCTAAGTTGATGCCATTGAGACTGCACAGTGGAGAGAGTGTATGTGAAGGTTGATGTGACTTCTGTAAGTAACCCTTTATAGGAGGAGAAGATACACAGAAAACAAACAAAACAAGCAAAACAATGGGCAAAACCTCATGAAGGGAAATAACCAGGAGAAAGTTGAGGAGTTCCCGTTGTTCTCAGGGTCGAGGGAAGAATACAGTTTAATATTTCATATTTAGGCAAGCTACAAATGCGATGCCTGGCAGAAATCTGAAGGAAGAACATCTTGATAGCTGAAAGTATAACTTTCTGTTAAAAATTTTATAAATAATTTTATATACATCATCTCATTTCACTGATTTTATGAACTTCCTGAAATAATTTCGTCAGTCTAAGGAGCACTTTTTTTTTTCATCTTTTATTTGGTGACAAGAGATGATTGTATTTCTCAATATTACCCAAGTAATGTACAGATACATGGCTCCAAATTAACAACATTGTATAGCCTGAACGCAATGATTGCCCTTTGAAGACGGTGGCAGGATAGGAGGATTAGGAACACAGAGCAGCTCCAAGAAAAGGCAGGGTTGACAGGTTAACTGTGTAAGAGCTTGTGAGTCCATGTTAGTTACAGTGTGTTTTCTAAGAGGAAGCATAGGCAATGGACACTGAGAAAAGAGCTACCATGAGAATGTACAGGCTGGTTTTATGTCAACATGACACAAAGTAAAGACATCAGGGAAGAAGAGGCCTCAATTGTGAAAATACCTTCTTAAGATCCAGTTGTAGGTCATTTTCTTAATTAGTGATTGATAGAGGAGGGTCCAGCCCATTGTGGATGGTACCATCCCTGGACTGGTGTTCCTGGGTTTTGTAAGAAAATGGTCTGAGCAAGCCAGTAAGCAGCACCCTTCTAAGGCCTCTGCATCAGCTCCTGCTTCGAGGTTCCCATCCTCTTTGAGTTCCTGTCTTGACTTCCTTCAGTGATGAACAGCAATCTGGAAGTGTAAACTGAATAAACTCTTTTCCCAACTTGGTTTTTGGTCATGGCTTTTCATTGAAGCAATAGAAACCCTAACTAAGATAAAGAACTTTGGAGAAAGGACAGTCTTTTCAGATAATTTTTGCTTAGAAACATGGATATCCAGATGCAGAGGTATGCACCCAGATTCCTCATATCACCAGTTACAACTAGAACTGGATTAAAGGTGTAAACGTAAGATTTGAAAGGGTGGAGAGTGAGTTCAGAACACTCAATTGGACAAAGAGTCTACTTCAGGTCCCAAGAGCACAGGAAATAACTGAATGGGATTAGATGTAGCTGCAACCATTTCACACAAGAAAGGGAGCAGTAATCAGCAGCAGGAATAGGCCATTTATAGATGAGGTAAACTATTGTTACATTAAAACTCACATGGAGCTGCTATTGAGCAGATATGAAGAGTTCAAAAGAATTCAATAGCAAAGAAACAAGCAAAACAAAAAATAAGTTAACAAAACAAATCATGTTTAAATGGCAGGAAGATTATTTACACAATGGTCAGCATGTATTTTGGGAAAAAGTCTCTCTCTCCCTCTCCCTCTCCCTCTCCCTCTCCCTCTCCCTCTCCCTCTCCCTCTCCCTCTCCCTCTCCCTCACACACACACACACACACACACACACACACACACACACGGCTAAAAATATCTGTCAGAGAGGCATCTATACACTTATACACATTGTTACTGCAATATTTTTCACAATAGCTAAGAAAATGAAATAATCCAACTGTCTATCAACTGATGAATAGGTGAGAAAAACTTACATGTACAATGGAACACTATTCAATCATAAAAATGAAGTCGTATTATTTGTGATGACAGAGGTCATTATGTCAAGGGAAATAAGCCAGACACAGAAACACATGCTCTCACTTATGTGTGGAATTGAAAGTACTCTTTGTATAGAACTTGAAAATGGAATGTGGTTACTGCAGACGGGGAGAAAATGAGAGATTGTTAGATTCAAAATGGATGATCAATGAAAACTGAGACAGGAACTAAAATATCCGGTAAGTCGTATAATAGATTACTATAGGTAACAATAATATAATGTGCTGTCAGAAAGCCTAAAGAAAATATTTGTATTTCCACTATAAACAAAATAATAAATGTTTGAGGATATAGTTATATATAAACATATTTAAAAACTACTTGTGAGGTCTTCATAAGATGGCTCAGTAGTTAAAACATTGACGTAATGTATATTTACAAAGGTACAAAGGTAGAGTGCTGGTCTACATCTGTATTCCTGCATCCATATGGTTGGCTGGGTTAATTACCTAGAGGCTTGTGGGTCAGCTTGCCTGAAGTACTCAGTGCAGGAGAAACAAGAGATTCTACATCAACAAAGCAGAGGAAGACAACTACTCCAAAAAGTCATATATTTTTTAGTATTACAAATTGCACAGTACAAGGAGCACTATGCCTCCTAAATCCATGAAATTTCAATGTCTATGTATCAGTGAAGGCGAATTTAAGTAAAAATGGCATTGAAATATCAGAATGAGAGAATCACAGAAGAATGTAATCTGAGTGGCAATCTGAGCTATTGGAGAGGAAAGCAGAAGGCTCGGTAGACCTTCCTGTCATGTGACTTCTTGCAGAAACCACACAAGATGGTTGTTGGAACAAAGCCTGCAGCTTGCTCTAAGAACCCTCAAGGGAAGTAACGCTGACACCAGGAACCCTTACTTATTCAGAAACTTAAATTACATCATTGATAAGGTAGTGTGAGAATCCCTCATGACAGCAGCAGCAGGTATTCCTAGAACATCCCAGATGTGCTCTACTAACCCCTTTTCTGTCTTCATTCTCCTCTAGGAGGCTTTTATTCATGATCTCTGGGAATCTGGCTAATGGAATCAAATTGTAGACTACAGGATGCACAGCTAAATTGAAGGCTATCTATACTTCTAGATGTCTATAGCTTGACAGATGACTGACAAGGCTGAATGGGTGACTTGAAATTGTAAATATTTCATATGAAAATGGCCTTTTAATCATTAAATTACAGTCAGGACCATATACTGTCCTTCACCACACTGTCTTTTGATATTTCATTATCTACTCTCTAGTCATCCAAGACCCTCACTAAATGTCTCTAGGATAGTTTAACTAAAGCTTTGTAGAGCCCTTCCATTCTTCTTTATTTCATTCATCAAGGAGGCTACCTTCTGAACACCTTTTTTCCTCATGTGCTGACTCTCATCAATTCTTCGAATCAGCTCGCCTTTGTGAGACTATAGGGCATTTAGATGCAGGATTTTAGCAGTCCTGATGACTGCTAAAACTATGTGACTGAAACTATGTGACATTAACTATAGAAGGTGATTGTTATGGAGACTAGAAATCTGAGCTCAAGATGGGATCAAGAGTAACTGTGGTTCGAACTTCTCCCCTTAGTTATTGCCTAAATATATTGCATTGCTGGTCTTGTAGAAATGTCACCATGATCTTTGTCTTACATTTCTCAGACTTCCTCAACAACAAGCATCCTTGATCTCTTCTGCAACTTTAACTATTCTTGTGCAATTTTCTTTGCCCACTCCAGCTTTTCTGCTTCTCAGATTATGGTCCTGATAAACTACCTTTTCTTTTCTTACTTATTTGAAATGTCTTCTAAGCATGCATAAGGAGATGTTAAAGATACAATTTGAGGTTGGGGGTCAGAGGTTTCTAGACTTCCAATAAGTCAAAAAAAATGCATCCAAAACTAAAGAGGATGGATGACAAACAGAGCAAAGGATTAGAATCGATCATATAGAGGAGGTTCATAAATATGATAATGTGTTAGAAAGGTCCCTGGGATAGCCTAGCCCAATGATCATATGGAGATGCAGTCAACAAAGAAGACTGAAAAGGCCACACTGGGTGATAGGAGATAAGTTATGAGGACAAAGTGTCTCAGGGGTCAGCAATAGAGAACGAAGGGTCAAGTGTGGGGTGGTAGCCATCCAGCCCATGCTGCAAAGAGGCGCTTCAAAGAAGTGAAGTGAAGAGTGTCCATGGGGTTAATGACACAGGACACTTAAGAAGCATCATCTGCACACAGTTCATAAGCATTGGCAATAGGAGGAACTAGGTAAGAAGGATATAAAATTGACAGGCAGTAATGACATGGAAAGAGATGCATAAGGGAACTGGTTCTTAAAGGCTGTGAAGAGGATGAGGCTGTCAAGACAGTGGCCAAGAGAAAATGTTGCATTAAAGTGCAGTTTGGAAGCATATTTCGATATGCTGGAGTTCGGTTTCGAAGAGGAATTGTTCACATACACTTTGCTCTTTATAGAAAAAAAAAAAAAAAGGAAACTAAAATAGGGGCAAAAATTTAAGCAATACCTGCCTCCTCAGTGATGATAATGAGACTGTGGTTATAGTGAGAATAAAGAGATGTGCTTTTTATTATAGAAGTAAGCGGACAGGGAAATGGTAGTGATGAATGGAGCACACAAATTTAGAAACTGGGTCATTGCAGAAGAAGACGTCAACAGCGTTGGGTTTCCCATACTTCAGAATGAGTATAGATCCTCGGTGGAACTGTGGGTCTCATAGAACTCCTGCACCGTGGAAAGGGAACTACAGGCACAGAAGTTGAGGAGAAACATTTTAAGGACTTGTGTGTGGAGCGCTGTGCTTGCTGGTCTTCTGCCCAGACAGGATTGACAGGTAAACCATTTTCCCACATATCAATTCAGATAATGTCTTCTAAAAAGAAACAAAATAAAAAGGCTCTGGATACCTGCTACAGAAGTTGGAAGGTGTATATTCTGTGGCATAGGACTATAGGGCATTCAGATGCAGGATTTTAGCAGTCCTGATGACTGCTAAAACTATGTGACTGAAACTATGTGACATTAACTATAGAAGGTGATTGTTCAACAGTCATGGAGACTAGAAATGTGAGCTCAAGATGGGATCAGGAGTAACTGTGGTTCGAACTTCTTCCTTTAGTTATTGCCTAAATATATTGCATTGCTGGTCTTGTAGAAATGTCACCATGATCTTTGTCTTCCTTTTACAAGTAATGTTCCATGAGCCCATAGCAGTGTCCAAATTCTGCCTTTTATAATGACATCTATGACTTCTCTATTTCAGAATAAATTCTGTTTTTGAGAGCTGGAGGTTAGGCATCCAACATTTAGAGAGCAGATCTTTTATAATTCATTCAGGTGTCAAACTTGAAGCATCCAGATATATTTTGAAGCCTCTAAGCAGAAAGGTCAAATCATCCTACATCTCATAAATTGTAAAGGTACTTCCTCAAAGTGAATGACTTTTATTGGCCTTTCAGTACTTTAAGAATAAACCTATAGCCAAAGAGAAGAAAAGATAATTTAGAGATTTTTCATTATGAAAAAGATGAATATAAAGGGATGAAAGCATTATGGGTAACTAGATAAAAGCATCATGGGTAACAAGATGAAAGCATCATGGGTAATGAGATGGAAGCATCATGGGTAACATGACAGAAGTAATGAAGGAAACAGGAAACCTTAGGTTTCAAGGTAAAAGATACTGTGTTTGCTTTAAACCATAAACGAGATGAAAGTAATAAAAGCACGGTTAAAATATCTCATTTAATTGTCAGTGTATGATAAACATGAAATAGTTGGTATCTATAACAGAAACATCTCAGTCATTAAAAATATAACAAAAATGTAAATAACATGTTGGGCTTATAAAACAAGAACTCCAGAAATTAGTCACAAGGGTTTAGATAAAGAGATATACAAGAATAATCTTTCTCAGAATACAGGGCAGAGATTAATCTAGCTTCAGAAGAATAGGAGGGGATAAAATGGGACAGACAATATCATATAAATTTGTTGATGGGATGTTAGAAGAATTACTTATAAATGCATCTCTACATTTTAAAGGGAAGTCAGGTATAACAGGCCTGGATTCTTCAGAGTCAGACTGACTGTATTTGAACCCTTGCTGTGCCTTTCACTGGCTGTATGATATTGGGAAGCTGCGTCTTCTTTTCTGCATCAATTAATTTATCTGGAAATATAATGAGTACATACATTCACTTATCTATTTTAAGTGAGTAGTTAGAAACTAAAAACTGGAAAAGTGCTTGCTATCAGTGTTGGTTCTTCTGTACTGTCTGTCAACTTGATGGAATCTAAAGTACCTGGGAGACATGCCTCTGGTATGTTTGTGAGGAATGATCTAGATTAGGTTAAATGAGGAGGAGAAGATGTATCTTAAGTGTGAGTGAGACCAGCCCATGCACTAGAACCCTGGACTGACTATGAAGGAGACAGCAAGCTGAGACGTACCATTCATCTCCCTTTGTTCTTGACTGTAGATGATATGTGTCCACGATGACTTACACATCCATGACAGACCGTAACTTCACCTACGAGCCAAAGAAAGTTTATAATCCCTTAAATTACATCCTGTTAGGTGTTTGATCTCAACAATAAGAAAAGCAACCCAACAGTGTAGAAGTGCCGTACAAACTTAGCTATTACCATTATTACATGAAAACCATATTAATTAAGGTGGTGAGTGGTGGATAGACTGTAATGCAACTTTGAGAAAGTTTATATACAGTGACTGTGGTACAGGAACTTTGACCTGAGAGGAGAACTTAGATGTCTGCCAAGCCAGAGATAATAGATTTCTAGACTGAGTTCGTCCACTAGTGCTCCGTGGTACACGGTGACAAAGAATGCATGGAATACCTGGATTCATCTGATACACTGTTGATGCACGGCGTTTATGTTCTTTGAATAGTACCAGAGACGATCACAATGATGTGGAGATGACTTTGACTGGGCAGCAGTGTGTATGAAGGATCACTAGGTTGAAAGTAGATTGGGTGAATACTGAGGACAAACAGGGTGCCTTTGGATAAGGGGGCAGACAGCAATGGGGTGGAGGATTTGTTAGTGTGAAAAATGAGTAATAAAGAAGAAAAAAGAAAAGAATAGGACCCTTAAGTTGTAGAAATACAAGTTTGTGATCAGATGAGGGATGCTGACTACAGAGATTTTGGAGGTAGAGCTATCTGGGCTGCTGCCAAGGATGGAGGAAGATTTGCAGAGGACCTTTAGATAAAGAGTTGTTGGTGTTAAATCTCTCTAAGTAACTCATGTGAAACAACCGAAGATGCATTGGATAAACATGCACACATAGCCACGGAATCAACTCAAAGGCAGCTTGGCTTTAAACAATTCAGTCAAAGTAAGTATAAACCATTTACAATAAGATAGTCTGTCTTTTGCTTGCAGCTATCTGCCTAATAGTCTGTCTTGCCACAGAGGACATCACCACTTCATACACTTGTAAACCAGAGACTTTTTTTTTATAGTTCCAATCTTTAAAACTTTGTTCAGTTGACAATCTCAAATCTTAGTATTTAGAGAAAAAATATCATTGCCTCAAATAATCATTTTTCTCCCTAATCTAATCAATTATATCTAAAGTATGATCCTCAGGAGACTAATAGGACTTCCAAAAGTTAAGTTCCTGCACTATAATGTTAATTTTCATAGAAAGAGAATCAAGATACATATAGGACATGTCTGTAGGAATATATTTCAGATTTTGGGTGGGATATTCAGTTTAACCCAGGATTACTGATGATTTGAAGAACTGTGACCTAGTTCTCTAAATGTTTCACCCAGAAACCCTAACCAGGGTAATTCTGTGGAAGTTAACATTATATGGATGCAATTAGTAGCTCATTATCTCACTTTTAATTAATAAATATTTCCTCAGTTATCTAAAAAGGAGTTATCATTTTGATAGGCTTTAGGGACAGAAGACCAATAATTCAAACTAGCAAAATGCTCCAGCATGGAGTTAGTCATGTCTATTCCCGTATCAGCTCTATAACCGAGAACAACAATTGTCACCAGGGATTCTCACCTTGGAAGCAGGGATAGAAGGAACATCTAAAGTAGCCATATGATGATAAATCTATGGGTCAATCATTTTAGTGTTACAGGCCGGTAAAAGAAGTCTATCTTGAGTTCATGCAGAGCCTATCTTTGGATCACAGAGATCAGAGTGGCTTATGGAAGGGGAGACCGAAAATGCTTCCAGTGAGCACTTTGCTTGAGATGAATCTTATAGGATCTAGAGTCAGCCTCCAAGACACAGATAATGCACACTTAGAGGTAGAGTGGTATGTATGACCTCATGCATTTCATTCACAGGATCTAAGTGCTACATGAATGAACCACAGGCATACTGTTTCATTCAGAGAATCTCGGTACAAGCAAACCATAGGCATATCATGTTGAGTGGGAGGGTAAGGTAGGATGCTCAGGCTGCCTGTCATCATGCAATACCTTGGGGAGGAAGCTGTTGTTAAATATGTTTTGAAAACATTTTGGTCCACAAAAACAGTGCAATTATTAGTCATGAAAAAGGGCAGGGAAGGTGGAACTGGGGAAGGTGGCCCTTACATATCTGGCATATAAAAACCAGAGCGAGGCATATACCAAAGTCACTGGATCTGAAAATTGGGCCTGTGACAACTTTAGTCTCCTAACATGGGAATTTAATTCCTTAGGGTCAGGGATTAAAATTCCTATAAATTGGTTCTATTAATCCATATGGGAATGGGAAGAAGATATGAGTAGAAAAAGTGAAATACCTCAGTATGAAGCCAAAGATAGGGAGACCCTTTTCTTTTTTTTGAAAGACTCAGCAAGTTGTATTTATATACATTTACACGCACAAACACACCCACACCCACCATTACCATTACCACCACCACCACCAATCAAATAAAACAAGAGACTTTCAACTTGAATGTGGGGTCATGAAAGAGGTTGAAGAAAGTCTGGTCAGAATGAGCTAAAGAGAGGAAGGGGAAGAGAGAAAGTCATTTAATTTGATCATAATTTTTTAAAAAAGGAAAAACTCACGCTAAAGGGAGACTAGTCTCTTTAGTCTGAGTTCAGGACATGTTTGATAATGACGAACGGCCTTCTAAGGAAACAGGAAACTCCCATAAACATACATGCATGAACATACAATTTTAAAAGACTTTAAAAGACCTTAGTACAATTCAGGTTTGAAATTCTACTTTTTGGTTCTTCCAAATGAACGAAACATCAGTAGTAGGAACAACAAGGTACTCCTGCACAACTGTAAGTCTCTGTTAATAGCTGCTCAATTTATGAAGATTTAACCTGTGGCATTAATAACTTACGATGCAGAGGAGAGAATGTCACCAATGAGATTTATTTTTCAACAGTGATTTCAGTTCTGTTTGCTAAATAGCCTCCTTGTATCCTAGGATGACTTGAGGTTTATGATCTTTAAGCCTCAGGCAGCTAAGGGCTGGGATTGCAGATGTGGTCCCCCACTTCTGACAAGGCATAGCATGTGGGGAACCATGTACAGACATGAACTGAAGCAGCGTGTACTATGTCAGAGCTTCCTGAAGGAAACGTCAGCACATCCATGAATCCCTTCACAGCTTTTCCTAAACTATCCCACATGTACAGGGTATCATGGGCTATTAGACTTTGACTCAAAAATGTATCCAAAGACATCTAGCCATTTAGGAAAAGAAAAAGGAAGTAATACGTGGTGTCTTCATCTGCACACCTTCAGTTTGAGGAAAGAGCCTGTTGTCTCAGACTCTGTAGAAGTGCTTTAGTTATTTCGTGTCTTGGAAAAGCTAAGCATTACACAGTGATACTTTCTGCTTTCTCTGTACCCTTCCCATTCCCCTACACGTCTGACATTTGGTTTTGACTCAGAATCAAGCTTTTCTCCACCTTCTTTACCTGAGTGAACCAGGTTCTTAAGCGACATAAACCTTTACAGAGAAGATAGTTCCATTTGCTGATTGTCTGGGGCACTTAGAACTTAAAGTGCTGATTGCCGGTTTTTTGATTTCTTGCTGGGACCCTAAAACCTCCTAAATTTGGAGACCTGCTTAGAGCTACAATTTTTATGTTTCGGAGCTTTTGAAAGTGCACTCAAATTTGGGAGCAATGATTGGTGATTCTAAAACTATTTCTCTACTAACTTTTAAATTCTTATTGGCAACCCCCACTTCGTTTCTAGTGGGGTTATAAATCAGAATCTTCTCTCATATCTATGTGAAAAAACATTTAAAAAGTGAAAGTGGTTTTTGTTAATCTTCCCTGTCCTGTCTTCTTGTTCATGCTATGCGGTCAGATTTCCTTCCTCTCCTCCTCTTGTCTCCTTGATAGCCACCAGCCTCCCATGTCATATCCAGAACAAGATTATTCCATCCAGCCAGCTCCTTTTCATGAAGTTTTCTTGTCGGTGGCTTTGGTGGAAGTCAGGCATGCAGAGCTGTGATTTGCTGCCACTCAGCCCTGAGTGATTTAATGTATTCACACATCTCGAAGAACAAGATGAAAGGAAAAACTGACCCAGCCTGAGAATAGTTGATTCACTTACAAACCATGACTCAGTGGGAACTTGGGTGGTCAGCAGAATGTGCAGAGGGAGATGGACAGTTTGGGGGTTCAGGTAAAGAGCCCCTGTCCCCACCACTGTGTTTAAGGACTATACAATGTTTGAACTTCATGCACCAAGCACTGTTTCTTTCATGAGACAGAAATGAGTGATGGGGAGATTAGATGAGACACATATCCCACTTTATACAAGACAGAAAGCAAAGCAAATAGACCAAAGCCAGTAATAGTTTCATTTAAACCTGAAGTGATTTACTTTATATTACTTGGTCTTCAGTATAAGTGACATTTAAATTTCTGAGAAATCCTGCATCTAACTATTAGGAAAATACTATCCCTCATTTAGCAGGATTGTGGCAACTCCTGGGCTCTGGGATCTTGGGCTCTCTTTAGGCTCAGGTTTTAAGTCAGCTCTTCAACCCTTATTAGAGAGTGTGTATATGGTTTTTCCACAAGTGTTCATCTATATTCTCAAATTATTATCTTAGCTTTCTTATATCATTTTATCAAGGTGTCACCAGGACATTTATCAGATGTGCTAGTCACTGTGGCTTGGACGGCAGCATACATTTCTGAGTATTGTGTTCTAGAACCACGATTTCTTCAATTGCCAGCTAAGGGTGCCGAAAAGACTACTCTCCTATCAATACCCCAGGGGATTTCAGGTACACTAACTTATTCAGATACTCACAAGAAAGATGATTAGGAGAACACACTTCCCGATCACCTGTATTCTCACAATTGATTTCTCTGTGTATTTTTCTTAATTGCTTGGTTAGTTCTTACATAGTGTCATAACATATTCATTATTATTTTAAAAATGGAGATATGGTTCAGCTCCCTCTCTAATGATTATGACAACCAGGAAATATATTAAGCATAAACCAGGTTTATCTCTTCTAACTTCAAAGCCTGTGTTGTTTTTTTTTTCTCCCCTGGCATCTCAGGGCTGGGCTCAGTGCCTGGAACCATTCTTGAATATCAGCCTCCCTCTCCCTCTCCCCTTCCTCCTTCCTCCCTCCCTTCTCCTGAAGACAAATTGAAACTCATCTTGGCCTTGTCTACTTGGATGCTTCAGCATATCTTTTAGGTCTATTGCCAGGTGCCTTTTAGCTCTTTCCTACACAGTTCAAAGTGAAGACAAACTGAAGATGATTCTACAATAGGGATTCACACGTTCATTGTTCTGCTAAACCATCCGTATGATTGCTTAGCGCCATTTCAGCACATAGCGTGATACCACATTGACCTCTTGACCCCAAATGTGTTTGAGTACATAACATTGATTCCCTGGATCATGTCCCAGATGTCTAAGCCTTGTGATAACCAGAATTGCTCTCTTGGTTCAGTCTAGCTTATAGACTCGGGCACTCTATGACAAGATGAATTTCATTCATAAAGTACACTTATATGTCAGTTGGAGTTGACTAATTGTGATGTTTGAGTGCTAGCTTTTAAACATTGACTCTCAACCTCTTGATTAGAACATGATTCCCCGCTAGGAAAAGACATTTTGGGAAATTAGACCTCAGTGGTCTGATTTTGACAAATATTATCTGAAGAACCATTGTCGTGGAAGAATTCTGTTATTTTATTTTGTGGGGCGGTGGGCTGTGAGAGGCAGCTGGGTACCTGGTTGAGCTTAGGTTTTAAACCCCAGTGACCCTCAGGGATGGTAGGCATTTGGCCATGCTCCTGGGCCCCTGGTTCTTTTCACATAGCTACACAGCACCTCTGCAGAGAGGCCTGTGGCAATCGGTCATGTAGGAACAGCGCCCCAAGCCTTCCTACATGTAGATAAGGTCTTCCCAAGCTCTCAGACCAAGCCAATAGGAAGTACCTACTGACAGACCCTGACCCACCGCAAAACTATATATAAGAATCCTATCCTGAAGGAATAAAGGTGTTTGAGAATTACTCCATCTCCATCATCTGAGAGCTTCTGTCATAAGAGCTGTAACACTACTACTTGGGAAGATATGTGCTCTCCTGAAATGCCATCAGGAGATTCCCGCACTCATTGTTGGCTAGTTGGCCTCTCGCTGGCTCAGCCTGGCCTGACTCAGTGCAGAGCAACCAGTGCAGCATCTTGGATCAACTGAAGCAGTGACAACAGAGATGGAGATGGAAGCAGCTTTAGCAGCTGCAGCAACGGAGCCGATTCTCCCTCCCTGTTCGCACTCTCTCCCCTTTGCCTCAACCTTCACAGAGATCCCTGTGGAGAGCCTCCAGCACACAGTCCCACATTATTTAATGTCACATTTTATTA
The DNA here is from genome assembly GCA_021653895.1 of Mastomys natalensis. NCBI lineage: Eukaryota > Metazoa > Chordata > Mammalia > Rodentia > Muridae > Mastomys > Mastomys natalensis. Next base: position 3,642,570 of record JAJTUV010000128.1, on the reverse strand, counting down.
GTTCTTTGTGAATTTCATACAATATATTTTGATCTTACTTACCCTTCAGCTCCTTCCAAATCTATTCACCCTCAGTTCCCTCCCAAACCAGCTTCATGTTCGCATTATTAAAATGACTCTTAGTGACTTACCTTTATATGCACAGGTTAGTATATCTCTCAGCCCTCCTCAGAGCAGCTTCTTTTTGCCATAGATGGTGCTTAATACAGAGATTCATAACTGGTCAAGATGCAGACAGTAAGAGACTGTGGAGTGCTCAGTTCTAAATGGGAAATCATCAGAGCCCCTTCTTGAGTTTTTAGGGATCAGTGAAAAAGAGGAGCAGAGAATGTAGGCCAGGAACTATGTCTGTCAGTAAAGCTGTGTTTTCCAGACACAGCAGGGAAGTTACACATGTGACCTCAAAACAACTGTGCTATTGTGGGACATTACCTGGAACAAGTGGAAGTTTTAAGCAAGTACAAGCCACCTTGGGGTCTGCTTTTCCCCTCAGGGTAGTCTGTAGCTGTCAGTATTAGAAAAAACAGGCAGCTCTGTCCTGCTAGCTCTTGGCTGCCATGTTTCTGCTCTAAGTTTCTGCACTAATGGCACCAGCTAGCCAGGAGCGCCTGCCCAGGACCCACAAGATGTTGGCATGGCTGCTACCTCTGCTGGTCAGCCCCATGGAGTCCATGGCTCTATGCATGGACCTTGGGCCAACTCCCCCATCCCCATAGTGCTTTGCTCAACTCCAGACAATAACCTCCATCCTCTTGGTACCTGGGAAAAAAGAAGACTCTTAATGCTTAAAGATTATAGATTTATATATTAGCAAATACTCAATACACAAGATGCCCACACAATTAGACTTGTAAACCAATTGCCTAACCTTGAATGAATAACTACCTTAGACTGCTAGAGCAACGCAGATATCAACGGCCATCTTCTCTCCTCTCTCCTTCTCCTCCTCTCCCTCCTTCCTCGTTCCCTCCTCCTCCCAACTCCTCACTCTGCCTATCTCTTCTACTGCCCAATCACAAAGCTCCACTGCAAATACAATGGGCAGGAAAAGTCCTGCAACAGTAGCAGACAATGTTGTGCACTGGATGTATTGGTAGGAATGAAGTTTAGCTGGGGTGGGTGGATTTGGGTAGTAATTGGTTGATATGAGTCTTCTCAGGAGACAGTTTTCAGAGAAACAGCTCTTTATTGGGAGTAATAAGGGCTATGTAAACCTTGAGTATAGGTATCAGTGTTTGGGGTGAGTATAGATTATTGGATGTGGCTAAGGTGCTGGGAATGCTTCCTTTGAATGGAGAGGATTCCAGGTACGTGCTGGTCATATCCTTATTAGGAGAGAGGAGGAAGTTTATCCTGTAATCTCATCACCAGGCTACAAGACTACCTCAATCGTAGCACCTTTACCCTTCACCCAGCAATTGGCTCTTGCCTTCTTTATTGATCAAATCAAGATCCAATTAGGGAATCAGGGTTTAGTATCAACATCTCCCCTTACAAACTCTTTCTCTTCCTGAATGTCTGCTATCATTACTGAATAGATGAGATTTCCCCAGCTGAGGGATCAGTCTTGGGACCACAGTCTCCAAGTAGGTTTTGAATTTTTGCAGCTGCTTCAGCAGTAGTGGAGAATTAGATTTTTTGCCATCTTTCTTATAAATCAAGAGTCCCATGAAACTCCTGAGTTTTGAATCAGCCCTAAGCATTGGGTCTTAGCCAGGAAAACTGCAAGGAGTGTGCCATTTATAACTATCTCCTTAAATCCCGAGTGTGCTCATTTCTACTCCATTTGTTCTTAGTCTCTTTTATCAAAGATCACGACTCCATGCAATATGCAAACATAGAAGATAATATTAATGTTATATACTCATATTGCTATACAGTAGTGAAGACATGTGAATGCATCTTGATATTGTTGTAAAATTGTGAACATTCATACAGATAGCGTGTGTGTGTGTGCATGTGTGTGCATGCTATGAATGCCTCTGTAAGGCTGAAGAATACTCACACATTAACAAATAACAACATGAAAATAAAATATAGCATGATTTTTGGACACACAACTGTTTGGTAAATTTCTTGCCTAGTAAGAGTGACTCCTAGGTTTGAACACCAGATATGAAAAAACAATATATCAATTCTTTACTGAATCCTCCCATTCTAATTAGTTGTAAAGATGGATCAAGGGAACTACCTTTCCCTGAAAACTGGGCAGCTATTGGCCATTGACAAATTGTGTTAAAAATCACTGTTAACATAGTGGTAAGACCTCTAAGTTTATACTATTAGCACATCTTTTAATCCTAATTTTCCTGTAAATGAGCAAAGACATGGGAAAAATTGACTCCCTAATTAGTAGTCATCTTTCTCCCTCCTATTAGCCCAGCTGTCTAGAACTAGGATTCCTTACAACCAGTTGAAATAGTCTTAAACCATCAGCAGACATCTTGTACACTCCATGCATGCCTTGAGACAGACATGCAGAGGTTTCAGCTGATTAAAAGCAGCACCAATCTGGCCTGTTTATACTGGAACATGTGTAGTCACAGTTCTAATGAAGTCTTTACACATGGGCCACAGCTGGATCACTTCCTCCTGTAGAAAGTTACTGTGACCTGCAGCAAGACTATGATTGGCTGAAACATAAGCTTTGATGACCACAACTAGTCTAAAACAAGCACCTGTGATTGGTTCAAATACTCCTCAGACTATAAAGCAAATTTCTGAGTATTATAGTACATTGATTAGGAGATTCACTCCTCTGTTAACTCTCCCAGTGTTACGTGAGGTTCAATAAAAACATCTCTAGCAGTAACATGCAGAGACAGCAGACTGTGGCATGGAGCAGCAGCAGGAGTGACAAACACAGGATGAAGGTATGGCTAGACAGTTGCTTAATGTATCAATAAGTACTAACCCCCAGCATGGACATAGTGAGACTACTATACACCTTGGGTACCAAAGAACACTGGAGGTGTTGACTGGTGGTTTGAATTGTGAATATGTCAGAATTTAGGGACTTCATCTTTGGTGTGGAACAAAATATTACATTTCTTTTAGAGCAATAGTGAAGTTGACCAAGCATGTACCATTTCTTCTAGAAATCAAGCAAAGGTTTTTAGGTAAGATTGGGTATACTATGTTTGATTATGTACTGTAGACTTACCCAATGACATACAGGCAAATTTCATTGGACTCCTGCCTAATACAGAAAGAAACCAGTTCAAGAGGAGCTTCCCTCCCAGTAGTGCCAGTTCTTTGAGAGAGGTGGGTCCTTTCCAAAATGAGCCATATCCAAGCTTCTGCTGGAGCTAAATGGAAGTCAGCCCTCAAGGGCCAAGAACAGGTCAGAGTGTTAATTAAATGATGTGAAGCTCAGTATGGCTAGTGTGTTTCTAGGTAAACACATAAAAGAAGAGTCTGATGAACCATTGAGAGCCTGTATTATAGAATTGGAGCCATGGAGAAACATTGCACAGCCTTACTGTAGAGAATGGGATGGTTGAATGCACTGTCTTGAAGGTCAGTCAGATGATACTGTTGGAAGATCAGAGGTCCAAGTGCTTAGGAAGCTGGATAAAGAGGATGGTGGTTAAACTTGATTACTGCTAATCCTGGAGAGAAATGGAGAGACACGTCATGTTTTAAAGTGGAAATACAGGACTAGACTCCTAACATGAGAGACAATAAAGTCTAATCGTTAAGTGTGTATATTCTGGGGGATGGAATTCTTTTAGATCAAAGCATGGAGGTATTTAAACTAACTTACCTGTCCATTTGCTTCTCTGCGAGTGCTTTGTGGCGACTGTCCTGAGCTGAGAAGTACATAGCGTTTACAAAAGCATCTAATCATCACAGGCCATTAGCATACCTCAGCTATAAGTTGGTGTGTTACAATCTAGTCCTCTTACTAGGTTTATTCATTACCCAAGCTCATCCCCAGCACCTGCCACAGCCCAGTGGGTTCATTCAGTCTTTCAGCTTCAGTTTTTTTTATCTGTAAAATGATTGCCTTAGTGAAGCTCCTTGGCATACTCCAGGCTGGGATTTCTGTGGACTAATATTCATTAGCACTGGGACTACCATGCTGATTAAGTTGCAGTTAAGAGAAAAGTGACTTCTCACACTAACCAGGCCTCTGTGTGTCATTTGTCAATCCTTTTCTGTAGCTGGGAAGCAAGGAGCAGGAATGTAACTGATTCTGCCCCTTGGAGTGATTCCTTATTAAACCACAGAGCAGGGAGATTTACTCTAGAGCATTTAATGACTTAGCAAGAATGTGCCACAGGATAACAAAGTTTACCTGGGCTCACGTAAGTTTGCTTTCTGTGCTGCTATTGAGGTCTTTTAAATGAAGCAGTGTGGGAGAAGGACTGAGTGTGAGAAGCATAATCATTCAGTGTGCGAGCCCAGAGTCTCGCAACAGGAATGAATGACAGTTGTACCATCCCCGACTTACCGCTCCACTCCTCCTTTCAGACAGATACACAGACCAGGGAAACTGGAAGACTTAAAAAGCCTTTAAGTGGATTTCCCATGGAGCTGGGAACAATCCCAGGCATGGCTACTTGCTCTTCAGAGGTTGAGAAAATATCATTAAATTATAAAGCACCATCCATGGGAAGCTTCCTGTCGCCCTCATTGTTGAGCCACCAACTCTGAGCTCTGTTTTAATGCACCATGGTTTTGTGTATTCATGGTCCTCGCATCAAAGCTGCCAATTGTCATTCCTAAGTTTTACAGGGACAAACTAAAGTTCAGAGGGTGTATACAGTTTGCCAACCTCACTTTGACTGTGGTATATAACAGGATTTACAGGCATCACGATCTGCCTTTAATGCAGTTTTCCTGTAGTACAAGAAATTTAAGCTTATCCCTGACTAGCTTACATATAAATGAGACTCAGACTATGGTTATTTTATTTGGCCTTGACAATTACCGGGGGGTCACCCCTAAACTACTTTTTCTAAGTGCTGGATTGGCTGCCTCCCCAGCAGTCTACTTGCTGTTTCTCCTAGCTATGTACTAATGGTCTGTCTCCTCTCATGGTCATTTCCTATCCTCTTGTTCTTCCTCCTTCTTCCTGGTCTCTCCTCTTCCAACTAGGTCACTCCAAACCCATCTGTCTCTAATCCTTTAGTCACTGGCTGTAGCCAATTTTATCTCACCAGTAGTTTTAAATCAAGGAACAAGGGTTGCACAACAAAACTTGTAAACATCAGAAGTCACCCATTGGCCTAGACCTTCTGGTATAGAATTTAGCATTACGACACCTAGCGATAGAGCAAACCTCAACATTCTTCCTCCATGACACACTTCTGCTTGAGCCACTGATTATTACAGTTCATTCCTTTTACTGATGAAGACAGAGGCTCGTGATTATTTGGAGGCAACACAAACATTGCTGAAGAAAGTACATTTCATGTTCCATGTTTATTTAGCTGCCAGTGATTGTTGGAACCCTTTCTGTCTAGATCACATTTTCTTGCCAACATACTTTTCTCACCTACTTACTTGTAAGAGAGTGCTGTGCATGGGGGAGAAAAATCTGTAACGAGGTGAGAATGAGTAGAAAAGAAACACAGATGCATCTCCTTTATTTATTGCTTCATAATCACAGCAGCCACACAGTGCAGCCTAGCTCAGGGGTTTGCAGAGCACACACATTGCGGCAATTCATCTACTGGGGAACACAAAAGATGCTTATAATGCCCAAAATTTGGAGTTTGCTGCACTTCTGTGTATGTGTCTGGGGATTCTGAGAATGTGGAGAGCAGAGGGGATGGTTGTGGATTCCCGAGGGTAGATTAAAACAACCCAGGCATGAGCTATGACCTCTACTAAAGATCTGGTTTCTTTTACTCAGCTGAAATAATTACTTATATATTTTTCTTTTTCAGTGGACTGTATTGTGCAGTCACATTTCATGTTCAAGAAATACCTCTTGAACCTCATGTTTGAGAGATTGCTTATGCAGTCACTCCTGTAGATTTGTAAAAATCAATCTTGGAACAAGTCTAGGCTTTGAAAACATAGTAGGTATACAAATAAACAACGTCTTTTCACATGTATTTCCTGTTGGTAAGCCTTGATTTTCGGTTTTCTCTTAGTATGGATAATAAAGAATTTATGTATTAGGTTGCATTGATGGGGTGGTACACTTAGACAGAGATCTAGTATTGCCTCTGAGTTCTACTATACCATAGCCAAGATATACCATCAATTAGTCAGCTTTCTGTTACTGTAACCAAATATTTGTGGTAGTAAACTTATATAGATAGACGAAAGGTTTATTCTTGGTCATGGTTTCAGAAATTTCACTCCCTGATTACTTTTGGACCTATGGTGAAATTATAATAGCAAGTGTGTAGCAGAGAGAAATATGCTTGCGTTGTGTGTAGAACTTACCAAAGAAATGAAGATGAAGAAGTTGGGTTCCAGTGTCTCATTCAAGCATATGCACCAGTGACTAGAAGACATACTAAGGATGCTGGAATCAGCAGAGTTCCTGTGATGGATTGTCAACTTGACACAGAATCACCTGCATAGGAAGACTCCCTGGAACAGTTGTCCTATTTGTCTTAATTTATGTGAAAAAGAAAACAAACAAACAAAACCCAAAATCCATTCCCACATGCATGCAGTATTCTTTGGTAGCCTCTCAAAGAAATCAAAAGATGTGGTTGAGGAAGCATATTTGCTTTTGGCTTGCTTGCCATTCCTTCTTGCCCACTTGACTCTCCTTGTTGACAAATTTGTTCCTTCCCTGACAGAAGAACCAGCTTTTGTTATGGCTGTCTCCAGGTACTAGATAGATAGATAGATTTAGATAGATAGATAGATGATAGATAGATAGATAGATAGATAGATAGATTCATTCTATAAGTTCCATTCCTCTAGATAACCCTGACTAATACAGCTGGATAGTGACCTTTTATCACATGGGCCATTGGAGAACATTTACCCAAATTAAGGCACCCAAGGATCAAGAGCCTCTTAATTTTGTTTTTACACAATTCTCATTTGCAAACTCATACTCATAATTGCTTATTATTTTGCTTTACCTGTTTTTGTAAAGCTATGATGGATAGAGTGTCTAATCAAGGGAGGTGCAACATCTGGCAGAGTTCTGAAGGGTTGTTTGCTCATAGTGTTTAGATCGTGCTGAAGTGTGGACTTGCAAAATGAACGTAGGCTGTGTAGTCTCATTTAAAACTGTTCTGCTGGTTACTGTTCTGAATGTTCTATCAGTCTATTTCCATTTACAATGTGTGAGAGTGTTGTCTTGTACAATTCTTCTGCATTGGATACAATCATTATAGAAGGTTAATTTATAAGTTAAGTATTAATACATTTTATAGTTTTATTGATGTTAAACACCATGTCAAATATTCCTTAACTGTTTTATCTTTTATGTCTAAAGAAATTGACTTTATCAAGATAGTTATTTGCCACATTTACGGTAGACATTTTGGTCTGTTTTAAATATAATGACTCTCTCTGTCTTGGTCTCTCTCTGTGTTTCTGTGTCTTTCTGTCTCTCTATGTGTCTCTATCTGTCTGTCTCTTTCTCTCCACCCACCCCCTCCCTCACAGGCATATGCTACATGAACTTTAAAGACATTTTTTTTCCTCTTGATTTTACTCATTCTGTTACAGGCCAGAAATGCTCTTTTACAAAGAACGTTAGTAAACATACCTATTTTCTGCTATATTTTCCCTTAGATATATCTTGAATTACCCCTATATATTTCCTAAATAGAGCAGGGACTTAACAAAGGTCACAGTGAGTTGGGTGACAAGAATCCTCTACCTCCAGGAATGGGACCAGGGTGCCACTGATAATCCTTGGGAAACTGATGCTTCTAGAATTGTATTTAAAGCAGCAGTAGCTTGGGGGCAGGGCAGGAAGCACAGGCTTGTTGGACATGGAAGGTAGGAGGGCAACATTTATCAGCTAAGGGAAGGAGGGTGAAAAAGGATTATTCTGTTCTTTAAACCAAAGGAGGAGGATTCATCTCTCTGCTACATTAATGCTTGCACCCACTCCTACAAGAGGCTCCACATTGGTGAGTTTGAGAGGAAACACAGAAGGATGCTAACAGGAATTTACTTTTTTCAGAAAATGTCATAAATTAAAGTCACAGAATTTTGGTCGTTTACTATTATAAGCACATTTCTTTTTTAAAATTATAGATCATTTTATTAGCAACAAGCCAGCATCAGGCAGATGGGGTTCAAGCTCACAGCAGTGCTAAAGGGGACTTGGAAAGCCTAACTGGCTGCTGGCAAATTAAAGGATGCTGTCACTGTGGAGACTGTGGTGATGCCTTAAGTGTATGCACGATTGCCATATGCTCCAGTGACCCCATGCTTGTGTACTAACCCACAAGAAAGGGTGGCAACACCATCAGATATCTGAGCACCAGTGTCTGAGGTAACATTACTCCTAATAGATAAAAGGTGGAAGTGCCCCCAAGGCCTGTCAAGGGGAGAAATAATAAATAAAATGTTACATGTCGACACAGTGAGTCACCATGAAGTGGTAGCACACTTGATACACAGTGCGGAACGGATGAACCTGAGTCCTTCGTGAATTCACAGAAAGAATTCAAGAAAATCAACCAACCAGATACTGTGTGATTTCTTTTATACAAATTATTCAAGGCAGTCACATTCCTAGAACTGGAAAAGTATAGAACGTTGTGTGTCAGAGGTTGTGTAGGTGGTAGGATGGGAGCTCTTGTTTAAAGGGACTTGGAGTGTCTGTTTGGGTAGAGAAGGTTCTGCAGATTGTCAGTTGTGATAGCTGCAGAACTTCAAATATGACTATTGCAAAAGAATTGCAAAACACTAAAACTCTTGGGTACTTAATTTGAGAAATCAGCTTTATTTTCTACTTTGTCTCCCACAACAAAATGCTGACTATCTGTGTTTCAAATGTAATGCATGCATCAGGGTCACGATTGTCAGACGTTTACAAATCATTGCTTTATAAATCAACATCAACAATCAAAATTAATGATGGAAAACTTAATGCCACTGGCCTTTTAGTTTGGCGAGGGTTTATGTCTTCTTAGGTTCCATACATTGAGAGTAGACATTCATATGTAAGTTTATTATCACTTATACCTTCATATTATAATGAATGTAAATAAAAAAATAAGTCTCACAAATTAAGAAGTCTAAAGAACTAGGGTCACAGTCACGGATTATTACTAGGTATATGTGATAGATCACTATACATGTATCTAATAAACTCATCACTATTTTGCTAATATGTATGTAATTCCTCACCTGAACTCTTCTGGGTCATTTGATAGTTTCTTCTATAAGTTATATTTAGGGCTATAGTTGAAATGTCTGAATCTGGTTACTATAGCTATCTGGAATACTGTTACCCAAGAAGATACAGGGTGACATATCATCTGGTGACCTGATGCTAATCAGGTACTACTTACCCAGTTCATTCTTCATCAGATTCTGTTCCACCTATGGTGAACCCAGATTTCAAAAAGGTCCTCTGCACAGTCCTGTGACTGAGTTGCGACCACAAATTGGTTGTTACGGGTTTCCAGCAGCTGCATCTGGTATTCTGAGTGAAAGAAAAGAGAAGGTATTTGCTCCCTCCTTCTTTGAATCCTGCAAGCTAACCACAAAGTTTCAGAAGGTTAAAGGAATCCAAGTGAGTAGGTCATGGTTGGCACTGAGAAATCCTGCTGCTAGCCAATCAGAATTGATGGCAGCAGTCAGTCAGAAGCTGTTTCAAGATAGCTTAGTGAAAATGGGCTGCTTTTCTTTAAGGGCTTTAATTTCCTGATGCCATCAAATGACCTTGTACCAAGAATCACTTCAAGGTTCCGTGAGAGAATGTAAAGCAAAGTCTGTGTATGGAGACTTACACCTTTAACTCAGTCCCTCAGAAGGCAGAGACAGGGGGATCTCTGAGTTCAAGGCCATTCTGGCCTACACAAAGATTCCAGGACAGGTAGGACTACATAGAGAGGCCATGTCTAAACACACATACATACACACACACACACACACACACACACACACACACACACACACCAACACACAATAACAAAAGAAAAAGATTAGGAGGAAATATACTAAATATATTTATGTGTTATTGATTGTTAATCAAGACTCTGAAAATGACAATATTAAATACTACTAAGTAAGTTAATTCACGGCATTAATAAAAAAAAAATGTGCCCTCAATGATCGTTTGTAATCTGTGTTCACACCACTCTGTACTTGAAGGGAATTTAAAGTTTTGTGATGTAATCCTAACCATAACCATTTGGTTTCAAAGTATTGATATTTCTGTACATGAATGTGGTTTTTGTGCTTCTATTATTTTTCTGGTTTGTTTGCTTTTTATTTATTTATTTTTTATTTGCCTCTTTGCTGAAGAGAGATAAAGAACGTGTAGAATTGAATGGGTGGTTGCTTAGGAAGGAGGAGGGAAGAGACGGGGAAAACATGATCACCTATATATATCCTATGAATTTTCAATAAGAAAAGGAAAAGCAATTCAAGGACAAACTACTTCCTTTATTTCTTGAGATTATAATACAATTCCATCATTTATTTCCCTGATCTCTTTCCTTCCCCTAATCCCTCTCAGGAGCTCTCCAGTGCTCTCCTTCAAACCTGGCATTTAAAAAAAATTACTGTTACATACATTATGTTTGTATATATACATTCACAGATACACCCCAGGCAGTCTGTATAATGTTACTTGTATATATGTTTTTCAGAGCTATCATTTGGTATTGGATAAGTCACTGGTGTGCTCTTCCCTGGGTAAGACGATATTACCCACTCCTAACATTCCTTTATCTCCACAGTCTGAATTATTAAGATTCTCTTGAATCTTATTTGGGTATCCATATCTTAAAAAATCACCAGATCCTAATTCCTAGTGGGATTTAAATCCTTCATGTCACTGGATATTTGTATAAAATAAAATGAAGGTTTCATTTGTTACTTTACAGATACGTAAGTTTCTTTTTTTTAAAATTAGATTTGTATTTGTTTATTTTGTGTATGTGCATGCGTGTGTGAATGTGTGTGTGTGAAGCCCATTTGTAGAGTCCAGAGGACATCTTACTTATAAGAGTCAGTTTTCTTCTTCTACCCCTGGGTCCCTGGAATCAAATTTAGGTGTGTTGTCTTGGCAACAAGCTCCTCTACTTGCTGAGTCATCATCTCTCCAGCCTTTCATTCTATTTACCGTCTCAGCTAAAATGAACTTGTTTCAATGTTTTATTTCTTACGCAAAGTGTGCACTTCAATTTTTTAAATGATTTTATATTGTACTTATTTTATGGTATGGGTGTGTGTTATTTTATATGTACAGGTCTTCATGTGCATCTGTGTGCCAGAGTGTGTCTGGTGCTCTGGAGGGCCAGTGAAGGCGTCAATCTCCTGAGACTGAGTCTTGTAGAAGATTAGCAGTGTCAGTATGATAGGATGACTTCCATACACTCATTTATTTCAGGATTCTCTCTTTTTTATTCAGTCTTGTTCAATGTTCATCTCCTTTGCCTGTGTTTTGGAACATGAAGCTCTTTCTTTTGTGTTTTCCTGCCTTGGTCTCATTTGTTTCTGCTCTAGGCTTTTTTTTTTTTTCTTCTCCTTACTTTGGGTCAGTAGATCTTTATCTTTGCTTTTCTTAGCCCAAAAGATGCAGGGACATATCTTACATTTGAGCTGTCCCTCCTGTTTAATGCAGGCATTGACTGCCACAAATTTCCTTCATTTTAGTATCCGACAAAGTTTCATTTCTTATTTTAATGTGTTTCAAGATACTTTTTCTTCACTTGTGTGTTAATGAATTACTTGCTTCAGCTTAATGCATTGGTGTAATTTCTAACTTTTTTTTTCTGGGAATATGTTAGATCATTTGGCCTGGAGTTCAATTTTAATCTGCTGGGTTTTTCTTTGTTTTCGTTTTTACTATTTATGTATAGGATGGCAGTTGAAGGTGTGGTGTTAACGGTTACTGGCTTGAAGCCTATTTATCCTTTTCACTCAACTGATCTTCTTATATACTTGGGTGTTCCAATATTGACTGCGACATATTTAAAGCTGTTATGTCCTTTTGCTCAACGGATCTCTTTATTGTCACGTTGAGCTTCCTCATCCATGAATCGTAGAGGTTGTGGTCATCTGTGGAATAAAATCATGACAGATATTATACTATCATACCCAATATAACATAACTGTCGGTTCTCAGGGACAGAATTCAAAAGTTACTGTTTAACAATAGAGGAAAAGATGTTGATTTTTTTCAGGGATCAGGCAAGGGAGGTGTGATAGACATAAGGAGGATTAAGTTGCTAATTCAAATGTAAAGAGAAGAAGATTTAACTACTACTGATGTTATTCAAGGAATAAGAAATAGAATGACTTCCTCCCTCTTGGGTCATTCAGTGACCTTTTAGAGATTAGCTTAGAGATTACCTTGAGACTGATATTAGTCATGAACTAGAAAGTTCTATATATAGAAATATAAATGGGGGGATGAAAATCTAAGTTAAATTACTCTTGCACGTTAACTAGAACATAAATGCTGGCCTGGAGTAGCATAAGTCTCCTCTGGGAACAAGAGCTGCAGAAGACAGCCTGTGTATTAGTTTCCCATTGCCGCTGCAGCAAATTATTGCAAACAGTGGCTTACAGTATCACAGATCTGTCAAATTGCAGTTTTGTGGTTCATGAGTTTAAAATAAGCGTTACTTAGCTAAAATCATTGGTTTTGATTTTTGACTTCTTGTCCAGATTTAGTAAAAATTAATTTCCTTGTTGTTTTTTTTTTGTTGTTGTTGTTTTATGATTTTTAGTGAATGGTTCCTACTGCTGCATTCACAGTGAGCGACACTGCTTCAAATCTCCCCTTGACACTAATTCTCCTGTTGCCTTTTCAATTTATGTAAAAAAAAAAAAAAAAAAAAAAAAGCTTGTAATTATTTTGTTTGCACCCATGTAATCCACTATCATCTCCCTACTACAGGACCTTTAGTCACTTCTGTAAAGCTGTTATCCTTTACAGTGTAACAACACACTCACAAGTTCTCCAAACTAGAATGTGGACTGCTTTGAGGATTCTGCTACTACAATCATGGTAAAGCTCCTTTGGAACACCTCTTCTTCTATAAAGAGATCATTTCTTTAAAACACTTATAGGAATACTAAGGTTTTAGTTATATTGTCACATGAACATGTTTTTCTGATTACAGTTAATTGACCAATCTTGGGTGTACAATCAATCTGGTCTGTAAATTCATTGGAACTAAAAGAGAAATTGCAGTTACTTTAAAGACTTTTGAATCTCAATTTTGTGAATTATTTGGACACTTTAGTTGTGCTAGGTGGATGGACTGAGAGATAGAGAGAGATAGAGATAGATAGATAGAGAGAGACAGAAAGAGAGAGATAGTGATAGAGATAGAGAGAATAAAAAACGAGTTATAAGGAAAGGAAGCATGGATGAGGCATAGACAATCTTGTAGGTGCCTAGACTCTTGTTTCTCAGGTTTTTGAAATTTAGCAGGTATTTTTCCTTTTCTATGTGCAATTACAAATACAAGAAACACTAGTGGGAGATTCTATTCAATCAATAATCTCATATTTTAGCTTTATCCCTCACTGGTAGACTCAGGGAGAGGGGTAGTCATTGTCTTCATTTCCATACCTCCTGATTGGACCAGCAGACTCCAAAGGATAGTTCCTATCTAATGGTCACATAGATGATGCTGGTTTAAAAAAAAAATGAGTCACAAAACAAAATGAAAGCTCACTAATCTATGAAATGGACTGCTAGGGAAGAGGATGGTAGGGAGGAATGGAGGGATATATATAAAAGGGTGGGTGTGCAGGTCATCATAATGTACTCTGCATGATTTCATACGTATGAAATGTTCAATGTGTTACTGTTAATATTTAATAAATGGGGCTGCACAATCCCTACCATCTAAGCGGCAGTGGCTCTGCCTAGCTCAGGCTACCTTGTTCCAGGGCCTAAAGCCAAGCACATCACAGCTGGAAGTGACCAGAGGCTACGGGTGTGCCACAGCTAGAAACACTGGCCCTGGCACCCACAAGATGCCAGCATGGGAGATGGATCCACCAATCTCCCACGCTGTCTCCACAAGGCTGGCCTAAGCCCAGACCATCCTGCCATCCACACGGTACCCAGTGGAAATGAGACTCTAATGTATTAAGATTATCCAATAGCTTTATGTATTAGGTAATGCTCAAATAACAAGAAGCCCACACAATTAGAGTGTTACCCAATACCTAATCTAGATATTACAACTACCTTAGACTGCTGGAGACACGTGTACATCCGCTGCCATGTTCCCTTCTCTCTCCTCTTCCTTTCTCCTAGCTCCTCCTCTTCTTCTTCTTACTTTCCCACATTAGCTCCTCCCAAAATGCAGAGTTTAATATAGCAGGAAATATACTGTTACATCAATGAACAAAATAAAAGAATAGCACAATGATACCTAATACCTTAAAACCACTTTAAAAACATATATTTAGTTAGGCTTCCTGATAATCAACATTGTTCATCAATATAAGAGTTGGAATAAGTAAGACTGTTTACAATGTTGGGAAATGTTCATGAGAGAGTGTTTAAAAATCACTGCAGAAGCCAGATGTGGTTTTTGATGCCCCAAGTTTTAACAGGCAGGAAACTTAGGCAGGAGAATCTCAGCCAGGGCTCCATAGCAAGATCTTGTCTCAAAATGAACACTCATTTAAGAAAACAAAAATCTTTGTGAACAACGTCGGAAGAATGACTTTTTAGTCTAGTTAGAAATTGGTGCGGAGTGTATCAAACATACTGCTTAATTTCAGAGACAGTTTTCATTAACAATAGAAAAAGAAGATCCTGTCTTAGAGGTGCAGACTGATTCCCAAGACCTTTTCTCCTGTCATGCTCAGTGTAAATCCAGGACACAACATCCTAATTGCTACACAGAGGGTTGCTTTGGCTTCTTTTAGCAAGTAAAATTTGATTTTATAATGTCATATGACCAATCATCAAGCTTTACATACTTTAGACTCTAACTAAAAGTTCTCACGTCTTTTCCCTCAGAATCTCTGTATTGTGGATTCCTTTTTAAATCTTTAAAAAAAAAAAAAAAGATTTCCAAGGATCAGATATTTATACTTTATTTACAGTAAAAATGAGTTCAATTGTTTTCTTGATTATAAGGAGATCATATTCCACAAACACTAAAACCAACTTGCATATTTATATTAACCTTAAAATAAAAATAGTTTATGTGCTCATAGCCCCACATGGCCTTTTAAGATGTCCAGTAGCTCATTATCCAAGTACACAGATACAATAAATACTGTTATGAAGGCACTAGTCAAGACCATGTTCCACTATATATTTGCTCCTTTTTCCAATACAACCGTTTTGCATTCTGAAAAATCCCAGTCATTATATGTTTAGATATTTCCACCTCTACTCTGCCTTACATTTCTGGTTTTCAAAGATGTTTCAGCACTCTAGATTAGATCAACTTTGTGCCTTTTAAAATTACCCTAAGTGTCTGTTAGAGGAAGTGATTTCATTCATTGGCAGGAAGCTCCTGGTATAGTGATGAATTATTTCTGCTGCTGCTTCTGGTGGGAATGGGCTAAGCTGGATGTACAAATAAGGAAATTAATGATAGAGGGATATAGATACTAGTTCCATTGAAGGTGTGAAAAGCTTGCCATGGACTGAAAGAGAATGTCCCTCATGAGTACATACATTTACAGGTTTAATCTCTAGTTGAAGAACATTTTGGAGAGAAGTTAAGAGTTAAGAGGTGTGGCCTTGTTGGAGGAGATGTGTTGCTAGTGGAGGACTTTGAGATTTCAACAGCTCATGCTGGTTCGATGTTCTCTCTCTTTGTCTGTTGCCTGTGGATCAGGGTATAAAACTCTCAGTATTGCTTCAGTGCCATGACTGTCTGCTTCCCATCATGACAATAACAGACTAAGCCTCAGAAACTGGATGCAAGGCCAAAGTTAAATGCTTCCTTTTATCAGAGTTTCTTTGGTCATGGTGTCTTTTCACAGCAATCAGGTAGCAAGTAAGATAACGTGGTAGAAAGTTAGAAGTGAAAGAAATTCTGAGCAGACTAATCACCAAACTGAAGTCTATTGACAATCTGGGCAGAATATATACTGCAAAACTTTATATTCCAATATGCCAGATCTCATCTTGTCTTATGTAGTGCCAACATTCCAACAGTTACTTATATGAATAGTTATACATGGGAATAGTTATAAGAATTATGCCCAAGGGCCTACTGTCCTTGTGTTCTTCTGGCTCTTTAGGTCTTTGTTCAATGTTTGGACCTTGTCTTACTATGTTATGATATGGAGTGATTAATGTGTATATATCGAGCACAAAGAAGCTGTGGAAAGTTATAGGCCCACTTTAAAATCAATAATAGAGTGAACCCTGTAGAGATACTTTGCTTGTTGTAAGCTCTTGGGAGATTTGTTGAATATTTCTGCCTTGATTTTTCTACTTACAATGTAGGATAATCAAGTGTGGGTATGGGTCCTGTTGGGCGGAGTTGTGGATCCTGAGTGTCTGTTGTGGCTCAGGGAGGCAGAAGCTGGGAATTTGAATGAGTTCACTCCATTTGGTACTTCACTCTGGGCTGTGAGGCAGCCAGGGCTCTGCCTGGGCATGGAGAGGTCTCAGCCTGAAGTCCTGTGGGGGCAGGGCTCCTGAGTGGGGGTCTCCAGGCTGACAGGGCTGACTGGGAGACCAGTGGTCCCTGTCCTTGGGCTCCCAGATGCCACTGGAAGCTGCAGAAGAACTGAGACGCAAGGGCATATGTGCTGGACTGGCCCGCAGCCTAGAGAAACAAGGGCGAGAGGAGCCCCAGCAGGGCCCCGCAGGTAGAGACTCTTGGTTACTGGGACTTGCTTGGCTGGGTCAGCTAGCTTGATTGTATTGGAGACCTCTGCTGCGGGAATGTAGAGAAGTCCTCAGTGGGAGATTAAACAGTGACTCGGTAGTCTAAGGCCCTCCCTCTCCACGGTTCTCCATTGCAGGCCCCAAAGACATGAAGAAGTCCATGGTTTTAAAAGGTTTATTGTCATGGCAGAAAGTGAATGTGGCTGCACACCCCCAACCCCAGTCTCTCAGGGCAGACCTGAGTTAAACAGGAAGGGAGGAGGGTCTGGGAAGGAATGCTTAATTGGCTACTCCCTCTGGCCTTTATGTATCTCATTAATATGGAAATCTCTTGAGGCTGAGGCCTGTAGTCATGCTCTCTACCTGTGGATGGGCTGGTAGGGGCGTTGCTCTACGTGACTAAAAGGTGCTAATCAATGGAGGTCTTGGCTGCATGTCAGGAGCTTGGAGTCTGGGAGAGTGGTGAAATGTATGCCATCCCTTGCAGGGTCTCTGGCCATCTCTAGTCAGTGCTCCACCAGAAACCAAGCTATCCTTTCATGGTCCCGTAATCAAGTATATCTGTTAATATCCAGGAATACTGTATCAGTCACTTTTATTTTACTGTGATAAAATATTATGATTGAAAGCTCTAGCAGACCAAACAATTTGTTTTTAGAGGTAAGAGACACTCAGAGGGGGAAGGCATACCAGCAAGAAGCACACATGGTAGAAGCAACAAGAAGCTGAGAGATCACATCTCCATCCATATGTAGGAAGTGGTGAGAGAGAGAGAGAGAGAGAGAAGGGAGAGGAGAAGAGAAAGGAAGAAGAAGAGGGAGAAGGGGAGAGGAAGAGAAAGAAGGAAAGGGAGAAAGGGATGGGCAGGGGGGAGAGAGAGATAGAGATGTATATGGGGAGAAAGGGGGAGAGAAGGGAAGAATTTAGAGGGGAATGGGGAGAAGGGGTTGGGAGATGGAAGAGGAGGGAGAGAGATAGAGAGAGGGAGAGAGATAAAGAGAGGGAGAGATTTTTCTAAAATATAATGGCACAGAATATATGTTCTCCTTCCCAATGGGAGGAATTGTCACATGATGAGAAAATACCACATCAAATCAACCCTGAAACCCAGCAGAGAAAACCCTCTCTCCTGTAGCTAGCTCCATGTCTGATATCTGGGTTTTACTCTCAAAGGACTTAGACTGTTCCATCTGCCCAGCTTTGCTATGCAACTGGCACCTCTGTCTTCAGCTAGTTTTCACTTTGCATGAAACCAAACAAGGCAGATGCTCCAAATGGGTAGCATTACTATCATCTTGAGATATCTACTGCATTCCAGACTTTACCTTCACAGATTCATGCAATAGTCTTTCCCAGACTTCTTGCAGGGGGTCCATTGATTTTACCACCTGTTGCATGGCCTTGACAGCTCTCAATCAATGGCAGAAGAATCACTGGCCCCATCAATCTTTGCCTTTTATAACTCTGAAGCCAGTATCATATAGATGATATTTCCATGTTTGACTCCCAACACAGGAAGGACCCTGGCCTATTTAGACAATATTGCAGCAGTGTTTGTGTAACGTCTAGAATAATAATTTTAAAACCTACTTAGATCTTTTCTTTTCACATATTATAAGTTTAGTAGGTTGAGGTCCTTCCCTGAGAGCATTCAGCCTTTTCCATTGCTCCAGTGCAGAAGAGATGGTCCTTCATTAGCACCAGGCTTTTCCTGAACACATGACCTAGGGACAACATTGAAGTTTCTAGTACTGCATTTCACTCCAAACCATACAGTTTGCATTTCTTTTTGCCACAATTGCTCTATTTCTGTGTAGAACTCCTGCATAGGAGTAATCAGCAAAAACAATAGCAAAACCTCAACATTATTCTGCCTTGGGATTTTTCTACCAAATGCATTTGTTTATTCTTTTTAAATTTAGCCTCATGTAGATTCTGAGGATACAGGGCAGAAAATGGCCGGAATCTTTGACAAAATATCATGCAATTGTACCCTAACATCATTGCTAATAGAAACTATATTTTTCTTTGAACCCCCAAGAGCCAGATCTCCACCACCTCTATGACCCTCAACACTACTGTCTCTCATTCTCTGACTAGAATGGCCCATTAAGTACTGCTTAGATCATTTAACTGTTTTCTAGTCCCGAGTTCAATGTTTTCCACATTGCTTCCAAAGCCAATGTGATCAGAGTCTTCACAGGACACATCACTCTCAGGATAAACATCTTTGTTAAATTTCTGCTGGTATAATAAACTACCATAACCCAAAGGAAGTTATAGATAAAAGCAGAGTTGAGCATTCATCATGGTAGGGAGATATGGCAGCAAGCATCTACAGTAACAGTAGCAGTATAAGGCTGAGAAGTCACATCTCCATTCATTTGCAAGAAGCAGAGGAAGGTCACTGAAAGTGGGATGATGCTATAAGATCCTAACGTCTGCCCACAATGTTGAACTTCTCCAATCCAGGCTCTTCATCCTAAAAGCTCTGTTTCCTCCTCAGACAGCATCACTGACTGAAGTCCAAGTATTCAAGTATGTGAGTGTATAGGGAACATTTTAAATACAAACCACCTTAGACACTGCAGTTCCTAAAGTGTCACTTAGTTCAAAAGATAGCACTTAAAATAGGGGGTGGGAGGGGGAGACTGGAACTCCTTAAGAGTCTTCATCTCTTTTCATCCCGTTTCTCGGAGAATTGCAAGAAATATCACAATAAAATAAAATTGTGAGTAGGACAAGCTAGTCCAGCATTTCTCAGATTTATTTGGGAATAAAATTTTTTCTTGACCTGGCATAGATCCTGACTTCTAGTTTCTTCAGTGCCAGGACGGTAATGAGAATGAACTGAGGTAAACTGAGCACCTGTTTGCTAACAGTAGGCACTTGGGATGACTATTTAGATCACTAGCTCCATCATATAAAACTCAGCAGAGGAAGAACATCATGGCAAACATATATTTTTAGTTACCAAGTATACTAAAATGCTAACGCAGCATACTTCCTATTTCCATACCTGTGCAGAAAACATATAGGCACACGTGTATCATCTGAGTGCTCTGATTTATTAAGTTTTCATTGTGTAGTCATTATACAACCACTCTACTCATCAGGTGTGTTTCCAAGGCCTAATCAGAGATTCAGACTTAGAAGAGCATCCAAGAACATATTTAACACTAGACACTAATAACATCCCAACCTACAAGGGCAAGCTGGGAAACACAATGTATTAGTTTTCTGTAGAAGCCCGTCCTGCAGAGCATGAGATTAGAAGATGAGATTCCCATCAGGAGTAGGTCAAATGACCTAAAAAAGAAATTTCCTTCTTCATGTGGAGTTCTTGGAACACCACCATAGTTTCCAAGAGCCTTGCATAAAAGTTTGCTAGCTAGAAGAATCTCTGTATTAGTGGGAGTCAATACCTGTGTCTTCATGATTAGATATTTACAGTTCCTTCTTATCCAGATGTAATTTTCCAAGCTAGAGTCCTCTGGTAGAGTTAATAAGGGGTTCAAACTTTATACCACATAGAAAGGTACTTTACAAACTGTTTATCTATTGATGCAAGCTGATTGAATAATCTGCCTAAGGTCACAGCCCTGGAAATTGGAAAGCCATGAGCTGTCAAGACCTAAATTCATCTCTGTGTGGTACCAAAAGCCATCATCCTTCAGGGCTGGCAGACTTCCACAAGAGAAGAACTCTTTGATGAGAAAGACAAGGATGAAATAGAGACATTAGCCACGAGAAAGGCTAGAGACAATTTTCCCTCTGAAACAGGTGGCAAGGAGGAGAAGAGAAATTAATTTGTAGATAATTAAGAATTGACAATGTTATTTTCAAGATTTATGAATCTTAGAGTGACAGGAGTCAAAACATCTTAGGATCTTGTCTATTGACAGGTAAAATAATCTCTCAGTGTGATACATTTATTTCTAATTAACTCTAGCGGAAGTTACTTTCTCCAACACAGCAATAAGTGACACTCACTTAAATTAGAAGATGTAAACTACATTACATAAACAACAGTTCAACAGTTCTTGGATGAATTGTTGTTTTCCTGTGACAAATGTCTGATGCCACTATTCTTTTTGTACTACCTACATTTAGTAGTAAATGGGACATATTATTCCCCGTCCCCACCCCCTTTGTGTTATATGTGTGTGTTGCACTCATGTGAGTTTGTGAGTTTGAGTGCCTGTTTCAGCATGTATAAGACTAGAGAGCAGGTGGTTGGATGTCCTCAGAGTTCTGCCTCATTGCCTTAAGAAACACTGCTATCATGAGGTCTCTCGATAAATTGGAAGTTTGCCATTTGGGCTGAGCTGATTTGGACCACAAGTTCTTGCTGTCTCCACTTCCTAATACTGGATGCATAGAGTCAGCTTTTTACATTGATGTAGAGGATTCAAACTCAGGTTCTCAAGCTGGCCCAGCAAACATTCCCAAGTAGTGATCTCCCTAGCCCTAGACCTGGTTTAGAATGCCTAATATGATTGGCAGGATCATCGGACAAATTACGATACTTGAAAGAAATTCATTTCATGTGAAAGGAACCAGTGCAAACAAAATTTCCTCTTTGCAAGCTGTTGATGTTGATGGCTTTGTGGAGCTGCCATAATGGAGTCTCTCTGTTTAGGAGAGCTGGAATCTATTTTGTCAGATCTGCTGCTCCTTTTCTGGGAACTGAGATGGAACATGCTAGGAGAGCCCTATTATAATCTATAATCGCCTGTGGATTTTCCAACGTGCCATGCCATTTTTCTCATATTGTTATCTCAGTAGAGTTTCATTTGAGGAAATTAAATGTATGTTGTGGTGGAGTGCGAAAACAGGGGTGTTTAAATATGCTGACATGGGTGTGTTCATACAGAACTTGATTTAAAATGAAACTTGAGCAGATTACAGTGCGATTCTTATTCTATTAAAATGCAAATAAACAATGCCTATTGTTCTCCCCTGAAGCTTTCCCTTCTCCTTAAACATCCCAGTCTGGTTATAGAAGAACTTTTAATGTACTTGAGGTTCTTGTCCTTGCAGAGACTTGAATCTTTTTTGTGTTCACAAATTAGAAGAATATTGTCTTCCCTTTGTCATTTATAGAAAGAAGCTCATCAGATAAAGGAACAGACTGATATTTTTAAGGACCAGTAGGTAGAAGGAGTTTGAGGGGGGCAGATTATAAACTGGGAATGAGAATGAATGAAGGCTTATAGACACATAGGAACCCAAGCACTAAGCTGAGGTTGGGTTTCACCTGCCATTGTCTTGCACACTGCTAACGTTCAACTTGTGAACATTCAGTAGGGAAGTGAAGTGCTCTGTGTAAGGAGCTAAGTGTAAGCAACTAAAGTTTATTTTCTCTCTAGAAGTAAGTTTTGTTAAAGTCTAGAAATGGTTTCTATTTAGATGACTTAGGTCCTGTTACCAGCAGGTGTTTCATTCTCTTCTCTGGATTGTTTTGTAGGATGTGACCTTGATTTTGCCAAACCACAGCTGACATGTGTGGCTTCTCTCTGAGGCTAGCCCCTCTTGAGTTACTCCAGTTACTGACTGAAGCTGAGGTGAGATGCCATTTCTGTGTCAGCTGGATTGTTTTTCTGGGAGACCCTTCTCCCATCCTTTTATAAGCATGATCATATTATACTAATCTGTTACATCTAAACACCTTAACTAACTGTTCTGAATATCATGGTTTAGTGGAATTATTTCCAAATAACAATTCCCAAAATAATAAAAAGTCATTCTGTTATTCTGCAATGCATCCAAAGGAACCTTCAAAATATCACCCTGAGGAGCATTAACAGGAGAAATTACAAGCAGGTGAGTCTAGTCCGGAGACTCACACCTTCTTTAAACTCATCTACTTGTGTCCGTGGAATCAACCACAGATCTTCTAGCAGTCTCTTCTCTCTACTTTTTTTTTTTTTTTTTTATAAAATATTTATTTGGTTGTGTGCCTGTTGCGCATATGTTTGCAGTTGTGTGTGGGTGGGTGTGTGGAGGCCCAAGGCCTATGACTTCCTACTTGCTTCTCAACTTTTTTTAAATACAATTTGAAGCTTCCTGTTTTGATTAATTGGTTGGCCAGAGAGCTCCCAGGACCTAGCTGCTTCTATTCACTGTCACTGGGGTCTCAGGAACTTCTCCTTGGGCCAGGCTTTTGAACACAACTCAGGTTCTGCTCATAACTTCCTCAGAATGAACACGAAGCTGTCTTCCCATCTTAAGCATCTCTGCCCTTCTCTTCTACTTCCTCCTCCTCCCCTCCTCCCATTTCCTCTTCCTCTCCTTCTCTTTCCCTCCTCTTCCTCCCATTTCCTCTTTTCTTCCTCCTCCCATTTCCTTTTCTCCTCACCTCTTCCTCTTCTTCTCCCCATTTCCTCTTCTTCCTCCCCTCCCTCCTCTTCCTCCCTCTTTTAAAGCCTATGTGTCTCCCTTTAAAGACAGAAGGGCAGCACAGTCTTGTGCAGTTAGAAAGTTTGGGTACTCTTGAGTGTGATGTGAAATCTTAGATCCTTTAGATGTTTTTAAAGATAGAAATACTAGAACACCTATAACCTCTCTCTTTTTTGGTTTTATCTTGTAACCATGTTTAAATCTGTTATAAAACAATGTCCCATCTCTCAGTTCTCTTGCAAAAGCCTGGCCCCTGGACAGCAGTGAAGAAAGACATCCTGTCTTGAAATAGGCCCAAATTATTCATTCAATCTAAGTAACTGAAAGGTTGTGTTTTGGATTCATTTCTACTGGTCTATTTTCCTGTTTACAGCAAGGCAACTCTTTCTAGCCACTAGATAAGATACAGATAGAACTTGAGAACTGTTTCCACTCTTCATCTTTACTACAGTTCCCCAACTTATACTTCATTTTCCTTGGACCAACTTCCAACTTCAAGTCTTTTGCCTATACATTCTCTTATACTGTTGGAATGTAAAGAAAAATGTCCAGCAGCCTAGGAAGATAACTGCCCGCCTGCCTGCCTTTGCAGACAGTTCAGGAGCTTCTACTGCCATGGACCTATACGGATAAGGCTGGATGGTCAAGACCTCATTCATGACGTCCTTACTTTGCCTCATTTCAATGGAGAAGTTGTACTTAGGAATCTAGAGAGACAGAATTTGAAGACATCAGACAAATACTGCGACTCATCACACCCTTCCTTTCTCTTCTCTTTTCCTTCCCCCTTCTTCCATCTCTCTTTTCTCTGTCTCTCCCCCAACCCCCTGCCATATCACACACACAAATAACACAATGAATAACATATGCAATCTAAAAGGGAGCGTGCATGAACTGACAAAGAAACATGATTTAACTAATGATGAGATGGGGGGGTGGGGAAGCCCTGAGTTCCTGGTGTAGCCGCATCACATAATTGTTTAAATGCATCTTCAGCTTATTTCGGGCTGAGTTAAGTTTCATGTGCATCGGTATTGATCGTGAGCAGAGCTAGTGATTAACTGAGTCTCTAGCCATATTCAGTAGCATTTCCACGAAGCTTCGAATTACACTTGCGTTGCTATCAGTTTCCAGAACTTGGAGGTTTGGCAAGAATCACTGCATTTTACAATGAAATGACTACATTTGACTATAAAAGCACTATACAGAGATATGCTATAAATTTTTTCTTACCATGAAGGAAAATTTTGGAATAAAATGCTCTATAATTTTTAAAATTTGATCTCTCTTTTTAATATATTAGCTAGCAAATAAGTTTCTTCATGTCCTATTTAAAAGAGGAAGAGGTGCCCATAACTTTTAAGGACTTTCATGGGCAAGAAAAATGTAATTGTCAATCTTTTTTTTCCATTAATTTATTTATTTATGAATTCTATATTTCAATCGCAGCCACTCTGCTCCCAGTTTGTGGGCTATGCTTAGCCTAGGGAGTGACACTATTAGGAGATATGGCCTTGTTGGAGTAGGTGGTCACTGTTGGTGTAGGCTTTTAGACCCTCTCCCTAGCTGCCTAGACGCTATCTTCCTTTTAAACAAGGAGAAACTTTAGCTTCTCCAGCCCTGTATCTGCCTGGTACAATGCTTCCACCTTGATGATAAAGGACTGAACCTGTGACCTGTAAGCCAGCTCCAATTAAATGTTGTCCTTTATAAGAGTTGCCTTGGTCATGGTATCTCTTCACAGCAGTAAAACCCTAAGTAAGACACAGTCCCTCCCTCACATCACTCTTCCCTCCATCCTCTCTCCCTTTCACTTCTGAGAATAGGGAAGCCCCCTTGGGAATCACCCTATCCTTGTACTTACAGTCACTGCAGGACTAGGTACAGCTTCTTCCATTGAGTCCACTCAAGGCAGCCCAGTTAGGGAATCAAGATCCACAGACAACCAACAGTCACAACTCCAGTTGCTGGGGATCCACATGATGACCAAGCTGCACATCTGCTACATATGTGTGGGGTGAGGAAGCTAAGTTCATTCATATGTTCTTTAGTTGATGATTCAGTCTCTGGGACCCCCTTCCCCAAGGAGTCCAGGTTAGTTGACTCTGTTGGTTTTCTTGTGGAGTCCCTATCTCCTCCAGGTTCCTCAATCCCTCCCTTATCTCTTCCATAAGACTTCACAAACTCAGTCTAATGTTTGGCTGTGAGTCTCTGTATCTGTTTGAGGTAGCTGCTGGGTGGAGCCTCTCAGAGGACAGTTACACTAGGCTCCTTTCTGTGAATCCAGGCTGGCAGAAACAAACACAGCCTGAGGCTCCAAGATAACTGAAGGAGGAATACAGGCAAGAAATGTGAACATATAGATCTTCTGAGGACAGCTCTGCACATTCTCTGACCAATTGTCAAGTGTTGCTCCTACATTCATATATGTCTGTCTCTTGCAGGGCATCCATGTATCCAGACCAGCAATAATAAATGTAGCTGTTAGTGGTATCTTCATATGTTGGATCATTGTGACAAGGCTTTGACCAGCAAAGAGGCATCAAGGTCTCACAGTGTGTCCCTGTGAACCTAACTACCCACATAGACAGGTGGTAGATTCCTCCATCCATACATAGACCTCCATGGAGATATAGCTGACAGGTGCATTCATCAAAGTTGAGTTCACGGTGGTCGCCAAGAAATCCAGGTGCACAGTTACAGAAGTCAGCCCCAAGAGCATCCTGACACGTAGAACCATGTAGACATGACTACAATCCATATTCAACAATTTCCAACTCACAGTTCATACCAGAATACTCTTGAGGATGGACACATGTGTATCTTCCTATCTCATTGAGGCATACAGCCTCATTCATGCAGAGATCAGAAACACATTCATCCACTTCCAAGTCACAATGCCTGCCTTGATATCCAAGAACACAGAAGCAGGCGTAGCCATTGATTCCATCCTGGCACTTAGCCCAAGGGTGGTGAGGGCTGGAAGCACACGCCTTTCGATCTGTCTCAGAACCTTCCCACATATCCAGCAGGGCAGATGCAGACAGGGTGCTTAGGGTCTTTATGGCAGTTACATCCTTATTGGCAGGCATTCCCTCCATGGGAATTAGTGGCAATTTCACAGGTCAGGCCTCTGTACTCAGGAGGACATTGCCACAGGAAGCCTGTCTCTTCTGGGTATTCACACAAGTGGCAATTCCTTGGCATGGACTAGAGAAGCAAGGATCTTTTAGATCTTCAGTCTTTGAATTATTGGCTGTGTCAAAGTAACAATTTTACTGTGGAAAACTCACACATTGAATTGTTTTGGCAAGAATTTAAGAAATGCCTGGTATTGTTTTTTTATTGCAAAATGGATCCTGGCACCTCAAGTCCCTATAGGACTAGGTATATCCTGTCCCACTGAGGGCAGACAAGATACCCAGTAAGGGGAGCAGGATTCACAGGCAGGCAACAGAGTCGGGGTAAGTCCCCACTCCAGTTGTTGGGGACTCACATGAAGACCTTACTGCACATCTGCTACATAGGTGTGGGGTTCTAGTCTAGCCCTTGTATGCTCTTTGGTTGGTGCTTCAATCTTTGGGAGTCCCCCCCGCCAGGGTCCAGGTTAGTTGGCTCTGTTGGTCTTCTTATGGAATCCCTATCCCCTCCAGGTTCCTTAATCCTTCCCCCAACTCTTCGACAAGACTTCCCAAGCGCTTCTAATGTTTGAGTGTGGATCTCTGCATCTGTGTTGGTCAGCTGTTGAGTGGAGCCTTTCCGAGAAGTTATGATAGGCTCCTGTCTGCAAGTATAGCAGAGTATCATCATTAATATAGCATCAGAGAGTTGTTCTTTTCCATGGGATGGATCTCAAGTTGCGCCAGTCATTGATTGGCTGTTCTCTCAGTCTTTGCAAAAATCTTTGTCCCTGTACTTCTTATATGTAGGATACATTTTGGGTTCAAGGTTTTATGGGTAAGTTGGTGTCTTTATTCCTCCTCTAAGAGTCCTGACTGGCTACAAGAATTGACACTTCAGGGTCCGTGTCCCCCACTGCTAGGATTCTCAGTTTTTTAGAGTTATCCTTCTAGATTCCCTGGAGTCTCCCCCATCACAAGGTCTCTGGCATGTTCTAGAGATGCTTTCCCATCATTTCTGTTCACTCTTCT
Organism: Mastomys natalensis; assembly: GCA_021653895.1. Classification (NCBI taxonomy): domain Eukaryota; kingdom Metazoa; phylum Chordata; class Mammalia; order Rodentia; family Muridae; genus Mastomys; species Mastomys natalensis. The sequence continues at coordinate 3,615,069 of JAJTUV010000128.1, read as the reverse complement.
GGCTCTCTCCCAGCTCTCTCTACATCAGATCCTCCCACCTGTTCCCTCCCTCCATTCACTTTTGATGGTAATTTTATTTTCTCTTCTGAGTGAGATTCAATCATCTTCCTCTGGGCCTTCCTTGCTTTTAGCTTCTTTGGGTCTGTGGATTGTAGCATGGGTATGTTCTACTTTATAGTCCATATCTACTTATGAGTTTATTTTACCATTGTCAATTGTTACTGGTCAGCCATAAATAAATAGAACAAAGTGTTAAATTTTTGTCAATTGGAAAATATGGGTGAAACTTATGTAGGGCAAAGAGTTGTTTGATGTATGTTTTGTTGTGCTACTGAATGGTTTGTAATGTGCTTCTGCATGGTTTAACCAGATGTGTTGGCATACTGACCCAATTATATGATTAGGTTGAGCAGTCACTATATGTAGGTCATATTTTTGGCCATATAAATTATGGAGTGAGGTAAAATGGTTCTCCTTTTTGAGTTTCTGGGGTTTGTTGTTTTTGTTTTGTTTTGCTTCTTACTAAGTCTAATATTGATACACATGAGGAAAACATTCTATAGGTTTGAATTTACAAGAAAGTGCTTAACGCATTTGCTATATGAAAGATAACTTTCCCTGTACTTCTTTCCCTTCACAAATTGTTTAGGTGCAGAATGGCATGCAGTTTGTCTGCAGATGACAAACATGTAAACTAACAACCTAGCCATCACTTACATCTCTTATCCTAAAGGAAAACCAATTAAGCAGTTGCTACATATGAAGCTGTTACATATATTAGGATTCATTATTGTTTTACATACCCTGGGGAGAGACTTACAAAATGTTTTTTTTTTTTTTCACAGTGATTCAACTGAATTGACACTAATGTTTATGTGAATAAATTATCTACATATAAAGATTATAAACCCTAGTAAAAATAAAGAAAAATAAGCTCAATTAGCAAACTAAGCATTTTTTCTAAGATTTAAAAAATCATTTCCAGAATTTGACAGATAAAAGCAACATCATGTACCTATGTTTTATAGAAACTAACTATGTGTTTTACATATCCAATTGTTCAAGTTATTTTATAATTGTTACCAAATTAACTGTTATATAACAATAAAGACAAATAATAGATACATCTCTGCCTTTTTCTATTGTAGCTTCTTTACTGGGTTAGTTGACTAATTCAGGTTCATGTGTTTTAGTTACATTTATCCCTAGTCTATGGGCTCCTACTCTTATTGTAAGACTGGTCACATTTAAAATATGAAAATACATTAACAGTTTTAACGAAACCTTTTACATGAGTATCTGTGTATTTCTGCCAGTAGAACTGTGTAATTCTGATATGTTCACAGTGAAAGAAACAAGGCATAAACTGAGTAATAAGAGGGTACAGATCAATTATAAGAGAAGATATTTATTAACCAAATGCCTCCAGGCACAGAACAAGGAGATTTGATGAATTGTCACCATCTCCTTGTATATCTTTAATCAATATTCTATTAACCACTGCTACCTTTATATATTAAATTTAGATCAATCAACATTATTTTGCATTTCATTTTCACCTTCACTAGCCAGAAAATAATACTATTTGCCTTTTGTTGATGAGTTTTTTTTTTTTTTTTTTTAATGTATAGTCTACATAGAATCCCCATGAATCACAAAATTCATTTCATGTTATAAAACCTCATCAATGGTATAAATTAAATAATTGAGCCATTTCAATTTTCCTTTTCAATTGAGCAGAATGAGCCAAAGAGCAGAAAGCTCTGAGGTCTGAGTTTTTCCTTGCTTATAGGGTAATAGCCACTACGGAACTTTACAGTCTGCTTTCCATCTCCATATGCCACAATTTCTATCTTCATCAGGAATGCGTGTTTGAATAAGCAGTTTATGATATATCCTCATTGCTCAGCTAGGCGACAGTAGCCTGATGCTCTCCTACAGCTTGCGTGTGATTTAAAAGATGAAAATAGCGAGGAACCAGTCATTCGAGCTTCTGATATTTACTTTTAAATGGATGTTGTTGATTGTTTAAGATAATGCAAACTCTCCTTTGCCTAATGAGGACATAATTAAGCTTCTGCTTGCAGCCAACCATTGGACTGAGCACCAGGTCCCTGATGCAGGAGATGGAGACAGGACTGAAGGAGCTGAGGGGATTTGCAATCTCATGGGGGTAGCAACAGAGTCTACTGGCCAGACTCCCCGGAGCTCCCAGGGACTGGACCATCAACCAAAGAGTACACATGGAGGGACCCATGGCTCTGGCTGCATATATGTCAGGGGATAGCTTTGTTGGACATAAGTGGGAGGAGGGGCCCTTGGGCCAGAGGGTGTTCGAAGCCCCAGTGTAGGGCAATGCCAGGGCGGGAAGATAGGAGTGAGTGGGTGGATAGTGGAGCTCTCTCATAGAGGCAGGGGGAGGAAGGGTAGGATAGGGGGTTTCTGAAGGGGAGACCTGGAAAGAGGAGAACAATTGAAATGTAAACAAAGAAAATATCCAACAACAACAATAAAAAAAGATTCTCTGTTCTTCTCCAAATCAAGGTATGGTATACAATCAAAAATGTACATTTTCTTGGTGGTGGTGAAACATGCTTTTTTGTTGCGAATGGTAAATTTTCAGACTTGGTGATCTCCTTTGCTCAACAAGTATGAAATGCAAATATACTATACATGCCTTTATGAATATATTTTATTTCATTTATATTACACCAGTCAGAATCTTATTAATGTGTTTCAATAAAACAAATTTTAGTAAACAGATGTTTTTCACATAGCAACCTTTTCAGCGTGGTTTACTCAATTTTGAGTCCATAACAAAAATTCTGAGAATGTTTATATTTAAGAACTCAATATAGGCTTTACAAATTAGTATAACAGGAGCTAGAGAGATTGGTTAGCCTTAGGAGCACTTACTGGCCTATCCAAGGACCCACGGTGGGGTCCTAGATCTTAATGTGGAGACTCACAATGGTCCACAATTTTAATTCCAAGGGATCTTATCCCTCTTTTGGGTTCTGTAGGTACTGCATGTATGGGGTACACATACAGAAAATCAGACACACAGACATATAATAAATAACTGATATTTTAATAAAATAAATTGTAATTCCCTGTTTAATCATAAGAAAACTACAGAGCAATGGTTCTCATCCTTTCTTTCTTCCTTTCCTCCCTTCTTTCTTTCTTTCTTTTTTAAATTGGATATTTTACTTACATTTCAGATGTTATCCCCTTTTCACATTTCCCCTCCACCCAGAAACCCTCTATCCCATCCCATCTCCTTCTGCTTCTATGAGGATGTTCCCCCACCCATCCACCCATTCCCACCTCCCTACTCTCAAATTCCCCCACACTGGGGCATCCAGCCTTCACGGGAACAAGGACCTCCTCTACCACCTATGCCTGACAAGGCCATCCTCCCCTACATATACAGCTGGAGCCATGGGTCCCTCCCTATGTGGTTTATGTGGCTGGTGGTTTAGACCCTGGGAGCTCTGGTTGGTTGGTATTGTTGCTCTCCCCATGGGGCTGCAAACTATTTCAGCTCCTTCGGTCTTCCCTCTAACTCTTCCATTGGGAACCCCATGATCAGTTCAATGGTTAGCTGTGAGCATCTGCCTCTGAATATGTCAGACTCTGGCAGACCCTAAGGAGATAGCTATATCAGGTTTTTTTCAGCATGTGCTTCCTGGCATCCACATCAGTGTCTATGTTTGGTGACTGCATGGGATGTATACCCAGACGAAACAGTCTCCAGACTGCCCCTCCTTCAGTTTCTGTCCCACACTTTGTCTCCATATTTGCTTCCATGAGTATTTTGTTACTCCTTCTAAGAAGGACCAAAGAACCCACACTTTGGTCTTCCTTCTTCATGAGCTTCATGTGATCTGTGAGTTGCATCGTGGGTATTCCGCGCTTTTGGGTTCTCAACCTTTCTAATGCTGTGGATGCTTTAACACAGTTCCTCATGTTGTGGTGACCATGCCCCATAACTGTAAACTTATTTTTCTTGCCAGTTTATAATTGTAATTTTGCTACTGTTGTCAATTGTAATGCAAATATATGATATATAAGACAACTAATATCTGATATGTAAGATAACTAATATTTGACTCCCTAAGGGGTTGTGACCCATAAGTTGAGAATTTCTGTTGTAGAGGAAATATACTGTAAAAGCTATTGATAAACCCCAAAACTTAGAGGAGAGAAAGGGACATGTATTGGGGAAAGCACATGCCTGTTACTTGCATTTCTCTGATCACAAATTCTTCTCCTTTAGTTAACACTTGTTGGAGGATGGATGCGCCCCACATTGTTAAAAGAGACAGAGACAGTCAAAGAGTATGTTTAGTTCTATTGATTTTTTTCATCTATTTTGTTCTAGCATTATTATCTTCTAAAATGTTTAATATATTTGATTCCACATAATTCAAGTGATTATAGATTTACATGAGAAAATCCTATGCAGTAGAGATTATGTTGCCTCTAAGACACCTAAGAAGTGATGATTTATCAATGTGACTTTGGGCTCCTTGGTATTGAAAGTAACATGTCTCTATATATGTTTATAATTTTATTAAAATAATAATTGAAGATACAATCAGCTAAACTTAGCAATATTAAATAAAGTTGATTAAACCACATTTTAAAATATAAATATATTTACTCTTGGTAGCTGAAGCGATGGCTCAGTGGTTACTAATTCTTGACACTATTTCAGAAAACCTGAGTTTGGTTCCAAGCACTCAAGTTGAGTGGCTCACAAATGCCTGCAACCCCACTTCCAGAGGATCCGATATCCTTTCTTAGTCTCTAAGTGCACCTATGCACATGTGACAAACAGATACATACACGTTACAGACACACATATGTGCACACACATACACACAAGTGCACACATGAGCTCTACACCTCTGTAGAGCAAAATGAGAAGTTACTTCCTACAATAAGTGTACTCATGGGGCACAATCTGTATAACAGTAAAATGTTACTCATATAAATTTTAAATCCAGATGTAAGCTTCCAGTCACCAGACATTGAGAATAGGTCCTGTTCTTGCCTGGTCTTTCCAACATCCTCATTCTCTGGCTTACTCTTTCCATGCTTTCAAAAGCAATCTTTCTGTATCCTTCATCTGAAACACCAAAAACCTCTTCACCTTTGAGATGATTTTCATAGAATATGGCAGAAATAAAATTTGATTAGAGCATCTCAAAACTATACAACCTTGTGTATATAATGTGTACATAAATGTCTATTTATGACCAAGATGAAGCCGGAAATGCTCACTGGCTGATGCTGGAACTGGTCCGGATGGGAATATCTCTGCATATGGCCAATTACTGGCTAAGTGGGGAAGGGAAAATTGGGAAATAGATTCAAGCCTAAGGTTTTGTTTCTGTTCGTTATTGAGAAAAACTTAAATTGGTACAATTATTCAGAGCACGAGTCCCAAAATATCACTGCTTATTAAGAGAGGTGAATTTACAGAGACAAATGCCATGTTATAATTAGGCTATCTGTGTTCACCTAATAACTGCTTTTCATTGTTTTAGATAGTTATTTCAACTGTTGGGTAGAAATGCTATGTTGAACACAAAATTTAACTCAAATCACTAAAAAAACATCACTTAAATTTACAGAGGGATTCTGCAATTTTAGCAATCTGTGACAGGAAATGTGCTCAGAATATTGGAAGCTGAAGTGTGAGGTCAAGTAGTCACTACTATGACACAGTAGAAGGAGTGAATATCACTCCATTGACAGGCAAAGCTGAGGAATCATTAATGCGAGAGGCAGTTAGACATCTGGATTCACTTTAACTTAGCTCATGCCTTATTATACAACACTCTGGAGTGGTAGATAGAGATTGCATACGGCAAAAGTAAAGTACAACTTCACTCTGAAGGTGGCACTCCTGGCCATCTTACCAACCTGAAAAACAGTTGTGTGCTTTTCATGTGATGAGCCCGAAATGTGGAGATTGTAACATCACATTTCCAAGAGGAATAGCTCACAGCAAAGCCTGCAATTGTGACACTCATTATGACAAAGGCGTCTTGTGGTCTTTTCAGTCCTGGATGAAATCTGATTAGACCTTAACATGGAGTTTGATATCTCTAGATATTTCCAAAATGACCTAGAAGATACTAAAGCCTGCAAATAGAACAAATGATAAGGTTTCATGGGATCATAACATATATATCTTGGGCTCACTTTATAGGAAGTATTCTTTCAGGGTCTTTACTATTATTAGTCAATTTGTATGAAGAACAAGTATTTTTTGATAATCTTTGTACATAAGGGACCTGAAACACTGACAGAGCTGCATCCTCAAAGTCATATGACGATCTGGATGTAGATCTATCAGCTCTATAGTAAGTGTGGATGTCCACTGCAATGGGACATTATTGAACCCTGGAAATATGTTTTTAGAAATGAATCATCATGTTGCTGTGTAAAGATACAACATATTTATGCAAACCTAGGTGGAGGAGATTAATCACTCCATATGGCCGGTTTAAGGAACAGTATTTTTATTCATTCCTTCAGCATTTCCTACAATGAATTTGATCATGTTTATGCTCACCTCTCTCGCTAATTCTTCCCATAACCACTTATGATCTCATCCTTCTAATTTCACACCCTTAAAAGAAGAAATACAATGCAGATTCCAATTTGTCCTGGCCGTATACTCCTGAAGATAGAGTCTTCCACTGGACTGTGGTTGACCAACCAAGGAATACTTTAAAAAAATACCCTGACTCTTCCTCTCACAAAGTCATCAATTGTCTGTAACTCCTCAGTTAAACATGAGGGCTCCAGAGTCTTTCTCCAACTGTCATGCTGAGGTTTGGCTGGCTCATCCTTGTGCAGATCTGGTATAGGCTGCAGTGAGCGCATCAGTGCTGTGGTCCTGTCAGTTCCGGAAGGCACTGTTTTACTCTAATCAACCACAACCTCTGGACCTTAGAATTATGCTGGCCTTTCTTCAATAGCCCTTGCTTGTTGGATCCATAATGTAGAAACTCGCCAGAGTAAAGAGAATATGTGGAAATAGAAAAATTTGTTCTTTTGACATGTGAAAACACAAGCATTAGGAGACAGAGGTTGGTGTTATATCACAACATTCTATCATAAATTCTTATAAGAACATGCAAAAATATTGATAAAAATACATAATTGAAAATATATAAAGCAATACGTAACATGGTGTTTTTTTATGAGTGTCCAGTACTGTATAGAATACAGAGGTGTGTAATTGTACTATGCTTTTACATAAATGGAAGGAAAGCTTGTTCAAAATCAAGAGGTTATAAGAGTTTTCCAGTTCCTATAAAATCTCAGGGAAGCACTATCTTATATGTGCCTCAATGGCCAAAGTCATATTATTATGTGGCACATGATCATATGTTGTAGTATTTTATGAAGTGGAAGTTTCTGGTTGTGTCATGTGGTGCAGTCTCACATGATGTTTTCTGAGGCAAAACCTGAGAGATTTTGTGATGTTTGGAGAGGGTATAAATGGAACTCAATGAACAGTGATGGAGCCTTTGCATAGCTAGCTGTCCAGTGCTTCCTTTGCCTCAAGTCTTCACTGATCTTCACTTCATTGAGAGAGGCACACAGAGAACGCCAGGCATTCTGACTGGTCCTGGTTGTTCTCGCTGACTCTTGCTCATTTGGAGGAGGCCTGGCACCTTCTGCTTGATTATGGCTTCATTGCTATTCATGTTTGGCATCCTGACACTACTAAACTGGATTGCTAGTGTCCTGGCAGATGGAGATTGGAATCGCCCCAGAAAACTACTTCTAAACAGGTTCACATCCCTTTGTCCTATTTACCATCCTTTCTCCCCTGCCTTTAGATGGTGGATCAAAAGGGGGTTGAAGTTTTTTGAGGACCCTTATTAAAGAAGGATTTGACAAACTTAAAGCCTACAACCTTATAATCAAGAATGAATAGGGACTTTTAAGAGAAAAGAAAATACTTAAAATTGTTATTAGTACTTTTCAGAGAGAGAAGATGCTATATAAAATAATGACAAATTTCTTACAAGGAACATGTTCATGAAAAAGCAAGTAATGCTTTATAGAGGAAAATTTCAAAAAGAGATTGGAAGAGAAGGTGGTGTTTGAAAGCTGAGCACAAGAGGGCAGGGGTGCAAGTTATATAGCTATAGTGCTATGGTAGAACGTTTACAAAAATACTTAAGAAAAAACTGTAAAGAAGGAAACAAAGTGTAGACTTAAAGTACTAATGCAAAACATTCAATCTAATACTACAAAGACAAGGGAAATAGCAATTAAAGATGGACAACATGCACAGAAGTTACCGAAGAAAGATACGTGGAAACAAACATCAGCTCTCATATTAAGGTCTCTAGCCAAATGTATGTCGTACAGATTTAAAGCAAACCCACTGTGATGGATGCTCTAAACTTCATGACTTCTGATCAGTACATGCAAGAATTGGTACAGCATTTAATTGTCACAATGGCCAACTGTAATTGGAAGATAATAGAACTTGCTTTGAACTCTCCCATGGGAAAGTATCTAGCTTAGTTTCTATATCCATTCCTTGGAGTGGTGGACTCCTGAAGATAAAGAAAATGCCAAGGGTATCAGAACGAGAGGTTCCCAGAAAAATCAGACTGAAACCAGTCAATGCAGGGCAGAGTTCTGGAAGATGCATCCTTTAAAAATAAAATTATTGTAATGGTTTTTAAATCAAGTTTAGAAATTTGAATTTGGGAAGTGATGTGTGTGTGTGTGTGTTTAGTGGAGAAGATATTATTTACTTCATAGTGCCTGAAAAAGGAAATAGAAATGGAAAATGTATGATCAATGACTTAGGTATTATGAGATACTATGAAAGCTTCAGAGAAATATAGATACAGCCCTACTGCTTTTAAAACCTCATCTGTGTAAATTTTTGACTGTTGAAATTACATATAGGTATACACTTAGAAAATCTAAATTAACTGATAGTCATTTATGTGTTGTATGCCTAAATGGTGAGAAATCTTGAATATTTTGGTTATCAATTTACAACAAGATATTTCTTTCCACAACTGAGTTACCTGCCTAGTTTTCTTGGAATTGATTCAATTATCTTTGCATTTATTCTGAAAAAAAACCTATCACTTTAACAATGCTTCTGGAGCTTTAGGTCATCGAAACCCCAGAATCTACAGTCTCTTGTAGCTAGATCCAGACTCTTTGAACCACAAGATGATCTGTAGTTTTGAAGACACCCATGCATGCCAATGCTTTTACAAGTGTGGCAGCCCCCTCAACTTCATTATTGCATGCTGCCTTTGGTATAGATACTAAGGCGGAGAAAACCTGTATTTTGAGGCGTTGATGCCAACTTGAGTTTCCCCTTGAACATAGGAAATCTCACAAAGACACGGCAACTTTGTTTGTCCTTAGATTTTTTCCTAAACTACAGAGAAGAAGGTATGAACTAAAATTTGAATTTATTTTTTTTTGAAAGATTCAATTTTTCCCATGACAATGATGAAAAGGATATATTGCCTTCCTGGGACAGACGTCTCAAAGAACAGAATAGCCTCAGCTTTCTTTAAATACTTAGGGGAACCTAATATTATTGCAGTTTTAGAAATCACTGGAGATAATTCCAACCTTGTACTATAAGATTGTCAGTTTACAAATTCACTGTCCATCTTTTATACTGCAAACATTATATAAATGCATTATCAAACTTCATCCATCTCCCCATTTACTTTTTGTTTTTTCCCACTATTGCTACACTGTGTTTTCTGTTTTTTTTTTGTTTTGTTTTTTTGCACAGCATTAAAATTATAATTAACTTATCTAACAATTATTTTATAATCTATGCTATCTATGCATTACTCAAAGTCTGTTCTATAAATTGTGTGTATTTGATGGTGGTGTTATGAGATTTCTACATGTGGATATGTGGATAGTTCTTATATTCTGAGACAGGTCGACAGGATATTTTTCTATGCTTCAGGAAAATATTTTAAAAATTTAACATAATGCAGATCTGCAGCAGTTAAAGTCTATGTTCTTCATCTTCACTCTCACTAAACACTCACTCACTAACCCAGGTAACACTCAGTTCTGAAGTATTCTACTCAAGATCATCTAACGGTCATTATTCCATATTGATGTACAAATACTAACCATAGATATCTTTGCCAATACCCATACTGATCATACACTTCTTGCATGTAGTAAGCATGTGGGCTTAAAGTGTTCACTAACTCAAAATTTAGTAAGCACTGTGAAAGCCCAGAACAGAACACCAATGGCGTATGCTCTAAGATCAAGAATTGACAAATGGGATCTCATAAAACTGCAAAGCTTCTGTAAAGCTTCTGTAAAGCAAAGGATACGATCAACAGGACAAAGCGGGAACCAACAGACTGGGAAAAGATCTTCACCAACCTTACATCTGATAGAGGGCTAATATCCAAGGTATACAAAGAACTGAAGAAACTAGATTCCAGACCATCAAATAACCCTATTAAAAAATGGGGTAGAGAGTTGAACAAAGAACTCTCAACTGAGGAAACTCGAATGATTGAGAAACATCTAAAGAAGTGCTCAGCATCCCTAGTCATCAGGGAAATGCAAATGAAAACAACACTGAGATTCCACCTCACACCAGTCAGATTGGCTTTCAGGACATAAATAGCTTTGAGTGACTGCTCTCCTCTTCCCACATCACAGTCAGTATAAAACAATATGTGTATTGATTTAATATTCATGTCAAAGTTTATCAGCAAGTATGAAATACTTTAACACTGATATTATTTGTCTTCAATTACTTGCTAATGTCCCATGAATAATTCTTGCCCATGTAGTTTTTGAGGTCTTGCTACAAGTTTGTTGTACAAGTACAAATATTTCCAGGGTTTATAAAAATCCAGTTTTACCAACATTTATTATAAAAATGCTTAAATGTGTTTTGAGCCAATTCTGATATGCCTACCAAATACAAAGCTGAAATAAACTTGCACTGAGAAGTTGACAATCAGGCTCCTCATGAGTTGGTGGAGATGGCCCCTCTTCCCCTATGCTTTCTTTCCCTGGCTTCTTGTCCCTTTGGGCCTCATTCCACTTCATCTTACTTGATTTCATGTATCTTGTGAATGCTAGTATGTGAGAAAGAACAATCATAAAGAGCCACCGTTGGTGTCAGCATGCTGTTTCCATAGAGCTGGTGTTTTCTTTGCAGTTTGCTTATTAGTACTGATTGATATAAAGAAGATAAGCTGTGGAAGACAGAGTTCTGCATTGTGCCCTGTTTCTTAGCCAATGGACTAAGGCCATCACTTTGTGCTAATTTGCTTGATTCCATAATTCTGATGTTTCCTTCATAATTTACTACCCCTTACTAGAGGAGAGAAAGAGAGAGAGAGAGAGACAGAGAGAGAGACAGAGAGAGAGACAGAGAGACAGAGACAGAGAGAGACAGAGACAGAGAGAGACAGAGACAGAGAGAGACAGAGACAGAGAGAGACAGAGACAGAGAGAGAGAGACAGAGAGAGAGAGACAGAGAGAGAGAATGTAGATAAACTATAAAATCTCTTATTTCCTTGTTGAAGGCTAACTACTTAAATATTAACTCTGTAGAAGAAGAGTATTAAGGAGTCATAGAATTAATTTTGCTAGAATGAATTTTAGGTTTCTTGAAGTGAATAATCTCTAGAGTGTGAATGGTATTGAACATTACCTTTTATACCTGGTCAGAACTCTGTCGTAGAATTTTGAGTAGAAACCTTGGGAGATTTAGTGATGATTGTGTCATCCAGCCATATTTTCATAGTTTCTTTCTTTATTAGCTTTTTTCCCACTTCATTCTTTATTTCCTATTTGGCTCCTTTATCTCTTTGGTTAGCTTTGGAGGCTGTTGTTACACACTCTTATTTCACACAAGGTTCCACTCATTTTCTCGTCTTCCCTCCCGCTTGCTCCTATTCTCTTTCCCCTCGGGGTATTTTGGTGGATGAGCATGCATCATGGCTCACTTTGAATTGAAGAATTTAAACAACTCTTTCTCTGAGGTACAAGGCAAAAAATGGAAATCTTCACAGAGTTGTTCATATGGGATTCATCTCAATGTAGTATTTCCATATCAGATCTTTTTTAATTAAAGGAATCAATAGCTCCTGATTTGGTGTGGCGAGCAGAGAAGTAGGGGTGGGAATTCTGATTTTAATCAGATCTCCTTCATCTCTACTTTAGATGATAGACAGTCTTTGTTTGACTTCAAGGTTATTTTAGCTTTGACTGAAAGAATTCTAAAACTACTTTATCCTTTTTAATGGTTCTAGGACAGTTGAAAAGGAGGGAGAAAAAAACCAGAAGAATAAAAAGGGGTACTTTTAGTTTGCTCTCTGGAGACAATATGATGCATAAAGTTAGACTTTAGGGTTAATTTTTATAATATATGGGAAAGTATACATATCCTAAAAACAAGGGCAGTAAAACAGTATTGCAGGCTTCTGTTGTACAAGAAAAAGATATTCCCTTTGCTCATCCCACGTTGCCCTTTCTGAAGATAAGTGTTTCTGTTAGCTGTTAGGATCAGGTTTTCAGCATCCTAAAAGCAACTCTAAGTTCAACCTTGGATTTAGGATCTAGGAATTTTGTGAGTCACCCAGAGACTGAGAGAATAATTTGTACACGTGCAACTGGACCAAGGTTCAGAATATTCCTGATTTCTGTGGTTGCCTTCCCATTAGTGCTGAGCAGCTTGGCTCTTTTTGTTCTTCTGTGGGTTTCATGTTAGATCGTTTTGAGATTTGATGTGGTATTAAAGACAGATTTCTAGGAAACCAGGCTGTGGATTTGACTATAAGTCCTCAGCTTCCTGATTCACTCAAACTGATAACACTGATACATCAGACCATGGTGTTGCTATTTTATTATTGCCTGTCTGTTTTGCTTTATTTTCCTGTATTTAATTCTGTGTTGGCTCAGAAACTGTGAACAAGCTTAGTCAAAAATCTTGATATAAAAGTACAATGATTATATATATATATATATATATATATATATATACCAGAATTTATTTATAAATTTATAAATTATATTATTTATTTATAATATATTATTTATAAATTTACAAATTTATAATTTATATAATTCTGGTATATATATATATATTATATATATAATTATATATATATATATATATATAAATTCTGATATATACCAGAATACTAGATAAAAATCTCCCATTCTATGAGTCAACAGGAAGTGTAGATCATGTAAGTTTTGTTCTGATCTTCCAAGATTATGCATTTTTAATGATACAGTTCCTAGTAAAAACACCCTGTTTTTTTATCTTAGCCTCTTATTTCATTTAGTAAATATTTAATTCGTTTCTAGTAAATGCCATGTACTGTGGGAAGTGATACATACAGAATGGTAACCCAAATGGGTAAGAACTTTTTCACGTTCTCTTTGTGAGGTCTTCTGTATTTGATATTTTTGTGTCAAATACATTTTTATTTGCTTCCTCCTAATGTATTTGGTAGTAGCTGATGACAAACTGGGTGTATAGAATTCTGTTCTTCTTCAAGCCACTGGCTAAATTTACATTAAGCAATTGATTGTGTAATTAGTAGTTTCACAACTCAGTTCGAGTGAAATGCTGTTTAAGATAAAACCATATCATTCTTTACTTCTGATACATTCTCACTTGCAAGTTCACTGCTTTGCCAAAAGTAATATTTATCCAATGTTGTGTTGTGTGAATGAATGAGTAGATACATTTCTTAGCCTATTATTAATTTGGGAAACAGGACGGGTGAGAAGGAGAATACATGCAGAGATTTTGTTGAGGACGATTGGTACAGAGAGCAAAAGTACTAAATGCTGGATAGCATTTGGATTACTTAGTATTTGTTCTGCCAGAAAGACCATTTTGCTTGGCCCCTGTGACCCCTTTGAAGTCTTAGCTTTTTACTTTTCTGCAAGCTCTGCATATTAAATATTTTAGTACATCCTAAGATCCTATAAGTTTTTAGCCTATTTCATGTAGAAGCAAACACTCCCCATGGAAATCTAACTTGATCTTCAATTGGCGATTATCCATTTTTAGTTGTAATTAGGTGAATTCTTTTATGAAAGAGTAAAATATAATACTGCTTCGGCATCCTTCAAATACTTCAAGGATTACAGAAGACCGAGTAGAGGAGATTATAATTTAAAGGTACTGTAAGCTCATATAATAACAGTTAGGACTTCTGTTTAGAATCAACAGTTAGAGCTACATCTGTTATTAACGGATGCTGTTATTTTTTAACATTTGCAATTATTAAGAGTGAAGTGAGAATATTGGATTTTATTCATTTATATTTATCATATTCTGGGTTAAAAATAATAAAACACAACAACTCCAAATCTGTATTTTTGTTAGTCTCGCACTTACGTGTGTGAACATTGCCACATGGAATATACTGGCTGTCACCTTTGTCTTCGTCCTTCTTATATTTACTAGCTCTGACCCTTGCCTTCATCACTTTGAAAAATAGCCATTTTCTACTTAAGAGAGGCCTTTGCTAAAATGTAATTCTAGTTTGTCTACAGACCTTGAGATATGACGCCGTTTGAACACTGGAGTTCACCTCTAGTGTCTGTTCTGGCTTACTTAGCATACTCCATTGTGTCCTTTTTATATGCTTAACTTAAAGATGTTGTTCTAAGAGTATGGTACATCTGAAACTGTTGAAAAATTAAAGATTGGACTACTGAAAGAGAAAAGGTAAGAAGTAATTATGTTTTGTGTTTTGGTTGTTTTGTTTATTTTCTTTTCTATTATATTTTGGTTTATTGTTGTGGACATTTATCTGTGAAATTTAACGTAAAACACAAAGATTTTCAAAAGATGGTTTGTGTAATATGTGTCAGTACAACTCTATATTGAAAGATGTGCACACATGTGGTTTAGAAATTTCTTAAGAGGTCATATAAACTGTGACTAACCAGTTCCATTTTAGATTATATCATAGAGATTGAAACATTGTTAGCATAGAACAAACAAAAAATAGAATAATACAAAGAAGTTAAATAAAGCACATTGATTTATCAATTGTGAAGACAGAATATACCTCAGATCTGAAACTGTCTGACCATTTCTAGCCCTCAACATTAAAATTTTCTGTATTATTTAAGATATGTTATAAAATAGTGATTTAGTTATTTTATTCAGATAAAGTTGACTAAGGTTGTTTAATTGTTTAACAACTCATTCTAAAAAACTATGTAAGAAGGAGAAGAGAATGAACAAAGCATTTCTCAAGGGCAAAAGAAATATATGATTTGAAGTGAAATAATGTTACAAAAAGTATATTATTTTTACAAATCAGAAATTAAGCATATCTGTAATTAATGTTCTTTTTTTTACTTCAGAAAATGATATGCATGTCTATAAGGCAAAATATGCCTTTCAAGGGCTAGAGAGATGGCTCAGGACTTGCTGCTCTTGCAGAGGACCCTCATGGTGGCTCTCAGCTGCCAGTAACTCTAGTTGCAGAGGCTCTGACTCTTTCAGGCCTCTGTGGATACTGTATGTACATGGTGTAAGTATAAACATACATACACATAAAATGAAGTTAAGATGACTAAAGGTTAAAAACTAAATGTTACATATGGGTAATACCTATGAAAACTACAATGAGAAGAAAGAAATTAAAAATTACTTTAGTAGGCTGCTTTACAAACTCCAGAATTTGAAGGTAGTGTGATAGCAGTTTAAGATAACTTGGGTCAGCACAATGCAGCAGAGACCCAGTGTAGATGTTTGTTCATGTATGTGCCTCTTTAACAAAGGGGTGAGGTGACTTCTTAGAAAGAGAATGGGTGTTGTACCTTCCACAAGTGATGTTCAGATAACTGTTATCTTTAGAAAAATCAAGATTATATTCCTATGTATTCCTTATACTAAAATAACTAAAATCAACAATACATAGAAAAATGTTACATCTTTATTAGATCCCTCCATTTAGATTTCATTAAGGTGTTTTTCCAAATTGCAAGTGTAAATAGCAACCAATTTCATTTTTTATCTATAGGATCCTAGCTTGATGGCTTCTATTTATAGGGGTCCACACAAACCTATAAACCCATATAAATAGAATTTTTAATTTTTATAAATATTTTTATTAAAATTAGACCATTCAGTATATATTATTTTGTAAATTCTTATTTTTTTTTTCTGTTTAACAACATATCTTGTACATTGCTCCCTCTGGGATCTACAGATTAAATTCATACTTGTAAAGAGCTGCTCCTTAGCCTATTGTGTGAAATTATAAGCTTCCATTCAGTACTCAGTTCCCGTTACCTATGTAAGCTGCTTTCCTGCTAACGGCATTAGTGCATACTTACATGTGGTTGTGTGCACGTATTCCTGCATGCTAATGTTTCCTTTTTAGAAATTGTTTTCCAAGGTGAGTAGTTTTAAGTTCCCATGAAAATTTAAATTTAATAGACACTGCCTGTAAGTTAGCTGTAACTTACTTTTTTGACTATGAATAATTTATGACAGATACTCATCCATATATATTACAAGATATTGAGTCTTAAAAGGTTTTCAGGGGTGGAGAGATGGCTTTGTGGTTTACAGTGCTTTCTGCAGTATCATGAGCACAAGAGTCTGAATCTAGCACACATGTACTAAGCCAGGCATTGTGTGTACTCATATAACTCCAATACACACCTACTCAGCCAATCATTGTGTGCACACATATAACTCCAATATACATATACCCAGGCAGGCATAGTATGCACACATATAACTCCAATATATGCCTGACCAGTCAGGCATTGTATGTACACATATAACTTCAGTAAACATGTGTTAAGCTAGGAATTGTGTGCACAGTATAAGTCTAGTACACTTTACCCAGCCAGGCATTATGTGCACACATATAACTTCACTACACACCTAACGAGCCAGCCATTGTGTACACACATGTAACCCTAGCTTCAAGGTTGTGAGACAGAGACAAGGATAGGTAAGTCTTGCTTGTGCCCTGCCTAATTGAAAAATTGAAAACAACAACAAACAAAAACTAAGGTCAGAGAAAGACTGCCTCAAAAGGCTAAGATGATGAATGAGGACACTAGCATTCATGTTTGCTTGCATGGCACTTGTACACACACACACACACACACACACACACACACACACGAACACACACAATTTTAATAATTCTTTTAAAATTTTGCTGATTTAATGATTTAAAATGATGCGTTATATTCTTTCATTCATATTTTCTAACCCCTTAATATCTTAGGAAATCTATTGATAGAGTAATTGATGTAATCAAATAAAGAAGTCTGTTTAAAATATCTTTTATTCATCAATCATGTGCACAGGGAACTTTTTTACTTTTGAAAGTATTTTTTTTTTTCCGTACAAATACATTCTGATTAGTTTCCCTCCTTCCATTCTTCCCAATTTCTCTTCTTCCCATCCCATCTGGATCCACACTTTTTCTTTCTCTCCTTGAAAACAAACAGGTAAGGATTGAGGGAGCTAGAGAGGTCAAGGACACCACAAGAAGACATACAAAGCCAACTAACTTGAACCCATGGGGGCTCACAGAGACTGAACCACCAACCAAAGAGAGTGCATGGGCTGGATCTAGTCCCCTTACACATATGTAGCAGGTGGTCAGCTTGGCCTTCATGCAGATCCCCAACAATTATAGTGGGAGCTGTTCTGACTCAGACTCTGTTGCCAGCTTTTGGATCCCTTCCCCTAGCTAGGATATCTTGTCTGGCCTCAGTGGGAGAGTATGTACTTAATCCTGTTGTGACTTGATGTACCAGGTAAGTTGGTATCAGAGATGTAGGGGACTTACTTTCTCTGAGGAGAAGGGAAGAGGGAATGGGGAAAGGGGGTAGGAGGATGTTACAGGGAGGAGAGGAGAAGGGAGCTACAGTAAGAATGTAATATGAATAAACAAATTAAGGAAAATTGAAATAGATGAAATAATGTCGCTTAAAGTGTTTTAAAATTAGCAAGTCCTAGATTCCTAGTATAGAGCATTGTTATTTTAGTTCATAATAGCAGATCTTAAAATCCCTAATCATCTACATGCAAAAATAAATGAGGTCACCAATGAGTTAGTTAAATGGTATATAGTAAGTGTATCATAGCAATTATGTATCAAAAGATTGTATTGTATTTCTTCAAACTATTATCTGTAATAGCACCTCAATAAATGTGAGGGAAAATTTTAAATAGATAAAAAACAGACAAATAAGTAATAATAAAAGTTAAAAACCAACAAATCAGCCAGGCATGGTGGCGCACGCCTTTAATCCCAGCACTTGGGAGGCAGAGGCAGGCGGATTTCTGAGTTCGAGGCCAGCCTGGTCTACAGAGTGAGTTCCAGGACAGCACGGGCTATACAGAGAAACCCTGTCTCGAAAGACCAAAACAACAAAAAAAAAACAAAAAAACAAAAAAAATCAGAATAGAATGAAACAAATTAACAGAAGAAAAAGAGCAGAAGAAAAAGCACAATAAACACATAGACTCTGAGACACATGTACACACATACAGGAATCTCATAAAAGCACAAAACTGATTCATAACATAATACACAAAGTACCTGCAAGGTAAAACAGAATGTCCTGACTCAATATTATGAGAAAAAGAACCTCCAAAATGCTATTGAGTTTGTTTTGTGTTGGACATCTACTGATGGATATGGAGCCTGGCCTTGGAGAGGTTTGTTGACCCTGTGTGACTCTCTGGGTTAGGAATGAGGGCATGTGTTCAGTTCTCTCAGCCCCAGAGCCCCATGTGGCACATACTCATGCAGGCCCGTGCATGCTACCACAGTCTTGTGAGCTCATATGAGTGATAGTTGTGTTGTGTTTAGAGAATATTTGCTTTTACTTGGTGTCCTCCATCCTCTCTGGCTCTTACACTTTCTGCCTCCTCTTCTGCAGTTTCCTAAGCCACAACCAGAGGGTTTTAGTGGAAACATCTCATTAAGGCTGAGTGTTCTCCAAGGTCTTTTATTATCTGCATATTTACTGACTGTGGGTCTATGTTCCCATTCGATGCAGGATGAATTATCTCTAACATTGGCTGAGTAAGGTATTGATATATGAGTGTAGCCCGATAATCTTATAAGTCATTTTATTGCTACATTTTTTTTTGAAATATTACCCTAGGTGTTCTATCTAGGCTCAGGTTCTTGGCCACCCAAGCAGCATTGGGTATGGGTTGCAACTGCTGCTGTGGTTTTAAAGGTCAAATTCGACATTGGTAGATTAATCCTAGAAGTTTTGTGCCACCATTGCCCTAGCATATCTTGTAGGCATGACAGCAATGTAGCTCAAATGGACTGTGCCTGGGTTTGTGTTTATGTTACGTTTTTGGTAGACTGCAGAGTTCCTCCCAGTGGGGTAAAGGTGTTAGTAGGCACCAGTTCACCTTCTCTATGTTCAATGAGTAGTGCATGTTGTCTTCAGCAATGGGACCTTTCTGTCAGTTAGTGGAGAGCAAGAAATGGTCTTGCCAACAGTCCTGGGTTATTTGTGGATTTCCATGGAGCCCCTTTGGCCAACAACTTAATTAGATGTAACCAAATCCTAGTACCTGGAACTTCCGTAGGTGAAAAACGATGGGGCTCTTTTCCTCCATTACTTGGTGATTTCATTTAGAATACCTTTACATATGCATATGTGTTAGCAAGATTCTTCTGTATTAGGTTTCCACACAACACTTTAAGTGGCTCTTAGCTTTAGCTGTCCCTCCCTTGTTTCATTCCTTCTCAAACCCTCTCTTCCCTCTCCCTCCCTATTTGTATCTCCAGTTACAACCCCTGCCCAAGCCCATCCACCCATAACTGTCAATTCTATTCCCCTTTCCTAGGGTAACATGGTTTGGTTAAGAATCACTGGTCCTTTTCTGCCACTGACATGTGTTTGTTAGTTTCTAAGTTACTGTGAACCAAATTGAACTTATTCTTGCATAGAAGTCCCAACTAAAATAAATAATTATCTGAAACTTTGACAACATCTTGTGTTCTCTTAACAACAAACAACAAAAAAACCAACAATAACAAAAAAAAAAAAAACCAACAAAACAGAAACTTAATATCCACAGCTAATTTATAGACTGAAGGGCTTTGGAGACATTTGCTTAGACGATCAAGTTTTTAATGCATACATCTACTGTTCTCTATATAAAAGAAACTTCTTTAATTTTATACATGGATATTTAAAAATAGCTCCTCAAGATTTGCCATTCAGGCCTTTCACAGGATTGATTTAAAATTGAGAGCACCACTCACTGTTATAGCTCATCAGATCTAGGCCACAGCTGTTCACTGTGCTACAGTGTGACACTCCTATTTCTCATGGTTCGCTTCTTCTGGTTCTTTAAACAGGGTCCGCTTTAAACTGACACAGTGTTAATTACAAGTCACTTCACCAATAGCTTCTACTCAACTTAGCCTGTGGAAAATATTATTTTCTGCATATGTAAAAGAGCGTGTCTGAGGATGTTCACGCTTATTGAAATGTTG
Organism: Mastomys natalensis; assembly: GCA_021653895.1. Lineage (NCBI taxonomy): Eukaryota > Metazoa > Chordata > Mammalia > Rodentia > Muridae > Mastomys > Mastomys natalensis. The sequence goes on along the minus strand of JAJTUV010000128.1, from coordinate 3,594,507 downwards.
ACAGCAGAACAGGGGATGGGTAGAGTAGGCTCTGTTTGGTAACCAGTTCATGTTTGGTACTCTGAGACTGAGGGTTTAGAATTGGGAGGGATCACATCCTAGCAGTTCACAACCTCTCGAAGGTTCAGAGTAGGAACACACAGGTCTGCCAGCATTAGTGCAATCACAGAGTCTTAGGTTAGACTCAAATCCTCAAAGCCGGAGAAAACTTGAAGCAAACTGTAGTCATCTAAACTCAGAGTAGAGATCATGGCCCAATGAGTATACTACACACAAGGAAAGCCCAATAAGAAATACCATCCAGAGAAACATTTTCTGATGCTAGTGATTTTAAGTACAATTACTGAGCAAAAAAAAGCCAAATATTACAAGCAATTCCTGTGCAAAGGTGAATATATGCTCTATTTTGTAGGCTGAAAGAGTCTATGATCTTGTTAGTGGTAGGCTGCTGCTTTGTCTCCGCTTAGGAGGCAATACATGGGATTTGGCATCATTTCTGTTGGGAAGAACCCAGTTCACAAATATGGGTTTCCTGATTCAGATGTAAGAGCACAACAACAACTCAGAGAAAAGAGGAGAAAATAACTAATTGTGTCTTAATCAGTTAAGACAGTGGTACCATAAAAATGTTAAGTTTACCCACAGTAAAGATGTGCCTACTTCACCGAGGAGGAAATATTTCTAGATACTAACTGAACTAAACAGGATAGGCTAAGGGAATCATTTCTGGTTTTCCTCCCCATTTACCCGCAAACAGCAAAAGATACAAACTATTTAATTAAAAAAATCAGGTCTGGAACTAGACTAGAGTGGAATTCACTTACAAACTAGAAGTGGGGCAATGCCTCAGAGGTCTGAGAAAGGAGGGAGATACATGTGAGGAAAGGAAGCAAGGTTGCATCTCTTCTGCAGGTCTCAAGAGGAGGGCCAGGATTATGAAATCTGGTGCATCCCTGAATTTCCACTTCTGACTGGACTAGCAGGACACTTGTGTTGTTCTGTGGGTGAAATTCATTGAACTCAGTTAAATCTCTAAAAGCAGAAGAGAGCTTTGTTTTGTTTTGATTGTAGAAATCCTACTGATCATGTCTGTGGAATTCTGTGGGTTTTGATAACATCGGAAAAGAAAGACTCACAGTACTTACACCTTTATAACAGAGACAACCTGAAAGTACACTCAAAAGCCACATCAGAAGGAAAAGTCTAAACATCTGGACATGTAAAGTGTAGTTGGAGCCTGTTATATGCCTAAATAAAGGTTATTTTTATAATAATTTGTAGATTTAGTCATAAGTTTGAAAAACATAAAATACCCAAATATGTAAATATTAGTTAGAGTCTAATGTGATATGCCTTAAAAATGTTTACATTCTATAAAATTTATGGTAGAAGGAAATATTAAAACTTTATAAAACCTAAATATCAAACAATCATTAGTTATACATTACTAATTATGTTAAAATGATTACATTCTAAATAGCTTTGATGGAAAAAATACTTAAAAAAAAAAGAAGCACATATTTATATATACAAAGCAATCATGTATCATTTCAAAAATAATTATTTATGTAAAAATAGACTATTAATTTAAATATTTCTTGATAAAAAAGTAAGTTGGAATAGAAAAGAGTGAGAAACAAAATAAGTCAGCTATGCCTATAGCAGAAAAACTACAAAATATTTATTTATTTCATAAAATATAAGTATGTGTCTTATTGTGATGTGTTGTTGTTTGTTACTTTGTAATGTGTGTGTGTGTGTGTGGGGGTGGGTGTGTGTTGTGTGGTGGTGTGTGTGTGTGGTGGTGTGTGTGTGTGTTTTCTGTTCACATTATTACAGGTAATTCTAGAGTCCAGAAGAGGGAATGCCATCCCCTAAAGCTATAGTTTCAGGCAGCTGTGAAGTGCCTGATGTGGGTCCTGAACACTCATCTTGGGTTCTGGGCACCAATTTCAGGTCCTCTGCTAGAACAGTATGAACTCTCAACTACTTAGCTCTGTCTTCTGTGCTAACAAGTGCCTGTCCTTTACTTACGTGAGAGAAGGAGAGTAAGTTATTGCAGTGTTGCATACACTCATTATTAGAAAGCACACTACTTAACTAGCACCTGGAGAGCTCCCACACCGTGTGATAAGAACATTTACCAAAGGATCAGCACCTCATCTCTCTAACCTCATGCTTCTCAGTGTAGGCAATAGATCTCAGTCTCCCAAATAATGAATTGCATTAAAGGGAATTAGAATGATCCTGTTTTGCTAAAGTTAAATTACGCCAGTCTGTTTTAAAGCACAACACAACATCCAGAGTTGGTAAGGTGTGGACAGAAATGCATCCAAGAAACAACCAACCAAACAAAGAAGGATCTGGGAACTAAAGGCTCTCTGCAGAGCATGGGGAACACACCTAGTACACTGGTGGGTTCTCAGAGTCATCCGGCTTGTCATCTGGAATGAATGTAATCTCTGCTTTGTCATCTCGTACTATATACTTCCACCTACATTGTCTGCAAATATAGTTATTATACATTTTGTATTAATCACTAAAACCTACGATTATCTGAGCATGATGCTTAGAAGACAGATAGCTAACTAAGAGATGGGCTGCTGTATACTTTTACCTTTAAATGAATACACTCATTGTCTGAATGCCTTTTTAAAAGCCCAATAGTAATAAAAACAGCCAAATTGTGTTTTCACAAGTAAATTCTTGATAGCATATGCTCTTCTGTGATTTTCTATATTTGAAGGTTTTATAAAATTTACACATTTTATATGGTTCCAGGAGATACAAATTTTATGTCAATAGGAACTAATAGAAAGAGTAAGAAAAATTTCTGTTATATTTCTAAAATGTCAAAAAAGGGAAAACATCATATTAGTTCTAAACCAGTTTATAGTCAGATTTATTTAAAACGTTTTTGTAGATATGCTTCCACCCATCTTGTCTGAAGGCTAAATATTCATTATTGTTGTGTATTTATTTAAATGGACAGCCTGATAATATCCCTGTGGAACAAATTAAAATTCAGTATGACTGATAATTTAATATCAGTTGTTTTCTAAAACCTATATATGGAGCACATTATTTTAAAAGTAATCAGACATTTAACTACAGAGTGGGTTGAACTTTGATCCTAAAAAAATTTCACCATGTGTTTATTCATCTATGTCCATACTTCTTTCCCCAGATTCTGACAGGGTAAATTCTAAGATTGAAATATCTACATTGGCTTGCTTAAGGACATCAAATAGAACCACATGTCTGTAATTGGGCTAAACCATAGCCTGATTGCCTTTCATTATATGATAAATATGAGGACATTCCATTGTAATATCTGCTGTTACAGACAAAAGATCATTGGGTTTTATCCTATGCCGTCTACACTTTTTTAACAGGACAAGGTAAGACAAATTAAGAAAATAAAAAACCCAAAGCATTTGTAAAGATACAACTAAAATCGTTACCTCTTATAAAAACCTAGCCAATATCCCATAGTGGTAATCTATTGAAAAGTCAGCTCTTTGGCATTTCTTTGGTTTCTTAAGAGAATATAAGAACAACCTCGTTATTACTTTGAGAGACTGAGAAACCATGAAAGGCAAAGTTCCCCCTTAGAAGTTATCCACAATGAGGAGTGAGGTAAGTAATAAATGATACACCTATCCTACCCCGTATGCTGCTGTTCCATACAATAATGTCCTGGGAAATTAATTTACTAGTACAGAGATTAGAAAGTTAATTCTATCACACACAAACAAACTCACAAAGACTAGGAGATAATCTTAATTGTATACAGTCAAATTTTAGACATTGTTCCTTAGACTCAGTAGTTCAAAACACGAATTATTTAAATAAATTTCCTGCCATAAAGAAGGAGGGCTAAAACATCATATTCTAAATTCTGAAGAGTTTTTTTGGGGGGACTTATTGTCCATGGGAGGAGTTCTAAGAAATAAACAGAATATAAAATAGAAAACTAGGCCACTGATAAACTTAACATAGTCCTTGGCTTCCATGATTGGAATAAAAGAGAGTCGAGAGAGCTGTTGGAGCGCTGGCACACAAGTACCTACTTTGGCAACTATTACTTTAGATCCACTTTCTAAATATATGCAGAAGCTATTCACCTTTTCCACCTCCTTGCATCCACACTAGTCTAAGCCATCTGTTTCTCTTGCCTGTACCATAATTACCTGCTAAGTTGTTTCCTTGCTTGTATACAGCAAGAGCCAGGCTTTCAGTATAGGTGACTTCCCCTCTCACACCCTTACGGTATTCTGCGATGGTTGTCTCAGTTCTTTATCCACTCCTGTTTATCCAGTTTGATTTATTTTTACCAGATCACATCAGGAGCACTTGGCCTCAGGCTGTATTCATTCATTGTCCTCTGTGTTGGGAACAACCCTCCCTGGACCCTCTATGCAGAAGGGCCCCCTCTTATCTCCTTACCATGGTAAACTAGTGCCATCCTGTTTCCAAGCTTTATCATATTCTTAGGACTCTTATTTAACTTGTTGTCTATTTCATTTTGCTAATTCACATTGTTCTTTATGACTACGACTTCAGTGACCTTCGGTGAAGAATAAATGATCTGTTTGGTGCAATGTTGGATCTCTGGACTTTAGAGTTATGCCAAACATGAAGATCAGTAAATATCAACTGACATTGAAAGATAGATTTGATGAGGAATCAACGGAGCTATGTAAAATTAATATTAGTAATAGATATGAGAGGAGAGAGGAATGGAAACTGCACTTAATTGGGATGTAGGAAATGATATTCCTGATCTCTCAACACTGTTTAGGCAAAAGTTTATATGCTGTCTGACATACTTGGTCATTAGCCATTCCAGTTGATAAAACCTCCATTAGAATCAATTTGGATCCTCTCTCTCTGTCTCTCCCTCTCTCTCCCTCTCTGTCTGTCTGTCTCTCTCCATCTCTGTCTGTCTCTCTCTCTCCCTCTCCCTCTTTCTCTCCCTCTCTCTCTCTCTCCCTCTCTCTCCCTCTTTCTCATGATAAAAATAATTGTTTCTGACCTACATTAAATAACCTACTAAGTAATATTTTATCAATTTATATGTATCATTTAATTGAATGGCATATCCCAACACTGTTTCAAAAAGGAAAACGGACTAAAAAATATAGAAAACTCTCTCAGATAATGTGACTGGGATTCAAAGTTTACATGATGTTTCCTCTGAGCTGAAGCTTGTCACCGGCATAGTCTGTTAGACTCCCAAGGTTATCACTTCAGATTTTCCAGTATTTCTTTGTTTCTTTTTTCTTCCAATGAAAGTTTGCTCTGTCTCCACCTGACAGAGCAATACCTGCCTGAGGAACACACTCTTCTAGTCCTGCCTCAGAATATTTCAGACTCTTCACTCTTTCATTGTGACTTGACTGTTTAATCAAAGTACAGACCAAGTGTCTCCATCAAAAAAAATAAAAGTAGAAAATAACATGCTACTCATCCAAATGTAAGTGCTCTGCATGTGCCTTATGGTTAGCAAAATACTGCCCAAGTCCACGCTGATCAAATACAACCAACCTCTATGTGAAGTTGTGTCTGAATCAATTTTTTACTCATCATGTGGGTCTGTGGACAACACTCACTGCATCAGTATTGGCAGCAGATCCTTTTGCTCAGTGTGCTATCTTGCCAGCCCCTCAGTTCACTTACGTTTTTCTGATCATTCTGGTAGAACTAGTCACACACTTTGTAAATAAATGTCTTTCCTTTAAATAAATTGTTTTATCTGGTGCTGTTTAAATCTCTCCTCCTTGAGATCCCATCATCTCTTCATCCTTGTATCCTAGGAATTCTGTATTCTTCTCCTTTTCTTCCCTTTATGATGGCTGATCTCCCAATCCAATCTCTCTCTCTCCTCTCTCTCTCTCTCTTCTCTCCTGGGATGGGGACATCCCTTTTTCCTTAGAGAAGAAAATAGGGGAAAGAGTATGGGAGGGTGGGACTGGGAAGAGAGGAGGGAGGGGGCTGGGATTTCTTTCCACCACTTACCCCATTTTGGGGTACCACAATTCAAGAGTGGCTTCATACTTCCCTTCCTCTCTACTCTCTCTAGCATTCCGTTTGTGCCCTCACGGTTTTAAGTTCAAATTTTATGACTCCTATTTATGACTTCCAATTTTATGACTCAAATTTATGTCTTCAATATCTCTCACCATGGTCTCTCCCATCAGGCCCACATCTATAGTTCTCATTGCCTATTGGACATCGTAAAATAGATAGCAACTACCATTGAGAAGGCAACACATCCAAAAATCAACATATTATCTCTCCTGTCAACCTTTACTTAGAAGCAACAGCAGAAATCTATGTTTTATTTTCCTAGTCTCAGATAAAGTTTGGTTTCATCATTCTCTTACATAGTCTTTCCATGAATTTACACTTTGAGTCAGCTAACACCCCCACTTTTGCCCATCAAGCATGTATTTGATTTGTCACTTCTTCATGTTTTTCCAAAGCTACTTGAACCACATGTTACTTCATTTCTTTTTCTTCCATTAATTTATTTTTTACTTTACATCCTGAATGCAGCCCCCTCCCTTCTCTCTTCACAGTCCCACCCTCTCATATTCTTTGCCCTATTTTCTTCTTTAAGGAAAAAGGGATGTCCCCCATCTCAGTACCAACCTGCCCAGGCACATCGTATCACATCAAAACTAAACTTATTCTTTCCCATTAAGGCCAGACAAGGAAGGGGAAAGGGATTCAGAGACTGGCAACAGAGTCTGAGTCAGAGACAACCCTGCTCCAATTATTAGGGACCCACATGAAGAGCAAGCTGCATATATGGTACATATGTGTAGGGGGCCTAGGTCCAGATCATTCATGCTCTTTGGTTGGTCGTTCAGTCTCTGTGAGTCCCCTATGTGTCTAGGTTAGTTGATTCTGTAGGTCTTCTATTGTGTCCTTGACTTTGATGCTTAAGACTCCCACAATCCTTCCCCTTGATTCTTCCTTAAGACTTCCCTGAGTCCATCTAGTGTTTGTCTGTAAGTCACTTGTATCTGTCTCCATCAATGGCTGGATTGACCCTCTAAGAAGACAGTTATGCTAGCTAGGTTCCTGTCTGCAGAGTATCATTAATAGTGTCAGGGATTGGTTGTCTCCCATGGGGCAGGTCTCAAGTTGAGTCAGTCAGTGGTTGGCCATTCCCCCAATCTCTACTCTGTCTTTATCACTGCATATTGTAGGCAGGGCAAACTTTCAGTTAAAGGATTTGTGAGTGAGTTGGTGTGCCCTTCCTCCTCTGGAAGTCCTGCCTGGCTATGGGAGGCACCCAATTCAGCCTCCATATTCCTCTGCTGCTAAGAGTCTCAGCTAGAGGGTCATCCCACCTCCTCCCAGGAGCCCCCCCCCCATCCCAGATCTCCAGTTTGTCCCAGAGATGCCCCTATCAATTTGCCTTCTAACTCCCAGCACTTTCTTTCCATGCCTGCTCTCCTCATACCTCCATTTCCCATAATCCTACCACTCCACTGTAGATTTCTATTTTATTTCCCCTTCTGAATGAGATTCAAGCATCCTCCCTTGGACCCTTCTTGTTATTTAGCTTATTTGGGTCTGTGATTGTAGCATGGTTTTCCTGTGCTTTGTGGCAAATATCCACTTATAAGTAAGCACATATCATGAGTGTCTTTCTGACATTGGGTTACCTTACTTAAGATGATATTTTCTAGTTCCACCCATTTGCCTGCAAATTTCAGGATATTCTTGTTTTTTAATAGCTTAGTAGAATGTAAATATATAACATTTTCTTTATCCATTCCTCCATTGAGAGTCATATAGGTTGTTTCCAGTTTCTGACTATTACGAATAAATCTGTTATGAACATAATTGAGGAAGTGTCCTTGTGCTATGGTAGAACATATTTTGGATATATGCTCAGGAATAGTATAGCCAGATTTTGAGGTAGAACAATTACCAACTTTCTGAGAAATCTCTGACAAATTGATTTATAAAATGGTCATACAATTTTGCATTCCCACCAGCAACAGAGTGTTTCCCTTGCTCTACATCCTTGTCAGCATGTGCTGTCACTTGAGTTTTTGATCTTAGCCATTCTGCTAGTATAAGATGGAGTTGCTTTGATTTGTATTTCCATAATAACTAAGGGCTTTGAACATTTCTTAAAGTGGTTCTCAGTTATTAGGAATTCCTCTGTTGATAATTCTCTGTTTATCTCTGGATCACATTTTTTAATTGGGTTATTTGGCATGTTGGTGTTTAATTTCTTGAGTGGTTTATATATTTTGGATATTAGCTTTCTGTGGGAAATAGGTTTGGTGAGATATTTTTCCATTCTGTAGGCTGCCATTTTGTCCTATTGATGGTGTACTTTGTTCTTGAGGAAGCTTTTCAGTTTTATGAGGTTCTGTTTATTAGTTATTGATCTTAGTGCCTGAGCTATTGGTGTACTGTTCAGGAAGTTTTCTAATATACCAATACATTCAAGGATATTCTCTATTCTCTCTTCTATTAGATTTAGCATATCCAGTTCTATGTTAAGGTTTTTGATCCACTTGGGCTTGGAGTTTTGTGCAAGGTGAAAAGTTTGGGTCTATTTGCATTCTTGTACATGCAGAAATGCTGTTAGACCAGCACCATTTGTTGAAAATGCTTTCTTTTTTCCCTTGTATGACTTTGACTTCTTTGTAAAAAATCAAGTGTCCATAAGTATGTGAGTCTATTTCATGTCCTTTGACTCTATTCCTTTGATCAACCTGTCTATTTTTATGCCAATACTATATCGTTTTTTATTACTATTGCTCTAGTACAGCTTGAAATCAGGGATACTGATACATCCAGAAGTTCTGTTATTGTCCAATAAAACCTAGCTATCCTGGGTTTTCTGTCTTTCAGTGAAGTTGGGTATTGCTCTTCCAAGGTCCATAAAGAACTGTGTTGGAATTTTGATGGAAATTTCATTTAATCTATAGACTGCTTTTGCTAAAATGGCAATTTCCACTGTTAATCCTCCTATTCCATGAGCATGGGGGAGATTTCCATCTTCTATTATCTTGTCATTTCTTTATCCTAAGGCTTGAAGTTCTTGTCCTATAGGTTTATCCCTTGTTTGATTAGAGTTACACCTATATATTTTATACTATTTGTGGCTATTGTGAAGGGTGCTGTTTCCCTAATTTCTTCATCAGCATCTTTATCATTTATCTTTTATATAAAGGAGGGCTACTGATTTTGTTTTAGTTAATTTTGTATCTAGCCACTTTGCTGAAGGTGTTTATTAAATGAAAGAGTTCTCTGGTAGAACTTTGGGAATCACTTATATATACTATCATATCATATGTGAATGAGATACTTTGACTTCTTCCATTCTATTTTCCACCTCCTTCATTTCCTTTATTGTCCTATTGATTTAGCCAGGATTTCAAGTACTATATTGAATATATATGGAGAGAGTAGGCAGCCTGTCTAATCCCTGATTTTAGTGGAATTGCTTTAAGTTTCTCTCCATTTAATTTGATGTTGGCTATTGGCTTGCTGTATTATGTTTGTTATGTTTATTATGTATGGATGAACCTTGTATGTATCCCTGATTGCTCTACAACTTTTGATGGTGCTGGATTTTGTCAAAAGACTTTCTCAGCATCTAACGAGATGATCATGGTTTTTGTTTCCTATTTGTTTATATGGTGGGAGGATCACATTGATAGTTTTTTGTATGTTGAATCATCTCTGTATTCCTGAGATGAAGTCTACTTGATCATAGTGGATGATGTTTTTGCTGTTGTTTTAATTAGGGTTTACATTGCTGTGAAGAAACTCCATGACCAATGAAACTCTTATAAAGGACAACATTTAACTGGCTTACAGATTCTCAGGTCCATACATTCTCATGAAGGCAGGAAGCTTGGCAGTATCCAGGGATGCATACAGTGAAAGAGCTGAGAGTTCTACATCTTTTTCTGAAGGCAAACAGAAGACTAGCTTCCAGGAAGTTAAGAGAAGGTTCTCAAAGCCCACCCCACAGTGACACACTTCCTCCAACAAGGCCACTCCTCACTGAGACAGACAAGGAAGCCCTGTTGTGGATCTGATACCATAGTTATGTTAAAGCTTTAGGGAAAGCCTCTGCTCCAGTTGATGAGGGTGCCCATGAGGAGATTGAGCTGCACATCTGCAGAGAACATGTGCTCTGGGCTTCATTCTAGCCCATGAATGACTTTGGTTGGTGGCTCCTGTCTGCAAGCATAACAGTATCATTAATAATGTCAGAATTGGTACTTGCCCATGGGATGGGTCTCAAGCTGGGCCAGTTATTGTTCAGCCATTCCTTCAGTCTCTGCTCCACCTTTGTCCCTGCATTTTTTTTTTTTTTAAGACTGGACAAATTTTGAGTCAAAAGTTTTGTGGGTAAACCTCCACTGGGGGTCCCTTCTGGCTATAAGAGGTGGACTCTTCAGGGTCCATATCCCCATTGTTAGGCATCTTGGTTAAGGTCACATGCATTGACTCCTGGGAGCCTCTCCCATCTTAGATCTCTGGGATTCCTAATGATACCCCCCCAGTCCCCACCCCAAATTTACAGAGATAATGAAGCAAAGAGATAACGTAAAAGGGGGAGCAAGTGGAAACAGGTAGAAAAACTGAAGTGAGAAGAAAGTCGGGAGAGTGTGCTTAATTCGTAGAGGTAACTGAATGCTTCCCACTTGAGCATCCAAGTTATCCTCAATATGTAAATGTACCTCTGTTTTACCCCTGATGTCCCAGTTTTGAAAGAGCCGTTGTTTGCCCTCCAGACTAACTTTCTGTGACAGAACAATGAACTGATCTCAGCTTTTAGGTGACTTTACTGGATAGTAGATGACATATCATAACTCTAGCAAAGCCATTGCTATGGTCAATTAAGTGAATAATTATTCTGTTAAAGAGGCATTAATTGGTTTTAATGATGGACATTAATAGCTCCTTTGAAGCTGTTAGATGGATCAATAGTTCATTTAAAAATACTCTGTACATATTTTTACATTAGATTATTAGATCTTTCTTAGTCAATATCCTTTGAACAAATTGATTTAGTAAAAGGTCTTGTTAGGAATTTAGTATATTTTTATATTACTCAAAAGAATATTATAGTGAATATTAAGTAACACAGTATCTTAAAACCCACCATTGTGGAAATAATAGCATATAGTTTTAAAAGAGTAGAAAAGTTTTATTATATTGTGTAAGTAATTTTTAAATTTTTAAGTGTATATATGTGAAAGTTTTTCTTTAAAATAGCCCTGTTTCAAATATATTCACTTAAATTATATTTCTTTTGAAATTCCATTAAAATAAATTTGAATTTATGTATTATTTTACATAGAAGATAACCATTTTTATACATAGTATAAATTAAAACTAAAGACAATTTGGGCAATTTTTACTTTACACAATTGTAAAATTATTGCATTGTTTATAACTAGTTTTCACTAATGTAAAAATGTTATTGCACTTAATGTCTTTATATAAGTTCAGCATATGGTTAAGATATGGATAGAGATTTTATATAAATATAGATATTTGGATTCAGAAGATATTCAGTGATTGTGTACTGTGTGTTAAGGATTATACAAATGTTTTCAGCACAGGCATCATTCTCTTAACCAGCCCAGGAACCTGGTATGTTTGATTTTGTTAGGTTATAAATTTCCTAGTGAAAACGTGTAAGCTTAGAGAAATTTGAACTCTCATACACTCTCACCGTAACTCAGACGGTGACTAACTCAGAAGGTGACAGACACTGGGGTTGGGATTTAATCTTTTGTCTCCAATATTGAGTGATGTTCACTTGTCCCAAGCCGATCATTTTCACCATTTCAAAACGCCAGGGTTTTTCATGAAATATTAGGAATGCAGCAAAAGTGACAGAAGGCTCTGGACTTGGAACTTGGCAGGAAGGCTGTACTTGGATGGAGGGGAGGGGTAGAGGGGAGTTACAGGGAAAGCTCTGAGACCACCATTACTTGCTAACAGCAAGGCATATACTTACAACGCAAGGTCAAGGAAGTTGCTCAAAGGAAGCAAATTTACAGTCATTTTCAATCTGGAGACAACATCCAAGGGATCTTTATAAATTTTAATAGAATGTTTGTAAATTACACTGACTTGCCTTATCCCACGTTCTGCTCCAAGGTGCTCAAAGTTTCCTTTCTTTAGATCTTTGCTTCTATATAAATTTACTCTTGTTTTTGAAAGAATTTAAAGAAACCTCGTTAGAATTGCCAGACGCCCTGGACTCTCATGTATACAGCTTGAATACATAATTTGAAAACATGAAACTCAGAGTTCTCTGAAATCTACAACTTTTAGATCATAATGTTTTGGATCTTGGAACATGTCATGCTAAAGACACTCAAAGAGTAAAATCCAAAAAAATAAAAACTCTGAAAAACTTTGAAATCTGAAACATTCCTATTCCTGCTTGTTGTTCCTATTTGAAGAAGTGATCCCAGCCCATAAGTAGAAAAATATGTTATATGTTTGTTTGATTTGTGCTTTATCTTTATTACTGGGTGCTAGCCCAGCTTAAGGACAGAGAAAGTAGAGAGGAGATTATTTCTATTCCTTTATTACTTGAAAGAATAGGTACTTAAGGTTCATCTCTATGTCTACTGCATATACCAGTACTTCATTTATTGAAAGCTTTTATTTTCATACCTTGTCAAATATTCTCATCATTGCATAACCTAGTTACTTTTCTACTGCTATAATAAGACAGTATGACCAAGGCAACCATAGGAAAAAGAATTTATTTAGAGCTTAAGGCTCAAAGGATTGGAGTCATGATGGTGGAGCAGAAGGCATAGTGGCAGAAACTGAGTTTACAAGTTGATCCACAAGTACAAGTCAGAAACAAAGACAGACAGACAGAACAGACACGACAGACAAATACACACACAAGAGGAAGAGAGAGAGAGAGAGAGAGAGAGAGAGAGAGAGAGAGAGAGAGAGAGAGAGAGAATATGGTACAGACTTTTTGAATCCTGATAGCCTAGGCCCAGTGACAGACTTCCTCCCCATTACACCTCAGAATACTTTTCAAAAGTTTCACCAACTGGGAAGCAAGTATTCACACACATGAGCCTATGTGGGCCATTCTCATTCAAACCATGACACTATTTGATCATGGTGTTGCTTTCTAACATGCCCTTTCCTTGTTAAAATTATTATCTTGTGTGCGTGTGTGTATGGTGTGTATGTGTGTGTGTGTGTGTGAGATGTAACTGTTTTCTCTTTGCCTTTGCTGCCCTATTTCTCTTCTGCCCTCAGCTCCTACTCTCCTAGGTACCTCACACTTCCTTGTCCTTTGTGTAGAATTATCAGCTCTGTTTTTACCTCTGATCTTAAAACATCAACAGTAAAATCTCCATAGTTTTTAAAATGTTTTAGGAGAACATCCCTAAGAAATCAGATACTGTCTTCTCTTATTCTGAGTGAGTCACCACTAAACAAATAAGAGGCAGAGAAGGGTGTGGGCAGTGGGCTAAAGTGGAGGAGTAGAATGAGAAACAGGTAGTTATGATAGAAATGTTTTAAAGAGAGCTCTGTGGAGTGCTGTTCTCAGTTGTGATGTGGCTAGGACCTTCCTGAATTCTTAGTGTCTATACTAACTCTGTGAATTCTGTGCACAATTGAGCTTATTAACATTCACTTGTGAAGAAGGAGGGAACACACAAAGTACCACCCTCTCCAAAGATTTAAAGGCAGTTTGGGGTTTTAAGGGGGAAGAACTCATGAACTTCTTATCACAGATAGACCTGGTTAATTCATGTTGCTGGAGAAAGAGACTTTTTTTCCTTCAGTGGAGCAGCTGCCCATAAAGAACCCTAGTCAGACTCAATGAAGCATCAAGATACACTTCAGGGAATGATTTCTGAGGATTCTGTTCATGGTGCCCTAACTGGAAGCAGAGTGTTTGTTTTGCCTCCTCAAGAAGAGTTCATATAGTAGTGAGAAGCTTCTGAATAGGTATTTGTTCTTTACATAATACGAGTCAACTTAGAGCAACATATTAGTAGTGATGTACCTGTCTTTTTGTTCTGATAATAAATAATTATGTAGAGCCCTCCTATTCACATTATTTTAGTTCAAAACACATAAAAGATAGTGTTTATCTATAACATCATTATCTACCTAATTATAGTTTCCATTGTTTAAGGGCTTTTTATATATAATAAACACAAATAAACCCCCACACACAAGTGTGGAAGTGGTACCTAAAAGACAACTGATCAAGACCAAAGCTACTCTTACAGAATAAGAGTTTTAATAGCAACAGAAAGAATTGTGAGGCATATTTTTGGATCCATGTCTTTATTAAAATCATCTCATTTTTATTTGAGGGGACGGCATATTGCATTGGGCAATGTCATAATTTTCTTTACCAGTTACCTACTGGTAATTAAATTGTATCCAATTTCCATGCTCCACTAGGTCTCTCTAGATAAAGCATATGATTTGTCTAATAAATTCCTTAGAATATAGGACTAAATGGACTTTCAGACCAAGGTGTATATATTTTTAAAACCTCAGATTCACTTGTTAGCAACACGTTAATCAGTTCTGTGACAAAGACATGAATAGGAAAATCAATGTAGAATTACTTAACTAGTAGCAAAGAAAAAACCCAGGAGATGCTTTTAAACTATGTACACTGGCTGGTTCTGTGTGTCACTTGGCACAAGTAGAGTCATCAGAGAGGAAGGAACCACGTTAAGGAAATACGTCATGAGATCCAGCTGTAAGGCACTTTCTCAATTAGTGATCAATGGGGAAGGTCCAGTTCATTGCGGGTGGGGTCACCCTGGTGATTCTGGGTTGTATAAAAAAGCAGACTGAGCAAATCATGGGAAACAGACCAGTAAACAGCACCCCTTCCATGACCTCTGCATCAGCTTCTGCCTCTTGGTTCCTACCCTGTTTGAGTTCCTGTCCTGACGTAGGTGATGAACAGCCAGCAATGTAGACATTAAAGCCAAATAAACCCTTTCCTCCCCAACTTGCTTTTTGATCATGATGTTTTATCACAGCAATAGAGACCGAACTAAGACACTATATTAAATGAATGAAAGCTAGTATATAACACACATCTAACTATGTCTTAGAGTCCATCCCCTAAACCAGAAACTTTGAATAAAGTTGTTTTGCATATTAATTATTGTACACTGATCCCAGGAAGTGAAGAACAAGGAGTAGTGATCCTTAACAGAGTGGTAAGGCAGCAAAAGGGTGTCTATCAGTTGTCTGCCTTGATGTGTGGTTGGTCTTCAACTCTATATCCCTTATTGAAGACCCAATGAAAGTATCTTAGAACTGTCTTCCAAAGGAATGCAAGACGAGGGCTCATCCATGTATTCTAACTCTAACAATCAAGAGTGGTCCTACAAGCAGTAACTCTTTTGCATGATGTGGACTAACATTTACAGAATATAAGATTAGAGTTCTGAAGGTGAGGCTAAGTAAGTTAGGCATTGGCCCAAACAAAACCACTCTCTACATATTATTTAGCAAGTTGTTAGACTTACAGGATTTGACATGATATATGTGTCCTTTATTAAGTACTCAATGTCACAGAGTCTCCTTTGATTTGTTGACCAGCATATAGATCAGTATAGGATGCTTATAGCAAGAACAGTCTCTATTGCAGTTGGCCTAGTGGCTATAAATAACAGCATTGATTTCTGTCTCCATCAACACTGACTGATAGATTGACTGGCAATATTGTCGTGCTTAGTGAGAGAATGCCAAGAAAATGTTATGTGGTATACTCTACCAAATCAATCATTCATTTTATAAATTCAGGTCATTCTAGCAGAACTGTGGGTAAGAAATGTAAATATGTATCTGTAGCAGGTGTCAGTTTTAATAAGGGCATATGAGTGCCTCAAGTGGAAGGACTCCATGCAATGGACTTGCTTCTAGGATGTTAAGAAGTTTTCTTGAGGAATGGTAGCTTGCTCTATGATCATTGCTAGATGTTCCTGAGGGAAGTCTGGGGTTGCATCAATGACATTATTTGCACAGCTTGGTAAAGGAAGCCCATGATGGTAAGCTCATGCATAGACTTCCTTCTATCACCTTGTCTGGAATCTCTACAATATATTTAGATGATGTAGCATTTTCTGCCCAGGTATTCTTTTTTCCTGTCTATTCATGTAATCCCATATCTTATTACTGTACATCCAACCTGGAGATGTCTGTCATACGAGAAACTTTTATTTGACAGTTAATGAGTAGTACTATAGGAGAGAAGGCCTGACTTTCCTCCCAAATCTGAGTGCTATTGGAAGAGTTTCCCTTTCTTGTCTGAGATTTCACAGTGTCCTCAACTATCATGGCTGCCTTCATCAAATCTGGGTCAGAGGTTGACCTCCTAGATAACACAGCAGCAGCTAGCTAGCCAACTTTCTCCATAAACCCAGGCTGCAGTTGCCTTCCACAATGTGATATTTATTTGGAATTGTGATCTTGAATGGTGATTGGTTTCACAGACTATCTAATATCAGCTGCATGTTATTTTCATAGCAGACTTGCTGTATTCCCAGCTATGACAGAATAAGAAAATATCTAGGAGAACCCACGTTGCCTACTTGTGTTTCATATTCCTTCTTCTGCCTCTTTATGAAAACAACACTTTATTTTCTGGATACTAGAGTAGATTCATTTCTTGCCTCTTCCCACATGTCGATTTCTAGATACAAAAGTACAAATGTTGGTCACAATGTCTTATCTGTTAAGAATGTACTCATTTGGAGACTAGGCTTTTTAACCAATTGCGGCCCAGAATTGTGTGCATAGTAAACCTTGGTGGGCAATGTGTATACCCAAAATAAGGACTCTTCCCTTTCCTAAGTACATCCGTGCCTCCTGATAAAGATGCCCAACTCATACTAAACTTTCCATTCCCCAGATACCCATATGATCCAATCCCCCATTTCTGAAAACACTTATAAAACCCTTAACTAAACCCATAGCCTTGTCTCCTATAAGAAGACCCTGACTCTGTCATCTCCATAGAGCTAAAGCATCATTCTGGGGAAGATTATTTATTCCTCAAATTGGTAAAAGTGCTGTCTTACTTTGTTGAGGTCTGTTTCAGTCTTCTTCATTTTGATGTTGCCTTGGTCAATCTGAGTCCAAGAAGTCCTACATAAATGCTCAAGGAAGGCAACCATTTCTGCTTCTCCCAGTTTTGTTTCTGCTTCTCTGAGTTTTTCCTGTTTGTGAAACAACATTGTATACTATGCCTATTTGACACTGAATTCCATCATTTCAGAATGTACCTCTGAACTCACAGTGCAGCTAATGCTTGAGAAGGTAATTGTGGTATTCTTTGGAGAATGGCTTCTTTGGATGAAGCACAGAACAACAGGGGGGAAGAGCACATGCTGTAGGGGGAAAAAGCACTGGCTTCCATAGATGCTTAAAACCAATTAATGCCTCTTTAACAGAATAATTATTCACTTAATTGACCATAATTGGTTAGAGACAAAAATTGGTTTGTCTCTAAACCATGGTTTTCCCCATGATTTTTGTGCATTATATACATTATTTATATGGGTGAGGCTAGCATGAAAATTTAAAACTATAATGGATAAGAAATGTTTTGGGGAGAGTTCTAATTTAAATTCAAGTTTGTTTTTAATTTAGGGAGTGATTTTTTTTAATGTCACAATTGAAAGGAGGTGAGGAAACTTCCATGAAGAAATTAGTTAATTAATAAACTAACCCTTGAGTAGGCAAGAGTGGCTTAGATTTCTTCCTATTCAAGTGGTCATAAAATCACTGTGAGATTGTCACAGTTTTCAGAAAGTCTGCACTGATTGGCCTTGACAATGACTTCCAGAGCTTCCACATTGTAAATAGGATCATGTAAGTGAAGTGACAGTTTTCACTGGGTTTGGAGAGAGCCTTTCCATCATTTAGTTCTGCCTTGGGATGTCATAATTCCCAATTCATTTAGGTCATGCCGCCTCACAGAAATTCATGTAATTAATTGTGATTGGTGGGGATTTGAGCATTCACTACGATTTGCATTTTATCTCTGGCATTTAGAACATGATATCGGTATTGACAAATGGGCACTTTGGGCTTTGTAAAGGGAGAAGAAATACCGCAGAGAGACTAGAATTCCAAGCCTGATTTTATGTATATGGATTCTATATTTATGTCTCTTTATTGAGTTCACTTTCCAATGCAAGTACTGTCGGGGATTTTTATACATCACATGTAATAGAAAACTGTTCTTGGTGAAACTGCAAGCAAATATTTTGGAAGTAAGAAAACATGACAAAGTTATTCCCAAAGACAGCTGGGCAGATTCAAATGATTTTCGGCTAGTTCCTTATTCTTCAAGCAGCTCATAGAATTTTAAAACACCCAATGGAAGAGAATAGAGACCAACCTCCATGAGGTGACCTTCACCAGCAGGCTTAGCTCACACTGCACAAAGCCAGCTTGCAGGTCTGTTTCTTTTTGATATCTGGTATAATATAGAAGAATGTTTTCTTCAAAGGGGTTCTAAACAAAGGTGGCTCGTCCTTTCTCCTGCTCTTCTGCTCTTCTGGAGTTTGAATCCTTACTGGGAACTGTTTCCTGTGGTGACTTAATTTATAGTAAGAACAAGATGGCCTATTTGCATGCACTTGTATTTCATAAGAGCATGTTCTGTCAGTATCCAAGGATAAGTCATTATAATAAAATGAACACTCACTATTTTATTCAGTGTTTGCTAGTATACCATGTATGATACCAAAGCATCAGAATGGAGAGAAGCCATAGTAACTACAAACAAATGGTCATTATTTCATGTGCATTTATGTGCATGCTTATGCTACCAATTCTCTATAAAATATGACAGAGGACTGCAGTCGTCCCATTATAGCCTATGTTATCCTCTCAAATGCTGAACAGGAAACTAGATCTCAGTTATCATGTGGGGAAGTTGTGAAACCAATTGTGTCAGTAGTGTCATGTGTTCATATGTGCTTGATACACATTAAGAAAATTTTTAATCCATCCTGCTGTCTGGTGGGATTGACACTTCTGTGCAAACTGGACTTCATTTTCCTCTACCATCTCGTTCTATCAGAGTTGAGGTAACATCTGCATTTCTACATAAGGAGTGCCAGGGCCTTCCAGAAAACATTTGTCTTCTTGAGGCATTCAGCACTTCAGATAAACATTACTTACATCTAAAATCAATAAGAAAATAAAGTTAGAAAAGCAAGTGACATTTCATTTACACATTATTTTATTCAGTTACATTTTAAATTTGCTGTTCTGAGACTACTTCTCTGAAGGATTTAAATGAGGAAATATTGTTTTTAAAAAACTATATAGTTTTCAAGTTCCCATGGGATTCATTAAAATGAAGGTGAATTAGTCTGATATAACTCAGCTTTATGGAAGTTGGTAGATGAGAAATAATTTAGTCTTGTTATTAGATTCACTCTTTAATAATTCATTGTGAATCATGCAATAATGGAAGCACTCAATATGTTGCAAGTTGATTTTCAAAATATTTAAGAAATAACTATGATCAGATCATGGTTACAAAGGGCCAGCAGAATGAATGGAAATGTGCAACATTGGAAGAGAGGGAGGGAGGGAGGAGGTGGGAGAACCCTCTAGAATGTACTAGAGACCTGGGAGGTGAGAGAATCTCAGGTCTCAAAGGGAGAATCCTTAGATGAAATGCCCAACAGTGGGGAGAGGAAACTTGTAGAATCCATCTCCAGTAGAAAGACAGGGTATCAACTGGAGGGATGGGGCTGCCATCCCATAGTCAAAAACTCTGATCCAGAATTTTTCCTGTCTATAAGAACTACAGGGACAAAAATGGAGAAGAGATCAAGGGAGAGGAAATTCAGTGACTGGCCCAAATTGGGATCCAGCTCAAGGGGAGGCTCCAAGGCCTGACATTATTACTGAGGCTATGGCATGGCGCTTACAGACAGGAGCCTAGCATGGTTGCCCTCCGAGAGGTCCAACAAGAAGCTAAAAGTGTCAGATGCAGATACTTATACCCAAACAATGGACTGGAGTCAGGGACCCTGGTGGTTGAATTAGGAAAAGGCTAGAAGAAGTTGAGGAGAAGGGTGACCCTATAGCAAGATCAGTAGTCTCAATAAAACTGGACCCTTTATATCTTAGAGACACTGAGCCACCAACTAGGCAGCATACACTAGCTTGTCTAAGGCCCCTGACACATATACAGAGGAGGACTGCTTGATCTGGCCTCAGGGAGAGAAGAGACATCTAACCCTAACCCTTGAAGGCCCAGGGAGTGGAAAGGTGAGTGTGTGGGGACATCCTCTTGGAGTCAGGGTGGATGAATGGAATGAGGAACTGTCAGAGGGCAGAATGGGAGGGGATGACAACTAGACTATAAAACAAGATTAAAGAGGAAGGAAGGAAGGAAGGAAGGAAGGAAGGAAGGAAGGAAGGAAGGAAGGAAGGAAGGAAGGAAGGGAGAAAGAAAGGAAAGAAAAAATAATACCTTGTATCTTAACAAGGAATTTGCTAGATTTAGATCACCTGGTGACATACATGTTAGCCAGTCACTCACAAATGACCATTTAGTACAACAGTCAAATTGTGTGAGAGATATTTTAAATGGAGGCATTCAACCTGATTTTTCTTAATAAACCACCATGTTCCCTACTAGCCTAGTCCTGCAGCCACCTACAAGACGCCAGCATGGGAGATGGCTCTGCTAATCTCCCATGCTGTCTCCACAAGGCTGGGCTGAGTCCAGACCTTCTCACCATCCACATGGTACCCAGTATGAATGAGACTTGAATGTTTAAAGATTAATCAAAGGCTTTATATGTTTGGTAATGCTCAGTAACCAGATGCCCACACAATTGGAGGTGTTTCCCAATTAACTAACCTAGATATAAGTTGTTACTCAGGAATGTTCTCAGTACATGTGTGGTCATCCATGGCTTCTACAACTCTGCCTCCCTAGCTCCTCTCTTCCTCTCCTTACTCCTCCCATCTTAGCTCCTCCCAACTTGCAGGAATTTTCCACTACAGTTGATTTGTTAGAAAAGGCACATGAAATCTAGGATTCTTTTATGCTAAATTTATTTACAGTGATGAAAGGATTTATCAGAGTTCAACGTTCAAGAAAGCTAGCTCTTTTGTGATTTTTTTTCCCTACTTGGGTTGGAAAGGATAATGGTGCTAGAATTATTGGGCTCAGTATTCAAGATAATATAAAATATGATTTCCACCACACAGTGATAAACTACAAAAGCATTTTGTGTTATTTTGTTCTAAGCCCCATCCTGAGGCTGCATGTCACAGGAGAGTCAGAATGCATTTGATGCTGTCTCCATCCTGAAGTATTTCAGCTCTGGTTATTAAATACTAGAAAATACTCAGGTGGTTGCTTACAAAGCACAGGCAAGGAGCTTTGTAAGCCTGCCTGCTTTTCTGAGTTATAAGTACCTATAAGCAGTTTGTATTAGCTCTTTTTTATGCTACCTATGTGCTAGCTAGACACTGACTGCCAACTTGAGTACTAATTAGTAGGATATAAGGGCTATCCTAGAACCTCACAGAAACTTCACTAAGGACATATTTTGACCATTGCATTCAAAGTATTGACTACAATATTTCAGTGAAAATACATTATTTTCAAACACAACATTTTAAAATGTCTTTGGAAGTTAGGAGAAGCTAGATATAGTTAATCTAGAAAATTTGTTTCTCCAGTTATGGTTAATAGCTTACTTTGTATCATAGTTTCCTAAATTCATATGACCTACATTTCTTGTGCTTTTCTTCTAGTAGCAAATTTTGATAATTTTTATTATTATTATTATTATATTATTATATCATTGTCTTTAAATATTTGACAATCTTCTATAGTAGATGCTTTTGTTTTCTTTGTTTTTTTCCAAAATATGTTCTTGACATGATAAAAATGAATCCCTAATGTGTATATTATATATATATATTATATTATATATATATGTATACACACACACATACAGACATACACACACACATACATACATATATATGTATACACACACACACATATATATACATATATGTATACAACACACACACATATATATACATACACACACACACACACACTATATATACATATATACACACACCACACAATATATACATATATATACACACACACACATAACACACACACACACATATATACCACACACACACACACATACACACACACACACACATTATATATATATACATACACACACACACATCTCACATATATATATACATCTATATGCATATATATGTTAAATATATAAATGAAGTAAAAGATGTTTATATGTAGTTGTAAAATAATAATCTAATTATAACCAATAGTCTACCTTTAGCCCTTGACATAATGAGGTGATTAGATTTTTTTAAAATGTGAATCTTTGCTTACAACATCCAAAGATCTAGGAGGATTTTAAGCAATACAACACAAAATTGCAAAGAAACATTGTCTGCTTAGTCCATTAAAAGAAAATTGTCCCAAACTTACATGGCATTATGTTATAGTAATCGCATGCTGGGACTTGATTCCATCAGTTGTCTTTTCTCCCATTGCTGTATTTCAGTACTGCTGGGTCTTTCAGATGAGTATAACATGGTCATGAAATCACTAGATCTGTTCCATGCCCAAACACCAAAGAAGCTATCTTGAGCTCCCTAGGTTTTCATCAAACCCATGAGATTGATCTTATTGATAACCATTTCATCATATGTATTTCTTTTGCACTTTGATCTTAATTTGTATTTCATGTCCCAACCTGGGTTGAAATTTGATTGAGCTATTTGTTTTTTCTTTGGATTTGGGTGTTGTGGATAGCCTCAGCCTTGTATTTTGATCCAGTTCCCAGTGGATAGCCCCATCCTTTATTTTGATCCTAGTTTCACTTCTGGGAGGGGCTCAGAGGATGATTGAATCTGTACACAGTGATGTCTTGTGAACTTCTGTCCAATTAAACTTGTAAAATAAAGGCTAGAGCCAGTGATGGGCAGTAGAAGGGAAGGCGGAGATAAAGGCCCTAGGGGAGGAGAGAGTGAGAGGAATTCGATATAAAAGGTAGAAGCAGGAGGAAGTGAAGCAGAAGGAAGCCAGATGTAGAAGGAAGCTATGATGGAGGAGCCGGAGCAGGAAGGACAAGGATGCAGCCTGAATAAACCGCAAGTTACAAGGGATCTCATAGCAGGGGATTAGAGTAGTGTAGTGGTAAATCTGCCCAATCTAGGTGTGCAATTTATACCAATAATTATTGAGTTGTGTTTTTCTTTGACTGGTCTCCTTCGGGTAGGAGATCTTACAGCAACAAATTTGGCTGGTTTAAATAATTACAGCTACACTTGGGTATTGCTGTAGCAACTTTCTTGTGCACAGTGCAATGTACAAACTGCCCCTGCTACCTCCTCTAACACTTGGTTTTTGAGTTGCAGCCGACAGAGAAGGTGCTTTTGGAAGGAAGTCTACTCCTTGTGCAATTTTTAAAAAAAAATACCAATTTTCTTACACAACAGAAATCTAATAAAACTCATGGCACTTGTAATAAATTACTGTTATAGAATTGTGAGTCTTCACGGACAAGGTCAAAAACATGCTTTGGGTTGTAGTCTCTGCATGCATGTTAAAGACACATATGTGCATTCATACTCACATATTAAACTCACATGTTTTGCTTATATAAGTGCTGGGATCCATCATTAAGTCTACCTTTTCTTTGATTGAGAGAACTGGTTTTTGAAGCAACGATAGTATCTATATGACTCAGTCCAGAGGGACATTGAGGAGATGGCTCAGCAAAAGGCATAAGAGAGAGGGAAATTGTTCTACATCAGTGGTTTTCATCACTGGCTGCATGTGAAGGTCACCTGGGGAGCTTTTAAAAATTAATGTCTGGACCCAATTTCAGACCAATTATTTTAGGTTCTCTGGTGGTAGGGCTGGAGTATTAGCAGTATTTTACTTAAAAGCTCTCCAGATACTTCTAATTTGCAGACAGGATTGAGGACTTCTGCTTTACTATTGTATAACTTTACTTCAAGTATCTACAAATTTAACCCCTTCGACAGCAGCATTCATGCTCAACTTGGCTCACTGACTCTGTAGCTAATTTTACCACCATTTTCTTGTTTACTAATACCTATTCAGCTAACACTTATTTAACAATGATGAGAGATTGTGTAGGAATTTGAGAAAAGACATGAAGAAAGTGAAAACTCCTGCCGGGCTGACTTTCAGAGGAAGACATACAATACACTAATTAACAAATACACACACAGTATGTCAGATGGTGACAAATTCTTGGAAGAAAAATAAAGCCCTAGATTCAAGTACCTCTTTGAGACTACTGTTGGATGTCATCTTGTGACAGACACTTTCAATGTTAACACATCTAACATGGCTTAGCTTTCCCATTATAAAATTTTGACACGTGTAGTCACCCATTTACTCTTATCCAAACCAAGTTATAGTGACTTGTCTTGTGCATCTCAATGTTTACTCTCTTATAGGCTACTCATGATAAGGAATATTGTCATAAATGTGGTTTCTTAGAATTATATCAATAGAGTTATGGAATAAAATGTTACCCCTCTACCTGTAAATGTACATCTGAAGACTGTTCTGCAATGTGATTATTTGTGGAAAGGGGGATTGTTTTATAGCTATTTCTTCTGAATTGAAACAATCCTTTCTGGGAGGGGGTGAGAGGTTTGAGTACTCTGGAAGCTCACTAAACTTACAGCACTGAGCATTCTCAGAACAGTACAAGACTCTTGTGGCCTCTCCAGAGAATATTCAAGCAAGCAGAGTTTCCTGGGGAAGAAGAGATTTATTGGTAAAGCTGTCTGTAAATTGGGGAGAGAGCTCTGGGACTGAGGCTTATGTGAGTTATCACCAATATTGGGGTGGGATTTTCATCGGTGTGGCTGCACTTGAGTTACCCAAGTTCCCGAACTAACTTTGAGAAACTCATTGGTTCTCTAAGAGAGACTTATCAGAAATCATTTTGTTGTCATGCCTTCATACCTATCTGGGGTGAGTAGGATTTGTTTATAATTTCACAGAAAAAAATTACACAACTGTAGCCCTAACGGATATGGGTGATGAATTTGTAAAAATTAATAGCAATGATGCATGTTTATAGGAAAATCCATCAAACTATAAGGAAAGAAGGAAGCAATTTCATTCTGAGGCATTAGACTAAAGTAGAGACTAAATCACATCATACCTTGATGTGGGACTCCTAGGTTCTATGCTTGGGTAAAAACAAATTTTTGTTGTTCAAAGTACCCATTTTGCAATTTTCATATGGTAATATCACAGGCTAACTATACACATGGTCTATACAGTCATGTATCCAATTCCTCTCATAATCAGAGTTTTTTGGGGGATTTGGTATTGTTTGGTTTCTTTCACTAACTAAACTCAACTTTTGAGACTTAGAATATTGTAATAAAGTTTCTATCAATATTTTCATAAAGTTTATTTTGTAGACATAAGTTTCCATTTGTTTTGGGTAAGTGCCCAGGTAGAAAAATCACTGTGTTTCATGGTAAATTATTTCTGAGATTCATTGAAACAATTTGCATGTCACATACCATGAAGTATGTTTCAATTAATCTCAAAAGAACTCTTCAGAGTATAGTCCATGATCATCTTTATTTTCCCATGGTATATAGTGTTTCACAAATGTCAGAATTGTTGCATACATCTACCTCTGCCCTGTATGGATCAGAGTGCCTAGGGCTAGATCACAATTGTAGAAAAGTTTCTTGGTTAGTAACGACTTTAATACTTTCGTTGATCATTAAGTTGGAAGCCATGAGTATATTTGCCCTGTCACCTCAAACACAAAGAAATTGAGGACGATGTGCAATGCCTCTGTTTTCAGGTACTGGTAGTCTCTGGTAGTTGACAATTACTTGATATCTTGGAGATACTTAGCATATTGTGTTGGGACTCACACAGTGGTTAATATTTCTGACAGAGAGAAGGGAAAAGGCTGATGCTTGCCCACTGCTCACTGTATTGTCCTCCCAGAGTCCTAGCTGAGTATTGTTGACTATTACAGACATGAAAATTTAAAAACTTAATATTTTAAGAATAGAAAGGACCACTTAAGAGGATCGAAGGTGGGGTCAGTTCTTCCAGGTCACATAGAGAGAAGACTGGTTCATATTACTATCAGTGATACTACAATTGGAATGCACAGTACCATTTTTAAAGGACTTTGTAAGGCATTACCTCTACAGAGAAACAAAATTCATCTTAACCCAATAGACTCTCTAGTTTACTAAACAAAAGTGAAGAGCCAGGCTAGAAAAGATATATTTTGTAATGTGTCCATACCAGGGGAAGAGGTTGAGAAAAGAATGCATAGTTCAATAAGGGTTCCAAGGCAGGAACAATGACCCGTAGTTTTCTCATTGTAAATTATCAATTGAGAGACTTAAAATTACATGTACCATGCTATCAACAGATATAGATATAAGCATAGCTTATACTGTATTTTGTATGTTCAAGATGGCAGAAGAAAAGACTGACTGATATAAAATAGTATTCACTTGTGGAGGTAAGGACTGTAATTTCTAAAATAATAATAATAATTAATATAATAAAATGTTGGAAGGGATTCACAAAATCCAACCATCACACAGAGTGTACAAGATTGTAAAACTCAGAAACAGATTAAAGAAAGGTCTGAAATGAAAGAGATTAAAAATAAACAGGAAATCTCTACATTGCATATATTATTTTAAGCAGTTTGTATATATGCTTTACTATGTACTAAGAAAATACTGTGAGGTGGCACCACCATCCTCTTTCTATAGCTGAACAATATGAAAGAGGAGGAATCTGAGCCCTCAGTGAGGATGATCAGGCCACACGTAAGGGCTATACTGACAGCTGGTTCCAGACATTTGTACTTCATACTCCATTAAAAGTAGAATCAGTGAAAGGAGAGAATAATTTAGAATAGAACACAGAACTGTTAGATTTTAATTCCAAAGCCACCCAGTAATCAATAAGCATATTACAGTGTGCTGCCAAGAAATGGATAGGAATTATCAAAAGTGGCTATCTGTCCTGTGTTTTGGGTTAATTTCTCAACACCCATTCTGATTCCCAAACTCTCTTTTGAAAGTATCGAATCACAAGAAATGTTTTCGCAATAATAGATTCTTTTAGTTTTATTGACTTTTATTTGTATTGGTTCTTTATATTTTTAAAAATAGAATTACTACAAAATGATGATACATCCAAGAACAAGGACAGCAATAGATAAAAGATTGTTCTCTCTCATATCATTCCAATAGTCATTCCCCGTGTTTAGATGTCTGGACAGGTCTTCTTGAGTTGTTACCACTGTTATTGATGCTATGCTCTATGTGCATATGCAAGTATTTGTTATTATGCTATACCATATGTACATATGCATTAATTTCTTCAGGGTACACAGCAGAATGGAATTGCTTACCCTATTTCATGAACGTCCTTGAGTTTATTTGACAATGCCATCCTGTTTTCTAAAGTTGTTTTTTTTTTAATCAATTTCTACTTCCACTGTGTGTAAGAATTCCTATTGACCCTCATTCTCTACGAAACAGTATTTTCTTGTTTGCAGATTATTTCCACCTCAATGGGTATGAGAGAATATATAACTGTGGTTTATATGTGCATAGTGCCTCATATCACTGCTGTATCCTTAAATTCTACAACAGTTTATAGAGAAATTCCAGTGGCGTACATAGAGTACATTCAGAGGCTAGATGGACACCTGCTCAGGTCTCAGGACTGGTTAAAAAAGAGTCTGATGATGTGGTTAATAGCAATGGACTATTAAAGAGATGGGATGAGAAACTAGGGACTAATGCATGGAGACTATTTCTGTGTGTAGGGAAATGGTATTTTAAGAACTACAAAGCTATACTGTCATTTGAAAGGTACTGCAGTGAAGCCAGTAAAAAGTATCTGCTGTTTCTTTACGCAACTAACATTTAATATTCAATCAAGGTTTTAACATCCATTGTTTTGATTTCCATAGTAGACAAAAGAGCAATTATTTGTAATATTTCAAAACTTGGCAAGAAAGCATGAACATTTGTGGGGGTATGTATCTGTATGTGTGTATATCTGTGTATGTGTGTGTGCATGTGTGTGTACATGTGTGTACCTCTGAGTATGCATGTGTGTATGTATGTCTTTCGTGTATGTATGTGCATGTGAGTGTCTATGGTGTGTATTGTGTTTTAGTCATCCTGATATTACCAGTGGATGTTTTTTTTTTTTTTTTGGTTAAGATTGCATACTGCAAAAAATGTATAATTTGCAAGACATTATTTGATAAATCACCTGTTATATTTAAGGGAATATGGAGACAACTGCTAATGTATACTTTGGTTTAAGGTCTTTTTCACTATTACAAAGTGCCTTTAAAATTAGGAAAAAAGCATAAAGAAAATAAAACAAAAGAACTTGAAGCCATGATAAAACTTGCAAAGCAGTTTTATAATTACCAGCAGATGAATCAGTGCTTATGTACTGAACATGTTATTCCTTGATTGTGTAAAACAGCTATGTGTGTGTGTGTGTGTGTATGTGTTTTTGTGCATGTGTATATGTATGTGTGTGTCTGTAAGTTATTGCGTGCATGTGTGTGTGTGTTTGTATGTGTGTATGCCTATCTCTTTGTTCAGTGAAGAACTATACAGATTTTGCTTTAATTTTGTGATGCCTCCTGGGCATTCCAGCATCTAGTATGTCATTCCAGTTGTCACATTTTCAAAGATATTACTACTTTCTTATTAAGCAAATAATGGTTTATGAGTTTTCTGATACTACCATTTGTATTCTTTGAAAAAGAAATTCTTCAAATATATAGTGCTTGCTTGTTCATGCTGTTAAAAATGAGACTTTTCAATATTTGGGTAACTGCTTGTTCTTCACTTAGAAAAAGATTGTGTTTGGATAAAAGTAATATATATGTAAAATATATATTTTATATAAAATATATATACATAATATATATAATATTATACATAATATAATATATTATATATTATACCTATGATATATACATAATTACATATATTATATATTATATATTCATATATGACTGAAGGATGTAGCATGAGAAATTTAGTGAATGCAAATGAGTGCATTTGTAAATTTGTACATAGTATAATTAGTTCATTGCTTTCATTATTATTGTGAAAGTGAGTCTGAAATTCAAAGTTAAGCCATGGAAACAGCAAAGGGAAAACTGACAAAGTTCATATTTTTATTCATGTATTTATCCAGTTCTTAATCTCTTATGAATTAAAACAGTTCATATTATATGCAGAGTTTATATGAGGTGTGTTATTGGCTTGGTTTCCCCAAATTCTTGTGTTGAAATCCCAACCTCATATCCCTCAGTGTATAACATCATTGGGAGTGCAGTGAGTTCAGCTGAGTTAAACTCATGCTAGCATAGATAGTCCATCTACATGACTGCAATACAATTTATTGGTTCCATGCAGCATTATGCATTCTGTTATAGATGTCAAGACCCTGCCATACTTTAATAGTGCTGGTATGCTTATCTTTTCAAGGCATACCTTAACACTGATGTCATAAAGTAAGTACCAGAAAATGTGAGCAGTTGGTGACTAAAATCTTTTATACACCTTGAGATAGTAACTGACCCCTGAGATACCCTGAACTTTCAACTTCAGCCCCAGAACAATAATAGCAGTGTTTTTAGGTCTAAGCTGAATTATTTTTTGGACTTCTGTTATGGCCTTTCTCTTGGCTAACTAATGCAGAAAGGCTTTGAGCTATAAAGAATTCCTTGGGAGCTACAAATATATAATTAAAAAAAAGTTCAACATAGGTCATAGCTTACTAGAAGAGTGCAAAGGAAGTCCTGGGGTATGAGGGAAGGGATAAATATATGGAAATTGATGTCATCTCTCTCCAGATTACCCAAGATTTTAGCTAGAGGCACATAGACAATGGATGCTTTGATGTTAGGTAATTATATTCTAAGAAACCATTTTCTTCTACTTTCTAGGTTAAAATAAAACTTAATTAAAATGTAATATGTGGTCCCACTGGCAGCATGTATGCTGCCCTTTGTATGGCACACATTCTATTTGATTCCTAGATCCAACATTCCTGAACACTGTTCTTTCTTTGTTTCCTCTTGGTCTTTTGTAACTTTAAAATCGTGTTACCTTGATGATTTTTATGTGTCTTTAAAAGCCAACACATGTGAACCCCAACACAGGAGGTCACATATGAGCGACCAGTGACACTCTCTCACATGCACTGAAGCTGACATATGTGTTATTTTTTTGTCCATTGGAAGTTTATATTCTTTCAACAAAGAAAAATATTCAACCAGGGCCAATAGATAAAGTCACACCAATGAAAATTCAAATTCATGGTGCTACCATGTAAGAAAAAAAAGGAATCCAGATCATCTATAGGGCTAGAAAAGGAGAAACCAAATTAGAAAATTCCAGAGTACTAGGAAGGAAATATATCAATGAACTAAATTTTTTCTTGATTCTAAAACATATGAACACACATCTTTGGATGTGTTGTCTGAATGTTTTCCCTGGTTGGAATTTAGCATCATCCTTTCAACGTAAAGCATACTTCCATAACTGTATCTCAGAATTCTAGACTAAGCAAGTCTTTACCAGAGCAGATAAAGACTGAGAAGACATTGATAGTCTGAATATTTGTGACTTTTGTCTTTAGTCTTTTATAATCATAAACCAGTAGCAGTGTTTTTAGATATAAATCCCCTTTATCAAATCTCTCTATATTATTTCGATTAGATTTTACAGAAATAGCACTCTTTCCTTTTATACTATAATGTAGGTTTTGGTAAATTGTTTTACATATTCAGATTAAATCCAACTTGCAGAAGCGGATTCCGAGCTAAAACTCTTGAATTACTATTAGAATAAGTAATAAAATAAAAATAAAGTGGTAGGAAATTGTCTAATGTTCTTTAGATGCAATTGTTTTCTGAACATCAAACTTTACAGGAGAAACAAGTGGCGTTAGTTATTCTGTGAAGTAATTTGACAGAGACTTATTAAAAGTATGCTAGCTAGTGTTTCCCAAGTTCTGAAGTGTAAGGGGGGAGAAATTGTGAGCACACAAGCTGAAAAAAATCTATAGTTAGTGGATAATTATGAGTTAAATAGTATTGTGCTCTACACATTGAGTTATATCAGGGAAGGAAATAAATGGTTTCTCAAGGAATTAGCATTTGCAATAAACAAATACGTAGTTCGTTATGAGGATGAATATTGGAAAAAAAGTGAAAAAAAATGTAATAACATTAAGCAGATGGTCGACAGTTCTACAGAGTGAGTCCAGGAGCCAGGAACAGAAAACCTGTCCGAATAAAAAAAAAAAAGAAAAAAAAGTTTATTTAAAGCAAGGTTGTTCATGAGGACCTCTGTGATAAGGTGGC
Source organism: Mastomys natalensis (assembly GCA_021653895.1). Taxonomy (NCBI): domain Eukaryota; kingdom Metazoa; phylum Chordata; class Mammalia; order Rodentia; family Muridae; genus Mastomys; species Mastomys natalensis. The sequence continues at coordinate 3,562,972 of JAJTUV010000128.1, read as the reverse complement.
CTTTGAGTGCAGGTATGATAAAGCTACTGTGAAATCCCAGGGTACCTTAGAAAGACGGCCCCAGGCTAGCCCAGGAGGTACTTAGTATGGACAAAAAAGGGAATCAATGGGCAAGAGAAATAAAGGTGTGGAGAAGAAGGAATTTGGAGAAGTGTTTATGAAGCTGGAAATGAGTGCGAAGGATCTCTGAGACTCTACAGAAAGGTGGCATTCATGGTAGGGATTTAAGAGTAGCAACATAGTGTGAGGTAGGCCAAGTCTCACTGTTATGTGGGAGCAGGAACCAGCAACATTGGGACATATGTTTATAGACCAGATGTTGCAAGGCCAGGACTTGGCACCATGTACACAGGGCACCTGCTTCTCCCCCAGAACTTGAACCTGCTTTGAGCTCATGAATGCTAGGTGTTGAATGTATCATCCTAAAATAGATCCCTGGCTTATTATGACCTTGTATGACAGACACCAAGACCTGCTTGCTTGTGTCCATGTCCACCGTAACTATAATTCTAAAGTTTCATCTCACGTCTAGCACATTCCCACGGTCTATTAAATCTTCAATTACCTTCCAAAGTGAAACTTTAAAAAATAACTTTCCTAAATTGCGTTTTATCTCCCTGTTTGAAACCTTTCTCTGGTTGTTCATTATTTTATCCCAATAGAAAGATGAAATCTTCAGATGGTCCACAAAGCACTTGGTGGTTTTGTTCCTTCTTATTCACCTACTTCCTAAGACTCTTTTCTTCTTCTTCTATATGTAACTGTTCTTTGATTATCTTTTCTTTTGTTATATAACCTAAGATCTTTTCTGAGTTAAGATCTTTTCCAAATTATCACGAAATAGCCAACTGTCTCTTGTCCTTCTTTCTTATTCTTACTCTTAGAAACTTAGTATGGCTCTTATCAAACTGCAATGATATCTGGTTCAGATCTGCATCCATTTATATTTATTCCACAGCACACAGTCTGACAGCTCCAGACCATCCCTCCAAATGGGTTGTTCCCATTTCATTCCCAGAATTGGCTGATTGATAGCATATGCTATTACTCAAAAGATCCGATAATTAATGAAGTAGTCATTATTTTTATTCTGATTCAGTAGTCTTTATTGATAAAATTTGCATCTCTGTGGCCAAGAGAATTCTCGCTGATGTTTGGTAGCCGCAATCTTTTTTTTCTTTAAAGGCTCTGGTGTGAGGAACTCAAGATAAAATACTGTCCTGAATTCAATATTAGCATAGGTAAGGTAAAATAATGCAAGGATAAAATTGAGGATCATACACCATATTTTTATTTTCCTCATCAGGACACTAGAGGAGGAAGAGAAGCAGACAAGCTTCACCCTTTAGTTTTCATATAAAATGTTACCTACTCATAAACTTATGTACTGTTGTAAATTGATGACCATTCTTTATTGTTTAAAATTGTCATCTTTCTCATTCTTATTGTTTTGATTTATATTGTTTGATCTGCTTTATTTCATTGGGTTTGCCATGATACAACACATATGAATATTACCTATGTATGTTGTGTGTGTGTGTGCTTTGTGTGTGTTACTATGCCATTGTATCTATACACCTGTGTGTTGCATATGCATTCACTACATTCTGTGATTCTACCGGCTTTTGTGACCCTCACTTTGTTAGTTATTCATTATAATCACTTAAGAATCTCTGAATGCAGAGTGAGTCCTGGAACCGAGGAGAGGACAGTGTGATTAATGAATGAAGACATTTGTATGGTCTAGGATTTTTTTTTTCCTTATATTTATTGTGTAAGCCAAGCTGTAAAGTTGAGAGAGATTTGGAGTGGCTTATGAAATATTCATTGTAATATGTTAAGAAGCAAACTATGGAGGTATTTGTGGAAGGAGAGAATTTGGTGGCTGAATAGGAGCAAATTTAAGTCACTGAGAACATTAAAAAAAAAAAAAAAAAACCCAAAAAACAAAAAACTAGTTCCCAGGACCATCCTCCTGAAGACAGACAATCAAAATTTTAGTCTTCAGTAGCCTTTGTTAGATCTTCACTATCTATATCTTTTTAAAAATTTTTAATTTTAAATGTGATACTCATAGAACTTGAAAGTAGAATTACATTCGTAACTTCTTAAATACATGATGAATTAATACTAATATAGTTTAATCGCATTCACCTAACAGCCTATTATGAGGTGAATTGTTTTAACATCTTATTGTTAATAAATTTCAGTGGCGCTATATTCTGCTCTTTAATTTTGATTTCCTCTGATGGTAGTAGGTTTACCTCCACTAGGAATATACTATGCCTTACTTAGTAGTGATCAATCCGTGTGCACTAAATTAATTAAACATTCTTCTGGGATGAATGGATTGAGTGAGCACTTGAAAACATTGGAAAATGTCAGACATTCAAACTGAAAACTAGTAGGTTCAGTTATACTGCTCTCACACTGATATATATTTGTCCTTGTCTGGTAGGAAGGGCTATTCAGGAAATGCCACAAGGTCACCCAGTAAGCTATTCAGACAGAGGTAGCAAGGGAATAAAAATGACTTAATCATTTAAAGAGGCAGAGTTTGATGATTTTTGTGGTTTCTTTAAGGACAATTTATTTTATGATTTTTTTTTTCTCTGCTAGTAGAAAATGATAAAAAAGAAACATTGCAGTTTCATTTTATTGGTATGCCTCTCATTATTTCAGCAAAAAAAGTCAGGGCTAGATCTAAATTTAGAATAATATATGTGAGATTATAACTTGTTCCCTAGTAAATTTGTGACCTCTGTGTCACACAGGGGAAGAAATGTGGAACACAGGCTATTCAAGCCTGAATTAAAGAAGTCCTGTTCACGGACATGATGGGAAAGGGTGTTCAGTACAGAGTGTAAATTTGTAGATGAGGGCTTGCCAACCATCTTCTTGCCTTTTTTCTTCTCATTCATTTTATTTTATGCCAGAAAAATGCTTTCAAACTTCCACCTGGAAATGAGTCTCTCTCATATAACTGTTTGAGTAGCATCTATAAGATGATCCGTCAACATGGAGTCACTTGTGTCTTAAGCACATATTAAATAAGATGGGTATCTATATACACATAATATTTCATATAATCACAAGTTGCTCTCTTTTTATTGGTTGTTAAAAGTTTCAAACCAATTAATGGCTTTATTATAGCCCTTTTATATGTACATATTTTCATCCAGTCCCCTTCCCCTTTTCCACATCATGTCATATTTGTCTTTCTTAATCATGCAGATTTGAGACAACATATGATTTCCAGTTTCACCCATTTCCTACAAGTGTCATGATTTAATTTCTTTCTTTACAGTTGAATAAACTTTCATTGTATGCATATACCACCATTTCATCATCTAATCATCTGCTGATGCACTATTAAGATGGCAATGATGAAAAGAGAGGCAATAATCATGGACTATTAGCTCTGTTGTAAGACTTAGAGCCCTCTGGGTATGTGCACACAAGTGGGAAGAGCAAGCCATTTCTCTTTTCGTGGGATTGGAACCTTCATTCTGACTTTCAGAGTGACTGTACCAGATCACATTCCTACCAGAATTATACAGGATTTGGCTTTTCACAGATTCCCCACGGGTATCTGTTTATGTTGGCTTTTTTAATGCTCTCTATTCTGAATGATGTCTGATGAAATCTCAAAGTAGTTTTTATCTATGTTGCCTTGATTGCCAATGATATTTCATACTGTTTCAAATATTATTGGCCATCTGTATTTCTTCTTTAAGAGCAATCTCTTCAGTCTATTAGCCTATCCGTTAGGCTGAAGATTTGGTGTTTGAGTATTCAAATTTTTTGTGTTCTAGATATCAACCACCTAGAGTAGCTGATGATAATCTCCTATCCTATGTTAGGTGTGTTCTCTAGGGTTTGTTTCCTTTGCTATATAGAAGCATTTTAGCTTAAGGCAATTCCATTAGTCAGTTCTTGAGGTTATTTGCTTTGCTATTTGAGACCTATTCAGAAAGTCTTTGCCTGTGTACCTATCTTGAGATTATTTCCTTCTGCTTTCCCTGTTAACATCTGTGATTCATTTTGATTTGTTTACAGTGTTAGAATGGGTATAACTCCATTATTATACAGGCAAATATGCATTTTCCCAAGCAATTTTTGTGAACAAGATTTTTCGCTTTTCTAATATATAGTTTTAACATTACTGTCAAAATTTAGGAGTTTGTAGATGTCTGGATTAATTTATCAGTTTTCTGTTTGGGTAAATCAACCTCCATTATACACATGTCCATTTCTATGGTAGTAGAACACCGTTGTTTCTAGTATGGCTCTGTAGTATAATTCAAGATCAATTGTTTGAAATATCTTCTTTACTAAGTATCTTTTTAGTATTTCTTTAGTGGGTTGTGTTTATTTATCTCTTCCAGCTTTTAATTGTTCTTTGTCTTGAATTTTTGATGTTGTGATGATGATTTGTTATTGAGATATTCTTCTCTGATCATGTCTGTTTGGGTTGTGATGTCCTTTGGAGTTTAGGTGTCAATTTCTTCACTAGACTTAGGATATTTTCTATTACAATTCCATTGGGTACTTTGTCTCTGATCTTCGCTTTATTGAAGTTTCTTTTTCTACTTAGCAGATTCTTGGGTTTGCTCTTTTGAATGATTATCAAAATTCTTAGAAGCTTTGTTCATGTTCATTACTTTTTATTATAAATAAAGAATATATTATCTTATCTTTTTGAAACTCTTCTCCTGCTGGGTTCTGTCTGTTGATGCTGCTTCCTAGCATGCTTAACTGAGTCTTTATGTACAGCTTTTCTGTTTCTTTTACAGACCCTCAATTTTCCTGCTGATTTATTTCTGCCACAATTTTGAATTTCACCTCCAAATTTTTGGCTGCTTCATCTACTTTGGAATATCCTCACTTAAGTGCTGACTTGACTCCATCACTTCATTAATCTGAGTCTTTTACATGGTCCTTGATTCTCTTTCAAGTAGGACTCTGAAATGTTTATCTGGCAAGTCAGCTACCTCAGCATCTTTGGTTTCTGTCAATGAGAATTTGGAAATACGTGGAAGTGTTTTCTTATTTATTTTGGAAAAAAAATTACTTTAAAAGAGTTTTGAATATCACATATAATGTCTTGATCATATTCACCCTAATAAGTCTTCCAAGATTCACCTATCTATATACACTGAACATTTGTGCATTATAAAGTCCTTCTAGATCAATTTGCACTGCTCAAAATATTCTTGGATGTGTGTTCTTTCATTGGAACATGGTGGAATTACAAGGGGCTACATACTTAGAGAAAATAATCTTCATTACCAAGCAGCTATCAACTTTTTTTCATGTTCTATGTATATCTTTGCATGAGTGTCATTTGCTTTTAATTTTCTCATTTCCTAGTCTTTTAATTTTATGAGTCCTGTTGGTGAGCAGGTTGCCTTCCTGCCTCCTTTCCCCTTTCTCTCCTCCCTTTCTCTTTCCTTTTTTCTGTTCCTCCTTTTTTTCATGTGTTTTATGATATATCTAACCATTGATTACATAGCTGCAGTCTCTTTTTATATTACAATTTTGAAGTTACTAGAAAAAGACAATTATTTACTGGCTTCTGGGATGCCCTTGGATCCTTCCTAGGAATCTCTGATGATGACCAATTCACAGAGTGTCAGAGGTTGCCTAGGAGTCTCAGGATATATCATAAACATTTTATCCCAGAAGATTCCAAACCTGGTCTTGTTTGTGTTTCGAAGCTATGTGCTAAAGATTTGAAGTCATAGTAGGCAGTGTTTCATGTCATATAAACTCATGTCACATGAGTTTGTATGGGCATTCAAGCTCAAGAGAGAGAAGTTCAGCAAATAAATTGACTTTTGACATATATTAGATTGCTTACCTCATTGAGTAGAATCTTTGATCAGTTGCCCACTTCTCTTTTCCTCATAGACAGAAGTTTCACTATCCCTTCTTGCACACGGCTTTCTAAAGCTTTATTCAGCATTAATTTCTTGAGTGTTCCAGACACTATTTCTTGTTACAAACCTACTTATTACTCCAATTTCTATTTTTAGTGAAGATGTTACTTTTAATGAGTTATTTTATTTCTTATTATGTGTTTGTTTGTCTATGTGTGGATATGTGTAGATGCCTGTGGAGACTAAAGATACCAGAAGACTTTATGGCTGGAGTTATAAATGGTTGTGAACTGCCTTATATGGGTAATATCAAAGAATATCTGGTCCTTTGCAAGAGCATATGTCTTCTTAGCTGCTGAGGAATCTATTCAGGACCCACTTGTTTAATTTTTAAGATTTCATGTGTTGGAACTCCATACAACCCCAGTTCACATATAGCCCATGCAGGCCTCAAATCATGATCTTCCAGTCACAGCTTTCTAAATGCATGGATTAGAGACATGTACCACCTCATATGACTTGTCTTTACTAATCTTCACTATCATTGTTATTTCCTACTCATCTTTAATAATAATGCTTTATCCTACATAGCCACTGAATTATTATGCTATATGAAAATCATGGATTCAGTGTATTTTTTATTCTGATTAATCAAACCTCATATCAAGATGTTTGCTTGAGGGTGCATGAGGTGTTTGATATAACATATCTGTGAAAAAATGATGATTGCCATGGGGGAAATGACACATTGGTGCTTGCCATGATGGGCTCATCCTGGAGTATAAAATACCATGGGAGTTCTAGAAATGTACATACAGCTTGCATATTGATCTGACACCAGCCTGTATACTCATCCTTTTCCTAGAACCAGAAGTTGATAACACATCTCCCCACTGGCATGAGTTCTATTACCTTCTTTTAATTATCTCCCATATGTCATTTGCCATTTCAAACATCACTTCTTTTATGTTTTAGAGTATGACATTTTCAGTAAGCAGGTCAGCAATATATCAGAAAATGCCTTTAGCTGAATAAAATTTCTTACAGAAAGTAGAAGAACTGAAGTTCTTTATAATACTTAAATACTACAGGACCAAGATTCACAGACTCCATAATTTTTTCATTAGGTAAAAGATCCTCTAGTCCTATAACCAGGCTTTTAAATAGGGGGCATTTTTTCTAAGCACATATTTAGTTCCATTTTCGAGATCAAGAATCTTCACTATATCTTATCACAATTTCAAGGTCTAATTATGATATTTTTGGTGAATTTGAAGGCATCTGTAAGACAGCTAGGAAAGTGGGCCATTAAACTCAGCAGAGGCCTTTTAAGCCATGACTCCATCAGGAACTCCGTACCTACCATACACAGGATTTTCGCAACCAAGTCATGTAATCCAGCAACACAAAATTTACTCACTTTAAGAAGGAAGAGGTAATGTGTTCGATATAAGTGGTCTGCACACAATAGACACCAAACAGTCTCCGAGTTCATGTGTGCTTTGGTGCTATTGTGGTAAAAAGGCATTATTTCCTTCAAGTGCTCCACCCTCTTTGGCTCTTCCACTCTTTCTGCCTCCTCTTCTGCAGAGTTCCCTGAGTCCTGAAGGGAGGGATTTGATGGAGTGTTCCAAGGTCTTTCACTTTTTGCACATTGTCTCGCTGTGGGTCTCCTAGTTATTCTATCTTCTGTAGGAGAAAGCTTTTCTGATGATACTTGAGCAAGCCAGGGATATGTAAGTATAGCAGACTATGTTACTAAGAATCATTTCATCATCATATTCCTTTAATAGAAATTAGTATTTGGTTTTTTTTTCTAGGTCTATGTAATTCCAGCCTTAGGTTCTTTTAATATTTCAAGTTTTAACATTGTATATGAGAAACTATTGCTTAACCAATGATACAGAGAATTTATCTTATTTTCCCTTTAGATAAATTAAAAAAACTTACTTTCAAATATATGTCATATTTTGACTGTTTTTTTATGTGACTTGTATGTTGTACACATATTTTGCTTGTACATATGTGTAATATAATTATACAATAGCCAGAATTCCAAAAAAATGTTACAGCCAACATCCTTCCAATAGTTTGCTATATATAAGGCTAACAATAGCTGAGGATAACAGACAATTGAACAAGAAGGAATCATAACAGACAAATATGTATGTAGTATTCTAGTCTTGGCTGATGGTTTATGTGTGGACGCAACGAATAGACAAGTTTGGAAAAAATAGAAGAAATAAATATGAACAAAATAATTCTTTAAATCAATGATGGCAAGTTATTTAATTCCATAAAATGCTATTTTGCCAAATATTATTATGTTATGCATACCATTCTCATTTATTCTTCTAACTTTGCATTTCAGCAGTATTTTTTAATGAGTTGTTTTTTTTTTTTTTTGTATGAAGGGAAGGGTGTGTATCGACTTGTGCTGTATGGATGTGAGTCTACATCTACATGTGCTATATGGGTGTGTATATGTTTGTGTGTATGCACATGTGTGGAGACTAGAGATGGATGGTGGTATTTTTATTAATTGCTTTATAATTTATTTTTGAGAAAAAGATTTTTGGTGACCCTGGAGTTCAATGATTGCACTTCAGTAGTGGCCAACAAGTCCAGGGGTCATCTAACTCTTTTCCATAGTAGGAGAATAGTTATGCATAGCCATGAAGTTCTTATATGAGTGCCAGGGATCCAAACTCAGGTCATTATGTTTGTATAAGAAATACTTTATCTAGTGAGCCATGTCCCCAGCACCAGACCTTCATGGGTTTTCTCGTTTGTCCTCTGTGAACCAGGTTTCTCTAGCATGCTATACCTTTACTTTAAACTCTGACAACTGAAATACGGGGACTGATTCCATTCTTATCTATATTTTAGTATTTCTTGACATCCAAGTTCAAACCTTACCCTGTAGAGAAAATGTCTTCTTTACAGATGTCAGCTGTCTTGGACAGAGTGACTTGATTCTTCTATGTTCTGGCAATTTGAACATTGGCATTACAGTATTACTTGTGCCTGCCAATTCAGATTCCACAGCAGATTGCCATGATCTCCTGTTAGTGACAACCAGAGCCCATTCACAGAAGAATCTTATGGGTAGTGTGAAGAGTAAGTGCTCATTGTACAAATGGTCAAATAACTAAGAAATCTTAGGATATATGGAACTAAGTTATCTTTTGATCATTTTAAGAAAATGGAGTCATATTATAGAGATTCAGAGAGCCAGATTTGGTGCAGTGCACATACATACATATATACATATATATGTGTATGTATTATATATATGCATATAGCATATCAGTTATATTATGTAACATCATAATAAATATATGTAGTATGATACATATACATACACACACACCACACACACACACACACACACACACACACACACACACACACATATATATATATATATATATATATATAAACTCTTTACTGAGAGTATTATGGCATATGGCAGAAATACATTGAGCATCTACTAATAGTTTTGCATAAGTAAATTCATGTACACATATAAATAATATATCATATATATTATATATATGATACTGAGGTCATTAAGAGGAAGACCTGCTTTTAAATAGCTAATATTTCCTGAAAGCAGAATGATCTATTTTGAAGAACCTGATAATGTCAGCAGAGTTTATTCTGCTGTAATTCTGTAATTACTTGGCCCGATATTACAGATAAAATAAAAACCTTTCCTGAGTCTAGAAGACAGTTTATCCGAACATGATGATTGTTTAAATTTGAGACGTTGTATGTATATTTATTCAGACGTTGCTCACAGTTTGTGGTTCAGCAATCTCTCTCCATCTCCCATTCTGTCTCCTTCCTATGTTTCTCTATCAACACAGGCTCAAAAAATTATAAGGTCAGGAAAAAAGAAGAAGAAAAATAAAAAGTATATCATTTTACTTCTTAATTCACCTTTATTTACCCAGTCTATATCTTTTAAATACTATTTTAACAGAAAGCTACCTTAAAGACAGTTGTCTTAATCTGTTGCCTGCTCAGAAGCCTTTGAGAATTACCTTTATGGATAGTTTTAGGCATGTGGTTGGAAGACTTTGGCATCTACACCTTATAGACAGTCTAGGGCACATGACTGAGGGCACATGGTTGAAGGGCACTGAGATTTTACTAATGTGTTTCATCTATGCATTCTATTCATCCTCCCAATTTCTCTTCCATGGTAGCCTAAAATTATTACTTCAGGTACAGAGAAGTTGTTCAACCCATGTAACTTATACATAATAAGATGAAGTAACCCAGCCCTATACTCAACTCAAAACCATGAAAAACTTAGGCTTCCTACAAACCTCCTGAACCAGCTACTCAAATAGCTTATTAGATTATATATACTCTTTGCTCTCTTCAATTTTCTGTAGTGGTCATCACTTGTAAACTTGATTCAAATGAATGTATCTATTTGTTGGATCCCAAATAGTTTACATATGTTTTGCATCTAACCAAAGAACTTCACTAGCTGCTAAAATAGATTTTTGTTTATTTATTTTATCTGTATGTCCTTTTGAGAGTTTTTTGTTTTTTTGTTTTTGTTTTGTTTTGGTATGTGTGAATGCAGGTGACTATAGAGGCCAGAAGAGAGGGTACCAGATTCACTAGAGCTGGAGTTGTATGCTGTTGTGAGCCATCCAATGGACATGCTGGGACCCAAATCCTTTGAAGCATAGGTCTTAGTTACCTCTGAGCTATTTCTCCAGTCCCATTCTAGATTAAAAACAAACAACAAAACCAACCAAACAAACTGAAAAACCCTTTCAGTTTGATTATATAAAATGAATATAATGCAACTAATTTATAGGGATTTCTAAAGTTTAGAGAACTTTATAAAACATCCCCAACCCAGTCCATGTTTCAATGAATTTTCATTTCATATCAGCCCTTGTCCATTCTTCTAATCATTAGTATTACACATTTTATAGGGTTGAATGTAAATGCACATATATCTATTTTAAAATTAAATAATACCATGCCCCTCAAGGCATTTCAGGTGTGACTCTTGTGTCTCATGTGTGTCAGTAGGTACCAGAGAAGAGTGAGGCTATGTCTATGCTCAGTGGTCTGGCTGTGAACATCTGAAGTATTAGTATCCTAACACTCCCTGAAAAAGGCAAACCTGATACCAGTCTGGCACCAGGCAGGACTGGATGGGCTCCCAGGACCCTGGTCCCCCAGCGGTAGTAAGCCCAACACAGATGACACTCATAAGGGGCCACTTGGGCAAACCGGCAATGTGTGATCCCAAGATAACCACCACACTGGAACCACAGGGTCTGGAAAGGGACATAGTATGAGATTACCACCAGTCTGGAGCCCTGCCGGACGGGATGTGGGAAGAGCCTGCTTAAAAGGACCACTGTTCACTGCCTTCATGCATGAGCAGAACATAGGAGTCTTGAGAGGACCGCAGACATTGAGACAAGTAACTGGTGGAGAAATGGAAAAGAAAGAGAAAAAGAAGGATGTGGACTCAAAGAGAGGCAGAACTGGAGACTCAAGGATAGTGAGAAACAGCCTGATGTGAGAAGCTGGAGGTTTCACCTGGGAACATATTGGGATAGGGTCCTATATTACTACTTAGAGCAACTTGGTTCATTGTCTTGCAGTAGTAGGGATTTGTTATCACCAATGGAGACTTGTATGCTCCTGCTGTGGGCTGCAGCCTGGGGACATGGAAATATCCAGCAGCAGTGCAGAATCAATCCCACTCCTCCCTGGACATCATGGAGGGCTGGTCCTGGGGCCATGAGAGCAGGAGAGCTGATTCCAGGGCCTCTAGCTAGCTGCTGTATCTGCAAGAGAAGGCCGCATACATTGCAGGAGTTGTGGGTGAGCCTGCCCCAAGGGAATGATGATGGGAGATCTGCCCTGCTACTTGCCTCCTGTACAGTGGCACAGGAGTAAAACTCTTTATCTTTTTTTAATGTTTTTATAGTTTCCACATTGCGAAGCTTAAAACATGAAGCATTTACTTACAAATAGCAGGAAACATAAAAATACATCAAGTGGTTACGAAGTTCAACGGAGCAATGCTTTGAGATAAAATTGTCTGGAAATTGAAGTCATAAGGATCAGAAGCAGGAGTTAGAACATAGAAAGGAAAATTAGAAGACCGTCATGTCTCACTGATGTCTCAATGCAGCCGTAGATTGATGGGCACCAATAATCATACATCACTCAAATATCTATGGCAAATCTGAGTGTGCCTTTATTACTGTGAGGAAGGGTGTCTGTTGAGATAGATAAAGATGTATTTTGTAGGCTATTCCTGTTGATCATTATCAATGAATTCTTTTAACCATCAATTACAGGATGTGAGCCTCATTCCTTTTTAAATTTTATTTGAAAATGGTATATATAAACATGATTAATCTGGTCTATTTCAAATATACATTTTGTTCATTCAGGCTGGGACATCAATGCCTCCCTCCTTCCCTCCCTGTCTCTCTCTGTATGTGTATATATGTGAAAAGGGATCCAATGCCTGTTGCCTCCACATATGTTTAACATTCATAAGCATTTACCCACAAGCAGATGGATGTACATATATATAATTAAAATAATACAAATATGTATTTGTAAAGCCAATAAATGGGGCAGAGATACAGCTCAATGGCGACTTGACTTTGAAAGTTGTCTTCCCACATTCACATATTCACTATAGCAGGCAGACACACACACACACACACACACACACACACACAGTAATATTATAAAAAAGAAGCCCCATTTAACAAGTGGGTCAGCTCTTCTGATCATGTGCTAGCCAGTGTAGTCTTTAGCTTCTAAAGGCAGTGAGTATGGAATGGATACCCTTTTTCCAGTTCATTCTTCCAACACCTCTGGATCTCCAAACAGTACTTGCTCCATCACTTCTAGGAGGTCCTATAGTAGATGTCTTTCCAGGTAGTTCTGATGATGCTCTCCAAGTCTTTTAGCTGTGGCTGAGTGACACCCATGGACTCTCCTGATGTCTTTGCTCTTCTGGGTTTAGCTTAGGATGTGTGAGACAAAAAGAAAATTGCTCAGTTCTGATTGCCCCTTACACAGCCATTTAACATTCCCCCCCAAAACAATGCCAACATATTGAAGTCCAGAGTGATCTCAGCATTGAAATCCTTCCATTATAGGAATGCAGTGATGTTGGACTAGAAAGTTCCAAAGGAGGAGTGAATTGGGTCCCTTAATCCTATCACTGGGAACATAGAGCTGGTGCATCTGCATGAGTTGGAGGCCAGCCAGGGCTACAGAGTGAGACCTTGTTTTCAAAGCAGAAACGGAACAAGGAGAGAGAAAAAAGATAATCATAGAAAACTAGAGTAAAACCTTTTAGGTTGATTGGAGACACAAAGGACAATGCCATTTCAGTTCTGACTCACTTGTGATGTGCTTATTAATTAACATGACAGAAGAAAAACGAAGGGAATTTATATTGTATCAGTCATTACAACAAGCCCCATTCAAATGTGTAATATCATAGTTGAGAGCTTTAGGAAGAAAATGTGTGTGGGGGAACCCAAAACCAAACTATGTTTCATCAGAGTGGAAATATTCCTAGTTAGATAAAAACTATAAACCCACAGACCCACAAAACCTTATCACACTAAAGCTTGCCAATACTCTTAAGACACGAGAAGCAATAGATAAAAGCATGTGTGGTGCTGAGCCAGAGAAAGGGATGCACTGTGAACTATGGAACACAAATAATGATCAATAATCATTGATGCAAATAAAAGAAAACACTAGAATACTATTAGTAAGCTGCAAGGAAAACTATCATCCTAGAATATTGAAGTAATTATTTTAAAACAGGAGTACCCAATGTCTTGTGTTACAGAGCTGCCATGTTCCCGTGTATTCGCAGCTGCTAGGCTCAGGCCTGCTGGCTCAGCTGCCAGCTCAGGTGGCCAGAGACACTGGCCCTGCCACCAACAAGACAACCAGTGTGGGAGATGGCTCTCCCACACTTCAATGCTGTCTCCACAAGGTTGGGCGGAGCCCAGACCATCCCGCCATCCAGTGGTATCCGGTATGAATGAGACTCTAATGCTTAAAGATTAATCAGCAAAGGCTTTATATGTTTGGTATGCCCAATAAAGAAGATGCCCACACAATTGGAGGTGTTTCCCAATTAACTAACCTAGATATAAGTTGTTATCCAGGACTGCTCTCCATACCTATGTGGCTCTCCATCCTCCTACATCTCTGGTCCTAGCTTCCTCCCCTTTTCTTACTCTTCCCATCTTAGCTTTTCCCAACTTGTGGGAAAATTTCCTGCACACTAGAATTCCAGACATCTAAAAAGACTTTTAAAACAATGGCACAGTATCTGTTTTCAAGAAAACACAAGGCCACCGAACATGTGAATCGGCAAAGAAGAATGGCATGGTGAGAGCTAACCCTCTGAAATACATCTTCCTCAAGTTAAAGGATAAATATATACAGGCAGTAAGAACCTTATTAGTAAGCTTAATGCTCATGCTTATTCCGTGGCATTAGCTGACATTTTTAAGGTTTATGATTACCTGTTAGTCTGAAGTCACTTCTTGAAAAATGTGCGTTTCTAACAGGCAGCTGTCAGGTTAGGAATCATACCAGGAACTCAGTCTATGGCAGGTAATTTAGGCCAAAATTTGGGTAATAATTTACTAAAGTTTCCAAATTCATTTCTGACTACTAATCCAATTTAAGACCCTGTCTCTCTCTTTCTCTCCCTCTTTGACCTTATAGTTCAATAAAACTAAAACCATACCAATGGTTTTGTATAAAACAAAGAAAAAAGTGGGATTTAACAATTTTGATTTCACTGTAATATTTCCTGAACCTGGTCAGAAAGTTCTTTTAAATCTGAAATTCAGATTCTCGAGGAAGATGCGAATAATTTTTAATGTATTGTATTCTCTGTTATTTTTAGTACATGAAGCAACACACATAAATACATTGACTATGCTACAATGTTTATGCCTTCCTTCAACTGTCATGTATATTAAATGAAGTTTTCACCAAGCAGTATGTTATATATAATTTTCATATGTACAAGTATTTATTTATTTACAGCAACTATATCTGTACCAGAGCTGTATAGTTTTATTCTAAATATAATTCATGTTTCACTGAGAAATCAGGTCGAATAAAAACCTTCTCCTGTATTTTCATTCATTAAACTATATTATTTAAATTTTTTCAAATATCTTATGTCTTGTGAACAGCACTTGTCATAAAGAGTAAAGTGTAGCTTGTTTCATCCATCCAGAGAGTTCTAGGAAGATTTTACTGCCAGTCAAAAATGGAAACAGCTTAACGTAATAAACGATTCTGAGAATTGAGTCTGTCCACCACAGGAAACTCAATAAATTCATGAACTCTTATGTGTACATACTCAGACTGCTGAGAGATTTCTGACATTATCAAGTACAGATTCAAAGGTTTTCTCCAATTCAGAAAGCCATTTTTTTATGAAAAGGAGTCTGAATTTATTTATTTATGAACTTGAAGAAAAGACATTGCTTTTATAGCCTCCTTCCTAGTTATGTGTTTAGGTGAGCCCACTGCATTCTTACAGCACATAGGTATTAGCCGTGGTCTTTTGTACCATGTTGTGCTTGAGTAACCTATAATCTGTTACTCAAACAGTCCATTTGTACATCTATTTTCCCCAAGATATTTAGTTACTATATGCATAGACAAATGCAAACAATTCCAACAAAACTGGGAAAATAGCATGCACGCACAGACATACACACCTAATGTTGTGAGCTTCCTGTCATGGAATTCTTCTGGATGCTGGGAATTCTTCTGGTAGAATAATAAGTGCTCTTAACCACCAATTCATCTTTCCAGAACCCTTGTGGGCTTTTCTGAGCAAAATGGACTTTCTTCAGTATAGAGAAGACTGAAACACACCGGTTTCCAACATAAGTTTCAGTCACCATGAACCAGCCTGCGTATAACAGGTCAGTAACACCAATCTCACTCAAAATGTGAAAAGCAAAATGTGCTAGGAGTGGTGAGCTTCCCAGTAAAAACACACAGCATTTATACAGCTGTGTCGTCACTAGTGCTAGAACGGCTGAGTACACATCAGTGACCCCATGTGTGGGAAAGTTCTGAGAGAATGAAGGAGGAATGGAACCTAGAGAATGTACAATTCGGGTGGGGACCTACCAACACTCCCATTATGTCTCCCAGCCAGCTTAAGCTGTTCCCAGGCAATGGAGGAAGGCTTTCTTCAGAAGGCAGCAGATAGAAATCTTCTGAGGCTTAGGAATCCTGTTTGAGTCAGGATTACATTTCCATATCCAAAGACAGAGAAGTGCTCTCTGTTTTCAGCATTGTTGCAACCTTTAGCGGGTGGTAATCCTTTGCTGTGGGGCATAGTCTTATACATTTGAAGATAACAGTGTCCCTGGATACCATTTTGTAAATAGCTAGAATACAAAGAAAAATCAATGTATATCCACACATTTTCAAGAGTGTTCTGGAGAAGAAAAAAATTGTCTAGCTTTTGTACTTCTATTGTGTTGGAATTTACAGGTCTTGCTGTAGTAGGTAGGATAGCTGGGTTCTGGTGGTGCATTATGCCTTGGCTGTTGTTTCTTGTCTTCTTATGCTGGCTCCTAGACCGACATCTGGGTTTGGAGCAATTAAGTTCCTTGGTACAGATTTCTGAGTTTCTTTGTTGAAAGGGTGTTCTGAGCCTTGCGTTCTGTTCCCCTCTCCATCTTTTGGTCTGTGTGGCCTGGGCTTCTCCCCATCTGTGTAGTCTCTGGTAGAGCAGTGGGTCTCTGCCCAGCATGGAGGCTGAAGAATAGTGACTAAGAGGGTAGAGAACTAGGGACAGGGTTTCAGGACAGTGAGATAATAAGAAAGTGACTGGTTAGGTAGAGGACACCCTACCTGAATTGTCTTGGTCTGTGTGGTTTCTAGTACAGCCAGGAGTCTATGCACTGTTGGAGAGTGCATCCTATGAGCAAGTTAGAGGAGGTAGGGACTGGGGATAAGGTGGGGGAATGCTGAAACAGTGACAGAGTGTGGCAGTTTCGGGGACTCCTCCTAGTTTGTGAGGTCTCTAGTAGAAGTGGGTGTCTATGCTCTGTCTTTCTTGTTTCTTCTGCATCCTCTGGGTATTTAAAGAGCTCTCTACCCTTTTTATATTTCACTGTTCTTCAGACTCATTGGAGCCTTGCATATTACTTGGACATTCTTGATGTTGCAAAATGAATCTCAGCTTCTTTTGTATCATGATAGTAAGTGTTCTTGATTTCCTACTATTTTGCAATGTGTATCTTGGCTGAAAATAATTCCACTCCAGCTACAAGCAAGTCAACAACCTTCATAGATGGGACCTAGATTGTTCCACTAAAATGTAGACTTTTTTAATTAATCTGCAAACTTGACAGTTATAGTAAGGAAACTCAGAATAGCAAAGGCAGTATATTAGTTGCTCCTCTATTGCTGTGATAAATGACCATGAACAAGACAACCTCGGAAGGACGGGTTTATTACAGGCTCATAGTTACACTGGGTCAGAATCCATGATGGCAGAGCAAAGGGCATGGTGGCTGAGGCAGAAGCTGAGAGTTCATATCTCAAATAAAGCAGGAGGCAGACAGCTAACTCAAATGAAACAAATCTTTTGAAGCATCGCTCACTGCCCCCAGTGACATACTTCTTCTAGTCGCACCTCCGAATCTTCCCCCAAACAGTTACCAACTGAGGCCCAAATATTCAAATTTCTGAGACATAAGAGGGACATCTCATTTAAATCACCTTAGGTAGTGTTGTGATCACTTACGCTGAATTGTTCTGGAACATGATGCTTGCCTTGAGTTCTTCATCCATCCAGCTGTGCTAAACATAAGAGACTCTCCCAAAACTTAACTTCTGCTCCCATGCCATCTGTTATAATTTCAACCAGCCAGCTAAACCCTCCAAATATCCTATAAGTACACTGGAGATTTCCTGGTAATCTTTGATTGAATCAGATTCAATTCTTCTAGTAGAGCCCAACACTGTTAATAGAGCTTTATTAGCACTGGTTTATATAAATCTGCAGCCAGAATGATATAAAAATGCAAAAGTTACAACAGTATCTACTTCAGTGTATTGGGTAACATCCGATTTCTGTAAGAATAAAGTTGAAGATCTTTAAATATATCTTAAGAGAATTTCACCAGACTCCCTGCCTGTCCATTAGTGCGTCTGGTCACACTGACTGGTTTTAGTTATCGGATGACTACTTTAAATATTCCTTTTTTTATAAACCTGTGTGCTTGTGTTAAGATTGCTCATGGGACATCAATACGGTTTCAACTTCTTTTCCAGTAACTGTGCACATGCACTTACTGTCATCTTTCCTACCAATCTTAGGCAGGATGTTATTTTCTAAAGAGTATTTTTGTAAAAGAAAGAAAGAAAAAGAGTGAGCAACCTACATCAGCACCTTTTCTTTTCAAAAGAGTATAGAATAGCATGTGAGGAAAGTCCGTGCATCTTATCTCTGTAGCCATTTAGTTCCTAATTATTTCTGTAATCATTCAATGGACTCTATAACAAGGATAACTATATCATGCTCAGATAAATTTTATATTAGAGTGCTTTAGTGGTATACAATATATTGGATGATGAGGAGATATAGATAAATGAATGCTGGCATTTTCCTAAGCAAAGCAGAAGATAAAACATCTGCAGGTTAACTGAGATATTTCTTCAAAGGAAGCAAATATATTTGTGTTATATGTAGAATTATTTTCAGTGTACTCTGAATAAATGATAGAACTCCACTCCTTTTGTGTGTCATTTGTTCCTTCGATTAGTTGCTTCCCTGACATTGGTTGTCATATCCTTGTCAATATTTGAATATTCTTATCTTCTCTTGCTATTGTTTCCTTTGTGATCTCCCTTCCACAACTCCAATACTAATCTTTTTTAAAATAAACTCACTTCTTATTGGATGGTTTTCACTCAAAAGATAAAAATTGATACTTTCTTTTTTTGACCTCAAGTTTACAAAAGTACCTAATTTTATGTTCCCTCATGTTGGTTTTTTTTTTGTTTTGATAGAAAATAGACTGTGGAATTCTGTGATACGTCTTCCCTTAAAGTGCTTTAGATTATTAATACAATTCTTTCTTTGTATCTTGTGAATTTTTTTATAGCTTCTTGCTAGATATGTGGGTATAATATAGACATGGCAGAAATATATATTTTACTCCTGTGTATATTGGAGTTGCTGTAGTCTTAAGAGATGAAATAAAAGCCATAGGAAATCACAGCGATATCCCAGTTCTCATGTCGTCGATATTTGACTTGCTACCTTGCCATCCAAGCTGAGTCTACATACTTCTAATTGCTGTATTTCCATGTTTGAGTCCAAATCCTACATACCAGAAAGTTCCCAGTAACCAGCAAATTGTCAAAATCCTCACCACACTACCTACCTTCTTTTAACATTGTGTTTCCTTTGATGGTGATGGATCCCCCTCCTTTGTAGAAGTATCTGTTTTATGACCATGTGTTATCCATCTGTTATCATGTTTTACTCTTCTCAGGAAGATGCTTTCCTGATTTATTAAATATCATTCTCCTCTTTCCTCAACTCAAGGAAATCCATTATTTTCATTGATGTTTGTTTCCTCTGTTCTGCTCTCTTTGCATTGGCCTATTTAATTCATCCTGATCCCTACCACCTGGCAGTATTCGGGCACTGTTTCAGAGCACGTCCATACACCATTTCCTCTTTCTTATTGTAATATACACTAGAATGCTTCCTCAGAGTTTCAGTGTGTTGTGTGTAAACAAATAACCTATCCTTGTACACACAGCTATATCTTAATTATATTATTTCTGAAAGGAAAGAACTAGTTTCTGAGGTCAACATATTTGGGGATACGTAACTTATTTCTCTCCTGCCGGCAGTCAGTAAATCCTGGTGATTCTACGTTCGCATATCATTTATATATTCCACCCACACTTTATATGTGTTTTTAGACTTTCATTATCTTTCATGTACACTGTTATTCTGTGTACAAATAGCTCGGTAATTGATTCTCTTACTTCAGCTCCTTTTTCTCATTTTAATCCACCCTAGCATGCAAATCAGATAAACTTTGCTAAAATATATTTCAGTACACCATTGCTATTGCTTTACCGAGGGAAAAGAAATATTCATTAATGAGTTCCCCTTGTCACTGATGAAAGTACAGAGTCTTCTGCATGGTAAATAAAGCTCAAGTCAATGCTCCTTCCTTATTTACCTTCAGCCCGTTATAAATGTCCTTTGCTTCCAATTAGACTCCTCCCAAGTCTGCGGGCACAGTCTGCCTCAGGTGCCATGCTCACTGGCCTCTGACTTTCAAGTCTATCTTAAGAAGTGTCGTAAACCCATTTAATCACAGAACTGCAATCCCCGAGTGGTAAAATTAATAACTTTCCCTTCATGTTCTCATCCCTTCCTTTGTGGCACTGCCTGTAATACTGTATTGAGTTATTGTATAATTACCTATCTCTCTAACTAAACTGTAAAAGTTTTGAAGGCTGAAAATAATATTTGCTCATATTTGAATTTCAATTACCATCCAGCTCAATAGCTGTCACAGAGAAGTCATTTAGTAAATATTTTGGAAATATATTTAACTAGGTAGATTGGGTGTACTATTCTAGTTTATTAAGATCAAGTCTCTGGTGCTTAATTACATTTATTAACTATACATGACATCCTTTGCTAGTATATATTAAGAAGTTACTGCTAAAATATTTGATAAATCTTACAATAAAATATTTTGCTTTATTTTTTTAAAGACAGGGTTTTATGTATTCTGGATAGCTGAGGCTAGCCCTGAACTCCTATCCCTACTTTCCCCACATTTTAAGTTATAATAGGGTGTGAACTACTGCACCCAAGTATTAACATATTCCTAAACGATAATTTGAATTATAATTTCTGTGACTTAACAAATTCTTCATGAGTCTCTGATCTCATATGTTAATTAATGATAGTTATGCTAAGAGAGATGCATTATACTCTTTACCCCATGTTGGGAACTCTAAACAGAAAGATATTAAGAATAAATCCATTTCTGTGGCTTAAATATTTCACTTTTACTAAATTCAATATAGGATGAATGCTCTTAAAAAAAAAGACTTTGGTGACTGCACATAGGATGGATACCCAGGTGGAATGGTCTGCAGACGGCCCCTCCTTCAGTTTCTGTCCTGCACTTGCACATTTGCTCCCTTGAGTATTTTGTTACTTCTTCTAAGAGGGACTGTAACCCCCCCCCCAACTTGGTCTTCATTCTTCATGAGCTTTATGTGGTCTGTGAGTTGAATCTTGGGTGTTTCAAGCTTCTGGGCTAAAGTCCAATAATCAGTGAGTGAATACCATGTATGTTCTTTTGTGATTGGGTTCCACACTCAGGATGATATTTTCTAGTTCCATCCATTTATATAAGAATTTATCGAATTCATTGTTTTTAATAGCTGAGGGTGTCAGGAGGTGCATGCTGACAGGAGCCCAACATAACTGTCTCCTTAGAGGTCTGCAAGAGTCTGACATATTCAGAGGCAGATGCTCACAGCTAACCATTAAACTGATCATGGGGTTCCCAACAGAGAAGATAGAGTGAAGACTGAAGGAGTAGAAAGGGTAGGGACCCCATGAGGAGAGCAACAATACAACCAACCAGAGCCCCCAGGGTCTAAACACCAGCCTGGGAGCGCTTAGGGAGGGACCCATGGCTCCAGCTATATATGCAAGGGAGCTATATATAAGTGGGAGAAGAGATTCTTGGTCCCATGAAGGCTGGACATCGTGGGGGGGGATATTCGAGGGTGGGGAGGTGAGGTTCTGGGGAGGGTGGGTGTGAGTACACCATCATAGGGGCAGGAGGAGGGGGGAAGGGATAGTGAGTTCCTGGGAGGGAGGGGAAAGGGGGTAAGGGAAAACACCTGAAATGTAAATAAAAGTTCCAATAAAAAAATAAAATAAAAATAAAATAAAGACTTTGGGAAGAATAATACATTCCTTAATTAAGTTCTTTTTCTCTTCTTTGCCCATATTCTACAAGTACACAAGTAAGTTGCCATACTAGCCATAGAATACCAGTTCTTACCAGACAGCAAATCTTCTGGCACATTGATCTTTGATTCTCTTACCTCTAAAATTGTGGAAAATAGTTTTCACAATTTATGAATCAACCATGTTTGTCGTATTTTGTGATAGAGTCTCATATGGATCAAGACATCTTGAGTGGCATATTCAGTTAACTAATAGACTTAGGGTTAAACGTATCTTATTATAAACACAGATTTATGAGATTCGTCACTGGTTTGCCTACAGAAACTGCTGTTTTTCAGTATAAGGTGGACCTATCCAAAAGTGCCACTTTCCTATCATTGGAATGATATTGTGAGGTTGACTAAGGACTGAAAACACGTGTGTCCACTGCCTCACGATGTCAAGCCCCTCCTCTCTTATCCTGGCTTGCACAAATAAATTATTATACAAGTTCATACATGTTGCTATGAATGCCAGTTTTAAACAAATATAGTTTTCTTATGGTTGGTTATTTATATTGGTAATTTAAAAATTCAACTGTGATATGCATGTTTATGTTTGATATTTAAGTTTACACAAAGATATATTTACACATGTCCATATGTTTTAGATATTCTAACTCATCATTAAGAATATATCCATTATTGTTAATTACCTATTACCATTAGTTATGTATTATGGATTGGATCTAATAAGGTATTAAATTAGGAGTGGTTTTAAAACAGTATTATTATATTAATTTTGGTGATTATATATATATGAAATTAGAAATAATAATCTATTGTGTGGATCTTACTATTTACATACATGTACACTGTTGTCATGACATACATCTTGAACCATATGGATTTTGTGAAATCTGGTTAACAACTAATCAGAGAATTCCTTATAGGAGTTAGATATTGTCTTGAAACATCTGGCTGCATCTTTTCTGTGAGTGAAATAAGCCTTGGTGTATAGTTTATACCTTAGGGTTACTATTGCTGTGATGAAACACCATGGGTAAAAGCAGCATAGTAAGGAAAGGATTTATTTGGTTTACATAAACTCACACATGCAGGAACCTGGAGGCAGGAGCTGATGCAGAGGCCATGGAAGGGTGCTGCTTACTGGCTTGCTCAGCCTGCTTCTTATAGAAGCCAGGACTACCCAAAATAGGCTGGTCCCTCCTCTATCAGACACTAATTAGGAAAATGTTCTACATGCATCCCTATAGCCCAGTTTTATGCATGCATTATTCTTGATTGAGGGTCCCTCCTCTCAGACGACTAACCTGTGTCAAGTTAACATAAAACTAACCAACAGTTTACAGTCTTGTTTTCACATTCTGTTGATATAACACCAAAATGTCAAATCTATAATTTAGTTATTTTAATCTGTGATTTACTTTTTCTGTCACAGTGAGATAAATGCAATGTTTTGAAGAAATTATTCAAACTTTAACACTCCCCTTTAACTTTAATACAAAGAGTGTTTATCTGTTATAGAGTGATCATACTTAACTTAATGTGAAGACACAGAATGTAAGTGCTTCAGTTGCAGGATAATCTTCCTCCAATATATGTATATTTCCTATTTCCTATAACCTTTAGTTATCACCGTGGTTGGAAAAAGAACCTTTGAGGACTATTCTTAAGTATTCTGAGGACAGAATGTCTGCTGGATTGAACTGAGTATATAATCTAAATAAACTGAGTCTATAATCTGGATTGAACTGGGTCTATAATCCAGATTGAACAGGTCTATAATGTTGCAAATGCTTATATAAGAGAATGATTGACATCTCAGACAGAGGAGGAGAAACAGAAAAGGATGAGACAAAGGAATCAGGAAGGGCACAGAACTATGAGTGTGATAACCACATCTAATTTAGGGTATGTAGATAAGTCTTGGAAATCAAAGGCAAGGTACTCCCCTACAGCATCCAGCAAATTGTTCAGCTCCACAACACATTCAGTTTGTACGTCTGTACTCTAAAATTATAAAATACAAAACATACATCATTTAAAATTCCAAATTTGTGGTGAGTTGTCAAAGCATCCACTGAAAACTAATATAAAGGGACTGCAGGTAACCAAGATCCCATCCAACTTGCTAATTGCCGTGTCTGTTATTATGACATACTGCTTTGTATTCTCTTACTGTATGCCTCCATTTTTGTCTATATAAGCCTTCACACAATATTGAACAATAAGCAGTCTTCTCAACCATCCAAGTCTATGGGAAATAAATTCTACATCATTAAAGAGACATTCAGTATAGGGATTACTTTTTAAAGGTCCTTCTATGCAGCTTTTTGTATTTTGCTTGCTGGCTGTTTGCATGAAGGAGAACTCGGCATGCCGTCTGAACTTGGAACACAGCTTGCTGAAAGCACATAGCCTCAAGGCTAAATGTTCCCAATTACCTCAAGCTTCTTTGATTGACAAAACCTCAAGAATATTTACTCGTTATTTTGTTCTTTCTATCAGTTGATTGTCTTTGTGGAAGACTCTTCTTAAATCCATCTGTAGAACCTCAAACATTTCCAACCTTATTATAATTTTTTATCATTGGTTAGTTATCAGCAAATCCCAATTTTTTGATAGAGTATCAACAGACCAAATGCCATATAAAATACATAAGTGGCTTATTACGTGGTTCCACCAAATTTGTTGAGTTTCCTCATTTCCCAACACTCAAGTAACTATAGAGCAGATGAAAAAGTATAAAGACAAAGAATGGGAGATATCTGCAATTAGAACATTTATGGCCTTGTGCAAAATCAATGGATCCTGAGAATGAAAAACCTTCAGAAGAATATTTGTTTATACTTATGGGAGTGAGGAATACAGTATCTGCCAAGCCATTTTAGGTGGGACCTGGGAACCAACACAAAACCTTGTGATTTTGCGATGCAAGAACTATAACAACTGACCTATCTGCCTAGCCTAACAATAAATATTTTTAAAAGTATTACATAATTTAGCTAACGTAACCACTATTAGTTTCTTGTTAGACATTAAATATCAATTTTTAATCAGATTAATTAAACATTCACAATATCAATAGTACACCAGAATACATACATTACTATCTTTTACAAAATTATTACTAAGTTTACTGTTGCAAGCTGAGCATCAAATATGTATAAAGTCAGATAAGTGATACAGCTAAAAGCAAAGTCAAATATCTGAAATTTCATTACATTCTCTAAGTGTAAATAGCTTCTCCAAGAGCAGGAAACATTCTCCTTATGAGAACATAGGCTTCAATTTTCATCTTACATTGCAAAAATGGAAGACTGTCAAATCAGTGATACTCTGTCCTTTGTGGGAAGTGGAATGTTGTCAGGGAGGAGGCCACTGGATGTCAAGAGCTACAGTAAAGCAAGGCTATTGTTCCTGCAGAGGGAAATCTGACAATAATAGTCCCGGAAACACAAGTCTCATGGGCCAGAAGGAGAAACCTCACAAGGTTCCCACTGACATGAAAAATTGTGGGAAATTTTTATACTATTATTAAGGCTACAGCTTCCTCATGTCCTTAAATCTAGAGAATGGAAGGGAAAACAAACAAAACTCCATGCTGACAGTCTAGCAGGAGCCTTTGGTATAGCTCCGTGCTTGTAGGAACTAGTTGCAGAAAATTGTAAAAGTGCTAGTTTGTAAAAGGGTAAGCACTGGGTAGAAGAAAAATTGAGCAATCTCCACATAGAGCAGGGTATGAAGTCATTAATATCATATATATCAATAATATCTATATATATGTGGGATTGTACCCATATAAGCACTAAAACCAAGAATCACCCACACAAATTATTTACTAATGGTAAATTAAAAATAAAATTGAATATTTAGTTTTAAAATTTTCTGCTTATCAGAATTCTCTGCCCAGCTCAATAGTCCATTTTAAACTGCATGTTTGTTTTATGTTCTTTATTGTTTTTGAGTTCTTATGCATTCTAGAGGGTAATCTTTTGTTGGCTATATAGCTGATAATGATTTTCTTCCCTTCTGTAGGCTGCCTCTTCACTTGATTGACTTTATTGTAGAGAAGCTTTTCAATTTCAGGAAGTTCCAATTTTCAATTGAAAATTAGCATTATTTTCTTAGACACCAGGGTCCTATTTATTAAGATCCTACCTTGATCGATGTCTTATAGCATTCTATCAGACCGAAAAAAATAGTTTCTCATCCATCAGTTAATTGTTATGGAATCACATGGTGCTTTTCATTGTGATTTGGGAGATGAGACATCAATAATCTTTCTCAGCTCTGAACTCCATAAACTCTAATACAACATGATATGCAAGCTGTGCCTACTTGGGCATTAGTGGTACATTTGAGTGGGTAGGAGCCAATTACTTTCTGGTTATGTTAAGACCTATTCTACAAAAGAAATTCATACCTGGCATTTGAAAACCAGTCAGAAGCCGATCACATGGCATCAGTTGTTTGGCCTACTAAACTGCTTTCTAAATATTTATGATATAACCATTCACAGATGTTGCCTCAAGATTTAGTCAGATAATCTCTTTTTCATGATTTATGGTACATGCCAGACTTATATTTCTAAAGATGCTAAGAATGTGTGATAATTGAGAATGCATGCCTAAACCGAACATCTATACTACTCCAACTAAAGCTTAGGGAACATCATTGTAGTGGGGAAAAAGCATGAAAGAAAGCATGGAAGAGCCAGAAGATCAAGAGAAAGACTGTGAAATGCTAATTTCTTTTCTGACACTGTCACTGTAAGCATAATCTCTCAGCAACCGTGATTGTCTGCATGGGGCCTGCACAAGACTGGGTCTATCAACAGACAATCATAGGCTCATATCAAATTATGCGGAATACTGACTAGTGGTGAATTCTGGAGATGGTGCAGTTACTTTCTTTATATCTGTGTGTAACCATTAACCCCATGTGCTCTAGTAGATAGTTCAGGAGCCATGACCATATACATCTCTGGTTGAACTTCGTGGGTGGCAAGACAGAATTAAAAGAGAGGGATGTAGGAGAGTGAATTGTAAGGAGAATGGAAGGTTCAGATGGGCATGTGGGGAAAGACAGGGTAAGGAATCACATGTATTGTACACATATATGACATTGT
Source organism: Mastomys natalensis (assembly GCA_021653895.1). Taxonomy (NCBI): domain Eukaryota; kingdom Metazoa; phylum Chordata; class Mammalia; order Rodentia; family Muridae; genus Mastomys; species Mastomys natalensis. The sequence goes on along the minus strand of JAJTUV010000128.1, from coordinate 3,535,897 downwards.
CAAAGAAGCAATTTTATAAATGTCACATACAATACAGAATCGAACAGTATACAATTGATTAAATCTGAATCTGGTAAGGATAATCTACAAGATAACAAATGGAATCTAGAATGAAAATTCCATCGTATGCTACATAGCAAACAAAATGATTTAGTTATAATTCCCGGAGATCGAGTTGAATGTTCGAAAATGAAGCAAATGACTCTCAAGGTCCAAAATATAAAGTTTACCTTATGTGAAAAATATCAACCACTGTATTTCTAGGCTTTGGTTCATAATCACTATAAACAATATGGGGGTGGCATTGGGTTATAAGATGGCGTAAGAAGAAAGACAGGGGAAGGAGGAATGAGATGAGGAACTGTGGGAGGGGCATCGGGCGGAGGCAAAGGCTGGATTAAATTAAAATTAATGATGAATAATAATAGTAATAGATAATAATAGTAATAGTAATAATAGAGAAGAGTCAAGACCTTCATTCAAGCATAACAGAGTTAGAAATAACTAAAAATCTAACCTCTATTTCTATGCCCCTCCATCCCTTGTCAGAGGGTGAATAGATTAATGGTGTGCAATGGAGGCACTTGCCACTCACTGTGGATAACTGGCAGACAATCAGAACTTCTCTGTAAACATTTTTCTCTGTGTATTTGAAAACACTGGCTTTTTCGAGATACTGTAGAATAGCATGTTTTAGCATAATAGAATAGAAGTGATAATAACCCATCGTGCCTGTCTGGATGTTCCTTTTTTTTTTTTTTTTTTTGTCTATTTAAAATATTTGCTGGCTTTTGTGAAACAAGGGCCTTAGTCAGAGATTCAGACAATGGCAGTGGAAGATAGGAAGGTCTTTTGATAATACTGGAGATTGTAGGGTTTTTTTTTTTTCTACTTCTTCTTTCTGAACAGTAAGTGCCTATAAAATAGCTCCAACGCATGTGTCAACATGTTTATTGGGACACTTGAAATTACTGCTATTATCTATCCCTGAATCAAATATTTTTCCATTTGCAATATAAAACATTTAATTACAATACAAATTATACGGTACAATCATGTAACAGTAAACAAAGAACTCATTTGTGTCCCTCTGTACTTCTCATTTGCTGACTAATTAGTTTCTCTATGAGACACCAAGTGACTCTTATAAACACAAACCTCCGGAGGATATAAAGGTTAATTTTAAAGTAACTACAAATATTCAGTAACATTATAATTAAGAATTAGTTTTGCAATCCCAATGTCTTCTAACACTCCAGCATGTAGCCTGTATAAATTTGTACTGACATTGAAATCATTAAGGGTGCTTTGGATTATTCCTTCATTTAATCAACAGTACTTTGCATAAAACAGGAACAAGAGTAAGAGTTGCTCCAAAACCACATCATTGGTGGATGTATATGTTTGTATAAGTGCACGCTACACAGAAACATACACACGTAATATGTGTGCATGCTGATAATCCAGAGCCATAATGTGATTCTGACGTATGTAAATTACAAAGACCAGACATATATTGGAATATTTCAACAAGTTACAATGAAGAACTCTATTTACATAAGAGATGCAAAAGCGTCTGATAACATGATTTAACCAAGAAGATGACAAGTTATCTTTCGTAAAATAGTAATGGGAGGCCCTGAGAGTCAACACTCATTCTGATTCCTACCGTCCATATCAATTTATAAATAGGTCTTAGGGAGGACAGCATCTATGATGTCAAACCTGGAGTAGAATTTTGAGGGCATTAATCATTTTTTTAACAGCTTCAAAGTACCACTGATTAGATTTTATTTATTAGTTCACTTCTAAATTTGTTGTAATTGTTGAAAGGTTCATGTGGTCTCTTTGTAATGACAGATAAGAATGAACTAGAGTTGGGTACCAATTTAGATTTTGTATATTAACTGTCTCAAGCTAGTGTCAAGCCACTTAGCTTTGCATATCAATAATGTTCTTGAATACAAAAGAAGGAAATACATCGTTAATAATTTTCAAAACACATAGCATACTCTGGTTGATCTTTACGAGCCAATAATGATATGCAATTTACAGAGTCAAGGACTATAATATTACTGTTTCCTGTCATGCTTTTGTTCTAGAGTTACTTCATTTCCCCTTTAAGTTTTACCAGTTGAGTAAATTATTAATCAGGAGGAATGCTAAGATTGATTACAAGCATATGTTTTAATTAAATCTGTACTTAAAATATATGCAAGAATCCTACTGCTTCCAGGACATACCTGAGCACCCTGTGTGCTGAGGCCTGCATTCTTTCCTCAGGTGTTGGATGGGCCCGTCCTAGAGTGCACCCATCTGTGTCTTTGCCCTCCTTGTAGCCACACTCAGTTCCACTCTAAGTGACCTTTGAAAATACAAGTTTATGTTTATTGAATACCCAATGTCCACAAGTGTCTTTCAAATTCACCTGAGAGTAAAATCTGGAGTCTTTTGTTGTAAGTCAAGGCCCTGTCTGTTCTCAATTTGCATTACTTCTTTGAATTTATCTCATACTTCTTTATCTGTCAAATGACTAAAGCATTACAAAGTGCCAGCTCCTAGGTTATTTATTTGTTTCCTCAATGAAAAGAACTCAGCTGAGAGACACAAATTAGAGCAAAATAAGGAATACATTGGAGAAAGATTAGAGAGGGGTGGCTGACTCGAAGACGGAAGGATGCATAGGGAGTTATGCTCTACTTTGTGAGCTTCACAGGTTTTAATGAAGATTTCTGAGATGAGTAGCATATTCAGGATGTGAGATAATTTTTCACCCTACTTCAAATCTGGTAAACTGGATCTCTGTTTTAGTGTACTTTGACCCATAAACAACTTGAAAAGCTTACCAAAATGTTGTGTGTGTGTGTGTGTGTGTGTGTGTGTGTGTATGTGTGTGTGTATCAAAACCATCATGTACTTGATATTATAATTTGTATAAGTTGTTGAGATAATGTGTAATTTTTAGTTAATACACTCCCATAGAACTTGGGAGAAAGTCTCTTGGTAAGTCTGCCTCTGACTAACTGGGAAGAACCAAACTGTAGCCTCTAGGGTATTTATTGGAAGGGGGCATTGTGAATTAGGAGATACAGCTGCCAGGCTATAGCTGCTGTTTCCACGGTTCACCCAGGTCCGCTCCTTGCTTACTTAATCTCACAGACATATCAGTCTTTTGTTTATTGTTAGAAAACACATAGACACGCTTTTAAGTTACATTTTTGATCAGTGATAATCTCATATGAAATTACATCCCATCTCATCTTAAAACCAGTAAATGGTACTTATATTTCACATACGTATTTCCCTTTCTGCATCCATTTTAGATAAATTATACACTTTATTTATTTGTTTATTTGATTTATCACTTTGTAGAAAATATATAATCTACAAGAAAAATATTTAATACTTTTTTAAATTTGAAATTAAAATTTTATGTATATTACATGAGACTACACTAAAATATAGGAATTGTAAATTTAAATTCAAAAAAGGCTTATTTGAAAAGCTAGATTTGTGACTATAGATACCATTTTCTGTATTCATTTTTCCACTGAGGGATATCTGGGTTGTTTCCAGCTTGTGCCTATTACAAATAAGGCTGCTACGAACATAGTCGATCTCGTGGCTTTCATGGGGATTGTTTAGTATAAGCTCAAGAGTAGTATAGCTGGGTCTTCAGGTAGATCTATTTCCAGTTTTTGGAGGAACTTCCAGATTGATTTTCAGAGTGGTTGTCCCTGTTTGTAATCCCACCAGCAATGTATTCTTCTTTCTTCACATCCTTGCCAACATGTGCTGTCACCTGAGGTTTTGATTTTAGCAATTCTGATTGGTGTAAGGTGGAATCTCAGGGTTGTTTTGGTTTACATTTCCATGACGACTAAGATTGTTGAACATTTCTTTAAGTGCTTCTTGGCCATTTGAAATTCCGCAGTTTAGAATTCTCTGTTTATCTCTGTACCAATTTTTTTAATTGGGTTATTTGGTTTTGTGGGGTCTAACTTCTTGAGTTCTTTATATATTTGGGATATTATTTCCTCTATCAAATGTACAGTTAGTGAAGATCTGTTCCTAATCTATAGGTTGCTGTTTTGTCCTATTGATAGTGTCTTACCTTACAGAAACTCTCCATTTGTCAATTGTTGATCGGAGAGCCCGAGTCATTTGGTCTCCTGTTTAGGAAAATTTCCCTATGCCAATGTGTTTGAGGCTATTTCCCACTTTCTCTTCTATTAGATTCAGTGTATCCAGTTTTATGTTGAGGTCTTTGAATCACATGGACTTGAGCTTTGTAAAATATGATAAGTATGTATCAATTTGCATTCTTCTATATGCAAACTGCCAGTAGACAAGCACCATTTGTTGAAGATGCTTTCCATTTTATTCTTCTGTATAGTTTTGGCTTCTTTGTCAAAGATCAAGTGACCAGAGGTATGTGAGTTTATTTCAGGGTCTTCAATTTAATTCCATTATTGATCTGTCTGTCTCTGTACCAATACCATGCTGGTATTATTATTGATATGTAGTACATTCTGAAATCAGGAGTGATTCCTCCCAGAAGTTCTTTTATTATTGAGAATTGTGTTCACTATTCTTGATATTGTTTGTTTTTTCCATATGAAATTGAGAAATGCTCTTTCCATGTCTGTGAGAAATTGTGTTTGAATTTCAATGGAGATTGCATTGAATCTGTAGATTGCTTATGGTAAGATGGCCATTTTCACTATGTTAATATACCAATCCATGACATGAGAGATGTTCTGTCTTCTGAGGTCTTTGGAATATTAGTCAGCTATTAAAAACAAGGACTTCATGAATTTTGTAGGCAAATGGATGGAACTAAAAAATATCATCCTGAGTGAGGTAACCCAGACCCAAAAGGACATGCATAGCATGTATTCACTGATAAGTGGATAAGTAAGACAGACAAAACATACTTAATACCCATGATATAACACACAGACTATATGAAATTTAACAAGAAGAAAGGCCCAAATGATGATGCTTCTTTCTCATCTAGAAGGGGGAACAAAGTAATCACTGAAGGCAGAGGGAGGGAAGAACCAGGAAAGGAGATGGGAGGGGGAGGCCAAAAAGGAGGCAAGATCAATAAGTATACAGGGAGACAGGAGAGAAGCCTAGAGTGCCAGGAGAATGAATGGCAATATGCGGCTGCAGATGTTGGATGGGAGGCAGGAGGAACCTCTAGAAAGCCCAGAGATTTGGGATGAGAGAGGCTCCTAAGACTCAATGGGGTTGACCTTAGCCAAAATGGCTAACAATGGGAGATGGAACCTAAATAGACTACCCCCAGTAGATAGACAGGGCCCCCAGGGAAGAATGAGGCCACCCACCCATGTTCAACATTTTTGATCCAGAATCAGTTCCTGTCTAAAGGAAATGCAGGGACAAAAATAGAGCAGAGACTGAAGGAAAGACCACCTAGTGTCCAGCCCAACTTGGGATCCATCCCATGTGCAGGACCAAACCCTGACACTATTACTATTGTCATATTGTGCTTCCTGACAAGAGCCTAGCATGGCTGTCCTTTGAGAGGCTCTACCAGCAGCTGACTGACACATCTGTGGATACTTACAGACAAACATTGGACTTAAGTCATGACCCCCCCCATGGAAGAGTTAGGGGAAGAACTGCAGGAGCTGAAGGGAATGGCAACCCATAGGAACAACTAACCCCCAGAGCTCCCAGAGACTAAGTCACCAAAGAACAGACATGGGCTGGTCCAAGGCCCGCAATAGGTAATAGAAGATTCCCTTGTCTGGCCTCAGTGAGAGAAGATGTGCCTAATCCCATAGACTTGATGCCCCAGGTAAGGGGGATGCTGGGATGAAGTGTAGTGGGGAGCACCCTCTCAGAGGCAAAGGTGAGACCTGAAATGAGGCAGAATTTGGAGGAATGTAAATTAATAAAATGATTTAATAATAATAAGACAGCATGATGGGGCTTTATACGGTAGGAAGCATGACAAATCTTAAGAAAATACCTTCAAAATCTTTTCCTAAAATGTTGATGTAAATGTTTGCAAATTGGTAAAATTAATATCCACAAGTAAAGACCAAAAGCTAGGTAGTTGTTATGGCTGCTTTCTTATCACAGAATCTGTCTTCAGTGGCCAGTATGTGGATTGGCCCAGGAGATGCAATGGATTTTCCTAAGATTAGCTGTCTGTGCTCCACAGATAGCATTACACAGACCATTCTTCCCATACCAGAATGAGCTGCAAATCTCATTGTCTTACATATCTCCCACCTCCATTTTAATTATTTGTCTTTCCTTTTAAATAGAAGCAAATGCCAGGTAGGATGCATACATCTTTGCTTTGTTAGTTTTACACTTCTTACCAACAAAATAGAACTGTCTTTTTTCCTTTTGTTCTCTTAACTTGATATATTGGACACTCTGTAGAAATATATAGTTAGCTAGCTTATTTGTAGAATTTTGAAAATCACAAAATCAAGCACAGGGATGATGACCATTTCCAAAAATGGTCTTCAGTGTTTGTCATAACAAGGTGATTGTGGGAGAACAGAGGCATAATCCTCATATTAGGACGTGGGTTCTTATATATTGAGATGATACAGACTCTTATTCAAAAGCATCATCTTATTATTTTCCTGAGAAAAGCAATTTCAAGTTGTCAGAATTCATGTGATTCTGACAGTCTCTGCAAAGGAAAGAATTACTTAGTAATTTTTGTTGTTCTGGCTTCAGAGTCCAGAGTGAGAAAGGGGAGGGGGCACTGAGCAGTTGTAGTACAGCTTTTGTTTCTATTAAAATAACAACTTACGTGTAATTTTTCTGATAACTTCAATGTTCTGCTTCTACAATGTGCTGGGTTTTGCCTCATATCATTATTTTGAAAAAAAAAAAAAAAACCCACCATTTGCATCTCAGATATTCTAAGAATGTGTGTTTCTAAAGAACGTTACCAATAATATGGTAGGAGAATAGCATCGGAACACTAAATCATTGCATTTTAGAAGATTATTTTACTTTTCCTTATAACTTAAACATGTGTTGGAAGTAATGATTATATCTACTTTAAGTCATATAACAACTCTGAAGAGAGTGTAACCTTAGGGCCAAGGAGACACAGAACAACTTAATACAAAATCTGTATGGCTCTGGGTGCAAAGACCACTTTCCCTCCAAGATGTTGACGATACGGTATTTATTAAACAATCCCCTGTAAGAAATGGACACTTAACTGTAATTCTCAGACTCTGTTTTATTTTATCATTCTTAGAACATGGCTTGTCCAAATTTCATGGACTTAAAGATATAGACAAGAAAATAGAAAATGAAGGCAAATATATATACTATCTCCTGTATGTGACAACATGCAATGCAAACCTAGCTTCTCTATCAATCACCTGCAACAATTTCCACTAAATTCCTGTCTTTTCTGAACAATATTTCACATGGACTTTAAGTTAGATTCATTCAGGTTTCCCTTCTTGGCCAGTTTTGAGAGCCTAAAGAATGCTATAACCCTGTTGGTATTTCCCACAAAGGTAGTGATTTAGTGCCATTTTTCCTGGGATCTCCCTCTTGATGTGGGAGATATTTCCTCTTGTAGCCACAGGCATCCAAACTCTTTAATTTGGATCTTGAGTATGCTTCAAAACGCCCATTCAGTTGAAGCCTTCTTCCTCAGGAAGGCTCCTGGGATGTGGTGGAGACTTTAAGGAGTAGAATCTAGAGATATTTAGTTTTTATTTAACCATTGTGTCTGTGGCCTCAAAGAGACTATGGGATTCTGATCTCCACCTTTTCTGCATTCTGCTCCCAGATCATGAGCTATTCTTTTTTCTATGACACACTTACTGTTACGATCTGATAGCTCACCACAAACATCATACTAGTGAAATTAATTGGTCATGCCTAGAATTTCCCAAATCATGAGATTAAAAACAACAATAACAAAAAAACCTTAAATCATTATAACTTGGTTATCTCAGGCTTCTTTAAAAAAAAAAGTAACGATGTAAATCTATATAACTCAAGTAACAATTTCATCATTTCTATGTTTTGTACAACAAGTGTCTCCACATCTTTACAGAGCTCTCTTTGAAGTTTCTGTACTAACTTGACCCTTTCTTGCCTCATAGAATTTAACGAGTGTCCCAAGATTATATTTTTGACAATACGTGCTTTATAACTTTCTCCCATAGAGTGTTGTCTATGTTAGGGTTACTATTGCTATGATAAAAAAAGTATGAAAAAGAAAGGGTTTAGTTGGTTTACACTTACACAACACTCTTCATCACCGAAGGATCTCAGGATATAGGAACTCAATCAGAGCAGGAACCTGGAGGCAGGAACTGATGTAGAGGCCATAGAGGATGCTGCTTACTGGCTTGTTCATGATGACTTGCTCAGCCTGCTTTCTCAGAGAACCCAGAACCACCAGCCCAAGGACGGCACCAATCACACTAGTCTAAGTACTCCCACATTAATCACTAAATAAAAAAGTGCCCTACAGGCCTGCTTATAGCCCAATCTTATGGAGGCATAGTCTCTATGGAGGTTTCCTCCCCTCAAATGACTTTAGCTGAACTGTCATGTACATGACCTCTAGAGGATGAACTACTCCTGTGATTACTTACGTTATAGGGGCAAGGTAAAGGGATATTTGTATCAATGTTTATTTCCAATATCCTGACACAATTTAATGAGAAAAAGGAAGACAAGGCTAGGCAATCCAGTCTTAATTAGATTAGCTACTCCAGGCATTCTAGGAACCAGAAGCTTTTCTGCTAGAACTGAATAAATAGGCACAATGAAATTCACATTTGAAAGGAAATAGACCAGTCCAATAACCAGTTACCATGATTGCCTGTGTAACTCCAGCCTCTTTCTCTGAATATTTTCCCATCATACTCTATACAAACAAAACAAATCACAATGATATTCAGAGATGAATAACTCCACTCTGATGCTGTCAATAACAATAAACAATGTGGGACTAGGTATGTTCCATCTTTAGTGAAAACTGAATTTCATTCTGAGTTTCTGATTAGTACTTCTGTCTGAGCGAAGTTGGAAGGATATGCCTGTCTTGATGGCATCCTTGACCACTCTTCTGTATTTCCCAGCAAGTTACACGTTGTGCAATCTTAAATCTGTTTTACTTTTACTTGAATTAATGTCACCTTCTGTCTACAGCAGTTTCCAGGAACTGTCTCATAAGCCTTAAAAAAAGATCCTGAACTTCAAGGAAAGCTCAGCCTGAGGTGACACCTCTATCTCAGCGTTGGAAGATACTACACATGAAATGCAGTCAATTTGTTCCTATAGTGCTGCTGGTAGGTAGAGAATGTGAGGAAGATAATGGATCTGAAGCTTTTAAGTTTGTGATAATTCATTCTGACCAACTAGTGTACATTCATGATATACTAAAAGCAATCAAAACTGTAAACATCAAAGTTTCAAATTTCCCACCTCTTCTAGATGTCAGTTTAAGGATTTCCCTCCACAGTATAATTTTTCCATTTCTTTGCCCTAAATTAGATGTCCTTATTCTCAGTGACTGTTGTGTAAAAATCAAATTGTGTTAATAGAACTCAAAATCTTCCCTTGACCCAATTACTCCTCCTCATTCAAAGGCACATATGCATGCACAAATGTGAACACAACTCAATTATAAGTTCTCATCCGAAATCCATATAGCCAAAAAATACATAGAAGTAGAAACTGAGAATGTTGCAAGATAAGTGAATGATACTAGTCTTACTCTATTGATATCTATTGATATATAATAGTACTTATCATTAGTCTGGTATGGAAGAATCAGGCAACAGTGATCTGTAGCCAATCTCGGTAGTTAGTGATACCAAGCATATGTTTTATTTGTTGTCTGGAAGATCCAAAAGCTAATAAACAAAAAATCCTAGTGTTCATATGATATTACTCCTTATGGGTTGTTGCTCAGGAAAGTCTCAGAGTTCCTTAAGAGAATGCAAACTCTTGCTATTCATGTTGATGGCTCAGCAGAACTACCTGAAACAATCTTAGGGCTGAAGATAAATATGGATGCAAAGTGCAGGACAGAAACTGAAGGAGGGGCCGTCTGCAGACCATTCCACCTGGGAATCCATCCCATGTGCAGTCACCAAAGGTAGCTGCTGACGTGGGTGTCAGGAGATGCATGCTGACAGGAGCCTAACATAACTGTCTCCTTAGAGGTCTGCAAGAGTCTGACAAATTCAGAGGCGGATGCTCACAGCTAACCATTAAACTGATCATGGGGTTCCCAACAGAGAAGATAGAGTGAAGACTGAAGGAGTAGAAAGGTTACAGGACCCCATGAGGAGAGCAACAATACCAACCAACCAGAGCCCCCAGGGTCTAAACCACCAGCCTGGGAGCGCTTAGGGAGGGACCCAGGGCTCCAGCTATATATGCAAGGGAACTATATATAAGTGGGAGAAGAGATTCTTGGTCCCATGAAGGCTGGACATCGTGGGGGTGGTATTCGAGGGTGGGGAGGTGAGGTTCTGGGAGGGTGGGTGTGGGTACACCATCATAGAGGCAGGAGGAGGGGGGAAGGGATAGGGAGTTCCTGGGAGGGAGAGGGAAAGGGGAAGGGGAAAACACCTGAAATGTAAATAAAAGTTCCAATAAAAAAAAAGACGGAAGACAATCAAATAAATATATATATATATATATATATATATATAATATATATATATATATATATATTCCTAAATAAATAAATACAACCTGAAAAAAAAAACATACCCTAGTTGGAAAGTATAATGGATAAAATGAACTAGCATTGACCTAGGAAGTTACATCATGCTGAACAGCTTTCATAGTGGCAAAAGCTGATATATAGGTTTCCACAGGAGAAAATGGTCTTAGCCGGGTGTAAACTCTGTGAACTACAATAGCAACCTGACAGGTAAGATGCATCCATGGGCATATAAATGTCACTATTAGGGGGTTAACAAACAGATCTGAATCAATTTAAGAATTGTTTCAAAGAGAGAATCAATGCCTTGTGCTACAAACTAGGTTACAAAAACAAACAAATAAACAAGCAAACAAACACCTGTTGCAGAAGATCTTAGGCACTAGGGGGAACTTATTATTTAGCTAAATTGACACACCACCAAACCCCCTTCTAAGTGTTTATATTTTTACCCAGAGATAAATTCTATCTCCACTCTAACTAAGAATACTCTTTGGAGTGACAGCTGTAGATGCAAACAAACACTGCTCTTCACCATACTGAGATTAAGCTTTGGTTAAGTATTCAGCCCTAAACAACAGAATGATAACACACAGTATAAGGGTCAGGGAACACTGCAGAAATGGGAGTGGAAAGATTATAAAAGATGGAAGGTATGGAGAAGGGCCACACAATGTTGTCTTCGGAGCATTATATAGTTATTGTAGTAACAAACACACAGCAGCTCTGGCTGCCTGGGCTGGGCCTGCACACAACTGGTCCTGAAAACAGTCCATCATGAGTAACGCAGGCATTCAGAGAGCTACGTCCTTCCCTGCTGCTGAGTAGCCTTCCCATTGGCTACTGAGAGATTCTTGGGAAATGTCTCCAGTTGTATACACACTGTTAAGTCTACCAGTCTCCAAGGACAGTGGTAATGGTCAGACAGACAGCGTTGGTTAAACATAAATATCATCAAACACAATTAAAAGATATGATTATGAAATGGATCTTAGAGAAATATGGGAGGGGTCAAGAGATGTGGGAGTGAGAAAAGAGAATAATGTTGTGAGTAAAACAAATGTCCCATATATGTATTCAATTGTCAAGAGAATAACTTCATAAAATGAGGTCACAATTCTCATGAACTACAGTATCTCTTTACTAAAGTTTGCATTGTAGTTTACTATAGATACATTATAATTACAAAAAATATTAAAAAATAAGTTTCTTGAAAGAGATGCCTTTCATATTTTGTACCTTCAATATTAAATATTTCTACATAATAGAGAATGTAAGCTATTTCTATTGAAGTGTTTTTTTTGTTTTCTTGATACAATATTTTAAAAATTATTTTATTAATTAAAACTAGTTATATTTCAGTTTCTAATAGATAGTGCATCATATTACACAAAATACAAGTTTCACCTCAAAAGAAGTAGAAATAACTTATTATTTAAAAAATAATTTTTGTGGTGGCGGGTAGTCATGGTGAAGTAAGTATGTATGCATGTATGTGTGTGTGAGCCCTGCACATGCACATACACCTGCATACCATTGTATGTATGTATATGTGGCTGGACAGTTTTTGAGATCTAGTTCTGCCATTACCAGTTCTTTGGGCTCAATGAGGGTTGGGATTGAATTTAGGTCATCAGTCTTGTGTGGCACGTACACATACCATGCATCTTATTGATCAGAAAGAGTTTACTCTTTAGTCAACTCTGTATGATCATGCCCAGGAACGTGGGTTTATCTTGTCTCAAATTACATGTTCCAATGCGGAAATGGTTTTCTTGACATTTTTTAAATTAAAGAATAAATTAAAATCATTAATCAAGACAATGTGTTTCTATGGTTGAAAAAACATAGGTAGGCAGGCTACATATAGGAAAAATAAGTTTTAGGTTTCAGATAAGTTTGATGTGATTTATAGCTTTTGGTTTGGTGAAAACTTTTGTTCTTTTAAGTTACTACATTCTAGAAGGTTTAACCTAATAGTAACAAAGATATTAGGCCACACAAAGGAGAACAATTAATGCTATTAGTGGGAAAAGTAGCCCAAGGTTACCTGGTTGCTTCTTTACCTTTTCAACTCTTCAGAATAAAAAGTACTAGAACTCAAACAGCTTTATAGATTCCTTAACATAGGCAAGGCCTTTCCCGACTAAATCTAGGAACATCTACTTATAATAGTCTTTACAAAACAGTTTCTGAAATATATTTGGATGAAAAATATTAAAGGGGGAAAATTGGAAAATCTTACCCTATCAAAAACTTCATCTAAATGTTTTGTTGAATTTTATTTTAATCTGCCTTAAGCTGTCTTTCAAGATATTCTGAAAGCATTTGTTGAATGCCATTGTCATAGAACAAATGAATAGTTTGGTGGTACAGAAAAGAAGTTAAACTTGCATAGACCTGTATAAGATCAATCCAGTAAACATTCCAGCATGGGTTCGTGAGGGGCTCACAATCACTACTCCTAGTTGAGGAGCTGTTAGCATTTGATGACTCTTGGTGAGAGGCTTAGGTTTTTTTGTTTGTTTGTTTGTTTTTGTTTTTTCAAGAATGGTTAGTTGGACTTACACCAAAACAGAATTTAACCTTGGAACCATCTGAAGAATAAAGTCCAGGTAGAATTATCTATCTATCTATCTATCTATCTATCTATCTATCTATCTATCTATCTATCTATCTATACCTTGTTAGAGTACCTGACAATTTATCAATTTATTTGAAGTTTCCATGGACTAAATCTCTATCCAGAAAACTTGAAGGGGAATCATGCACATAAGCACACATACATACCCTTAAAAAGTACAGCAAATATCAAGAATTAAGTTTTTTCCCTTCCCTTCTCCCTCTTGCTCCAGCCCTGCTTGCTCCAGAATCAAATTTAACACTCTTTCCTCATCATCTCCTGAGAGGATGATATAGAATTCAATTATTTATATATTTTTTGAGGATGTTATGGTATGTTTGGTTTATACTTCTGTATTGTTCATTATCAAAGGAAGTCAAGACAGAAACTTAAACAGGGAAGGAACTTGAAGTTAGAAACTGAAACATAGGCAATGGAGGGGTGCTACTCACTGTTTTGCTCCTCATAGGTTGCTCAGCTTTGTTACAGAGCCACGGACCACCATCCCAGAAATGGAGTCACCCACAATGATATTGGTCCTCCCCCATTAATCTGTAACTAAGAAAATGCCTTACAGTTGGATCTTATGGAGACATTTTCTCATCTCTGATGACTAAACCTTTGTTAAGTTGGCATAAAACTACCCAGTACAACTGACCCCTTGTCAGTTTGATATACAAACTCATCACTCTTAAGCCAAATCTCATTACTTATTCATCCCCAAGATCTTACATTACAATCATAAATTAGTTTAAAAGTCACACCGTCATTACAAATTCAAACATAGTTAATTTCCAGTCCATTTGAAATAGCCAATCTCTTTTAAAATCCAAAGTCTTTTAAAATTTATAGCCTCTCAATTGCGAGCTCCAGTAAGATAAAAAATAAAGCAAATGCTTCCTTAATTCAACTCTCAATTTAAAAAATGTGAAAATTACATTTGTAAGTACAACACACGGGACTTAAAAGATAATGTTTGCCTATGCCAGTGTTTGTTGGTCATGGTTCCCTGGAATTTGGCACCATATAGTCCTTTCCATAGTTTGTTACTATTACATTGCTTACAACAGTAAAATTTGTTGAGGTTGGGTCTTTTGCTTTGTATTGTGATGCTAAATACTGACCCCTATCTGATCTGTTTGTTTCCAGAGACAAGTAAAGGCTCACATGCACCGAATTATGCTATGTAGCCTTGCTCCTTCATTTAAAATTATTGGTTAAATAAAGATTCCTACAGCCTATAGCTGGGCATAAGAGAAGTTGATAGAGCATTGGTTCCAGAGCTTGGGGTCTGAGGAGAGGACCACGAGGGAGAAGAGATGAATGGAGAGACAGGAAGATGCCATGGGGTAGGTGAATCATGAAAACATGGCCATGAGAGCTCGTCCATTGGAGTAAGAGCTGCCCAAGTAGGACATGGCAAGTCATAGCTTGAGGATATTGGTAGGGAAGTACACATAATAGCATAGAGGATAGACATTTGTTCAGTTCTAGTGCCTAAGGCTTATTATAAATATAGAAGTTTTTTGTCTTTTATCTAGGAACTGAATAGTCCAACCCTCAATTGATGTTAAATATTTACTATAACAAAAAGTAAGGGAAATTCTTAGCAATAAATTAGCTTGGAGCGTTACTTTATAAATAGAGTAGTTTGAAGAGTTACTTTATCCAAACAAAGGAAACATAAATAGAATGAACCTACACAAATACTATTAGAATTTTTGGTTATAGAAGTGGAAGAACTTCCCACAGATACTGTTTCTATATGTTGCAAATCTAGGGAATTTTTCATCACCTCTGTCATAGGAGGCCAGATGATTAAGATATGTCTTCATACTCTGGATCAGAAGTTGGTCTGATTCATGAGAGAGGAAAAAATATCCTAAAATGTTCTGTCTAGTAGTGCTATTCCTGACAACTTTTGGGGGATAATTCAACATAATAACCACAGGCAAGATATGGCTGATGAACACCTGAAATAAGGAAGGATATTTGAGGAGCTGTATTTTGTTTGAGATGGCATTACGAATTGAAAGTGAAGTAGTCACCTGTGAAAAGTAGCATCCTCTGTAGCTGACTTTAATACACATTATCAGTCAGATTTAGGCAGAAGATGATGGCACTGTTTTATAATGTTGACATCATTGCCTGGGAAGGTCTAATTATTGAATTGCTGTGAACTGAGACTACTATGCAGATACTTATCACTGTTGGTATGGAGAGATAAGAAAGGAAGCATGACTGCAAAGTTGTCTGATGGTCTCTGCCAAATACTCAAAATTTATGTAAAAATACTAGTGATTCCTCAAACAACAAGCATATAGAAACTTATTAAAAAAATCTTCTTCTAAAAGGCAATCTATGGGGATATTAATGACTTACTTAAGCACAACAGCTATTAAGAAATGGCATTGTTATTTCACTCCGTAAGGTTTTACTGTTCATTCTTTTTTCTCCCTGGCTCCAAAGAGTTAATGATTGAAACAGCTAAACTTACTACAATCTAAATATTTGTACATATACACACTGATGAGTGTAGTCTTCACGCAAGTCAGCAAGGAGACTCTTCTATGCAGCAGCAGTATGCAGAAAATCACAAACAATCAATATCTAGAGTCATGGAGCCTAGTCCTAGTGGATACCTCTACAAAACAATCCTACTTCTAAGGATCAGGGAACATGGCAGAAGAGAGGCAGATAGATTACATGAGCAAAGAATTCGGGAGTTGGTTGTAAGGTTGTCTCTCCTAGCAATGTCACAAGCTACATACTTAAAGTGTTACCAACATGACTGTTTAAACATGAGCTGGACTAGGGCAACAATAATAGTCATATTTACAAAGACAAAAGAAAGCCCATAAGATCTTAAACCTATACCTAGAACTACAGGCAGCTGGGAATGGTAAGATCAGAAGAAATAGAGACTGAGCAGCTTATATCTAAGTATATACATGCACATTCATATACATATATGCATGTAACAGCAATGGATGAGAAGAAGAGGCCATGAACTTCAAAAACATCAAGGAGGCTTGGTGGGAGGATTTGGAGGGAGGAAAGGGAAGGTAAACATGGTGTAATTATATTAAAATCATCCCACCCCTACCACACCCATAAAACAGTTGCTAGACAAAAGGTCTGTTATGATTTTGCTGTTTCCATACATGACTTTCTACTATTCATTATTCTATGATAAGCTTGATAACACTATACTTGCAAAGAAGATTGCAAAGTAGATATTGAAACATTAACCTAGTCTTTTGGTTTTCTATTCTTAGATCCTATAAATATACATAATACATTCATTCATGCATACATATATACATACATTCATGCATACACACATACATACATGTGTACATAAATATATACAGACATACTTCAGTGATTCTCTATTTTCTTGCTCTATTTCTGGTGCCCCTGTTGTTCTAGTGTGCATGCTACCATGCTAGAATTTAAATGGGCCTTGAGCGCCTCCACATACATCCTTACGCATTTGTGTAAAACACTTTACTGACTGAATCATCTCCTCACCACTTATTTCTCTTTGTATTTAATATTTCATTTCAGGAACATACCCATAAGAAGCACGCTGAGAAATGTGGAGAATATCCTAATGGAAAGTTGATGTCTCAAATGTGAATATCAAGGGTAAATTTACTGTCTCTCCTTGTGTTTTTGAAGGACAACTGATGTTTTTATACTCTGGAGCATTGAATTTTTTTGCTACAAAATTCAAAATTGCTCCACCCAGGTAAGTATAGGATCCAGGTGTTTTATTTGTTCCTAACTTGCTCTGTAAAGTATGTAATCATGGAAGAGACATCAATGATATTATATTTTTTTAAAAAAGAAGAAAAATTAATACACTTAGAATATGACCCATAATTTTATAGAGCGAAGATGGTA
The DNA here is from genome assembly GCA_021653895.1 of Mastomys natalensis. Classification (NCBI taxonomy): domain Eukaryota; kingdom Metazoa; phylum Chordata; class Mammalia; order Rodentia; family Muridae; genus Mastomys; species Mastomys natalensis. The sequence continues at coordinate 3,518,648 of JAJTUV010000128.1, read as the reverse complement.
AAATCAAAGTAGATATAAATTAAATAGAAATGGAGTAGGGGGCCCTGATAATAACAATAATGTAAAAATATTGAAAATATGAAGCAGTCTAGAAAGATCAAGATCAATTAAGAGAAGACATAATTGAACAATGCCTATATTGAAGAAAAACCAGTTCAACAAGAATATATTAAGATTAACAAAAAGTAAGGAACTGTGAGTGACTTTGATTTAGTACACTTGAGATTGTGAACAGAATGTATATTTTTGTAACAAGATATCATTTTAATAGTAAACACAAAACCAACAGCTAAGAAATGAAAATCTGCCCACAAAGTAAAACAAAAGTACGGTTGGAAAATGAAGCCACAATCCCACAGACTTCTATATATTTGCAGATGTGTATTCATCACCAAAATGAATGTCATAGTTTTCCCTAAACTTGAACCCATTTTGTTGACCATGAGTCACCTGGTCTCTGTAGATCCTATGCTGTCTCTGCAAGGATGACATTCATGATCAAGATGTGAAACAACCGGAGTGGGGGTGTGCTAATAAAGCTTTATTCACAAACCATGACGCAGGCATGAGTTGGCCCACAGTCCTTACTTTAGCTTTCATTTAAGATTCTTCCATAACTGCATCCTTTCTGCCTTCCTGTGATCTATCTTGAGACTTCGTTTCTAGGTATAATGTGACTGTGTGGTTTCTTTACTGTGTTTCCTTATGCACACAGAAAACACCCTCTTTAGGCTCATGAAGTATTTTGAGATTTTTTTTTTTTACATTGAAATTACTGTCTTGGTATTATTATACCTTGGTTGACCTTTGCCTATTCTTTCTTTTATGCCTCTTTAGTTTTCAATTCTATGATCACATGTTAGGTGTCTTTTGAAAAGAGTATACATTAATATTATTTTCCATTGTCTGAGACTCATTAAGTTTTAATAGCTAAGTTTCTGCTCCATTCCCTTTCCCCGTATATTCCTTTACTTCTGAATCTGTTTTCATCAAGGAGATTAAACTTTGTTCTGTTGGTATATGAGAGAGTGTCCAATTTTTATTAAAGTTAACTTTTGTTTAGAAATCAATGTTCATTGATAACTAGTTTATTGTCATAACTTCTGAGACTGTTTCCTTTTTTATATAACATTTAAATGATCTCAATTTAAATTTTTATGAAACCAACGTTCTGAGGCTACACATAGATAGGAATATTTGTATATCCCTATTTAAGCAAAATAATAAAACTAAGCATAAACTTGTAAGCTAGGAATTTCATCTTATTCTTTAAAAGAGGCTTGTTCAGTGATCATCTTGGATCCATAGTGCTTGTGAAAAGCATGGTACCTATTTTGTACTATATATTTCCTTATTTTTCTCAAAACTTATCATCGAGTAGTTTTAAAATTATTAATCTATGTATCTTTAATAATCCCACCATGTAGGGCATGGTGTTTTCATGCAGTTATTTCTCCTATTTTTGTTTCATAGGGAATTGTCAAGATATTACTTTTGCACTTACTTATCATGATTGTGTCTCTGCGCATTTCCTTGATTATTCTTTGTCTGTATACTTAAATTCATTTGGTCCCGTCATGTTCCACTTAAACCCCTATATTCTTATCCATGTTTATTAGATGTATTTATTTTCAGGAGATAACATATTTATAGCTATACTAAACCAAATCCAGTATTGTGCTTGTATATGGTTACAGTTTGATGGTTTTTATTTTCTTTCTGCTTTAAGTTTGTTTGTTTGTTTGTTTTTAATTAATTAGTTTATTTAATTATTTAAATCACACCATAATTTACTTATTCACACAGGGGTTATAAACACAAAAAGGCAGGATGTGGGGAAGGGAATGACACTGTTGTATTATATTTTTGTTTGTTTTTTGAGAAAGAACTTAAATTTGGGTATGTAGGAAAGGAGAGGGTCCTGGGAGAAATTGGATAAGAGGAAGAATATGATCAAAATGTATTTAAATTTTTAAAGTTTTGAAATGATAAAAATATAAATATATGAAAATTATAAAAGTTATCACACAAATGTGAGTACTGGTCTTATGATCCCAACTGCACCATTTTATTGGCCATTTTACCCACCTGGTTTCTATGCTGTACCTTACAGGGAGTTGATAGCAGCTATTTCTGTTTTGTCATATCTGTGGATCTATTTGCCTTAGCAGGTGCCTGCACATATTACTGTCTTATTTATACCATCAAACTATTTTCTCTTTGTATTCTTGATGGAATATATAGACATTGTGAATAATTCCATGCCAATTCAGAAATCATCCTCGTGTCTTATACACACACGTACTATGTTTTATTCAAGAATTCTCCCATTCATTTGGGCTCAACATATTATAATTCTATACAATATACTTATACAATTTGCAACTGTGAATAGAAGCCTGGGAGGAGTGTGTGATTTTGGTTTCATTTCACAGAATCATACTTTCAAAGAGCAATGTTGGCATGCATTCCGAGTTGCAACACATTAGAGAGCTGGTTTTTTTCCTTCAAACCTCATCAACATTTTCCATTCAGAAGTAGAAAGACAAATTATGATATTGTGATTTTTTTCCATTCCATGAAGTTAATGTTTACCTCTTAGTGATTTGTGTTTCTACTATATCTTTGTTCTTGTTTCTCTATTCTGATTTTGCTTTTTTGCTACAAGTAGAGTTGCCAGATGTTGCAATCCATCAGAAGGAAAATGAAGAAAGGAAAGAAGAAAGACAGAAAACGGAGAGCAGAACAGAAGGGGAAGGAAGAGAAGCCAGAGAAGCCATCAGTGTATGGAAAACTTGAGAACAACTACTGTCCATAGACTGATTATTTTCCTATTATAATTGATGAATTTGCATTTCTGTTTTTATTTATTTTGTTTTTTTTCAAGGTTATCCTTTGTATATTTGTTCAAGGTTGGTTATACAGCACATGGTAACTTCAGACTATTCATCTTTTCTCTGCCTCTCCAAATACCACCAAACCAGAACAACATCAAACCTGTCTTGCAGCTATTACTAATCAAGATTGTTTCAGTGTTTCTAGCATTACTTCTTCTATGGTTGCAGCACAAGTTCTGATAACAGCCTTCCTTTATTTCATGATATTATTGCTTTCTTTCTTATTTTATGAAACAGTAATTTCTGTCTTCATTTTAACTTGCTTGTACCTTTTCTTTCTGATATTTTATGGAAACATCTTTTGATTTTCTGTATTGCTCCATAATATTTTTTCAAAAAAAAAAACCACATATGGCTTTTAGAAATTCCTTTTTTTTTTCTTGCTATGAAATACTGTGAGTGCCCATGTGTTCCTCTGAGTGTTCAGATAGGGATTTTCTTTACTCTGAGGTTCTGATCACTGTTATTGATTGTTATTTTTTTCCTAGTTATAAATCCTGAACTAAGAGCCACACTTTAGAATAGAAAAACTTATCAGCATTTTAAATACTTTCGCTACTTGTAACTGTATGTCCTGGCAAACACGAATTCATTTGCTCAGGTCAATATTTATAAGACAAGACCCTCTATATTTAACCTCTAAATTAATCATTTATTGTATGTGAAATAAAGAGGAATTTCCCATCCTGTGACCTTGAGAGTTCATTTGTAACCCTGCTGAATACAATCTGTAGTGCTTTCATATACAGTAACTTAAATTTCCACAACTTACATTCATCTTAATGATACTCCTGAGCCATCATTAAGTTGATGAAGTATATTAGTTTATTAATGTTGATGAAAGTGACATATACCTGTTGTCCAGCACTTGGGCATCTGAAGCCAAAGAGTCAAGATTCTGTTGAAAACAAACCATCCAAAGGAATAAAATAGAAGGAAATATGTAGTATATTATAAGACAATTATACTAGGATTTTATTTTTCTTTCCAAGGTAGTACTGGAATCTTGGGGTTGAGATATTCAAAAGGACAAGAAGAAAATTGAATTAAGAAGCAATAGAACATGACAATAGGTCAGAAAATCATTTGTGATGTGGCAAAGCACATTCTTGGTTTATTTTCATCTTTACTTTTATATTTGTTTTATTACCTTTTATATTTTTATAAGTTGTTCTTCAAGGGCTATGGTATTGTGCTTGCAAGTATTTTAAATATGTATCTATTTGTTTAAGAGATAAGCTTTTGACAATTAATAGAATATTTACCAACTTTCTGAAAGATATGTCATAGTATCTTTTTATATAGTACTTTGAATTATTAATTATTGTATTACTTAACAATTTCTGAAAACTACAATTTTATTACTGACAGTAAATATTATTAGTGTTCTCTAAAATATTATTTGCTTCAATGAGCATAGCAGCTCTGTCTCTGTATTTTAAGATTTCTAATGATCTTTGGGAAAAACTTATGAATTGTTTTTGTAAATATTATAAACATAAATATGAGTTTCTAATTTTAGCACAATTTAATTATAAAAACTTTATCATTCTAATAATCATAATATGCAATAAAAATGGCTTGACTGAGTTGTAATGACAGGAATTTTACTCAACCCACGTACAAATCAAACATACTTTTTTCTTTTAAAGTATTCTTTATGGGATTGGAAAGATAGCTAAATAGTCAACTCACAACTACCTATAATTCCAACGCTGGGATTCCCTGATTCTCTATGGCCTCTGCTTGCAACTGTATATGTTTGGCATATACACAGACACTTGTACAGAGACACACCTATAATTTAAGAAATAAAATAATACATTCAAAAGATTCCATGGTTTGTTGGGATATTTAGATGTAGCCAGTAGGAACCTTTAGAATTGAAAGTATGAAATGGGAGGCAATAAGAGTGAAGTGTTCTGATATGAGAAAATGAATCGCTGAACTTCATTCGTGTGTGTTTTGTGTCGTTGCAATTACACTGTTTACATCATGGTTCCATATTATATATAGCCTCAGTCTCCTGCATTAATTACAGACAGGCTTTTTGTTGAATAAGAAATTTCAATGATTTTAATGAGTTCCTCGAAAAGAATATCTCATATTTTTGAATATTTCTGATAATAAACACATTTCTCTTGCAATTACTTTTCTAGAGAAATAAATAAAAAAAACTACATTGAATTTATAATGTTATGCAGACCGTCAAAGGCTTGACTTGTTGTAATATCACATTTCATTTTCCCTGTACAGTCATTGGGAGAGGTTATCAAGAAAATATAAGCCTTTTCTTTATTAAAACACTTCTTTTAGAGACAATCTTTTCTTTCTGGACATCTTGCTTTTACTTTGAATTGGCAGGAACATTTTGCATCACTTTACTGTATGAATATGGTCTCTTCTGTTGAAGGGCCACTTGACTTCTGTGCATCTATTACTAAGAACACCTTTTTCTTAACCTCGGGGACGCCTGGTTGCTCACTTCCATCTTCTGAATAAATAGTATTCATATGGTTTTGCTTCATTAAAATATTGTTATAAATTTGCTATGGTTGAATAAGACTAAAATTGTCATGGAATATATTTGAGAAGTAATTAAAATGCATTGTCATCTTTACCTAAAGTTCTTATTCAGAATGCTAAATGTAGAATCAAGAAAAGTTTGTAAGTATCCCAGCTAATTTGAGAACATAAAATATCTAACACCAAATTTAGATCTTCGGGAATAACTTCTAAAAACAAAAAAAAAATTTATAAGAAGAAAAATTTATAAGCCTTCTTTCTCTTCTAAAGTAATCACAGATTGGGAACAAGTTTTCTATTTAAATTCAGTATGAGTCATTTGCCAAAGCTAAATCATGTTTGATATATTCTATTTACATAAGAAAATTATGTGTTGTTCCAACGTTTTTAATCAGATTCTATAAAAAAAGAAAATATAACAACTGGATAATTCCATTATCCAAAATAGTGTTTTTAGTTGTATCACACAAAGTAAAGTTTTGATTAGATCTTCTGTTTGAGCGATGAACAGCAGTGCTCATGAACACCAGTTACAGCATTTAGTAAAGACCTCAGCAAACCCATGTGAAATAGCAGATAGTTCTTGAGTTGAATTGCAGTGGTCTTTTTAGTTTTGTCCTGCAAATTTCAGCTATGATTAATTCATCAATGAATTAATTAATTCATCTTTATTATCATCAGAAGATTTAAGGGTATGCTTTTGTGTAGCTGTTTGTTAAAATCGAGGGATTTAATGCATTTCTTTATCATTAGGTCTTCATCTTTGTTCTCGTAGCAGGAGTCCAATATAATTTGACAATGACAATGTGGTGCAGATGACTGCCTACATGATTGTCTTCTGTGCAGTAGTACCAGGTATAAGCACACTTCTGCAGTTAGGATGTATAAAGCCTACTTTAGCTTTGGGTTGTGACCTAAAATAAATTGCTTTTGTCAGACTTCTTAATTTTTTTTTCATTGTTTGGTGATGATTTTAGAGATCTGAGAAATGGAAATCAGTCAGTAAATGCTACAGTGGACTATTCTGTGTCACACATGAGGTAGAAATGCTATAGAAAGACTGTATAAATATAAATGTATTTTTAAATGTAGACTTAGCACACAAGCATTCTGTTTTATTAGTGTTGGCAAGTGAATTAGCTCTCAATTATCTGTAATGGAAGGGAGTGGTTGACTTACACCAGGTTATTACACTAGTTACTTAGGTTTTATAGCATTTTTAATAGCTACCACTTCTTTGACGATGTGATTAGAGCAGTGTGGAATGATTGCATGCATTAAGAAAACAAATAGACGAGGCCCCCATAATGAGGAGCCACCATAATAGTTTAAACATAGAATTGCTTGTCCATAACCAAAATGTAGGAACTCCCTTTTGAACTCAGAAACCCTTGTATTAGAAAGTGTAATAAACATGGGATAGTTTGATTTCAGTACCAATTAATTTGAAGTGTCCTCTAGAGAAAGGGCTAAATACACAAGAGGAGGCCAATAAGTCAGAATGAGCAAGACAAAAGAGTATCAAGCCACCTAGGTCATTTACAAAATATATAAGTGGAGAGACATGGGTAACAGAGTGTTTATAAAGTTTGTTTCAAGATGGATCAGGGAGAAAATAATTTCAGTTACAAACATATTTGCAAGGAAGAGATTCTCAAAAATATGAAGAAATATAAAAGTTTGGTTATTGTTTGGAGGTAATTTAAGAATGAATAATAGTAGAGAATTTAAAAATAATACATTTTATAGGTTGTAATGTATTAAAGAATATATTCAATGTTAAAATTATTGTATTATTTAAATCACAAGGATCTTTGGAAATATTTATCAAGAAAGAAATGGACTTAGTTATAGCAGCAAATTATGGAAATATCTGAAATATTCCTGGCACTGAGCTCATTAGTAGAAAAACATGCATTTCTGGGGGAATAGTGTTCTTTAAAACATACAGAGGAAGTCCTAACTTCTCACTGGGACCCGTATAACATCTGTGTGACTGTCCTGACACCACACACACAGGCTTTGATTTAATGTAGCCCATAAGCTTAAAAAGTTCAGACATCCGCTTTTCCACATATTTTAGGTACAGAGGATCTCAACTTAGCTATATACTGACCTATAGAGGCTTCCCAAAAGTGTCATCCCTACACCGTCTATGAAACAGAAATGTGCGGGGAGGAGACCAATCGTAGGTCATGTCTTCATTTTTGTTAAACAAGAAAAGTCAAGATAATTCATGTAACGTAAAACTAGATCACAAGCCAGAATTTTTTAGAGGTCTCCCCAACCCCTCCTATACGGGACATCTCATCTCAAGCTTTTCGATCTCCCCAAAGTAATCATTATATTTGGCATGATTTCTGACCACGTCAATTGACTTATCAGCGGCTTTACCTCCCAGGACTGTATGTAGGATGCTCTAAATTAGACTCATCCATCAAAAGAGAAGTCTTACTACTTTTATGCTTCCGATGTTTTATACTTTTTTCATTTATCTGGAGAGTGTTCAACTCTACTGGAGATGGAATAATTGTGATACGCTAAATTAAAAGTTATCTTTTATTGGGTTATTTGGTAACAAAAGTAGTTTAAGAAAGGAAAGACAAATCTTTGATTAGTTCCCTTTATCAATATGGTGACTTACTTCAGGTAGTATTCTATCCTTCGTAACTTAAAGTTACAGCCCCCGTGTTCAACATTATCTGGTAAGATTCTATGTTTATTTACTCAATTATATTTCCACCAAACTCATGCATGATTCAACAGCAATTACTAATAAAAGTATTTTATTTCACCATATGTTTTTGAAATCTATACATGTTACAGGATGCACTGTCGCACTTCTGTACATAAATGCAGAGGGTAAAATTCTACCATCTGTCTGTTCTCCACACTTGAAGCCATTCCTTTACTGGAATGGTTCTCAGTCCTGTGTAGTTACTACTCTTTCACAGAGACGAATTTCTTTACATTGTTATTGTTTTTCTTTCCACACATGAAGGAACATTCCGTATTTCCCCTTTGTATTTGGCTCAAAGAGTTTCACCTGATTTACAATGACATTCTAGAGTTCCACTCATTTCACTATGAATATAAGAATTTCACTTTTTACAGCTGAAGAACACTATACTGTATGCATATACCATATTTTCTTTATAACTATATTTGTTCATGATATATACCAAGGCTGATTGCATACTTTGTTGTGATATTGCTACAAGGAGGCATTTGTCTCTCTTTGGAGCTGACTTCATTTGTTTTGAAATATGTACGCAGAACTGGTGAGAGGTACCATGTGGTACTTACTCTCTGTTTAGATTTTTAAGAACCTTCGTTCAGTTTTTTTGACATTTGTACTAATTTATATTCCCTTGAGCATGATATATCATTTCTTTTTGCATACTCTCCTTGTCAGAAGCTGTCTTCATTACTTTTGTATATTAGTCATCCTGACTAGAATAAAACACTATCTTATTGTAGCTCTGGTTTATAATTTTTAACTCTCCTAATGATATTCTGCATTGTATCAATGTGTATTTCAATTTATATTTCAGTTTTAACTTGGTTGCAATTATGTTTTTTTTTTTAATTTTCTAGTATTGGTTTATAGAATGAGCTTGTTTCTCAGGTGTGGTGATTACAGGTATGTCCTTCTTTGTTCAGTGTGAGCTATTAATGTATTCTGGATATTAGACATTTGTGAGGTCTCTCCCTGTAGATTGCTGGCATTGATGTGAAGTGCAGTTGATTTGATGGAACTTGTCAGATTTTGCCCTCTGTCCTTTCTGTTTTCTGAACAGAAAACAACTTTGTGCTGAGAATACTGTTGCTTTAAATCAGTATCTTCATATTTCAACTCTGCGTTTCCCCAGTGATTTCAGGTTCTGTTTTTATGCTCTGGTCATTGATCTGATCCCAGGTGAATTAAGGCTGAGTCAACAATAGTGGCTACTTCGTCTAGAGATCCAGAGTTCCCAGAATCATCCTTTTTTTTTTTTTTTTTTTTTTTTTTTTTAAGAATGGTGTACTTTCTCCAAAACACATTCCCCATCTTTGTTGAGAATCAGTTGGTTGTAGATGGAAGAATTAGAAGTATTTATTTCTGCCTTCTCTATTCTGCTCATCCAATCTGTGTCTGTTTTCTGTTTCACTAATGAAGCTCACTCCCTACTGTACTATGAAAGCAGATATTGCTTCAATCTTGTGGTTCTTTTCCTCTCTCCCCTCTCTCCCTCTCTCCCTCTCTCTCTCTCCTCTCTCCCTCTTCTCCTTCTCTCCCTCTTCCTTCTCTCCCTCTTCCTCCTTCCTCCCTTCTCCTTTTTTGCCTATCTACCTGCCTGTCTGCTTTCTTTCTTTCATTCTCTCTCTATTTCTCTTTCTTTCCCTCCTTCCTTCTTTGTTTTTTCTTCTCTTCTGTTTTCTTTAAGATTGATCTGATATTATGGGTCAATTTTTAGGTTCATTTAAATTTAGGGCCTGATTTTTAATTCCAGTTCCACAAAGAGTGTCTTTGATATTTTGGTGTGGATTGCATTGAATCTGTTCACTTTGGTTGGGCAGGCATTTATTTTTCATTTTCATTAAAGCATTGAGCCTTTATCTGAGAACTTTGTCTTGGCTTCATCTCTTTTCACCCTCTGTTCCTTCTTTCATTCCCAGCCCCTTTTCAGGTGAATCTGGTTGAATGTGGCCCCTGGCGGCTACAGGATATAAAGTGAATAAATAAATGAATTAATGAAAAATGACACTAAGACAAAATGTTTAAAGCTCTCATATACTCATACATATGAGTATACATCTAATATGTATATGATATATTAACCTCATATAAATTATACATTATCCTTTTCATGTTAATAGAGTCCTGAGGTTAAGTTCAGTGATTTGAAATTAGAATATATTTCAGCTATCAAGAATATACAGTGTATATCTGTAGTATGTACTATATATATGAAATATATAATATACACAATATATCTGATGAATTGTTCATTTGATCATGTTTACCTCCTTTGTCTGTCTCTATTAGTAGTGTCTTAAAGTATATTTCAATTATGTGAATGCTTTCTTTCCTGACTCAGGGTTTCATTGGCTTGGAATACTAATTCTTACCTTTTAAGTTTTGCTCTTTGGATTCTATATTGGCTAACCATACAGGTATATGAGGGATTTAAACTTGTTGTTTTAGTGTTCTATCCCTATAATCTTACAATGGCTGTGATGTCAATTCATTAAACAAGGATTTGAGGCTCATGTTTGCACATATTCTTCCAACTGCAGAATTGTCATCAAACATTTCTCTACTAAAAACGAAACCCAGACTTATCCACAAGGCTGCAATCTCTACCCTGGCAGCAGTGTGATAGCTTGTTCTGCTTTACTTAGACAAGGCCCATTTTAGGCCTGTTATTTTTTTAGTAATTATTAAATATATTATGAAATATCAATGGGCTTCCATTAATAATTATTAATATATATATATTCTATAGAATATATATATTCTACTCCTCTGTCTTTGTTTGAAGAAATTACTTTGTCTAGAGTATACATCATGAAGTTTAGTGTGGTAAAAGCAAGGGAAGAAAAATCCTTTTTGCTTGGATAGTAAATACTTTATCATTTGTGTCCTCCTGTGGGCACTAAATTCTACTGATAAGAATGGCAGAGCATGGTATGGGTTGAAAGTCTGACGACATGTGGTCAATCAATTTAAGTTACAAACAAAGAGTCGGGAGGTCTATCACCGTCCTCCAGGGAAGCAAGCAGAGGTCTCCACTAATGTACAGAACCAGGAAGAGCGGGAAGAAAACGCCACCTGAACTCCCACTCACTGCAAGCTAAGAGCAATTTCAGAACCTTAGACTACGCTGTGGTTTTGTAAAATTGCTACATCAAGTAACAAGAAGAAAAGCCCCGAGGAGCTCTTTGTAAGACTGATACCATCAGAGTTTTGTGTCAGGGGAAATTCTGTCACAATTGTTAAGTGGGGTGAAAATAGATACCAGATACAACTTTCTATTTTCTGAATATAAGCACTCGGCAGGAGATGGATGGCTTTGATTTGGGTCCCCCTCACACAAGAAACACTCATCTTTAGTGAGTCCTGTGTACTGGTCTTTGTAGGTATTGCTTTAATATTTATAAAACAGGGGTAAGCAACAGGCCCCCACTTTATATTATTTTAATCTCTAAAATGATCATGCACAGTTGTTAAAGAAGTTTAGGATGGTAGGACCCATTTAAAACTTCAAAATTGACTCAATTTTGTCTTTGTACAGTACCCTGATTTCATTTGCTGTCCTGACCTCTCTCAGCACTTCACAGTTCTTCTAGTGGTTTTCTATGTAATTTTAATATATTAACATATATCATTATTACATACTTTCAAATTATATATGTTCAGCATATTCCTGCACTTGTATCAGTGACAAGTTTCTGTGGCAGTCAAGGTGATACCCGCTATGCTGCATTTTCCACACTGCACATTATTTTTCTCTAGGATATGAAAACATTGCTATAAACAGAACCCTTCCCTTTTGGATTTAGGCAATTTCACAATTTTCCCTCTTACAGTCTGTTCTGGGTTGAACTTCCTGTCATGTATCTCCCTGCCCAGTAGGGCAGTATACTTCACAGATGATGCCATATTACACTGTAGCCTACCATCACAGTCACAGTGTATGGATTGCATCTTCATCAATCTCTGTAACTTGAGTGGATGGAATTAAGTGTGATACAAATTATTGTCTAAATTGAACAGTTTTCTTTTAGCATGCCCAGTCATTGTTTTTTGTGTTTTCTGCTAGATATATGTGGAATAAATAACAGAAGGACCAGGCTTTTAAACCAGATGATTCATTATAACCAAATATAAATAACTTCTGTGTGTCTAACTGAAAGCCATGTGACTTGATCATATCTAAGGATCTTCAGGGTTTGTTTCCTCATCTTTGTTTCACATCTACAATGACTCAGCCTGCAGATTGGGCTTCTGACAATTACACATTAAATAGATGGAAATCACTGATAATAGTCCTAACTTATCAAGGTCCTTATATACTATATGCAGTGAATTGTTCGACATTAAGAACAATAGTGTGTATTCTTTCACATGACTTTATATTTTTAATTTCCTTTAACAAAGAGCATATCTATTTGGATATTGATCAACTAGAATATTGAAATACTTAAATAAAATTTACATGTATTTAACTACTAAAAATTTATCACCAAAATTACCATGTTTGGAATTCTATGATAGTCCCAAAACTTCAAAGAGTGAAAAGAAATTACTATCCTGACAGTATATTTAAAGATAGATATACGTTGTTAATACCATACAGTGAATGCTGTAAAAAGTTGATGCAGTAGTTGATGTTTGAATAGTTTGGTGGTTGATCTTGACTTTTGAAAGATTTCCAGCCAATTAGCAAAACATATGTTTAGTTTGACTGTCAATGCATTTCCAGAGCTCATTAATCATGAGGACATTGACCTAACCAACATTAATCTATAGTTGGGTTCAAAATTTAAGTCTACTATTGAGGAGTAGTGGAAACAGACTTTTATAGGGAAGAAAGATAACTGGAACATGGCCATGAAGGCATGACTTATTCTGGCCTCATTCCTGTCTGCACTCTGTTTCTTGTATATCATGAATTGTACCAATTTGCTTGCCTCTGCTCTCCCAGACATGAGGGACAAAATCCTCTAATTCTCTGAACTAAATGTATCTTTTGCCATCAACATTTTCCCCCAGTATTATATCACAGTCACAAGAAAGCCCAAGTGATACAAGTGGGTTAACATAAGAATTCCTGATGATGCAAGCCGATCATAGACATAGGTAGTATTCTTGCCAGAGGGCAATAAGATGTTGGAGGCAAATTATTATATTGACCCTCTGGAATAAAATATTTTACTATAACTCAGTACAGAATTATTCTCAGATTCAAGTTCCTATGAATGAAAATTCATGAAGCACAAAAACACTGGTACAATTATTTAATGAGACATGACTGCAGAAATAAAATATTACCTCAGGAAAATTTAATTCTACAACTTCTTCCTGTCAATATATTTAGATGTAAAGTAAATGTGTTCATTTTATAGGGTCAGATTTGGTAGCATTGAATTACTGACTGTTTGCTCATAGCCTATATACTCTCTCTTCAATCTATCCCATAACTTACAGTACACTTTGGTTCCATAAAGAAAAAGATTTCAAATATGTGTGTGTATAAATTTGTGGTTATATAGCTTCATTAGTAAGTTTTTTCTGTGCCCTAAATGTCAGGTTTAAATATGCTTGACTTCTTCAATCTTTGACTTTTACCTAGTTTTATTTAATATGTACACACACACACACACACAAATACATATACAACTACAGTTTGAATGAGAAGGAAGTATTTTATACACTCTTATAAATAGATATCTATAGATCTCTCTACCTCCCTCTCTCCTCCATTCCTCCCTGCCTCCATCCATCCAGCCCTCTTATCTCCCTCTCTCTCCCTCTCCATTGCCCTCTCCTCCACCCCTTGGTCTTTTTTTGCTTGTTTGTTTATGTAAGAACTGATGTACCTCATGCTAACATCCTCAAACTGTGTATATCAATTGGGTACCCTTAAATTCTGGATACAACCAGTGGCATCCTATCTGCTGAGATTAGAAGTATGTATACCAAGTCTGATCAGAAACTAATTTCTTTTTCTTTTTAAAATTATTGTTGAAAAAATATCTAACAGCATCCTAGATATATGGTTTTGGTAATGAAATATTTGTTTGTTTATAAAAAAAAGTCATTTCCTCCCTGATTCAGTCCAAATTTTAATTCTGAGTGGCCTACAATAAAATTACTTTGCTAACATATCTGTTTATACATGTGAGCTAGACAACAATGGTCAAATGCAAACTTAATGTTTTTATTTAAATATGTAGGAAATACTATATAAACATAAAAGTTTAGATATATATTAGATAGATATATAAATATACAATTTATTAATGTATCGTGGTGTGTTTAAATGTGTATGTATATAAAAACAAAATATTCCTATGTAGTTTCAGTTCAGATTACATTTTACTGTTAAGAATATTGTGTTCTTTTAGATACAAACATTGGCTTAACATTTAGATTGCTCACTATCAAAAATATCTCTAGTATTACTTAATTTTGTCTCATTTCAAGGGTTATAATATATTTGTGGTCCTTTGAAATATATTTCCATATTAATATTTCTAATCATTTGAAAATGGCACTTTCCAATATGATATGCCCCTACAAAATTATAGTTTTCAGAATGTCATTTACATATTTCCTAAGAAGAGGGAAAAATATTTTCCCTCATTTATTTGTTGCCAATACTCTAAATGAATGAAGACTTTTCACTTCTATATTCCCTGTGATTTTCTTTTTGGAAATTTAATAAAATTTTATTCTTTCAGAATTTCATACATGTATTGTAATATATTCACCCTTTCTTCTAACTCTTCTCACGTCCCCCTCCCTCAATACACACCCATCCTTGTGTCCTTATATATATATATATATATATATATATATATATATATAATATATATATAATACTGGCTGCTGTTTTGGGGATGTGGACATCTACTCCAGAATGTTCCACCTACCGGAGGCCAAACTTTGAAAGAAAATGAACTCTCCTTCCCAGCAGCTATCAGGTGCCAGTAGCTCCATGATTATTGATAGGAGTTCATGACCAGCTCCTCCTGTATGGTGGGCTTTTGTCTAGCTTGAGCTTAAGCTGCTGTTGCGTATTTAAGGCTCCCTCAACAAGACAGGGAAGTTTGTGTTGCAGTAGTTGCCAATAAACACAGTGACTTACTTGTCAACATGCAACTGCTGCAAAACAAAGCTTCCCCAATAAGGTTTGAGAGATTTACTAATCTATTGGTATAATGGTAAGCATTAAGAGTTGGTTTAATACTATTGTCCTTTTAGCAGAATACTAGTCAGTTGTTCCCTGGTCCTGTGTCTAGGTACATGTTCCTGGCTCAAATAATGGTAAAAGTTATGGGTGACAAATTGTTGAGTGAGTCTTAAATACAATCAGAAATGGTTGGTTACTATGGCATTTGTGCCATTATTACAGCAACAGGCATATTTTACAAAGCCAGTTTTGTAGCTCACAAGAAGTCACAACTGGGTCATAGTCATGGTTACTTTTCCCCTTAGGCAGAGTAAACAGCACATTGCAGCATCATGAAAACTAATCTATAGGACTGACTTTGTAATATTTTCCTCAAAAATATCTTCTGTTGTTTATGGGGTACAATGTAGTACTGTGTATGTGTACTATTTATAGCCAATATTCATATAAATTTTATAATTTCTTTTTATTGGGAAACTCTGACTTATCTCTCTTCTAGTTCTTTACAAAGAATACAAGAAGCCGCTAAAAACTCCTGTCATCACATATATTGTTGATGTAAAACAGCAATTTATACATCCAAGCTTTGCATCAGAGCCAATGTCCAATATACTTCTGTTGATTTTTTTCTTCTATAGTCCAAGCTTTATTTATTTTTATTTATTTATTTATTTATTTTATTTATTTATTTATTTATTTATTTATTTATTTTTTGGTTTTTCGAGACAGGGTTTCTCTGTGTAGCCCGGGCTGTCCTGGAACTCACTCTGTAGACCAGGCTGGCCTCGAACTCAGAAATCCACCTGCCTCTGCCTCCCAAGTGCTGGAATTGAAGGCGTGCTCCACCACTGCCCGGCTAGTCCAAGCTTTATAATAGGCACATAACTTCTTAAATATTAGAAGATATGTTACTAATTGTTGACATAACATTAGTATGTGATGCCTACATTAATTCTCATCATTTTGTCACTGTAGAATTGTTAAATAGAATGTAACATTTTGATAAATATTGATAACACTAAAAGACACATACACATATACATGCACTTATACATACATGTATTATAGGTACAAAAGAACTCCTGATTGTGACTGCTTTTATTATTTCATTTCTTGAGATTATAATAGAATTGTGTCATTTCCCTCTTTCCTTTCTTCCCTCGAAACTCTGTCATACACCCTCCTTGCTCTTGATAAAGAGGCCACAGTTGCTTTTTAAAAAAAAATGCTAAATATTAAATAATTTAAGAATCTTGTTAATGGAGTGCTCATAAATAATAAATGAGTTACTTAAGAGATATTTGGTACAATTCAGATTTAAAAAGCATGTTGACTTGCTTCTATTGAAGTACATTTATGGAGCCTACGCCATGTATTTCTGTTATTCTACGCAAAAAAAATATATAGAAGAAAGAAACAGGAGAGCAAGTAAGCACTCTAAAGAAAATAATAATCTATCAATTAATTTGAATTTTATAGAACTGATTGTTAAGAAGATCAATTAAATTGATTACATGCAATGAGGCTAGCTGATAGTCACAAGCTATCTAACTTTAGTGTATGACAATGGAAAGAAATGATGCTTTATGGATTAACTTCATCAGAGCTGATGAAAAGAAATATAAGTTGTTAACCAATACCCCAACATTGTAGTATAGTGTAACTAAAATATTTTTGTCTTGTACTTTGAGTGGTGTCTATTAATTATACTGTTGTTGAACAACTATACCTATTATTGATGGTGTTTCCTGGGCCAAATCATAGCATATAAATTAATTAAATTGTATGACATTGAATGTAAAAGTCCAAAGAAATAAGGACGATATAATTGCTAATTGTAAAACTTAGAGAATTGTGGGATTTTTACGCTTAAAGTAAAATTATTAAAAAAGATACTTGGAGATAGCTAGTATGATCCTGGGTCATAGTTATCCTTAAATATTTTAAAGATAACTTTTGGGTGTGTGTGTGTGTGTGTGTGAGAGAGAGAGAGAGAAGAGAGAGAGAGAGAGAGAGAGAGAGAGAGAGAGAGAGAGAGAGAGAAGGGGGTGGGACATGCCATGCTTGTGCCTCCAGAGATTGCAAGAAGACATCAGATTTTTTGGAGCTGGAGTTGTAGGTTGGCATGAGCCAGCTGGCATGGGTAATGGCACTAAATCCTGGATCCCTGGAAGCGTAGGAATCACTGTGCACCACTGAGTCATGTCATCAGCATAACTGTGAACCTTTGGTTCTCTTAGTGTTTCATGCACTTTCTCACAATATGGTTTTCTCCTTGTTCTTGTTAGAGGCACCACATTAAAAATTATTCCTTCTTATGAAAATACGCCCGAAATAATTTCACAGAGTTGACAGCCTTTACTGTAAGTTCACATAAATGTTCTCAGTCTCTTATGGAAATGCCCGTCAGACTGTGAGATCCCTGGTCACTCTTAAACCAAATGAATTAGCTGTGAACCCTAATTTTTCTGGAGGCAGTTTTTGAAAAAGCCATATTTTATGCTTTGTTCTGCAATTGACGTTCAAAAGTACTCTACTGTCTCATAAATACATGTTTTCCATAATTCATAAAGGATTTTTATGTGAATTCTGAACATATTTCAAAACAAACACATTCTATGCCTGTGCAGTGCCATCATCCCTGGGAGACAGAGAAGCCCTGCTTTCTTTATCAACAGGTAGAAACCCTTGCTCAGAGGGATCTCATGAATCTGTCAATAGTTAGATTACTGGCTCAGACCAAAAATTCCAGCTGGGTAATAAAATGAGGGCTGCTCAAGGAAGAAAAGAGCTCAATGGAATTAAGCCATTCTATTCAAAACAAGGAAAGGGAGACAAAACATAGTGAAGAAAGGCACAACTGAGTCCAACTTCTACTCACAGTAAGCATTACAGCTTTGTGCCATTTAACCTATCAATTGGTGGATTTTTCATTCTATTTATCTTAAAACTTAAATGCCCTACTTTTTATCCATCTGTCAGAATGGCCAAAATATGATATAGAAACTTTGCTAACTGCTAGCACTTAGGGGAAGCAATAGGAACTCCCTTGATGATTAAAAATGAAAACTGTTACAAAAATTTCAGAAGACATTTTAGCAGCTGCCCATAAAACTGAACAATTCTTGCTGTGCTATCCAGTAATCAATTTCCTTTTTTATTTACCCCAAGGAGCAGAAAATGTCTGCTTACACAAAACACAAGCTTTATTTGTGCTTGACAAAATGTTGAACCAACCAAGCTGTCCTTAGACAGGCAAATAATAATTGTACTGCAAGAGGTCTATTTAATGGGATATTATTCACAGGTAAAAAGCCCTGTGATATTAAAGTATGGAAAGACATGGGGGAACCGTAACAGTGTATTATCAAGTGGAAGCCAAGTCTGAAAACATTTTTTATTTTGTGTTTCAACTTTATGGCACTTTGGAAAGAGAAACTCTGCAAAGACTGCGGGGGTCAATGGTAGAAAGTATGATTGATCGTTGTGCAGCTATTTTGGAAGCAAGTAAAACTATGCAGTGTGATGCTATAACAATGAATACATGTCATTATACCCACTGAATGCAGCAAGAGTAAATTCTGGGCTTTGGAAGACTACGATCTGGCCTTGTGAGTGCATCAATTATTGCTATGTATCAATGCATTTTGATGTGTTCATAATGAGCAGGCTATACATGTGCAAAAGTTCTAGGCATGTGAGCAAGCACGGTACCTTCCTCTTAATTTACTATCTTTTAGAACAATTTAATTTTTTATAATTAATTTTTATTAAAACACGTTTTAATTTTCTATTTTTGAGACAGGGTCTCTCTACATACTCCTGGCTCTCCTGGATCTCACTATGTAGACCAGACTGGTCTCAAATTCACAGTAATCTGCCTGCTACTATGTCCCAAGTGCTGGGACTAAAGTCCTGCACCACCATGTTAGTTTTATTGAAAAAGTCTTTAAGAATAAGAGCCAGTGAATTAATGTTTTAAAAATGAAATAACATGGCCAATACATTATTAAAATTAAACTCTAATCAGATTATGATTATTTAGATATTGTTTTATAAATTCTTTAATTTTACCCTATAAAATAAGTCATGCAAAAATTTAGAAGGAATACTCAAGGTGATGAGGAAGGAAGTATAAAGTTATTTACCACTGACTTAGATATTTTGTCCTCTTCTTAGAAGATCATTTTTTTTTTATCATTCTGATTATAAGAGTAGAATTATTAGAGAAGTAGTTATTGAGAATCACATTTTTTTCTTATTGAGATTCCTATCCAAAAAAAAATCAACACATTTAGAAATGGAACTTTGGGAAGAATTTTTACTCCAAATTATTTAGCTGAACCTGTTTTTTGTTTTACATTATATATAGATGAACGATATCTTTGGCAATAAGTATACAGTTCTAAATTTTCATGCTATGAATCAACAATAGCATACAGCTATGTTCAGCTGCTTAAAACAGTTTCAGTTGCTTTAGAAGTATCCCCCATTTTACACTATTCTCTGGATTCTATTAATGGGCTCAATTCCCCAATAGAGAGACACAAACTAATAGTGTGGATGTGAAAACAGGATCCATCTTTCTGCTGCATACAAGAAATACATCTCAACATCAAAGATAAATATTTCCTTAATGTAAAGGGTTTGAAAAAGATTTTCCAAGCAAAGAGACCCAGGAAGCAAGCTGGTATAGCCATTCCCATATCTAACCAATTAGACCTCCAACCAAAATTAATCAAAAATTATGGAAAGTATACTTCATCATGATCAAAAGAAATAATCACCAAGATGGTATCTCAGTTCTGAGATGCTTCAGTGTGAAAACATATTTGCTTTTTAAGTAGATACTACCACATCTATTTTGTGGAATGTCTATATTTCTTTTGTTTTAAAGATTATTCTTCTCTCATATGTTATATACCAACTGTAGTTTCCCCACTTCACTTCCCCCACGTCTCCCGTTTCCCACACTTCTACATATCTTCCTTTTGCCTTCAGAAAAGAGTAGATTACCCAGGGATATCAACCAAATATGGCATAACAATTTACAATGAGAGTAGGCACAAACCATCATATCAAGTCTGGAAGAGACAACTCAGTAAGATGAAAAGGTTCCTAAGAGCAAGTTAAAGAGTCAGAGATACCCCCCACTCCCACTGTTAGAAGTTCTACAAGAGCATCAAGCTACACAACCCTTTCTTAGTTACCATCATCGTCATTATCTATAATGTCTAGAGGTTCTATTTTGTTCAACCTCATTTATTCACAGAGATATATTTTTATTACATATTTCCCAGAATATGACTTAATTGGGAGAATAGAAGATTAGTAGTTAATGAATTTTCCTAGAAAAAAAATGTGATGAACAGCTATAAAACACCACGGAGAGACCTCAGAAATGATTCCATCTAAGTCTAGCTTTGTCAATGAAGCAGTTTATGGAACTTACTTAAATAACTTGAGTGACAGAGTACATAAAGGAGTGTGCTTGCTGGTGGTTATACCACCTAAGAAGAATACCCTTTCTTCCAACCAGAAGAGATTGCAATCCAACATCTTCATTTCATTTGTCTTTTTTTAAACCAAATTTCCTGACAGTTTAGAGGTTAATCATGACCAAGCCTTGTTCTTGTACTAATTTCGTATCAGGAATCTTTCAACCTCCTTCTGAGTAGGCAACTAATCCTCAATTTCATACCACAATGCCCAAAGCCAAGGTCATGTAACAGTAGTGACATCCTGATTACAAACCTATCTTACACATGCTACTTTCAGCAACTGGGTTTTCATTCCTAGTCTGTAGAATATGTTAAGGTATCCTACTGCTCACATCACCTGTCCCACTAATTAAAGAATTATACCACTCAATGATACATAAAAGAATATGGACTTTCTGGGGTTTATCACAATCACTCCACCTTCAGATGAAGCACCACAAGTTCATGTCTTATCACTTATATCAGAGACCATGTGAATTCTAGCATATTAAATGTGGTAAGGTTGGATACATTGTGGTCATTCTCCCAGATGTTCTACACTCTGATGACTTAGCTTTGGTTGTCTGCATCATAAATAACCCAGAGAATGAACCATGCTTCTCCTCTCAAACTCACCTTTGTTTTGGTTGTGTCCCTGTTTAGACACCAAGTGCTATGTGTCCTGGGACAATGTGAAGACATCTCTATTTATGCCAGGAAGAGCAAAACCAGGCAATTACAGAAATGATTCCACCTATCATATTTAGGGTTCTATTGTTGTGGTGAAATATTAACCAAAAGCAACTTGCAAAGGAGAGGGTTTATTTCAGCTTAAACTTCCACATTTCAGTCTGTCATCAAAGGAAGTCAAAGCGGCAACACAAGGCAGTAACTGAAATAGAAGCCGTGGAGGAATGCTGCTTACTGGCTAGCTCATCCTGTATTTTTCTATCATCCAGAACCAGCACCCTAGGGGCGACACTGCCACAGTGAGCTGGGCCCTCCCCTGTCAATTACCAACCAAGAAAATGCAGCACAGTTCTGCTCACATGCCAATCTGGTAGGGATGTTTTCTCAGTTGAATTTTCCTCATTCAAAATGACTCTAGCCTATGTCAAGGTGACACAAAACTGGCCAACACAGCACTGAAGACTTGTTCTGTGTACTGGAGAGTTTAATTAGAGTTATTTATAGGTGCATAGGTGAGGGCTTACTTACAGCATCATGAATAAATCATGGATGGTTTCTCCTGAGAAGAATCTTCCTGACTCCAGCTCCTGCTGAACACTTAGATATCCTCAGGAATAGAAGAGCATTTTGTACCCTACTTCCTGAAGCATTTGTGATCTGCCTTGTGTGCTGCCTTAGGAATCTTACAATGCCCCAAGATTCTATCAGGCTATTTTAATAGGCCCTATGTCTTTGGGTCTCATGTAACTAGTCGTAGCTGATCTGAGTTCATTTCTAACAACAGCCATTCCATGGCCAGAGGACATAGTTCTACAGTAGAAGTTAACTTTACTTTATCTTTTTTTGTTTTTCAGACGTGTCATTGCTGGCTTGAAATTTTCAAAAGACGTAAGTCATAAAGCAGAGAATTAAACAAGATCCCTTGACTTTGGAAGTCCTAGTTCCTTTCACTAAGTACTAACTGATGGCTATTTCTTATATTTGACTGTCTCACAATCTCAGAATGTATGTATGGTAATTCTTTAAAATGTTTCTCTTTTTTATACATTATAGTTTATGTGTTCTTGCCTGTAATTAATCAGAGCAATTCGACTAATGAAAATACAATGGTTGATGCACAGAGACTCTAAGACAAATAGGTAAAAGCATTGAAGAAACTAAGCTATTGCAAGCCTCCATACACTCTCGCCTTAGAAAAATAGGGCTTGGAAAACCTGGTAATTTTTACAAAACAATTACATTAAGAAAAAAAAAACCAAATCATCTGTGAAATAAATATTGAAAAATTAGATACATAAAAGATGATATGTTATTATTACTATTGGCAGTATTATCATCATCCTATATCAAAAAAAAAAAACAAAAAAACAAAAAAAAAACAAAAAACAAAAAAACCCAAAACATCCTTTTTAAATACTCGCTACATTTTAGTGCTCAGTAGACAAAGGTCACCAGAGAAGACAGTTGTACGCTATTTCTGTCAAACTAGACAGTTCTCTTTGACAACACTGGCAGAATCAAACTAACCATGTGACATAGCAAGTATCTAGGATAATAAATAGGCTAGCTTGAAATATTAGAGAAAATATATTCTGAAATTATGGGGATGATGATATTACTACTAATACTTATAATAACATATCATCTTTTATGTATCTAATGTTTCAATATTTATTTCACAGATAATTTGGGGTTTTGTTTTGTTTTCTTAATGTAATTGTTTTGCAAGAATAGTTTTTATTGCTAAGCAATATAATATTTGATGTAGTAGTTTTGGACTGGCAAGTTGTTTACAAATAGAGATTTTCATAAATAATACTGTGAAGAACACATGATTTCCTGTAATTAATCAGAGCAATTTGTCCAATGAAAGTACAATGGTTAATGGCTGTGGTGTGTGGACACTTAGGTTGTCACCACCCGGGTTTTCCGGAGCACATGTATTTACTTTCTCTGCCTTGAATGCTCTTCGGGTACATATTTTCATGGTTGAGTCTTTTTTATATAAAAATATTTTATTAATCAGTTTATTTATTTACATTTCAAATGACATACCCCTTCCCAGTGACCCCTCCACCAACCCCCAATCCCATCCCCCTCTCTCCCCTCCCCTTTGCCTCTATGAGGGTGCTCCTCCACCCATTCAATTTTTATTGAGAATTTAATATATATACATAATGTATTTTGATCAAATCAATCTCCATTTTCTCTATTTTAATTCTTCCCCCCACTTTTCACTGTTTTTCCATTTGAACTTGCTAAATTCATTCTCTGTCGCTTTGACTCTGTCTCTCTGTCTCTCTGTCTCTCTGTCTCTGTCTCTGTGTGTGTGTGTTGTCGAACCACTTATTGGAGCATGGATGGTCTCTTAATGGCCATATCCCTGAAACGAACTTATATCAGCTCCTATTCCCAATATCTTCTATGCTAGGGTAGAACTTTGTAAGTATTTTTCTTAGTCTTTCCAGGATTTGGGCTAGTATGAATTTGTGTAGATTTTATGTATGCAGTTGGAGCCACTAGGAGTTCATATCTAGACATATCCAGTTCATATCCAGTGACATATCCAGAAAACAATATCTCACCCCAGAAATCCACTATTCATGTTTCTTCTAGCTTTCTTCTCTTTCTCAGTGATCTTTGAACCTTGTAGGGAAGGACATGGAATAAATAATCTCACTTAGTGCTGAGTAGGCCTCACAGACTTATTATCTATATATTCACTAGTTGAGGGTATCTCTGTTCATTTTAATCTACCTTGAAACAAAACTTACCTGACAAAGATTGTGAGATTCTATATTCTAAGATTATAAGGACAATAACTTAGAGGATAGTTTAATACTAGGTCCATTTAGCAGAATAATGGTAGTGGGGTTTCCTCTAATGCTTATGCTCTAGCTAGCCACAGGTTATAGCTCAATGAAAAATATAAGGCATGAATTGGATTTTGAGGGGCTTTTAAGTATGGGCTTCAAATCAAGCCAGGATGTGATTTACATAATATTTGTATCAATGCTTTAACAGTGGGCATATTTCGTAAGGCTAGCCATTATTATGGTTTAGGGGTTAACAAAATTTTTAAAAATCATTGTGGAATACTTTTCTCCCCACGGCCATAAATCCAGCCTTCCAGTACTACTAACTCTAGCCAGTAGGGAATGAAGGTTCAAAGTCAGCACCAGCTTCATTTTTCCATGTCCTTAGACCCAAGTGTGTGGTATCTTCTACAACTGTGTCTTTCGTACATTAATATCTTAGATCAATATAAATGTTTGTTGTGCCTTTAGCCACCAATTAAAATATCATTAAATCTTTTCAAACCCTCTTAAGGTACTACAACTCTTGCCTTCATAGAACTTTTATGATATGAACCTGTAAAGTCTGTTTTACTTTACAGTTTTATTTTACATCATACTGAAACCTAAGCTTGCCGAGATTGTCCTGATTGCTTCAAAGTCAAAGATATCTTTACACTGAAAATATTTTGGCGTCATTCACAAAGATTTCCTTCGTTTATGTTTCAGAACCAGAGCCTTATTTTTTAAAGTCACTATTGCATCACATATTTTATCATTTTACTTTCTGTATGTTTACTTCACAATATTACCACATGGTACTGTTTGGTGTGAAAACACCTACATGCATCCCACCAAAACCAACTAATGCAAAGCCATCGGATCATCATAGAGTAAGATCCAGTGTCGACAAGATCACTTTTTAAAATGATTTCTCTGAATTGGGGAAAGAATTAATGCTTTTAAAATACTGATTTTTTTCTTTATAACTCATACCTCATCAGTTCATTCCTTTAAAGGGTTCAAACCAACGAGATGCCAGTTTCACACTTTTTTGTTGAATTGGTTGCTTAGCTATTAAAGAAAGGTATATTTGCATGTACACACACACACCCAGACATATAGGCACACAAAATTTTAAAGAAAGTGAAAGAAATTCTACAAACAATACACAGAAAATCCCAATGATTTATCAAAGTGAATATCATGACCACTAGGCGTGGATAAATATGTAGATACATGTTTGGGATGATATGAATTATAGAATAATACATATTTTGTATAAATTAAAAATTCTAATAAAAACATTGATACTGATAGACAAAAGTTGGTGTACTGTATTACATCTAAATTTCATCCAAAAGAAAAAAAATCAAGAAACTTTGTATAAGTGCATTGAAGAGTATATAGGATGAAGTTTTACTTGGAATTTA
The DNA here is from genome assembly GCA_021653895.1 of Mastomys natalensis. Classification (NCBI taxonomy): domain Eukaryota; kingdom Metazoa; phylum Chordata; class Mammalia; order Rodentia; family Muridae; genus Mastomys; species Mastomys natalensis. The sequence goes on along the minus strand of JAJTUV010000128.1, from coordinate 3,492,925 downwards.
AAAACAAAAGCAAAGGCCAGATAAAGCAAACCATAACAAAAGCAGAAAGCATAGATACATGGCAAGCCTTGCAATAAGTAAGATTCTAACTATAAAGTGAAGATAGACTGCATATGGATACTTTTCATTAAATTCTATTTTTTTCATATTTGATTTTTTTTTTCTGAATAAAGTGCTGGAACAAGCCAATACATTTTTGTGGTAAATGTTGAGGTTGATATCCCTGAACATAGTCATCTGGATATATAAAGATCTGATACACTGTTGTGTTGGTTAAAGCAGAGAGGCGGTGAGAGGGAGCAGTCATACCTCTCTGTCACCTACTTGCAGGGGGACGTGAGAAGACAGCACAGTCATCTGAGAGCTGTTCCAAGGCTATGAAAAGCCTTATTTGGAGACAACATTTAATGACCAGCATCAACTCAGTGTTTCATTTTCTGAAAAATATATTCATATTTTTCCTATTTATGTAAAACATCTGAAAGTCAAGACTTTTATACTTTTTGTGTGCATCTCAGGAAGCAAATGTATTCACTTTCAGGAAAATACAAAGTACTTAGTGCCCATAGATGCATAGTTTTTCATGAATATGGAGAAAATCTTGAAATCTGCAAAGCATCACAGTCCCTGCACTAGCTTTGTTTAAGCTGGGATCACATGGCCTTCTCTAGTCGGCCTCCTTTCAAGCTCTACCACTATGTTATAAACACAATTAGAATCTTTGTATTAAAATTCTTTAAAATAAAGACACTATTTCTTTAGGTGCTTCTCGTCCATTCGCCTTTCCTCAGTTGAGAATTCTTTGTTTAGCTCCGTACCCCATTTTTTAATAGGGTTATTTGGTTGTCTAGAGTCTAATTTCTTGAGTTCTTTGTATATATTGGATATTAGTCCTCTATCAGATGTGAGATTGGTAAAAATATTTTCCCAATTTGAAGAATGATGACCAAGTATGGGGGGCTTCAGTCCTTCTTAGAAGGAGTAACAAAATACTCAAGGGAGCAAATATGGAGACACAGTGCAGGACAGAAACTGAAGGAGGGACCGTCTACAGACCATTCCACCTGGATATCCATCCTATGTGCAGTCACCAAAGGTAGAGGTTGATGTGGATGTCAGGATGTACATGCTGACAGGAGCCTGATATAGCTGTCTCCTTAGAAGTCTGCAAGAGTCTGACATATTCAGAGGCAGAAGCCCACAGCTAACCATTAAACTGATCACGGGGTTCCCAAAGGAGAAGATAGAGTGAAGGCTGAAGGAGTTGAGAGGATTTGCGACACCATGAGGAAAGCAACAATTCCAACCAACAAGAGCCCCCAGGGTCTAAACCACCAGCCTGGGAGCGCTTAGGGAGGGACCCATGGCTCCAGCTATATAATCAAGGGAGCTATATATACGTGGGAGAGGAGATCCTTGGTCCCATGAAGGCTGGACGTCGTGTGTGGGGGGGGATATTCGAGGGTGGGGAGGTGAGGTATGGGGGAGGGTGGGTAGGGTACACCAACGTGGAGGCAAGAGGAGGGGGGAAGGGATAGTGAGTTCCTGGGAGGGAGGGAGGGAGGGAGGGAAATGGGTAAGGAGAGAACATCTGAAATGTAAATAAAATTTCCAATAAAAAATAAAAAGACACTATTTTGCATGATGAGCCCGGGACTTTGTGTTTTTATTTATACATTTATTTGTGTAATGTGTATGTGCGTGGTGCGTGGTCACCTGTGTGTGAAAGAAATACATCTGTGCACATCACTGCAGAGGCCAGAAGAAACATCATGTCCTGTTCTCTCATTCTTTTTCATATATATATATATATATATATATATATATATATATTTTTTTTTTTTTTTTTTTGGTTTGGTTATTTTATTTATTTACATTTCAAATCTTGTCCCCTTCCTGGTCTCCTCTCTGCAAACCCCAAACTCATCCCCCTCCCCTTTGCCTCTAAGAGAGTGCTCCCCGACCCAACTACCCACTCCTGCTTCACCCACCTAACATCCCCCTTCTGTGGGGCATCACGCCTCCACAGGACCAAGTGCCTCTCCTCACAATGATGCCAGATAAGGACATCCTCTACTACATATGTAGCTGGAACTATGGCCCCATCCATGTGTACTCTTTGGCTGATGGTTTAGTCCTTGGGAGCTCTGGTGGTCCGGATTTTTGATATTGTTGATAGTAAAATTAATCTGGTGGCCAGGAAGCCCCAGCGATCTCTCAGCACCCCCATTTTTTCCCAGCTCTAGGGCTATAGATAAAAAGCAAAATACCTGACTTTTTCTATGGGTGCCAGTGATTTAATCTCAGGATCTCATGGTTGCACACCATGAGCTGTTTACCCTCTGAACCATCCTCCTTAGCCACAGTTGTAGTTTTTAATGGTGAATCTTCTTTGAGGAATATAGAATATAACTGACAGTATTTTGGAAGAATAACAAAGTCCGCACCATAATATCTTAGATATTTCATTTTCTGTGGTCAAGTGGTTTCATATTACTTTTCTGAAATTGTCTTATTACTGCCCTTGACAGATAGTATTTTATACTTTTAAGTTCCAACTTCCTTATCTTTAAAATGGGGATAAGAGCTAACTCAGTAGAGATAATCAATTTTTAATAAGGTAGTAAAAATAAACTTTTCCCGTCTCATTTTTCTTGATTTAAGTCATTAACGGCATTAGTTGGAAACATATAAGTTCCAAATAATTATTAGATTTTTTTTCACCTCATTGGCTAAATATGAAATTAATTTTAAACTAATTTTACTGTAAGTGAAAGAAACTTGCTATAATGTTAATTTTCAGCTATTGGGCAAGTATTCAGGGGCTAAAGATTGAAGTTTTAAAATAATTACAGTTGCTTGAGGTGGTATTTATGACATAGTTGAATTGTGAGGACTTTGTGCTTATGAAACATATGCTCAGTGTATATTTCATAGATCTGTGATTTGAAGAAGTGAAATCCAATGTGCGTTGGTATCAAGGTCATGCTCGATACCAGTTAATAAGCCAATGTACGTATGAGTTTAAAAATTTAACGTGTTAATTATATACATTTGTCAAGTAACGTATTTGTATTGATTTATTTAATCATAGTATTTTTTTGGGGGGGCGCTAACAGCATAATTTTCTTTGGTTCTATTCTCTTTTCCTATTATTTCGACAATTTCTAAATGTCTAATGTATATCCTAATACCTGAATCAATATATTATCATTTATATATTAAATATATATATTTATATAAATAATATATAATATATAATATTAATATATATAATATATATAATATAATATAATATATATAATATATAATATATAATTATATATAATTATATATAATATATAATATATAATATATATATATAATATATAATATAATAATAATAAATAATATATAAAACATTAAAATGACATAATATAGCATAGTTATTCAGAATCTCTATTCTCTTCCTGAGAAACCTTAACTTGTTTTATTCAGTGAAAATTTTACTTGTGCTTAAAAACAATTTAGTTTTATTATTTACAACTTATATAAGTATATGTATTTTGTAATGATAATAGTTAATTAGTTGACTTCAAATAATTTAAAAATTATTTCTGTTTCATAAATTAACTTTCTCTTGATGAAATACATCATTGAGATTTTTCTTTATTATTACATTTTTATTATTTAGGACATTTAAAATTTAAATATATTTTGATCATATTCTTCCCCTCATTGAGATTTTTTTTTTTTAATTTCAGTAAGGGTGTGTTAGTAAAGACTCAGTTGTTTTCTTTACTATCTTGTCTATTCTTTTACTCAAATAATAATATCACAAATTAATGATTTCTATTTAAATAAGAGAGTTGACTGATATATCTATAAACTACTTTCTCCCCTAAGATTCAGGGGTCATAAAAGAAGAGAAGATAGAAAGATTATAAATAAAAGGAGTAGAATGTTGGGTTTGAGAGTCAATCTCCAAGAAATATCAGAGAAGCTATATCCATGTCATATCACCTACATGACTACATAAACAAGCCTTGAAAAATGTTGACACTTGTAGGCAATGTAATAAGGGAGGGGGCAATCTTATGAGGTCTCAATTTTAGACAGAGAACTACAGGCAACCAAGCAATACTGAAGAGTTGTAGAAATACTTTTCCTAAGGAAGAGCCTCCAATTTGGTTATTCAATACCAAGTGGTATGTTCTGGAATCATATACATAAAAGTAACACTACATAGATTGTGCATGTTATATTAGTATATTTAGAAATACACACAACTATTTCCACAACAGTTGAAGAAACAGAGGCCATGAATTTGAGAGAGAGTAAAGGAGTGCATGATGGGAGGAGAGATCAGGGAACAGGAGAAATGATGAAATTGTATTTTGATTAAAAATATTTAAAAATAAAAAGAACAGAGTTTATATAAACATATGTTTCTGAGCCAGAAATTCCTTCCATCATCAGTTTATGATCCGTTCTTTTAATCACAATCATAATATCAGAACTTTCCAAACATGGAAAGCAAAAATAATATGTTGTGCACCAATCTTTTAAAATATTTGAAAAAATTGTTGAAGTTATAAATATATCAACCCCTTTCGTCTTTTTTCTTTACCTTTCTTGCTTCCAATCCATCCCATACACCTCCTTGCTTTCTCTCAAATTCATGACATTGTTAAAATGTTATTTAATCAAAGTAGGATTACATCACTGAGTCCCTCCTTTGTACCCTTCAAGCCTTTCCTATACACCTTCACTTTCAAATAGCCTCCTTTTATTATTGTCATACAACACTCAGAGAGAGAGAGAGAGAGAGAGAGAGAGAGAGAGAGAGAGAGAGAGGAGGGAATGGGGAAGGGAGGGGGAGAGGGGGGGGAACTTAATTTTGTTCTTTGTGTAGGGTTTCAGGGATGACCACTCCACAATGGGCAACTCAGGAGGTTCCATCACTGAGAGGCACTCTTTCCCCTTCTCTCAGCAGCCATCAGTTCTTTGTTAGAGGTGGGTTCCCCGTCCCCATCATGAGACTGACTTCTTCCATGCTACCATGGCCATTGATACACTCTTTCACTCTGGTTTATGCAGACATTTTTAGGAAAGACTCTTTTACAACGGGCTTCCTGATATCCTGCCATTTACAATCTTTTCATCTGAAGATTGTAATTTTAAATAGGTTTGTTTTTAGTCAAGGAATCAGGTAATGAACTTTATCACTGAGAATTTCTAAATTATGAGTACAAAAAAAAAAAAAAAAAAAAAAAAAAAAAAAAAAACAAACAAAAAAAAAAAAACCAAAACCATTTTTCTCTGCATTCGAATCTGCCTGTCTTTTCCTTTTCCGTGTCTTATTGTCTTCTGCTTCATAAAACATTCATCTCAGAGTTCAATGATTTTGAAGAATATTTAAAAAGAGATTCCCTTTTTTTTGTAAAAAGGAATCTTTTTTAAAAGATTTGTTAGCTTTTATTTGTGACTACGTGTATGTGCCTGCTTGAATTTATGTGCACTTGTGTGTGCAGAAGCCTCGGAAAGACAGGAAAAGGGTCAGTTTCTTCTGAATTGGGTTTACAGGTGATGGTGAACTAGCATCTGGATGCTGGGAACATCGTGCAAGTCTTCTGCACTCCATTTTTGAGATTTTAATGAGCTCATTTCCTCTTCCCCTTTCTCCTTTCGAACTCTCCCATATATCACTCCTCATGCCATTTCAAATTCATGGCCTCCATTTTTATTTATTGTTGTTGCAGGCATGGATGCATCTGCTTATTCACATATTTTCCTAATTATAACCTGCTCAGTTTCTATATAATTACTTGCATGCATATTTTCCAGGCTGACCATCTTGTTCCCAAGAGGAAGATCACTTCTCCCATTCTGAGCACTGCTGAGTTGCCAGCAGTGCCTTGTGTAGGGTTGACTGTTGAGCCATTTTTCTAAATTTGACAAGGGGCTTTCTTTTCAAATTTGTTTTTTATGTGTAAATAAGAGTATGTGTACCACCTGGCTTTCTTGTGCCAAAAGTAGGAATAGGAGAGGTTTAGATCCTCTAGACTTGGAGTTACACATAATTGTGAGAGCAGCAACTGTTCCCAACCACTGAGCTACTTTTCCAGTTCAAAGGGATTAAAAGCAAAACAAAATCCAAAACATAATGAAATCTATATAATGAAAAATATAGACGATTAATAATTAAAGAATTAAATCTTTATTAATATGGTACAACTATGGAGAAATGAATAAATTGTGTAATTCCAGAAACATATTGAATTTGATTCCTAACCTTGATTATTTCTATCAAGGTCTTCTATTAGCTTGGGAGAAAATAATTTCCATTGCATATAACTGAAAAGCTATAAACTGTTCTTAAGAAACAAAATGGAATTGAGCAACATTCAAATGATTTAAATTAGGACTCAACTTTGATCATGATTTCAAATTACCTTTGCTGCTGGCAGGTTCAACTAGCCTAATCTGACCAGTTCCTGTCTTCTACCATCACTTTTAGATGTAAGTGTCAGGATTAGAGGAACGTTACATTGTTATTATCTAAACTGTCTTCTTAATGATGCTCTAAAAAGGTTAAAACAGACAGTATGATTAGATTTTGTATAGGTGCCATAATAAACAAACATGTATCAGCATTACTTACAGAACAAAGGGGACACTAAAGCACACTTGGATGAATAGGACTTTCCTGCATTTGATTTGAACTGATAGAATTCAGTTCAAAAACTGATAGAATTTATTTAATCATGGGTAAATAGATTTATTATATCTGAACTTGAAGAAAAACAATATTTCTGCCTGTTCCTCTGTATTTTATTTTTTATTGGATATTTTATTTATTTACATTTCAGATGCCATCCCCTTTCCCCATTTCCCCTCTCTAGAAACTCCCTATCCCATCCCCTTTCCTCCTTTTTGCTTTTACACCATTTCAATTACATGTAAATATTAAGGTCAGTTCTAGGTTGAGGAACTAGCAACACAATAGATGCAAATAGTCAAAGAACAAGCAAGGCAATAAACAAAATTCTGTGAACACTCCCATGATCACTGTTTCTAAGGGCTTTTCAGGTCTTGTTTATGAAATAAAAAAGGGGAGAGGTGGAGAGCTTTTGGAGCTGCTTGGCAAGAATCTGACATGGGCCAAGGACAAGGAAGTGGGCTTCAGGCAGGAATCTGACATTAGGCTAGAACAAAGAAGCAATTTCAGGCAGCAATCTAAATCTTAGGCTAGAACAAGGAAGTAGGCTTCAGACATCAAAATGACTTTGAGCTAGGACAGGGAAGTAGGCTCAGATATTTTGTTCTTTCTCTGAATCTTATGTTCCTTTGTCTAAAGTTGCTATAGACTCAAGGAGAACCTTAATGTAACTCATTATCTGAAAAGCTCTTTGTTCATGCATTTTCTTTTTCAAGCATTTTATTCTATCTTTAATTTATCAATGACTTAATTACAAGTAAGAATGGAGAAAAGGTTGAGAGTACTGTTATAGTTTCTGTTTTTAAAAAGATCCTCAGAGTACAAAAATAAAATACACATTTCTCAAGGTTCAAAAACCAGACTGTCTATATCATAGCATGAATCTGAGTGCTCCTACTGTAGTTTTAAGCTCTATAGCATATAGTTCTGTAAGCATTCTGTGTTCAAGTGTTTGTCGGCGGCATCACCCTATAGAAAAAAGTCAATGGAAACCACTCTTAGAATTTATTAAACTAATGCCTAAGGTGTGAGCACAAGGAACACATGGTCCAGTGTTTCCACACACAGGGTGTTCCTGTTTTCAATCTTTGTTTTTTGATTCCTAAGCTGCAACCATGAGCATCTTCACCAGGAACAATGACAACATTTGAAAACATTGGCTGATTATCAGAGCAATTACAAGGGAAGAGAAAAAGCTTGTCCTAAGTACATGAATCCATGTACAATCTATCTCTTCTTTAAAAAAATATTTATGTATTTATTTTACAACCCAATATCAGCCCTTCCTCTCATCTCAGTACTCCTTTATGCAAATACTTCCCCCATTACACCTTCCTGTTCTCTTTTGTTTCCCCTCTACACATGTCAAGTCACTGCAGGACTAGGTTCATCCTCTCCCACTGCGATCAGACAAGGAGATCCACAGGCAGACAAAAGGCTTAGAGACCTGCTCCAGCTGGGGAGCTGCATGAAGACCAAGCTGCCCATTTGCTCCATATGTGCAGAGGGCCCAAGGTCTATTCTGGGCTAACTCTTTGGTTTGTGATTAAATCTCTTGAAACCTTCAAGGATCTAGGTTAGTTGACTTTGTTGGTCTTCCTATGGAGTCCCTGTCCTTATAGGGCTCTTTATTTCTTCTCCTAACTCTTCCAAAAGACTCCTGAGCTCCATCTAATGTTTGGGTATGAGTCTCGGCATCTCCTTCCATTGGCTGCTGATGGAACCTCTCAGAGGACAGCTATGCTAGTTTCTTGTCTGCAAGCATAACAGATTATCATTAATAGTGGCTCTTGCTCTTGGGATGGGTCTTAATTTGGGGCAGTCATTGATTGGCCATTCTCTAAGTCTCTGCTCTATATCTGTCCTGCACATTTTATAGGCAGGACATATTTTGGGTGTAAGATTTTATGGGTAGGTTACTGTTCTTATCTCTCTACTGGGAATCCTGCCTGGTTGCCAGAAGCGGCCACTTCAGGATCCATATCCCCCACTGCTAGGTGTCTCAGCTGGAGTTGCCCCAATAGACCCTCTGGGGCCTCTCCCCATCCCAGTTCTCTGGCATGTCATAAGAAATTTACATACCCCCCACACCCCGCCAATCTCCCTTCTCTCTTCCCTGCTATCCCCATACTTATTATCTTCTCTGCTCCATCCCTTTTCCCTCTGCATTCCTATTCTACCTAGTTCCCTCCTTCCATCAACCTCTGACAATTATTTTGTTTCCCCTTCTAAGAAAGATTCAACCATCCTCCCTTGGACTCTCCTTGTTACTTGACTCATTTTGGGCTGTTGATTCTAGCATGGATTTTCTGCACTCTATTTCTAATATTCACTTATAAGGGATTATAAACCATACATGTCCTTTTGGATCTATGTTACCTCACTCAGGATATTTTCTAACCCCATCTATTTGCCTGAAAAAATATAATGTCCTTATTTTTAATGGCTGAGTAATATTACATTGTGTAGGTATACCACATTTTCTCTATCCATTCTTCAGTTGAAAGACATCCAGGTTGTTCCAGTTTCTAGCTATTATGAAGAAATCTGCTATGAACATAGTTGAGCAGCTGCCCTTGTGGAAAGATGGAACATCTTTTAGGTGTATGCCCAGAAGTGGCAGAGCTGAATCTTGAGGTCAAACTATTCCTAATCTTCTGAGAAACCAAACTGATTTCCAGAGAAGCGAAATCATACAATGAAAAAGAGTGACCATCTTCAACTAAAGGTGCTGGTTTAACTTAATGCCGGCATGTAGAAGAACTCAAATAGATCCTTATTTATGACCCTGCACAAAACTCAAGTCCAAATTGATCAAAGACATCAATATAAAATTAGGTACACTATGTCTAATAGAACTGAAATTGGGGAACAACCTTGAACTTGTTGATTCAGGAGACAATGACTCAGGTATTAAGATCAATAATTGATAAATGGGACTTCATGAAACTAAAGAGCTTCTGCAAGTCAAAAGGAACAGTCATTAGGACAAAATGGCAGCTTACAAATTTGGAAAATTTCTTCACCAACCCTATATCTGACATAGAGTTAATATCCAAAATATATACTTAAGAAGTTAGATAGCAACTATCCAAATAACAGAATTAGAAAATGGGGTACAGAGCAAAATAGAGAATTCTGAACAGAGGAAATCTCAGATGCCCTAGAAGCCCCTAACTTAAAGAAGTGTTCAATGTCATTAGTCATCAGGGAAATGCAAATCAAAACAACTCTGAGATTCCACCTTATACCCATCAGAATGGCTAAGATAAAAACTATTCAAAGGACAGCACATGGAGGTGAGGTTGTGGAGTCAGGGAACACTCCTGCATTTCTGATGGGGGTTCAAACTTGTACAACTAATTCTAGAAATGAATCCATCTCTTAAGTAAAATACTCCGGATTGCTTTTCTGTTGCTGAGTTGTTTCTTCATGAGGAACCAAAGTGATATAAAAATATAAATGAAATTATTGTGTCAGGGTTATATAAACATTATGATTCACAAAACACATCGACTTTGTTGTCTATTTTATTCTGAAATACTCAACAGTATATAGAGTTATTAAATGTATGCTAATTATTCATTATTTAAATTAAAATTTGAGAATGCTAGAAACTTATTTTAGGATATTTGACTATAAGACACCATAGTCTGGATGAAATCTTTCAGGTATCATGCCAAAGTTTTAATTCTTTGGAGAAAATTAAAGCTAATTATTTCAATATATTAATATCAAATATTTCATTGGAATATATGAGTTGCCTGAGGTAAAGACATATATATTTATTTAAATATTTCTCATTTCCTAATAGAAACTCAGCTGAGGTAACATTGATTCTAGCCCTTGGTCACAGCTAGATTCCAATTTTGAATTGGCATTTTAAATTGAATTAACTTTAAAGATAGCCTTCTATAGTTTGGTTAATGATTCATGGGAAAAGTTTGACGTTGGTGAAAAGTATCTTGGGAATAGTCTACTCGAGTCTAAAATTTCAGGTTGATGGGACTCGAAAGGTGCAACATAAAGATATTTTATTTATCCATCCTCTCTATGCATCTAATGACACGAGAATTATTAAAGTTTAGTCTTTGATACTATCATTATCAGTTGAATTCCTTGTTTCCAGGTAAAAATTTAAAGTCTACCATTTATAGATGTTATCTTCAGTGTTGTTAGTCAATAATTTGAAATTTATTCAAATTTATAGCTCTTAAAAGCTTTTAGGGGCATCAGATGCCTATTTTTTATCAGAAGCAGACTTTTAAATTTATACACACTTAGAAGATTATATCTAGTCATAAAACATATATTTCAATGTAACCAATTTAATAGAACACAATAAGATTATGATGTTTTTGTATCTGACTTTCTTGGGGACACATGAAGAATTTGTTTTTCTACTAGCTCAGCAAAAGCCACTAAACAAACCAAAGAAACAACCTCTTCATAGCTTGGTAAAGCAATGGGTTTATTTAATTCTAGAACATGAGTAAAGGGTTGCTTAAAGTAACATGACTGAGGTTTATGTGTAGGAACATGAGTGACCCAGAAGAGCTGCTCCTCTGGACATCAATCCATACTAGGGGTGATGAGTCATAAAAGTGGCCTCTCTGCAGCCTCTTGGCACAACCTTAGGCAGCTCCTTGACCAGCAATAATTTACCATTCTGTACCCTCAGTAAGTTGTCACACAATTCCTGTAGATTTCTCCTGAGTTCTAACTTCCAGTGTTGACAGGTATTGTTCCACCCTCCAGAAGGGAATATTTCAATTTAAAGGATATTGCTACACAACAGGCCACCCCCTTGTCCTTTGGTTCTTATATTCTAATTGTCCATTTAGCCTTGGAGAAGTAACATGATGTCTGATTATATTTTCTTCTGCTTATGGCTAAGTCTTGGACCACTGTGTCACAGCAATAGTTATATATTCTTAGTGTATAAACCATTTATGAATTCCACAGTATTCAATACCAATTAGGCAAAAACAATTTTTCCTTTTGTGTCTGAAATCGACAGCACCAGTAATCTTCAGGTTTAAACTCAAATTTAGTAGACAACTTGACAGGTATGCTCATCAATCAATAAAACAGAAGCATTTCTCCATGTATTCCTGGACAGCAGAAAAACATACACAACATACTCTAAGAATGTAATGGCTATTCATGGTTGTCAACTTGACTAGATCTGGAATTAACTTAAATACAAGCTACTGGGCACACTTGTGAGAATGTTTTTGACTGGATAATTTGAGGTGCAAAGACACACCTTACAACTGGGACACAGCTTTGCATGAGACTATATAAAGAACACGGAAGAAACTTTTGCTCTCAGTCTGATTGCCCTTGCTCTTGCTGGCAAGCTTATTCTTTTGCTGGTCTTACAGTGTACATTTTTTGGAATCTACTATATATTGAAGACCAACTGATAGATCCAGTCTTGTAGACTGAACAACTACTGTACACTTGAATTTTCTGCGGGGAGATAGCTATCATTAGGAATATTTAGATCACAGCCTATAAGACAATGATAAATCCTCTTTTGATATAGATGTGGATAGATTAGATAGATAGATAGATAGATAGATAGATAGATAGATAGATAGAGATTTGTGTGTGTGTGTGTGTGTGTGTGTGTGTGTGTGTGTAATATAGACACAGATAGGTTCTTTCTACCAGTTCTGTTACTCTTGATAACCCTGACTAATATAGAGGAGATAACATTATTTTACTGGCACAGAATTGCCATTTATCCCCACTTAGCCCATTTAGTAAACTATTACTTAGCTTTTAAGGCCTTCCAGAGGCACAGAAACTATGAATTGTGCTTTCTGTCATTTTTTTCTGCCTATTAACATGAGCTCTACAAAATTGTAGCTGTTTGTTTGGAATGATCTGAAGAATTCTCTTTATCTGCTCTTCCTTTTCCTCGTCCTCTCTTTATAGTTCAAGCACTTTTCAAATCTGATTAATACTCAAATCTACCACATTGAAGCTCAGGCATCCCAATAGCAAACAGCGATGTTTAAATACCAGTATAAGTTCCAAGGTCCTGACTTAGTCATCTTCATCCTCCTCTGTAAACACAGTCCTATTAGACCCAGTGACCTGGGCTTTAGATTTTGCCTTTCTCTCACCCATTTTGGTTGGTCATTAATTCCTGTCCTTCCTCCATTGTTGCTCATTCCCTAATATTTATGAAGACCCAGATGCAAATACACACATATTTCCAATGACTTACATAAATCATTCCATCAAGACCCAATTTACCCATTTTTACACTAAATTTTGCAGCTGTCGTCACAGAAGGGATAATTGAATAATTCAAGATCTTTGTTCTCACAGCCTTACACTGATATCTTCCATCTTCATGTCCCATATGAATAAATTCAAAAGAAAAATTAAAATGTACCTCTCTTTTTATCTCTTTATGAAGTCTTTCATGATTTAAGAGCTTCTGATGGACAGTGTTTGCTGAATACCATGGCTTCCTATACTGAGTCACTACTTTTGCCTACTCCTTGTAGGCTTGCATGCTGAATCACAAATTGTCACTCTTTGGATCAATGGATGTATCTGATGAACATCTTTTATCTATTCTACTAGCTTTCCTCTTCTTTCTATCTGATTCTCCTCATCTTTCTCAAATGTTTGAATCTCTGGAAATACTCCTTAGTCCAAATTTTTGCACTCTCCTTCTCACACATCCTTTCAAATGTAGGAAACATCAAGCCAACACCTCCATATCATCATCTGTTTCTCTCCTTATTTTCCTGGCAAATCAGAAGTTACCATAAAAGATCGCATCTGTGTGTCCTTTTCTCTTTGTAATTCTTCTCTCATATAAGCAAGTTATTTCTGGGAAATATGGCTGAGCTTCTGTTGTAGGTTTTATTGCTCATAATATCACAGGATCCTATCCTATATGTGCTACACATGGGGATTGAAAATAGCATCTAGTCCAACAGCTATTTGGAATGCATACCCACACTCATATGGTAGACAACATTTATCAAGAAGATACAACACCTTACTATACACAGAGGAAGACAGTCACTCTGGGATAATATACAGAAGTAGTTACACCATCTATATCAGTTGTGGAAAGTCAGCCTTATGAACATCATCTCCTTCGATGATCAATCCAACCCTAGCTAGATCAGTCTTTGTTGGAAGTCTTTAACATGTAATGAAGGAATCATGTGATATTTTTTCCTCCTCAATTTCTTCAGCTTTATTATTCTCTTCTTGAAGTCCAATTATGTTGAGTGACTTTCCTTGAGACAATGTAAATGAACATTTATTTAAGTCAGACTGGGAATTTACTAATGGCAAATGAACATTTTTTTTTTTTTTTAGTTGCTTACAGGAATGTATGTGAGGAGTTACTTACAGAAGCATGGTTGAATCAAAGGTAACCATGTCACTGTAAGTGTACTCCTGTGTGAATGATTACCCATCAAATCTCCTTCCCATACGTATATTCAGTTAACATAAAAGAGGCTCCTCCCAGTAATTATTTATTCTTAAAATATCCCTGGGGAGGGAATTGGTCCATTTTGTAGCAGACTTCTGATGTTCTGATGTCTTGTAAATTTCACGAGGTTTTTTAATGATTTCTCTGTCTCTTCTCCTAACAGAAATGTTTCAATCATTAGAAAATAGGTATATAATACCAGCCATATCAATTCTAGTATATAGATTTTCAACCTTCAATTTTATCACATATACTAAAAAATTTCCTAGCATTTATTATTTATTAATGCTTATTATCATTTCAGTAGAATTGTTTTGACTTTTATTACAGTGTTATTGGTGTGATGACACACCATGACCAGAATCAGCTTGGAGAGGAAAGGGTTTATTTTGCTTATGCTTCCATATCACAGTTCACCATCCAAGGAAGTCAGTGGATGGGCATAAGGCAGAAATCTGTGAACAGGAACTGACGCAGAGGCCATGGAGGCGTGCTTCTTACTGGCTTGCTCCTTAGGAATTGCTTAGTCTACTTTATTACAGAACCCATGACCCAGGGGTGACACCACCATCAAGGTATTGAGCCCTCCCACATCAATCACTAATTAAAAAAATACTATACAGATTTGCCAGAAGTCTCATCTAGTGGAGGAAATTTCTCAGTTGGGGTTTCTTCTTCTCAGATGGCTCTAGTTTGTGTCAAGTTGGCATAAAAACTACCCAGCTCACTTCATGTAGCTTATTCATCAAGTAGCTAAGCATTAGGACTGCCACCTTTGTACGCATATTGGATAAAGAGGGCATATATGTGTGTGTGTGTGCGTACATATACATATACATCATATACATATACACATACACACACACACACACACACACACACACACACACACACACACATACATACAATCTCTTTGTGACAGAAGTCATTGCTCAGGAATGTTAAATCTTGCCTACAAAGAAACAAGAGATGGTGGATGTCTTCCTAATTAGACTATCAAAGTCATGGCTTGCGGGTCTATGAGAAAAGAATTATTCCTGAGTTTGAAAGCAAACAAAAGACTTTCCAGTAGACTTATCCAACAATGGAAAATGATGAATAAATACTCACTATGACTTTTCTACGTTAAGGCTGTCAGTAAAAGAAGAAAAGGGAAAATTCCTCTATATTTTCAGTAATAATTATGAAGGCTCTTAATTTATATATGTCTAAACAGTATTCACTTATGTATCCATGATTTATATATTACTGTAAATAAAAATAATTTAAATCCAAACCATATAAAATGTAAGTAAAACTTTAAACTTGCAAAGTTACTTATTCCTGAACATTCTTCTATACTCAGAGAATAAATTGTTGTATATTTTATATAATGTTGAGAGACCAATCTTAACTAAAATAAATGTAAATATGCTAATCTAGTATTGGCATTTCTGACAATGTTCTCATTTTCTTAAAGTAAAATCTGGCTAAACTTAAACAAAATACAGAGGTAACACGAAGTACATTCTTTGTTCGAGTTAAGTTTTGAAAAGTGATGCAATACAAAGAAAATAGATAACAGTGATTTGTAATACTATAATGAGGCTCTGTTGGGGAAAAAATAAAAATCATATAAACAAATACTAAATTATCAAGCTCAAAACTAGCAATATCTGTAGTCCCATGAAGTGAAGCAAGCAATGACAAGCCAAATGTGGCTGTCTAATTAACACAACCTCCACAGGTACACTGCTTTAACTATGCAATTACATTTTGGTGAATACACTGAAACTGAGGACTGAGAGGCATCTGTGTGGATCGAGTCACCTTAAAATCTATTGCCATATTACATGCATTATGTCATGTATTTTAGTAACTGTAAATTAAATTAAATTTAATTTCTCAGTAAGGAGTTCAATATAACATAAAATATTGGAGTACAAGATCTATTGCAAGCACTTATGTTAACAACCTATATTACCTGCACCATATATAGTTAACTGATATATCTATTGCTTACTTGTTCGAAATCTTTTAGCAGTAACATTAAAATATGCAGTAATAGTTAATTTCTTTAACATGCTGAATTTGTTGTTTGATGAAAATCTTAAAATATACTTGAGAGTTTGTAGATTCATCCACCTTATGTTGTCAATATTTACTAAAAATTTAAATTTCCTACTGGACAGAATAATACACGTTTAGCTAACTGTACTATCTTCACTGCTAACATTTTTTAATAAATAGTAAACAAAAACTTGTACAAAAAATTCCACAGCAGTATCAATTACTGTAAAGGCACATAAAAATATTATTTTGTTAAAAAATGTTACCATAAATGACTTATTAGTAATACTTTTCTAAGAGGAAAATATGGTTATGAAAATGAGACAACTCACTAAAAAGCAATGTGAATATTTAATCTAAGATTATATATCAAATATATCAAATATCAAGTGATATTATAAAGACATTATTTTCTTTATAGTATTTATAATGGCAGTCAAATATTTTAAATTTTGACTTCTATTAAAACAAGTTATTTCTTAGAAAATAAATATGATACTGAATCTATGAGCTAGAGAGATTGGTGGCAATGTAGGAAATTATCTAGACTAGAGTTTATAATTGCAAGGACGTGAACATCTAAGAGTTCAATGAATGAATTTTTTGAATTCTGTAATCTGTGATGGTTTTAATGTAATGCATTGAGCATATACCTATAAAGACACAATAAATATACTCTTAGGAGTATGATGACTTGCATGAGAAATTGCTGCCATAGGCTCATGTGTATGGATGTTTGGTTCCTAATTGATGTTGCTTTATGGGAAAGTTATAGAGGCTTACTGGAGAAAGTACATCATAGAAGTGGACCCTGAGAATTTATAGCTGGGCTACCACTTCCTGTTAGCCTCCTCTGTTTATTGTTCACAATTTAACATATGGTCCCTTGCCCATCTTTCTACTCAAGCTGCTTCCTGCCATTGCAAATTTTATCTCTGGAACTCTAGACCAAATAAATTATTCTACAGTTACATTTTGGTCATGATGTTTTATCTCCGCGACAAAAGATGAAGTAATACAGTAAATGACTAAAAATGTCAATAGGCTGATTATTATTTCAACACTTGGGTGATGTCTTAGTTGGTATTTCTATTGCTAGAGCCATAACCATGGCAACTCATAAATGAGAATGTTTAATTGGGGCTACCTTACAGTTAAGAGGTTTAGTCAGTCTGTTGCCATCATGGTGGGAAGCATGTGGTGGCATACAGGGAGACATGATGCTGAAGAACTGTGGTAACAGAGAGTTCTACATTCAGATATGTAGGCAGCAGGAATAGATAGTGATATTTGGTCCTGGATTGAGCTTCTGAAACCTCAAAGCTCACCGATAGTGACATACTTTCTCCTACAAGGCCAGACCTCCTAAGAGTGCCACTCCTTGTGGGACTATGGAGACCATTTTTATTCAAACCATCACAGACAATTTCAAGTAGTAAGAAAATCAGGAAATTGGATTAAGGTGCAAATATTTATCAGTTATCAAGTGATTGATCCACGAATACCCCCTAATGCTTAAGTATCAACTCATCTTTGGTTCTTTTAGTACCTGGCTAGACCTAATTTTGTCATGTGATTTTTGCTGGGGAAAACCAAACAAATATCTCTTCATCGCAGAGAAGGCACTGACAGTAAGCCGAAGTTATAATTTCACTTAAGCCAGCTTAGTGAACCAGAGAATAAGTTGTGGTTTCTTATAAGAATATGTGAGGGCTCAGGTACACATACAGGGATATCTCAACGGTAGGAATGTCACTAAAAGGTATAACCCCCATGAGGACTCAAGAAAGCTTCACGCCTGGAGATATCCAGGCACCTATCATTCAGCAAGTTTTCTTTTTATCATACTTTATATCACCACACAATATTCATAAGTGATTCTATTAATGAAGATACTGAGGAGAATCTTTCCTGAAGCTATTTATGTGTCATTATGATCTGTCACCTAATGTCTGCTTAAGAAAGACCATTAATTCTATTTGTTACAAACTCTCCTCCTTTTCCTTTTAATGACCAAAGTTTCCAGAATCAATTATGTCTGCTACTTAATAGCTACCAGACCTGTCCCCGTTACCACAGAGGTAAGTGGTCATAGTAGAACTAGTAAATTACATGATGTCTAACAGAGATGCAGTTCAGATGTGATAGAGCCCCTGATGTCCACATGGGTCTCAAATCTTCAGGGCCAAAAGCGATCTTGACACCACTTCTAAAGCTTCATCAGAAGATAGTAGCCACAGTTTCAGCTCTGTTCATGAAAATAATAGCATTTCCTCTACCCACAGGTATCATTATTATCCCTGACATCATGAGGTCCTTAGTCACATTAACAGCCTCAGACCTGCCAAGAAAACTCCAGTCTAGCTGGTGAGAAAGGGAGAATACATCAGTCTAACTACAAAAAAATCTGCCATAGCCAGCCATGGCTGCTACTGTTTCATTGATCATCAGTCTAATACTTGTAGTTATACAAGGCTATGTCCAGTCACAAACACCTTGGGTATTCTGCAACACATGCACACAGGCACAAACACACATGGACACTAACATAAACACTGATACAGACACACAGAGACAAACGTGCGCGCGCGAGCACACACACACACACACACACAAACACACACACACACACATACACACATACACACACATACACACATACACACAGGACGGAGTGATGTAAAAGAAGATAGAGTTTGATTAAACAGGCATCTTAGGGTCACATCCTATGTGTCTTTATGAGTTTGCTGAAGCCCTTGATAGAAAGATCATTAATTGATCTTTTAGTTTGGGCTATTTTAAGGCACTAGATTCTTTGAGAAATGCCACTAATTCATCTTTATCAAAGAAAAATTTGCTGGTTTATTTTTGATTTTGATTGATCAATACCTTTCTGGTTTATGTATTTGGCAGTATTTACCTTAAAAATTAAATTTTAGACAACGATAGAAACTCTACAGATGTCTTTCTTATTTCCTAATGGCTTTTGTTATTTGTTTTCTTGTTTGTTGTTTTGGCACAAATTTGTTTTTCCAATAAAAAAATTAGAATATTTTGTTTCAGAGTACCACGAGGTAGGGTCTTTAAGTCTTCTCAGATATTTTTGAGTCTATATACTGCCAAGATTATAGCAGTGATTTCGATAAATTCTCTAGTATATGGATGTATTAACTCACACAATGTCTGGATCCAAAGATACTTGAGGGATGGTTTTGTGCCTTCACCGCTTCATTCAGAAATGCCAACAACCATCATAGATCCTGACAAAGTTCTTCCTGCCCATTCATTTTACCATGTTACTTCCCAAAATTATGTGCACCCACTACAGGAATGTATAAAGGCCTGCCTGCCAGGAGACTGTGGGCTGGAAATTGGATAATTGACAACAAAATCCTTGAGTCAAAGTAAAATGAAGCAATACTGGAACTATGTGAATTTTAACTCTATTCTTACAAAATCATGTAAAGTAAATAAGATGATAAAAAAAAAAAAAAAACTCCACTGTCCCTTTAGACTATTGCAAATATTGCACTTTGCCATACTCCTATACACAGGAATTCTTAGACAAAGTAGTAAGTAATGAATAGTGTCTCAACTAGGATATACTTGTATATGTGTTTACTGTACATATTTATGTGTGCGAGTGTGTGTGTGTGTATATGTGTGTGTGTTACTAAGAGTATAACTTCCATGGTGTCAAAGGTCAAAGCTGTGCTGTGAACTCCAGATTGGCTAACCCACATGAATGCTGGAATTACAGATGCAAGCCACAGCATGCATTCTTGACACCACTGCTTTTATGGGGGTCAAACTTAAGTTGCTAGGCTTTTGAGGCAAGGACACTTACCCAATGAGTCAATGTTGGTTGTATTGAGATAATCTGAAAACTAATATGGCATCACCTTTAATGAAATTCTTAATGTATCAATCCTTCTTTATACTAGCTCCCAAGTCCTAAGCCCACTCCAGGAATCAGTCTACAAAACCTTCACAACCCTGAGAATCCACTGATTTTGTTGCACAGAAATGGGGAGATATATTAAGAGTGGATTCTCTGCAGCCTAGAGATTATTCCTGGAATTCAAATAATTCAAATGCTAACATGCTCAATGCCTGGAATCATGAGTCAGAAGTAGGGGCTTCAATTTATTCCTGGTGTCTCTGATACTCTGATAAAAGGCTTTCAGAGGCTGAAAGCCATGTGTCAGTTACCACATTACTTCTTATAAATCCCACATCTCAATATTTTCATTTCAAGGAAGGTTTGTTACATTCACTTTTACTAGGGCATTTTTAATAGCATAATGACTGAGAGACTATAAATTTCTCATTATCACGATGATCCTGGGTTCCTTCTGTTACCCTTGCCTAATTATTAATAATGTCTTCTGGTCATTGTTCAAAGTGTTGTAGTTATTACAATATGCTATATGAAGATTGTATTGTGAGGCAAACTGAGGCTGCCAATAGCTGAGTTATTCAATCATACCTGCAACATGAATGTGTGAGTTTTACTTAAGCTCAGATTATCTTTTTCCTCTGCTTTTGTTAAAAATACATTCTTATTTATACAATATGTCCTGATTATAATTTCTCCTCCTTCCGCTCCTCCAAGTTCCTCTCCACTTGCCCTTCTCTCAGGATTCACTCCCTTTCTGTCTCTCATTAGAAAAAACAGTCTTCTAGATAAAAGAACAAGACATAATCAAATAAGATAAAATAAAAACCATCACATCAAAGTTGAGCAAGGCAACCTTACAGGAGAAAAAGAGCCCAAGAGAAGGCACAAGAATCAGAGACTCTCTCATTCAGACACTTCATTTTTATGGGGAGTCCCATAAAAATACTAAACTGAAAGCTATGGTATATACTCAGAGGACTGGGCATAGGCCTGTGCTGGCACCATGCTTCCTGCTTCGGTCTCTGAATTCTTATGAGCTTTGCTCATTTGTCTTAAAGGGTTGTATTCTAATTGTGTCCTTCATCTGTTCTGGCTCTTACACTCTATCTGCCTCCTCTTCAGGGTTTCCTTAGCAATGATATGAGGGATTTGATGGAAACATCCCATTTAGGGCTGTGTCTTCCAGCAGCCTGCCCTTTGTGTAACATGTGGCCATGGGCTCTATTTGTTCTATCTGCTCCAGGAGGTACCTTTTCTGAGACAGCCACAAAACTTTTGGTTCACAATGCTGTGCTGCCTACAAACTATGCTAAGGCAATGGTGGCACAAAGCTGGTAGGAGTAACCAACCAACCTCTGACTTGACTTATGGCTCACTCTATGAGATGGAACCCAGACATGACACTACTTGAGTGATCGAACGTGGGAGACAAGATAACCCAGAGACCCAGGGTAAAAACTACTGGTCCTAAAAAACAAAGTAGTAACAAAATGATTTATAATAATATTCTGATATACTCATAGATCTGTAGCTTAATCAGCTATTTCAGAAAAGGTTCCTCCTGCGGTAGATAGAACAAATGGAGACCTCACAGCCAGATATTACACAGAGAGAAGGGTGTTGGAAGGCACAGCCCTAAATGGATTGTGTCTGTCAAATCACTCATATCAGAGCTCAATAAACCCTGAGGAAGAGGAGGCAGACACATACACACATAAACACACATACACCCCTCTACCTCTCTATCCCTCTGTCCCTCTGTCCCTCTGTCCTTCATCCTCTATCAGTTGTGGAGTTGTTAAAATCTTTTCCCATTGTGTAGAATGCCTTTTGTTCTAATGACATCATTCTTTGTCTTACAGAAGCTTTTCAGTTTCGTGAGATCCCATTTGTTAATTGTTGTTCTTACTGCTATGCTATCAGTATTCTGTTCCGGAAGTCATCGCCTGTGCCAATGAGTTCAAGGCTATTCCCCACATTCTCTACTGTCAGGTTCAGTGTATCTACTTGTATGTGTTAAGCTAACATATCTTATTTGCTCTGGTTCTTCTGCTATTTCCTCAAGTATAACTTGACCTAGAATTATCTAGCCGGGTAGTGGTATGCATACCTTTAATCCCAGCACTCAGGAGGCCGAGGCATTTGGATCTTTGAGTTTGAGGCCAGCCTGGTTTACAGAGTATGTTCAGGACAGCCAGGGATATACTAGAAAGCCTGTTTAAACTACCCTCAAAGTAGATATTTAATGTATAATCAAAGAACAGCAGAATTCTATTTCATAGTCTGATTAATTATAGAGAACGAATACTATTCTTTAATAACATATCAGAAACATTTTTATAAGAGTTGAGCAAATTACTTAAGGTATTTGAAATAAATTATGTGATGCAAGTTTTATGTTACTTTTGTACGGTTTATTGGTCCCTTGGTATAAGATGTCAAAATGAACATTGTCATCATATACAACATCTTTTCTCATTAAAATCATATTAAAATAATATTTGCTTAATGAGGTTAAATAACTAATCAACAGTTGCTAAAAATGTATTATCTGACTATTAATGTAACCCCTGAAAGTATATTCTTAAGATATTAAATATCACTACATCATGGCTTCTTTGACTATCTGTGGGTTAGTGACACTGAAAAATATTTTAATAATTTGATTATTTCACATGTGATATTTGTTAAACATGTAAATATAATAAATATATAATGTAATATAATTTTCATGTTCAATTTCTTTCATAGATTAACATGAGAAACAATGAAGAATGAAGAAAATGTTATAAAAAATTTTAATCTTTCATAATTTTTTAAGGACAATTGTTTTCACCTCAAAATAGTAGTAGCTGAGCAAATTAAACCCATTATTCCATTATGATTACTTTATTGTTATAAATATATTTGTCCTTTGTTCCAGGTCTTTGTTTCAGGTCCATAGTACCAAATTTGGTGGAGTTTCTACCTAGATATATGAGTTCCTGGTTATTAATATAGAATGACAGACTTGCAGAGACATACCTGTCCTAACAGCATCAATCTAAAGGTCATATATTATTGTTTATAGAACATTCTATAAACAAGGAAAGGAATCTCATGACCCTTTTGTAACTTCAAAGGAGTCTGGGAAATACACAGATGGCACAGGGACAATTGCAATATTACTATGTTTTGTAATGAAAGTTTGAGATTTCCTTTTGATAAAGGTGAACAGGTGTTGACAGTAGACAGTAGTATCTAACAGAAACCTTTTCCTTTCCTCAAGTATGTTTTCCCTTCAATCGATAATGCTTCCCTTTAAAATGAATACAAAATCCACATTATCTCTCCTACATAACCCTCTATATAAGTGATCTTCACTTTGGACATTGAGGGCCATTGTAGCATTAATGAAAAAAAAGATTTTTTGTAAGGAAGTAAATATTTTAAAAAATAAAAAAAGAGAGAAGGAAAAAGAAAAAATCAGTTGATTCTACAGATCCTTATGTCAAGGTAAGAAACTATGACCCATTGTAGTTTGATCCCTCAATTTTTATTTATTTATTTCAGTATAGAATAGAGTCTATATGGGGCATGGGGAGGAGAGTTAAGAGGGTAGTAGAGGTAGAGAAAGGCAGAGAGAGAGGGAAAGAGAGAGAGAGAGAGAGAGAGAGAGGAGAGAGAGAGAGACGAAGAGACAGAGAGGAGGAGGAGGAGGAGGAGGAGGAGGAGGAGGAGAGAAGAAGAAGAAGAAGAAGAAGAAGAAGAAGAAGAAGAAGAAGAAGAAGTAGTAGTAGTAGTAGTATAGTAGTAGTAGTAGTAGTAGTAGTGTTGGGAGCCGACTCTTAGCCGAAAGCGGCTATCATCTTTGCAGCCATGTCAGGCCCTGACAAGAGACTTGTTTTCAACAGCCCACAACAGCTGAGCACACTCTGATAAATATCTTGTTTTGCTGCTTAGTGCCACCAGCTGCAAGGTGCACATGGTAAAGTGTCTTCAGCTGCGTTCCTCTGCTTGTGCTTATATATACCCAGGATTTCCTTTCAATAAATGGGACTTGAACAGACTTTCTGTCTTGTCTCCATTCTTTGTGTCTCTTGCCCTTCCATTCCCACTCTCTTTCTTGCTAGACCTGTTGACTGACCCGAACAGACCGGGACATAGTGGCCTCCAAATGTGGGGCAGAATGGGTGGTTACAAAGAAGGAGGAGGAGGCGGAGGAGGAGGAGGAGGAGGAGGAGGAGGAGGAGGAGGAGGAGGAGGAGGAGGAGAGAAGAAGAGGAGTAGAGGAGTAGAGGTTGTTCATGAGCACATGGAAAGAGAAGGAGAAAGGGAATGGGGAGAGAATGGGGAAGGGAAGAGCAAGGGAGCAAGAGAGGAGCAAGAAAGCAAGAATGATCCCTCAGTTTTTAAGAACTGATTTAAACTTGGAGTGGTATGTAAATGTGTAAACATGAGTTAATTCAGAGATACAAGTTGCTGTGACAGAAATCTATTCATCACAAAGATGTCACCAGATATCAGAAGCAAGCAATGCAATGAGAGACCACTCTGCTTGGAGCATTCTAATTCCTTTTGGTGAAGCTATGTTTGCATAAGAAATTAAGAGTGCTTGTCATCTATCTATCTATCTACCTATCTATCTACTATCTATCTATCTATCTATCTATCTATCCTATCTATCTATCTATCTTTTATATGTTAAGAGACAACCATCAGAGTGAACCTGGGGACCCCAATGGAAGAGCTAGGGGAAGGACTGAAAGAGGACTGAAGGGGATTGCAACCCCATAAGAAGAACAATACAACTAACTGGACCACCCAGAGCTCCCAGGGACTAATCCACCAGCCAAAGAGTACACATGGAGGAGCTGGGATTCTAAATACATATGTAGTAGAGGATAGCCTTATCTGACATCTATGGGAAGGGAGAGAGGCTTGATGCCCCACTGTATGGGAATGCTAGAGGGGTGATGCAAGAGTGGGTGAGTGGGTGGAGGAGCTTCCTCATAGGGGGAAAGGGGAGGGGGACAAAGGGGGATGGAATGTGGGTGTTTGGGGAGGGGTAACTGGGAGGGGGATATCATTTGAAATAGAAATGAATAAAATGATTAATAGAAAAGAAATAATAAAAACAAAAGAATATTTGGGAACGCGGGGCTTAGTTATAAGAGCCCAAACATGATATGGAACCTGAACACCAAGCTGGCATTTCAAAGAGAAACGTAGACATTGCAAAACCTAGACCTTACAGAGTTGAAGAAGCCAGTCTCTCCAGAAGGAACCATCCTTCTGTTTTTAGCTGTCTCAGTAAATAAATGCACTTAAACTATTTGTGTTCTCATCATTTTTCCTGAAGATAAAGTTCATACACAAGCAACACAACCATGCTTATGTGTGTATGTTCATTTAATATATTTAACCTATCATGAACATTTAATTTGTTTTAAATAGCTTCTGTGGAGGACTGTCATTATCTGGTTCACTTTCCTTAGTGAAGTCGCTTTTATGTACACATTAGAGAAGTGAAAGGCATTCAGATCACAGTATCTAAATCTTTATACAGAGATAGGCTACCATAGACCCAGTATGCTCCTGGAGTTTTCAAATTCCCAGGCCATCATTCATACATTAGACCAGAACCAGCACTATAGAGAGAGCCTGTGGCTTTTAAATCTACGGCTTCCTCTTAATAGCACCTATATTCCTCTCACGTGCTTTATATATGTTATTAACTTTAATAATCTGATTTATGTATGATATTCTTCTGCTCAGTTTACTAGTACAAGACATCCTAGAGATTATCACATGTACAAATTGAAAATCACTGAATTTAGCATCAAAACTATGTTCCTAGACATTGTTATGGATATGGAAGAAGGACTAGGCAAACTAATCCTAGCTGTTCCAGAATTGGTTAGATATCTGAATTTGAGATCCTGGGAGTTCTCAGGTTCAATCTAGGGGCCAGTATTGCAGAATGTAATCAAGGCAGCTCCTTCAATGGAAGAAACAAGTTTCAATAGCAGAATAATAAACATAAAATCGTAAGGGTGGTACTCAAGTCTGTGTCATTTAAGTTCCTTCAATAAGCTTTCCAGTTAATTATTTTCACTGCCTATTTTTTCTGAATGGACTACTACCTTGAGCAACATAATCATAAGCAACACCTAAATAATTCAGTACTAAAGAAGCAGAGGCAGCAGAGTCACTGAAAGTCTAGGCCAACCTGGTCTACAAAATGAGTCCCAGCCCACTGGGGTTACACAGTGAGACTGTCAAAAACAAAACAATAACAATAACCACATACACAAAAATGGAAAAGCTGTTACTTACAACTGGGAGAACATAAATTATGAAGACCTTTTCAAAGCACATTGTTATACTGCCATTTATTCTTTTTGCTATGCCCTTTAGTATTCTTGTTGGAACAAAGATTTGTGCTTGAAACTAGATATTTTGCCCAAGTCTCTGGACCTTTGTTAGCATGTCCCAAGTATGTTCAAGAGAATTGCTTAATATTCTGGTATTACCTTATTAATTGTTTACAATGTAGAGCACTTGGAAAAATAGAGTTGGTCCAATAATCTATACATTACTGTGTAGGTATTGCATAACAAATATATGATGCATTCACTAATTTTTATTATAATCTATGATTTTTTTTCCTGATTTTTTTTGAGGAAAGCATAAGAGTGCCTCACTTTGGAGAAACATTACATGTATTTAATGCATGGAATTAGGATTTCATTAATTAAAAAGCATATTTACAAAAAAAACTACCTGTCTTTTACCACACATCTTATCAGATCTCCTTGGAATGTTGCTAAGTCAGCCCATGAACATTTACCAAGGAAAATCAAAGTCGTGGAAAAAAATAATCTATTAAACTTCAATAAAATCATTTACTGTTACAAAACCAATCCATTTTTCCTTCCTTTGGTATTTTTGAAAAAGGTAGAACAGTGCACACAACTCTCATTTTTAATATTCACAAAAGCAAGCATGTAACGTTAACAGGAAGTCTGAATGTGTGCGTGCGTGTGTTTAGAGGAGATACATCCATAGAAAGAAAGCAAAGTGAGAACAGAAAAGCTTACCATGCACTTTAAGTCTGTAATGAAAAATTTATACATGATTTTTCTTCTTACTAGTAAATATGCATTTTAAAATCAGTTGATGTTATACTACTAGAAATTTACATTTTGGCACTACATACTGACTACATAAAGTTGGCACAGTGGCAAAAACAACACTGGGTCACTACTTAGTGACATGCAAATCCTGGACTTTGGCGGCTCACTTTAGTTCTTTACTCCAGGGAGTGAGCTGGGTTCCTAGTACCAGGCAGGATTTCCTTCCTGTTGTATGGGCCTTACATTCAATTAGACAACTGGTTTACCACCAACATATGAGTGCCACTTCTTGCACCTTTAGAGCTGTTTCGTTATGCTGGTCATTGCTGATTCATAGGTGTCACAAATGTTGGGTAAGACTGTTAATGGTTTCCTCTCTCTTGGCATTTTGCCTACTATTTTCTGGTACCATGGAAGATAGACCATATGAAGGACAATATGCACACAAACAACAAAATAGACTCAGCAGTTTTTAATTATATTTATATACATATACATATGCATCATATACATCATATACATACATCATATACATACATCATATACATACATCATATACATATATAATTTTATATGATAGATTATTTACAGTAGCAGTTGTTCCTTCCTTTCTCCCTGCCATAGATTATTCCATTCTGCTTTTCCCCTTTAGTAACACCTTTCAGTAATCAATCAATAGACTTCCCTCTTGAGGGAAAACCCAGTGCAAGGAATTACTGCTAATCACAAGTATTCACGATGGAAAAATCAGCCTTCTTGTGTTTCATTACAGGAAGGTAAGGATTGCATTAGTTATCATCCAAGATATGTGTATGCTCAAACCACACACACACACACACACACACATATATATATACATACACACACACACACACACCACATACACACACACACACACACACACACATACATTGACATACATACATGTATGGAGATAGGAGGAAATTGTTATTTGTTTTTACAGATAGAGCCTTTCATCTTATAGATCATTTTTCAGGATCGTGTTGATTTGAGTGTTTTCCCCCATTTTTTGTGGCTTTCTAAGCTGCTATAGATTCATCCCAGGAGGGTGATGGAAAGATGCCCTAACATGTGTAATGGATCTTCACAAGGACGGTCAGTCAGTCAGTGGCTGGGAATGAAAGCTCTCAGTAAACACTAAACTGTTCAAACCACTGTTTGAGCTGCAGTCATTTGCCTCTGATAGAACTGTAGAGTGCTTTTAGGGCATTAAATGTATTGAGTTGACAAAACTTTCAAGAAAATCGTTCAAAGATTCACTTATCAATACTGTTGAGATATAACTGACGATCTCAAAGTGCAGGCATATAGTTGACTGTCCCAGAGTGAGACTTAGGAGACCTGGATCTGGGGCTTTAGGCTGCAGTAGACATGCTCACTGCAGAAGGAGGAGGTAAAGATGTATTTTCCATTTCTCCTTTCTTTTTTCACTATCACGGTCGCTCTTTTCAGGTTGCCAGTACGACTTAACTTCCATTTGAAAATAATGACTGTGTGATTGAGACACTTGGGAAATCCAAGAGGCTCTGAGCCTACTTCATTAACTTATGGCTCACCTTTTAGTTATAAGCTATCGCAGGCTAAATGAAAAGAGAAGAAATTTCACATGTGCTAATCAGCGTTTCAAAAGAAGCAGAAGTATAACTTCCTTCCTTCCCCAGTCAATATGAGCTCTATAAAGTAGTTTTTAGATCATTGTGCATGCCAAAGGGCTCAATGTTGTCCCTTTCTGTCCTGTGTGACCCTCAAATAAAACAGAAACTTTCTATGCTCGTGATTTTCTCTTCAAGTTGCACTCACAGGGGTATGGGGTCATGCCACCAATATATTTTTAAGCTTCACACAATTACCCTCAACTTCAGTAAAGCATAGACCAGCGGGACAGTATTTATGACCTGTACCTATAAAAGCCACTGTCTTAGACAGACCCACAGGAGCCAAACATTATGTAGTGCTTATAAAGAATATGAAGGGATAGCACAGGGCTAACATATTTAAACATCCTATTACTGCCCTTTTGAATGTCAGTCCTTCAAGCCAGGGTTTGCTGCTCTGAAGTTTAGCTGCGTGGTTCCTCTGCAGGTTGCTGGCATGGAAATAATTTCTGCCTCTTTTTCCTATCGCCTATTCCTTTCCAAACAAAATTATCATCCTGCATTATATAAAATTGAGGAGGGGTGGTTATTAGCTTTAATCACATAGATCCAAGGACACTTTAAAATACATTACCACTTTGTTCCATGAAGCCTTGCTATTTAACTTCTTCTGCAGTAAATACATCTCACATTGAGGTGTAAATATGAAAATAATTTTCATAGTATTGCTCAGTGTCTTTCTTGTGCTTCAGTGAAGTTTCAATCTTTATAAAAAAAAACTAAGCTAAAATGAAAAGCAGAAGATAAACATTACTGTGACTTGAAGTGGAAGTGTTTACCAAAGACTTTTATTTGGCACATTACAAGTATTTGAGTTAAGATGCTATACTCTCCACCATGATTACAATAGACTAACCCTCTGAAACTATAAGCAAGCTCCAGATTCAATGATTTTTTTCCTATATGTTGCCTTGGTCATGATTTATTTTTCATAGTACTTGAACAGTAACTGAGACAAACTGTTTACCAAATGAATTTATTCTAAACGCTTTGGAAATGTGTGACAAAGACAAATAGACTGTCTCAATAATTATATATTTTGGTTGAAAATAGACCTAAATAGGTACATTTCCAAAGAAGGCAGATAAAAATTCCAAAGGTCTGAGACAAGACAAACGCTCAACAACAGTAATCATCAGGGGAAGCAACTAGGGAAGACAGGGGATATAATTTCATCTCAGAGAAATGACACATAAGTTAAATATGAAATATGAAAACCAAATATAACTAGTGCTGGGCCAGATGTGAGGAAAATGAGGGAAACTTGCACACTGTTGATGGGGATGCAGATCAGTATGGCCATTACGGACAATAATATAAAGAATATCAGAAACATAAAAAAAAAAATCCCTAATATATGATCTGACCAGTTTTGGAGGTATATTGTGGGGAGAAAGAAATTGGCAAGTAGTGTTGCTATTCTCATAGTATCTCTGCTTATAGCAGCTTTGAGATGGGTTGCTTGGGGGACTCAGAGGGCCTGTTAGTTAATGCTTGAATCTTGGTGTTGATAACAATATGCGTTGTTACTAGAGACCTGAGCAAAAAAAAAAAAAAAAAAAAAAGCTAGCTACAGAGAGACAAATGTGGTGTGACCCAACCTATACATTGTCCTTAGAAGTAGGCAATGCTATGGAGGTTAGACACTGGAGATCAGGAAGTAGGGGTAATGGGAGAGTATTCAACAAGCAGGAAGTAACTGACAGGGCAGGAAATTTTGCTGTACAACAAGGTGACAAAGAGTAAAAAGGATGGTTTCTAAAAGCCTGTGTGAAATGGCTATTAGTGCTTCCCTTAAACAAATTATAAATGTTTCAAAGAGAGCTGTTAAAAGTCTCCTTAAATATGTGATCTCTCTACATACTATCTATACACCTACAATACCAAAGTATCATATGAATGCATGCATGTGTGTGTTCTATATAAATTTGTTTTTAGGTATGAGTTAAATAAATTTGTTTTTATTAAATATGCAAATAAGTTTCACATGCAAGAACTTACTATCCATAATAAGAGAGAGGAGCCTTTTGTTCTGTTATCTTCAGTTACTGGAAGATTTTCGCTTCTCTCCCTCTGCCTTTGTTTCTTGGGAAATCAAACCAGATCGTGCAATGAAGCTAACTAAATTCATGGCCTCCCCTTTGCACAAATTCTCTGGAGACTTTCTTGTAGCTTCCAAGGCAAAATATTCAGAAATTTTGGATGGATATTTTCATTATATTTAGAGAGAGTATTATAATAAATACCAGTATGAGTTATTTTTTAAAATTCTTCTAATTTTCCCTTGAATATTGTCTTTGGCAAAGACTAAATTACTTAAATATCTTTTGTGTATATTTAGTTACTAATGCAAATGTATTGACCAGTGTTCTTTTGACTTAAATAAATTACAGAATAATTTGTTTCCCCTTTTTATTTTAATATTTCATTTTCAATCTCTATCTATTTTCTATCTGTCTGAATATTTACCAATATTCATAGTTTATATTATCACATGACTGGGGATTCCTGTATTTATACCTATCATTCCTTTATTACATGTGTTCTTTCTTACAGTTTTACGTAAGAAGATGAAAAATCTATATACACATATACAAGTTGTAAATAGTAAACAAAGAAAACCAATCTATATAATTATTAGGATTTTAAAGTTTAAAAATTGATGTAATTTACCTAAAGAAAACTTACCAACACTTTAGTATAGTACAACTTGTGGAGATTTATGATTAGGTATAGCAACTTAGTAACTCAATAGCTTTAACTACTGAAAAATCCCATGTATTCCTCTCTTTAAAAATACCATCATTATTTAATATAATTATATAAATCTACTTCTCCATAAAAGAACCATTTTACCTTATGTCTATCCCATAACATTTTGTGAATACTGAGTTTATACAATAAAACTAAGCTTAAAAGGAAACATAACATAAAGTTTGTAAGTAGACATGAATAATGTCAAATATAAGGCGGGAATGAAGAAGAACACACCAGAGTGATCACAATAACATAAGAAGGAAATGTGTGTAGTGGTAAAGTTCTGAAGTCAGCCAGTCTTAGCATAAATAAATTTCTCTGCCATTAACTTTTCCTGTATAGATTCTCATACTACCAAAGTAGTAAAGAACTTAGTAAAAGACTCAGTCCTCCTACTTGTTCTGAGAATACCTTTTCACACATTTTCAATGTGTTACATACCGAAAAGCAATCTTTCTCAGTCATGAAATCAAGTTTTATATTTCTGCTTGTAGATTCCTTCTCTGCTACTTATGGCTACTCTTTCGATATTTGTTAAGTTGTACAAATATTTTGTCCAAATTCGGTGTTCATTGTATTCACAGAAACTGGAAATACCAAAACTGAATGAGAACTCTTCCCTCTGAACAGAGAAGCACAACACGGAGTTTAGTGCAACAATCAAAAGTGAGGCAGAAAAAACACAAATCTCCCAGTGCTGTCTTTTCTAAGATTTACACAGTAAGAACTTCATACTTTAAAAGCTGTAATTTGTCATTAGTCTCAGACAAGTTAAATGTAACACGTATGGCTTACAGTTAAATCATGAGTTAAATTAGCTTTCTAAATGGTAATTGAATTTTTAGACTAATATTAACTAAAGCTGAAGTGATCTGTGAGGATATATATATATATATATATATATATATATATATAACTTTTAGGTAAGATCTTGTTCATTATGTACCTGAGGTCACTATGTACCTGTGATCATTATATATCTGTGATCATTGTATACCTGTGGTTATTAATTAATACCAGTGGTTATTATATACCTGATCATCATATACCTGTGATCATTGGATACTCATGATCATTAAATACCCATGATCATTATATACATGTGGTCATTATATAAGTCTGACCATTATACACCTATTGAGGTTTGGTCTGTTGATGTGTACTATAAATGCTAAGTGCAGGATCCTAAGACCTGGTTGCTCCAAAGACCAGAGTTGAGAGAGTCTGCATGTAGACCCAAGTGATGGTATGGGACTTTGCTCCCAAGTTATTTCTAATTGATGAATAAAGATGCTGACAGCAAATCTATAATATACACCTGTGGCATGCAATATATATATATTTGTGATCATTATATATCTATGGTCACTATATATACCTGTGATCATGATATATCCACAGTTATTATATACTTGTGATCACTGTATACCTGTGGCCATTATATACCTGTGGTCACTATATATCTGTGGTTATTACATACTTGTATACCTGTGATTTCAGTCTGTATAAACATGTTAATGGTACTAAAGTAGTGAGCTCTTACATGGACTGTACCTGGTATTAAGTAGTGTGTGAGAATTGTGTGTTCTAAATGATGGATCTTTTGTCTCTTAGGATTATAGATGATCTAAGTCAGTATGCGATGCAGTTAATTTGGACATTTGGTTAAGGGGAATGAACATTGGGTCATATCCCTCCTACTGCAAAATAAAAAGACAAACAAAAGGAGAGGGACAGGATTCAGTTCAAGGAGTAAATGTAAAAAATATTCTTGTGGTTAAAAGCAATATGCCTTACTACCTCCGACCTAAAAATATAAATTTCCTGGAATGAATTCTCTACAGTTATTTGTTACCTCTATTTCAGAGCAAAGCTACAATTCAAAAGGTTGCTTTAAAATATTTATTTTATTTTATATTTATGAGTGTTTTGCATGCATGTATGTATGTGTATCGCATACATGGCATCAGGGTGTTAGAAATTGAACCCGGGTTCTTTGCATGGCAACAAATCCCATTTTTGCAGTCCAATTCTGCATTTTTAAATGAGAGCACATAGATATTACTTTTAAAACATGTCTAAATAACCTTACAATAAAGGAATATCTGTCTTGTTGTAAGAGTTTAACCCTAGATGGAGAATTTTCAGGTTTTTTATTTTAAATAATTTACTTTCTAATATATATCAGAACAGTTAAAATGTTATTGAGGTAAAATTTATAATAGAAACAAAAAATATATAACACCTTTATATTCATATTCAGGGACTGGGAGAAACAAACAAGGACTTTCTAGAAGCTGCCAACTTGCTATTTTTATACATTGTTTTGGAATAAAATAGAATAGCAAAAAAAAAAAAAAGCCTAATACAACATCTAAAATATAAAAAGAAGCATGGATGAGGGAAGGAACTAACCCCCCAAAACTTTCACCTGCTCTCCAAACAGGCTCCCTGGTATAATATCAGGACAATTCACTAGTTAGATAGATGCCAAAATGTGAGCTAGAGGTCTTGTTACCAGTTTGTATTTAGAATCCATTATATGAATTGTTATGCACAGTAGGATTCTTGTTTGTTTTTCAACTTGACATAAACTAGGATTATCTCCGAAGAAGGAATGTAAGTTGAAGAAATGCCTCCATTGGAACGACCTGTGGCCATGTCTCCCAACCTTGGATTTGTTTGTGTGTTTGTGTGTTTGTTGTGGCTGTTGTTTTTGACTAGTGGTTATTATGAGATGGCCCAGTCCACTGTGGATTCCTGCACAGGTGGCCCTAGTTTGTAAATGAAGCAAGCTGAGCAAGCTACTAAACAGCTTTAATTCTTGGCCTCGGCTTCAGTTCTTGCCTTCGTGTTCCTACCCTGACTTCTGTCAGCTGTAGACTATGAACTATGTTGAATTTGGTCAAGGTGGTTATCTCAGCAAGAGGGAGCAGACTATAGTAAGTTTCTTAAATTTATTTTCATCTCTAAGTAAGTACAATTTTTAAAACACCAATGTCCTTGGTGACTGGCAGTTTCTGAGAGAAACAGCCGGGTTTTTAGAATTTTCAACTCATCATCTTTGTTAAAATAAATAATGCAGGTATCAGTGTGTGTGTGCATGTATATGTGGGCACGTGCATATAGAAACATAGGTAGATTAGGACTGGACATTCTTAATTTATTATAATCTAATTTATATAAAAGCAAGAAAATGTCATCTACATAATTACTATTGCAAAATGAAGTCATGGTAGATATATTATGATGTCATCTGAAATTCTTCAAAGATTAGTAATGTGACCTGTAGGGTTCTATTTTTTTCTGTTCAAGTCATTTGAAATGTCTTTACAAATGTTTTTTAACTTTTTTTTTTTTTTTTTTTTTTTTTTTTTTTTTTTTTTTTTTTTTTTGGTTTTTTGAGACAGGGTTTCTCTGTATAGCCCCTGGCTGTTCTGGAACTCACTCTGTAGACCAGGCTGGCCTCGAACTCAGAAATCTGTCTGCCTCTGCCTCCCAAGTGCTGGGATTAAAGGCGTGCGCCACCGCTGCCCGGCTTTTACAAATGTTTTTAAGACAGAATGATTTGTGCGCTACTTTGGTCTTAACAATAAACTACTAGTTGATATGTAGTTAACTATTGTTTCGCTAATATGCACCTAGAAGCAACTGGATAACTAGCAGCGACTTGATATAAATCTGCTATTACATGCTTGAAAACACGTGGTATGTTTTTTTAGGATACTTGGGCAAATTAATTTTGTGTGTGAATTCTTTCTTTCTGATCCATTATGCAGCACACATGTAATATTCGTGCTTGATCTTTTATTCTTGGACTCCATTTTCCCACTGGCTATGTAAGAATTATCTTCTTATCCCTATAAAGCACTTCCAACCCAAAAGCTAGTATAGCCTATTATCAGGTAGATTATTTAACCCCTTATGAGATAATCCAAGATTAGCTTGGTAGCCATCATGACAGTTCAGTAAATTCAGATAATCGCCTCCACTTTAGACAAAAGATTAAGACCTTTGGAAGCTCTGATGACTGGTGTACAATCAGTCTTTTATGACAGGGACGGTGGTGATTTTCACTTTAACCCGAGATTCCTAAGAACCTCCCACATCAGAATATCTAGTTCACATTGCTTGGCTAGCATGAGACAGAAGTGGCACTTCTGCCAATGAGGCTTCCACCCACTGTTCATTGACTTGGTTATCACTGGAAAAGAGCTTTTGAATCTGCACGTGTTCTTTCCTTTGTGGTCCTGAGTGACTGCACCCTAGCATGTGTGTGCACACGGTCTTTTCGACTCCCAGAGTTGGCTGCATCCATAGATCCTTTCTTGGTTTCCTCTTCCCCTATTTTACTCTATTCAACTTTTAGTTGATTTGTCCATTATTTTTAATCTGGGGACCACCATTCTCTTTGCCTGTTCTTTAGGCAAGATATTCTCAGGTTTCAGTTTATCTGATTCCTTGGTTAGAATCAATGTACCATCACATCTGGACTGGTGATGACAACTGACTGCTTAGCACTCTGCTAATGCTCACGGAAGAGACAACAGACCTTGAGTATCTTGTGTTTTCTGTAGTCCAGAAACACGTTGGGGATCATGGTCTATGTATTCTTGATTTTCTGCATGTGAATAGGATCCAAATGGTGGTATTTGCTGAATAGATAGATTTTTCAGTGGAATGTTGGGGAGACGTGGGATACAGGCTGTATGCTTTCCTCTAAGTAAAGCATGGCTCTAGGGATGGAACTTGGAGAAGATGAAACTTCCAAGGTGCTGCAGTTATTGTTGCCATTGTTCTTGGCCAGAATAGAAAGCCTTGGTTGTTTCTATAGAATGGAATAATGTTGGAGAGAGGGCAAGTGGGGTACAGTAAGTCCAATGCCTTAGTCCTTTCTCTTGATGAACAATTTTCCATTTGCATTTCTTCTCAGGTCCCCTGCCAGACACCCAGGTCATTCCTTTTATTTTGTATAACTTTTATTCCTTATTTTCCCACTTTGATTTGCAAATGCCCATGTCTCTTTCCTTTTGCTAGTCGGGAGCTGCCGTCATTGTTCAGGTTTCTAGTCCTTTCTCCACTTTTTCACTCACTGTCATTCTCCTGCAGAGCCATGTGCACATGCTCCAGGTCCTACGTGCATCACATGGGGCATTAAGTGCTCATTGAGATCTGTGTTTCACGTTTCTAAAAATTTAAAAAGCACCTATGATACAGATATGTGTGCTTCCTGCATAAATATAATGATCTGATTTGAGAATTCTAATAGCAGACATAAAGGAAGTACAGACAGGTTAAACTTTCATATAGAGCCCAGAGTCTAATATGACATGAAGTTTAGGATGAGATTATAAGAGAAGCAAACATAGATCTTAACATTGTTCTACAGGGACAAAACTGAAGGCAATAGGGATATACCACAAATAGAGTAGATGATAATACCTTAGCAATAGTCGAAACAAAAAACAATGGAAAAGGCTTTTAGGTAATGGTTATTAACAGCGAACCACAGTAATACTGGTAAGATCATTTATGGAATTGATGTTGCCTACAGGTATTGGAAGTTTTACTAAGAGTCTTTAGTATTTTATTTCAATTTACAAGAATATTTATTAAGTAATTGACAATGTATCTTTTTCATTCTAATTACTTTAGTTATTTGCTTCAGTTAAATAATGGATTTTGTTTAGTTTATTTGTTCACTAAGGGACTAATGATCACGAACTTAATCAGTGTGTAATTCTGTCTGTCAGGGATCAATTGTGCTCTGTTTTTGCATGTAGTTACTCTATGATACATGCTAATTTAATCTCTGTTATATTATCATACATTTTATTTAGGTTCCATAACTTAGACAATTGTAGATGATGCAGGAAAGTCTTTGAAACTAAAAATCATATTTAGTATGATAACATTTGTGTTCTTCTTACAAGAGCCTCGACTAAGATTATTTTATCTATTTACTTTTATTGAAATTGTTTTTTCCATACAATGTATTCTGAGCACAATATTCTCTCTTCCAATACATCCTTGATCCATCCCACTTCAAACTCACTTACCTCGCCAGCTTCTTAATCTTTCTCTTTGGAAAACAAACAAGTCCAACAGGCAAGTAATCAAATCTGAATAAAAAACAAAACAAAATAACAAAGAAAAGGCAGAGGCAGTTGGATCTCTGAGGTTGAGGCCAGCCTGGTTTACAGAGTGAGTTCTAAGATAGCCAGGCTACACAGAGAAACCCTGTCTT